>JAVQMG010000132.1:52307500-53507500 GCA_032878915.1 Castanopsis chinensis
TCCCTCCAACTTGGACTATTTTTTAATTACACTCCATATTATTTTAATCTGAATGTGGTGTTTATATAGAATTAAAACCATGTGGCTTGGGATTGTTTTAAAGGATAGGGACCAAATATGTAGCTTATCCCCTTTTTTTTAGTATTGTTTATATATATACTTATAGAAACAAGAATATTGGGAAAAAAAATAAAAGTTTTTTTTTTTTCTACCATGTATAATAAAAAATCATAAAACATTTTGGGGGCCTCTATATAGATCCGACTATGCGTCAAATGTCTGTATAATTTAGTACAATTGGAAGTCATTAAATCTTATGTCCTCGACAGAGACCTCTACATGTAGAGTAATAAGATGTAGAGCCAATTTCTTGTCTTCAACGACAAAATTCACCGAATAGAATATAGATTTCAATGGCATATTATGTGTTTAGGTATCATAGAAAGGTTCTTCTAAAAAAAAGGTGTCATAGAAAGGTAATTGGGCTTATTCTCATACTAAGTATAGCACAAAGAGTTTATAAAAACTCAAGTGGCATCAATCTTTTCAGCTTTGCTAGAATAAAAAAAAAATACTAACATAAAGGCATTTCACTGCTAATTGCTATATGAATATCCCTTTCTCCCCTTAAAACATTTGGAGTGCAAATTAGATCATGCAGTGATTAGAGGATATGCTATCAAATTATAACATTTACCAAGACAAACAAAATTTACCTGTAGCTTGAAACCTTTGTCTGTGTATATTAGTTCCAAGAAATTTTTTTCGAATTGAATGTAGCTCAATTATAACAGCACCCATGTTCATCCTTTCGCTTGGAAATTCAACGGAACAAGCAACTCCAATTTCAAGTATAAAACTCAAGCATTCTAGTCTCTTCGGACTTCCGTTTTGGCTCTCATTGCAAGTAATGTCATTCACTCTATTCTCTGCTTCTCTTTCCCAAAGAAGGATAGGATCTATAACGTCAACTACTCGTTCCGGCAGGGCTGCTTTAACAAATTCATGAAGGTTTAAGCTATCTTGAAAAATGTTATCAGTTGGCTTTTTTCCCGTGAACATCTCCAACAATAATATGCCATAACTATATATATCACCATATATTGACACCTCGTTTCCCATTCCATACTCTGAAATACACATAACAAATATGTAATATGTACATAGTTTTGTAACAAATGAAAAATGGGAAAGATATATAACCGAGAGGTATTAAAGGAGCTTTTACAATGGTATGTAATAAGAATTAAAATAAGTGAAAATTTTTGTTATATAAGATTTTGTCTTCTAGATACAATACATCCTTCCTTTTTGAAATTGTTTTTTCAAGCTTTAAAATATAGTAAAAAACTAAAAAAAAAAAAAAAGAGGGAAAAAAATTAAATTTAAAAAAAGATAATGATATTTACCGGGAGGAGTATAGCCAACTGTTCCTCTTACTCCAATAGAGCTTGATTGGTTAATAGAAGAATCTTGGATAGCATTAAAAAGGAATCTTGCCAAGCCAAAGTCACCTACGTGTCCAATCATTTCATCATCAATAAGGACATTGCTAGGCTTGAGATCACAATGAACAATTGGTGTTTGGCAATGATGATGAAGATAATCCAATGCATTAGCAACATCAATGGCAATATTCAACCTTTGAAGAAGACTCAAATTTCTTGGTTCCTCAAGAGTCTCATTTATTCTTGGAGTTGGATGCAGCCATTCATCTAGGTTTCCATTTCCCATGAACTCCATTACCAAAGCCTTAAAATCATGGCCTTGATAGTCAATACTAGAACATGATGTGAGGACCTTTACAAGATTTCGATGTCTAATATTTCGTAAAGCCTCACATTCTATTTTGAAACTTTTGGAAGCTTCACGATGCAAAAGGTTAAGAGCCTTAATAGCAACTGTATGTCTACCTTCATCAAGAATTCCTTTATACACAAACCCAAAGCTACCCACACCAATTAAATTGGTAGAAGAGAACCCATTGGTTGCCTTTAGGAGACTTTGGTAAGAGAGATTCAAAAGAAGATTTCCTAAGTCACTTGAGATATTTTCTTTTCTTTTCTTTCTTAAACAAAAAAGAAGTAGAAGTGACAAAACCAAAGATACTCCAATAAGCCCAGAAAATATAGAGATCATTAATTTCAAGGTAAGGGTCAACTTTCTCTTTTTGGATTTTTCATATTTGCATTTAGGAAGTTGAAACTTAGGCATGCCCCCACAAAGCTTATCATTTCCTCTAATTGAAGTTGCACTCCTATTCTTGAAAACTCCGTCTATTGGTACCTCACCCTCAAAATGGTTGTAAGATAGATTCAAAAATTGCAAAAAGACAAAGTTCTCTAAAAATTTTGGAATCTCTCCAGACAAGTTATTGTTAGAAAGATCTAGAGATCTAAGGCCTCTTAATGATGCCAAAGATGGTGGAATAATCCCTTGAAAGTGGTTTCTTCTCATGGCTAGAAATTCCAACTTTATGCAACTACCCAAACTTTCTGGAATTTTACCAAACAACATATTTTTAGAAATATCCAAATATTCTAAATTTTTGAAATTTCCTAATTCCATGGGAAGGACACCAGTAAATTTGTTGGCAGACAAATCTAGACTAATTGGTGAGAATGAAAGACCAATGACTTGTGAGGATATCGAACCATTGAGAATGTTATTAGCAAGATGCAAATGAACCAAATTTTGGCACTTGGCTAGACTTAGAGGGATGTTGCCTTGAAGATTATTCTCGTATAAAAACAAGTTTGTCAAGATGGTTAAATTTCCAAAAGAAAATGGAATGTTCCCAGATAAATTGTTTTCATTTAGTGCCAAAAATTGTAGCTTCTGAAACTTTCCAATTTCAGATGGAATATTACCTGATAATTTGTTCTGCCACATATCAAGTTTCTCCATGTTGATCAAATTTCCTATTTCGGTAGGAATCTTTCCGTATATTTTATTAGTTTCTAGAAGCAACCAAGCGAGGCTAGTTGACAAATTGCCAATGCATTTGGGCAACTCTCCCCCAAATTTATTGATATTTAAAGCCAATATGGTCAAATAGGTGGTATTTGTCAATGAACAGAGAAAATTCAAGTCATTTGCCCCCCCATTTCCAAGATTGTTACCGGTAATGGAAAGTCTTGAAAATCTATTTAGCTTCTCCAAAGAAGGAACTTTTCCCCATAGTTTATTATCATTCAATCCAAGTGTATGTAGATTTGAGGCATTAGAAATTGAAACTGGGATAGATCCAGTAAATTGGTTGAAGCCAATGTATAATAGTTTGATATTTGGAAGAGTGATACCTATGTCTGATGGAAGATGCCCCTGGATTTGGTTTTCTGCTATATCGAAGATGTTTATTGAAGAAATATTGAAGATTGAGCGAGGAATTGTTCCAGACAACTTATTTCCACCCAGACCAAGTACTTCAAGCTTGGTCAACTGGCCAAAAGAATCTGGGATAATCCCATGCAAGTTGTTATATATTGACATAAACATTTCTAGAAACGATAAGTTTCCAAAAGCAGGTGGGATTCTTCCTATCAGATTATTGGAGCTCATAGAAAAAACTCGAAGCTTTGACATGGTGCCAAGCGCTGCAGGGATTTCTCCCGTCAAAAGGTTGCCACCGACACGAAAGGCTTCAAGGCTAAAGCAATTGGATATATTGCTTGGAATTTTGCCACTGAAAGTGTTATTGGACAATAGTAAGAACTGCAATCTGCGTAAACGACCAATTTCTAGAGGGATTTCATCATGAAAACTGTTGTTTTGGAGGTTAAGAATTCTCAAAAAACTTAAATTTCCAACATGTGGTGATACAGAGCCTACCAGTTTCGAAGATTGTAGGTTCAACATGGTGACCCTCTGATGTCGCCGACCACAGGTGACACCTCGCCATCGACAATAGTGGAAGCTGTCATTCCAAGAGCTCATAACCTGGAGAGGGTCATTAATGATCTTGGCTTTGAACTCAAGCAATGCCAACCGGTCTGTCTCATTATTCCCGCCAACTGCAGAGGTGACTAAAAAGCCACACCCCCAGAAAAATATAAAGGCACGCATACAAAAGGATGGTGGAGCTGAACTGAACTGAGAAAGCCCCATGCAAGGTCAAGCTTGGTACGATTGGGTGGGTATTAGACTATCAGTTTGGGGAAACAGAACAAAGGGTTTGATTTCGCTGCTCAGCGCTTAAGGAAAAGCACACATATATATAGTTGAAGATTGGAAGGGAACGAACTTAGCATGTAATGGTCAAATTTGTACTTCATACACAATTTTTGTGAACATACCTAATATTAATTTCATTTTAAGTGAATCTATCTATACACATGAGGGTTGATAGTATTGCGTAATTTTATCAATAAGTAAATTTGCAATAGTGCATATAATAAATCAAGTTTTGTTACTCCACACTTTACAATTTATTTTATTATAGTCATATTATAATTTTTATTTTAGATAGTATTTCTTTTATTTTTTATTTATTAAAGTCTACTAAAACATATGAATATGGATATGTAAATTTGAGGGAAAAAAAATGAAGAAAAATAATTATTAAATCAATAGCAATAAGTCCTTTTTAAAGAGGCTCATTTATGGAACGTCTCATTGAATCTCGAAAAAGATCTATAAGAGATGTTACTAGCAAATTAGCAATAAACAAAATGAAGCAAAAATATTAGAGGAAATTTTTTATGGTTTACATTTATTGTCTAAACTACGAGTTATAAAAGAGATTTTACAAATGTAGGGAAACACTCTATTGATGAAGTTATGCATCACACTTAAAACAATTTAATCTATAATAAGTGTTTTTTTTTTTTAATCTAAGATACAAATTTTATTCTAACCTAATCTAAGTGTATGTGTGTGAAACTCTCATATGAAAACTTGAACCTTGACTCTTACTTCTCTCACCCCATAAAAATTTATACATGTGGAATGATTGTTACGCTAAAGGTGTGGGGGAATGAATCTATAATAAGTGTGTATGCAATGGGCAAATTTATCACATAATTAATTCAAACTTTGCAAAAACCAAAAACCAATAAAACTAGAAAATAGAAATTGCTTGAACCAATGTTTGGATGACTAAGGTGTTTGGTACATTTGTTTGAAAACATGTGTTTTGTTGTTTGAAAACATGTATGAAAATATGTGTTGATGAAAAAGTGTATAAAAATGCTTGTAATGTTGTTTAAAAATTGAAAATGTGTATTTGAGTGAGTGTACCAAACACCCCCTAAGAAGTCAAGTTTGGTTAAACTAGAAAATAGAAATTGCTTGAACCATTGTTAGGATGACTAAGGTGTTTGGTATATGTGTTTGAAAATATGTGTAGAAATACGTGTAATGTTATTTAAAAATTGAAAATGTGTGTTTGAGTGGGTGTACCAAACACTCCCTAAGAAGTCAGGTTTGGTTGAACTAGAAAATAGAAATTGCTTGAACCAATGTTAGGATGACTAAGGTGTTTGGTACATATATTTGAAAACATGTGTTTTGTTATTTGAAAACATGTGGAAATACGTATTAATGAGAAAGTGCATAAAAATGAGTGTAATGTTGTTTAAAAATTGAAAATGTGTGTTTGAGTAGGTGTACCAAACACCCACTAAGAAGTCAGGTTTGGTTAGCTTGCACCAGCCAATCACAGCGTGGAATTTGGATTTTGAATACAAAGCACCATGATAAACAAGGACTACAATACAGAACCCGGAAAGGCTCTCAACTCTCAAGCCGAACCCAGACCCAGCTGGTCCTTTATCTCAGGGCCCGAACTTGACCAGATGCATTAATTGGAGGTGGACCATTGCAAACTGAACAATACTACAGTGTCTGAAATTGCCTATGCGATGCTGTCTAACCAAGTCATCATCATGGCTGACTTTGACTTGCTTTACAGCTCTTTCCTTCAGCTAAAATTAGCAGCATTGATTACAAGACTTTTAGCAAAATGTAAATTTTCAATAACAAGACATTTATAAATTTCAGCTCCTTAGACAAATGACCCACAAATGAGAAACTTCCTCCCTGTGTTTGTAATTCCTGCGTAGTAACAAGAATTTCTTTCCAAAAATAATTCTCTGAAGACCCAAATCTCTTGCAAACAACAAAGCCATCATGTAAACTGCTAATCAACACCGTTTTGGGGACCCCAAACCCTCTCAACTCAACCCAAATTCTTTATTTCTCATTTATTACTAACAATAAACAAAATATAGCAAAAATATTAGATTAATTTTTTTTTTTTTTTTGGTTTTCATTTATCGTCAAAACTACAAGTTATAAAAGTGATTTTACAAATGGAGGAAAACATTTTATTGATGAAGTTATAATAATAAAAAAAAAAAAGAGTAGATTAATTCTTTTCCAAATATATTTATTGTTTATAGAATTTCATTGATAATATAGTACTATTTAAGCAACTCTAACATACAAAAAAAAAAATTCAAAATTAAAATTGATAAAATCTTATACAAGAATTTTGGAGGAGAAAGAGAGAAGAATGAGAAAAAAAATCATGGACATGCTATTTTATTGGGTACAATTAAGTAGACCAATAATTTTGTATTAAAAACAAGTTAACAACATGTTGGACTCAAATAAAAGAACAAATTGTAACCCTAAAAAAAAATCATTTTAACCAATTTGTCTATGTATTGTCCAATATGTACGATTCTCCAATATGTATTTATGATAAGAAACTTTTTGTACATGATATGATATGAATTGTACAATATGTATCGATACTGACAACTATGCTAGGAATAAACAAAAAAAAAATTTGAAGAAATTTTTTTATGGTTTAGACTTTTTGTCAAAATTACAAGTTATCAAAGAACTTTTACAAATAAAAAAAAAAACACTCTATTAAAAAAAGAGTAGAATAATTCTTTTCAAATGGTATATATTACTTATAGAATTTCATTGATATATAGTATCTTTTACAGGTGCTATATAAAAATATTTTTTTTTTAAATTAAAATTGCTAAAATTTTATATAAGAATTACAACGTCACAGAAAAGACTAATAAATTAACTATATTATTAATCGAAAAAAAAGTTTAATCTATAATGAGTGTATATGCATGACTGGACGAAATTTGTCCCTGCATTATTACACATTCATATAATAAATTCTAACTTGGCAAGAAACCAAAAAAACAAAAAAAGTAGACCTATATATATACGTGAGCTATTTGTTTTCCTATCATATCCATTGATGAATCCACCAATTTCAACTGCACCTGGACCTACTTATTGCTGGAAGCTATTGCAATACTGTTGAATCAGAAACAGTTGAAGTGTTCTGTGGGCAAAGACTTGGTGCAACATTGAGATGGACAGGTCTTTGTGGTCTCGTCATTTCTCTTTGCTTTGCCACCGTAAGTTACGCCGACAAAGATTAGAAATAGCTTGAAGATCCGAAGCAATCTTAGGAAGACTAAGAAGAGGTCCTTGCACTGGTCAATCACGAGTGTGAAATTCATTTTTTGATAAACAAACACACACATACACAAGGGAGTGGAAAATGAGTGAGGAATTTTGGTATTGAAATTTGAAAATGTAGTATCATTAATAACAAGTCAAGGAGTAAAATGCAAGCAAGGATTAACAACACACTATTTGTTAACGTTACACAATTTTTAAAAAAAAAAAAGTTTTGTTGCTAAAAAAAAATGTTTTGTTGGATGCTTTTTCTTATTTTATGCCATATCCAAATGTGGATTATGTCATTACATTATATCTGGTATATTATTTATACTTACAAAATTAATAACTATCTCATGTTTCAAATGATTAGAAATCAATTTATCACATTAATATTGTTAAAAAAAAAATGAAAATTTTTATGTCTATGGGCTTTGCCTAGACTTATGATGTGGTTGTAAATCTACACATAAAGCCAAAGTTGAGAAAATTCAATTAGATTCTCAATTTTGCGCTACGTGACAATTTAATTTTTTTAATCAAGTGAGCTATTGGGTTCAAAATTCAAATAGATTATCCATAGTTTCAATCTACAATCCCTAGAAACAAATTCTCTCCCTCTCTCTCTCTCTCGCTCTCTCTCTTGTGCCCGTTGATCTCTAAAGGGATTTTTTTTTTAACCTTCTTCATGCTTATCTGCAAAGGTTGTCCATCTTCCCATCAAATACAAATACCTAATATTTCTCCATCTCTTACCTGTTTCAAGTGCCAAAGGGCTCCAAAACACTAAATCTCTACTCCATTTTAAATTATAACATAGTACTATTGCTAATAGAATAAGAAATAGTCTTCGAAAACCCAAAACACGACTCAAATATTATTAACTCAACACACTATTTTTTTTTTCTCTCTTTAGAAAAATAATATTAATAACATTTAAAAAAATTTGTGCATTGCACAACTTACAAGTTACATGCCAGTAAGCTATAAAGTAAAAAGTACATTTACACCTTCTAAGTTGGGGATGACTTTTAAATTGGTCTCATAACTAAAGAAATTTGCAATTTACATTCTCAAGTATGACATTGATGTCAATATACTCTTTCCATCATGCTTGGACACAAATTCACTTTTAATCCACCTACAAAAAAACATTATTTTTATCCATAAATAAATAAATAAAACATAAGAAGATCGAAAATAATTAAAAAATACATTAAAGAAAAAAAAAAAAAAGAGAGTTCCTCCCTCAATACAGACGATTATTAATGGTTTCCAACTTCCTGATGACAGCCACATCAACATTCAACAATAGATATCCAACCTAAAGACCACGCACATCGATGTGCGTGGTCTTTAGGTTGGATATCTATTGTTGAATGTTAATATGAAGGATTGTAATATGAAGGTTGGATATCTATTCAACAATAAAAATTCTCTTTCAGAAATTCGAATTATAATATGAAGGAAAAAGAAAGAATCAAATAAAGAATGGAGTAATATAATAGAACATGCATGGTCAATTGGCCACAATCTCATGCTGGTCTACGAGTGTAGTGGGTGCGTTACTTTGCCATTGGCAGCAATTAGCCAACCACAAGGCAAGCAAAATTGAAAGTTTATATATATTACAATTTAATAATCAAGTTGGTCTTTTTTCTTTCAATAATGGGAGAGTTCTAGATAAAGGCATTTACTCTCACATATTTTTTCATCCACTTCTGACATATAGACATTTCAATATCAATTATATATACCTGTATAAAATAGTGGATATAAACGAATGTAAAACAAATATTGAAAACAGCCACACATTTATCCACAATAAAATAGATACAATGTGAAAGAAGCAACAGCCAAGAATTCCCTAAGACTAGAGTGAGGTAACATGAATAACCCAAACAAGAGGTAACATCCAAGTGAGTTAAGAAGAGTTAGATGAGAAAGAGGAAGAAAGGAGAGGATAACTAAAATACTAATCTCACCATTATTCCTTACCGAATCCTCCAAGGGTTCACTTGTGGATTTGTCAAGATCACCCAAACATGATTGTGAACCCCTCTCTCTTGGCAGGTTAGTTTTAAGAGGAGACAATGGACAATCAAGTGATGCAGCCCCAACCTACAGGAAACAAGAGAAAAATGGTATAACCAGAATCGAAGCATGTCTGAAAAGTTTGGTAAAGTTTTAGTTAATGCATTAACCAAAAAGAAATAATTTTTCTATATGTCAGAATTAAAAACAAAATAAATAAAACATCACTAAGAATTACATGGTAGTTGTGATATGTAGAGGTGTATTGCCAGCCCGGTTTCATTATGTATTTTCCTTGGCCTAGACTATCTGTGTCTAATTGAAAGGGCAAGCTGTTGATATCACCACCTTGCAATATTGTGCTTCCATCAATATGCTTTTGCGAACTTGTGCATAGAAAAACCTGGTGCCATAGACATAAGAAAAAATAAATCCTTAAAACCCCAATACAAGTACCTTAAAAACTAGAAAGAAATTTCAACTAAAAAGAAATCCTTAAAACCCCAGGTCTTGCCAAGCACAAGGTCGAGCCCATTATCAAATAACATCTCAAGAGGAGAGCCCGAACCATCTTGGGCTAGACTAGGTCTTCAAATTTGATTCGGCTTCCTTACCTTATGTGAAGAAAAATGGATTTAATTGTAATCGCAAAACCACAAGCAGCCTCAGTCCACACTAACCAACACAAATCTGTACAAAGAAAACAACAGAGACAAGAATTGGCTAGAAAACATGTCTACAATTTCAAATCATCAAAACCCCATTTTTTAAAATCCAAACCCTCTTGAACTCCAAGCTGATTAAAAAAAAAAAACCTAGTTCATATTTTTATTTATTTTAAACTCCCGTAAACTTAAAATTAAAAATACAAAAACAATGAAGCTGAACTAGATATAAAGTTGAGAGCTTTTTTCCTCCCTAGGCTTCAAGATACAGAAAAAAGATCAAAATTTTCTCGTTTATTTTATTTTCATTAACTTATTTTCCCTCATCAAAATTAAAAACAAGAATTAACATATAAACCCTAGGTCCGAAAAAGAAGGCCCAAAAAACTCAAATCAAAACAACCGATCCTATTCAACAAAAATAGCACTTAAACAATAAAATCCAAATTTAAACAAAAAAAAAAAAAAGATTTTTATAACAAAACCCATTACGAACAAAAAAGAAAAGAAAAACGGAACCTTTAAACTCATTGAAATTTCAAGAATATTAAAGCAACAAAGAAAAAGAAGAGAATAGAGGAACAAACATGAGTCAGAGGATTAGAAATTTCATACCTGAATCGGAGATTGAAGATGGAGGGTGAGGGTTTGAGATCAGAGAGATGGAGGGTGAGGGTTGAGATCGGAGATGGGGGGTGAGGGCTTGAGAGATGGAGGCTTGGAGGGTGAGGGTTGAGATCGGATGGAGGGTGAGGACTTGGGAGATGGAGGCTGATGATGTGCGATGGGAGAGGGGTGAAAATTTTTTACTATACTATTTATACAAAGCCTAAAGCCGTGTTTTTAACCTGCGGCTATAGGCAAGATCTGAAGCCGCGTTTAAGAAACACGGCCCCATCCTAAACTAAAGCCGCATTTTAAACACGCGGCTTCAGACTAAATTTAAAGCCGCATCTATAAAACACAGCTTTAGGCAAGTTGAAGCTGGAGTTTTTTAAATGAGGCCATCGTTAAGATTTTTTTAAAAAAAAAGTCCTATAGCCGCGTTTTCTAAACACGGCAATAACTCCACCCCCAAAAGTGCGACTATACACAAAAAAAGAAAAAAAAAAAAAAAAACGCGGCTCTAGACATGGGCTATAGCCGCACGTATAAAACGCGACTTCACATGAATAACTTAAGCCGCGTTTTTTAAAAACGCGGCCTAAGACTTGCGTGTTTTGTAATGTATATTCCAAGTTCATGGCATCTCCAGTCAAGACATTTCAACATATATACCCAATCAAAAATAACTTCTTCTTTTCTTTTTCTTTTCTTTTTTTGTAAATTGATACTTATGATAAGAGAGGGGAGATTTGAATTTTAAATTTTGACACACTAGGAACAAACTATATCAGCCAGTTGAACTATAAGACTCTTAACAAATAATATTCATTTAGTATTAACAAACTATAAACACACACAAAAAAAAAAAAAACACACACACACACAAAAGAATTGTTTCTTAATAGATTACAATGCATTTATTGTTGCTCAAATTAATTACTTTGCTAGGTATAAAATAATACAAGAAAATAAAAAATTCAAAGTCAATTGTACTTAAGATTAAGATTACTGTTAAGATTAATTATTATTACTAAATTAATTATTTATGTCTAGTAATGTTCTTTGTCTTTTTAATATAAAGATGATATCCAAAAAACAAATGCTCAACTAACTTCATTAAATATTCAGCAAGTCACTGACCATTAAATAAAGGCAATTAATAAAATGATCAACCAACCATTAGCAAAATTAGTAATTATCAAAAATGATCAACCAACCATTAGCAAAATTAGTAATTATCCAACTTCTTTTTTTTTTTTTTTTTTTTGAAAATAGAAAATTCATTCATTCATTAAGATGTAAAAAATCTTGGTACAAAGCAGCCACAGCAGGTAGTGGTGACTGGTGAGTCCTCCAACCAATAAATTTCATCAAAAATATTCCTAGCATATTGAGCCAACGAATGTACTACCAATACCATATTTCCCCCCTTCTAACCCAACTAATGGAAGCCGAGTGCAGCCCATCAAGATAGCTACGAATGTCTTCATATATGTATCCCAACAGAGATTTATTAGCTATAAAGGACTTGAGATTGCCCTCATCACGTTCGCATTGTCATCCTCAATTACTAACTCTGAAAAACCAGCTTCAACAGAGAATTCTATCGCCTTTTTGCATGCCGAGACTTCAGCTTCTTCACTATTATTCACATAGGGTCCCTTAACAGACATGCCAGCCATTACCTCGCCAGCAGCATTTCAAATAATTGCCCCAAAACCAGAGAATTTCAGGTGTGAAAATACAGCTGCATCGAACTTTATTTAAATGTTATGTTCTACACTTTAGTTACGTTATTCATTATCCTCGAAAAAATAAATGAATAAATAAAGTGACCGGATCAGTTCCAATTTAGGTTTTTTTGTTTTGAATTTTTGGAAAAATATTTTTGACCAAAAATATTTTGACTAAGTGAATATGATGGCCTGATGGGTTTTGGTAAATGTTTGGTCTTACATATACTGTTCGTTTAATTTTTGTTAATGGATTGTTGTTATTGGGCCTTTTTTTTGGGGTTTGGTTTAAGGCGGTGAAGGATAATATCCGGGGAGGCCATCAGCTTTATTGGGCCAAATTCTAAAATAGGCCTATACAGTAAAAGGAATTTTAGAAAAGCTTAAGGGGGTGTTTGGAAGAGGAGTTTGAGTTATATTTTTTGAGTGTTTTTAATATACGAATAGGTGAAAAAGTATGTGAAAAAGTGTGTAATGTTATTCAAAATGTAAAATGATGTGTTATAACTAATCTATCAAATACCCCCTAAGTGGCCAAGTCTCGCTATAGCTCTGTCCCTGTTAGTTGCCATACCTATTTCTATGTTTGTAAAAAATAAGAATCAAAGAATAGCTCCCACAATACCAAATAAAAGCCATCTATTTTGCCACAGCCAAATATGCTGCCTCATCCCCCAAATTCAACTATAAGCCCTTTCACCCTTTTTGTATTAATGCAGGATGCGGAAGTGACAAGAAGCAAAATATGATAAGAACCAACAAATACTATCTAGAATTAGGAATTAGAGAAGAAGAAGAAGAAAACAGAGAGAACAAGAATGGAATTGTCTTGTTACATTCTGGATGATGTTACAATCTTTATAGCTCCCCAATATATGCATTACAATACGATACAATCAATACCTACACTAACTTCCTTCCTGACAGCTCATCTAATTGCTTTTCCCTCCAATTTTAGCAACTAACCCTTATTCCCTCCAATGAGTAACTAACTATCTGACATACCTTACTAACCAATGCCTATTAATAACCCCCAATCAAAACACTTTGCCCTCAAGGTAAGGGAATTGATGCTGCAAGGTATAGAGAGACTCCCAAGTAGCATGGTCCTGATCTAGACCTTGCCAGTACTGGACTAAGAATTCAGTAATGAGTATGTTTTTGAGCTGTTTAGACCTATGTTGTAAGATAGCAATCGGTTATGGTTGCAAGAAGCTTGTAAAATTCACGAGAGGAAGAGTAGCAATAGGTGTGATTTGGGCACCAGCTTCTTCTTAAGACAAGAAACATGAAAGATAGAATGGAGAAGACAATCAGAAGAAAGAGCCAGCTTGTAAGCAACAGGACCAAGCTTTTGCAAAATCTAAGAAGGACCAAAAAATCTAGGAGAAAGCTTGTTGAACTTGAACCCTTGGGGCCTCAAGGAAAGCTGCATATAGGGCTGGATTCTCAAATAAACCACTCCAAATTGAAACTCATACCCAGTAATGTTTTTCCCGTAATTTTATATAATTATACTTCATACACAATTTTTATGAACATTCCTAAAATTAATTTGATTTTCAGTGAATCTATCTTTACTCATGAGGGTTGATATTATTGCGTAATTTTATCAAAAAGTAAATTTGCAACTGTGCATTCAATAAATCAAGTTTTGTTACTCCACACTTTACAATTTATTTTATTATAGTTATATTATAATTTTTATTTTAGATAGTGTTTCTTTTATTTTTGCTTATTTTTTATTTATTAAAGTCTACCAAAACATATGAATATGGATATGAAAATCTTAGAAAAAATAAAGGAAGAAAAATAATAATTAAATCAATAGCAATAAGTCCTTTTTAAAGAGGCTCATTTATGGAACATCTCATTGAATCTCGAAAAAGATCTATCAGAGAAATTTGTTACTACCAAATTTGCAATAAACAAAATATAACAAAAATATTAGAGGAAATTTTTAATGGTTTACATTTATTGTCAAAACTACAAGTTATAAAAGAGCTTTTACAAATGTAGGGAAACACTCTATTGATGAAGTTATGCGTCACACTTAATGTGGCGTTTGGTACGGGGGTAATATTTTAGGATTCTTAGGAATATTTAAAGATTCCCATGTTTGGTTGGAAATCATTCTACGGAATCAAATGCCAGGGGAATGTGGATTTCCTTTAAAACAAGTGGGAATCCAGATTCCCAAGCTTAAAAGAAGTTGTATTTTTTATAAATTGACAATTTTAACCCTTTTTCATTATCATTTAAGCAATTAAGATAAAAATATGAACAAATTATTATGGATTAAACTATTTTAAAATTATTAAAAAGAATAAAAAAATATGAGAATTTAAATAGTTATTTTTGTATTAAACCTGTCATTTTGAAATGATAGACTATAATTTTAATGAATTTTTCATAATTAATAGTTTATATTTGGTTTTTCATTATTTAGTTAGAGGAAGATTTTTTTTTTTTTTTAAGAATTTGGTAGTTTACATTCAAATCTAAGGATAGAATAGGAAAAATAAATAATTAATTTAAGAATCCTGGGAATAAACCAAACACTATCATCTCACATTCCTAGGAATCTTAAGATATTCCCAATGAAACCAAACATAGGAATATTTACATTCTTAGGAATGTGATTCCTCTGGATGCCAAGAGTAATGTGGAAATTCATCACTACACACCTTTAAGTGTATGTGTGATGAAGCTCTCATGTAAAAATTTGAATCTTAACCCTTACTTCTTTTTAAAGGTGTGTAGTGATGAATCTATAATAAGTGTGTATGCAATGGGCAAAATTTATCTCCGCATCATACGTTCACATAATCAATTCAAACTTTGCAAAAACCAAAACCAATAAGACTAGAAAATAGAAATTGCTTGAACCAATGTTAGGATGACTAAAAAAACAGGTTTGGTTAGCTTGCACTAGCCAATCACAGTGTGGAATTTTGGTTTTGAAAACAAAGCACCATAATAAACAAGGACTACAATACAGAACCCAGAAAGGCTCTCAGCTCTCAAGCCGAACCCAGGCCCAGGTCCGTTATCTCTGGGCCTGAACTTGACCAGATGCAGTAATTGGAAGTGGACCATTGCAAACTGAACAATACTAGTGTCTGAAATTGCCCATGCGATGCTCTCTAAAATTAGCAGCATAAATTACAGCTGACTATGACTTGCTTTACAGCTCTTTCCTTCAGCCAAAATTAGCAGCATTGATTACAAGACTGTTAGCAAAATGTACATTTTCAATAACAAGTCATTTAAAAATTTCAGTTCCTCAGTCAAATGACCCACAAATGAGAAACTTCCTCCCTGTGTTTGTAATTCCTGCATAGTAACAAGAATTTCTTTTCAAAAATAATTCTCTGAAGACTCAAATCTCTAGCAAACAACAAAGCTACCATGTAAACTGCTAATTAACACCGTTTTGGGGACCCCAAACCCTCACAACTCAACCCAAATTCTTTATTTCTCATTTGTTACTAACAATAAACAAAATATAGCAAAAATATTAGATTAATTTTTTTTTTTATAAGAGATTTTACAAATAGAGGAAAACATTTTATTGATGAAGTTATAATTAAAAAAAAAGAGTAGATTAATTCTTTTCCAAATATATTTATTGCTTATAGAATTTTATTGATAAAATTTCAAAATTAAAATTGATAAAATCTTACTTATGATTTATTATGTCACAAAAAAGACTAATAAATTGACAATATTACCAACTGAAAAAACAAAAAAACAAAAAATAACAACAAAATTCGAATACAAACACTTCATTTTGGCGTACAATTACGAGCTCAAGTGCCAAGCCATGGTTATTTATCCTCTGTTTGGATTGAACATCTGGCTTTTTTCAGTGCGCGTCTGGTGTTTTTATGTGAGTCTTGTGTACTGTTTACGGGATTCGCAAGTACAAAAAAACACATCTATTATTTTAAAACTAGATCTCACGATACTATTTACACATTTAAAAATTATTTTACTATAGTATTTTCAGTTTTCAACATAAGCGGTATCTTTGCAAACCCTTAATCTATAGGCACTCCTCTGGTTACTTCTCATGCTATTTAAAATGATAGTGCCTCTTAACACTGCATTAGATCAGCATTGCCCATTCCCAAAATTGATCTAGCCATGGAATAAACGCACCTCATTATCCAGTTTGATTTCTATTTATACCTTCTTTTTATTTTAATTTATTTTAATAATATGATATTTAGGAAACTAGATTTAAATCTAAAAACGTCTTCATTCAAAAAAATTTAAAGTTTTAGTTGAGTTACAAAACTCTTAACTTATTCTTTATGTATGTTTTTTGTCATTTTCTTTATTTATTTTTCCTACAACTTTCTGTTTTACTGTTTATTAATTCTCTTCTATGGTTAAATTTATGCATCAAGCTTAAAACAGTTTAATCTATAATGAGTGTGTATACAAAATTTGTCAAATCATATTTAATTCAAAGTTTGGCAGGAAACCAAAAAGAGAAGAAAAGGAACTTACGTGAGAAATTTGATTTCCACAATCTATTGAATCCACCAATTTTAAATGCGCCTAGACTATCGTTGGAAAATATGCAAGTGAAGTCTCACAAATTAGAAAATAGCCGAAGTTTTCAGTGGCGAAAGACTAAAAAATAAAAATGGCTTGAACCAATGTTAAGATGACTTTAAACTGTCAGGTTTGGTTAGCTTGCACTAGTCACATCACATAGCACCACTATTTTTTTTTTTTTTTTTGACAATTAGTACTGTGGGGGGTAACGGCGCCCAGGCACCCTGTGGGCTTTGGGCCTAGTCCAAGGGCGCGAGTTCCGCTAGGTGGGCCGCATGACGGGAGCAAGGCCCTCTAACACTGGGGCCCAAGGGTCAGCCTACCCAGCCACCAGAGACGAGCCGAGGATGACGTCTCCTCGGACGTGGAGTTGAGAGCAGGACACTGCAGCAGAGCACCTGGGAAAGCGTCTCCGGACCTCGGCAGGCCACCCCACGCCCCAATGATACGCCGAGGGGGGGGGGGACAAGGGGGACATGCACTACACAGTGTCCCTGCCACCGCATTAAAGACTTCCCACCTACCCGCCTGGCCGCATTAATGGGGAAACGACTTCTGAAGGGACGGGGAATGGCCCTGAGGGCATTGGGGAGTGTTTTCTGGGAAAAGACAGGTAAGAGCCAGGAGTGGGAGGTATAAATGGGGGGGGGGAGATACCATGAGAGGGGATCCGGAATTTTGAGGGAGATAGAGGAGGAAGGTTCCCTCCCTTGAAGAACAGAACGACAACCACCACGGAATCTCCTCGGCGCGCGTCTGGGAAGGGAGTGAGTCCACCCCACTAGCCAGCCACGTTTCAGTAGCGCATTTGGATCTTACATTGCGCCCTTCCATAGTACCGGGAAGTCAGGGCTTAGAACTCATCCTCTACAAATTCTATTGTAAAGGCCACCTGGGCCGGCCCAGTCATCCATTCGGGCCCAAGTCAATTTTGTGGCCTTACAATTGGCGCCGTCTGTGGGGAGCTTTGACGGAAAGGGACTGGAAGTGCCATGCAAGGTTCAGGTTCACGTCATGCGGAGTCTAGGGGGTCCTAGCCAGAGGACCATCTTGCGCGGTTGGAAGGAGAGCGCGAAAACAGCGTCCACACGGAACACAAGCGTGGGAGGAGCCATGCACACAGTGGTAGTAGAACCTCCCGCGAGAAAAGTGTTGAGACCCTGCAAAGAGAGGTTGATCATTTGAGAAGGAAGCTACGCCGGGAAAAGCGGAGGCGTACGCCTACCCCTTCAGACCGATCCTCAGTGGACGCCGGTAGTGGCTCCGACAGCTCTAGGTCCAGGACTCCCCTTAGCGAGTCTTCTTCCCAGGGGGATGAACGCCGTTGTCCACTCAGAGACAGGGGGCGTCCTCCAGGGGCCTGGCCAACAGTGCATTGAGCAAGGCGCTCCACCAAATTTCCAAATCGCCCTTCACTCGGAGGATTGAGAAGGGAAAGCTCCCAAGAAAGTTCACCCAGCCGACCTTCACAGTTTACAACGGGAGGACGGACCCAGTAGAGCACGTGAGCCACTTCAGCCAGAGGATGGCGGTGCACTCGAAGAATGAGACCCTGATGTGCAAGGTCTTCCCCTCCAGCTTGGGGCCCGTCGCGATGAGGTGGTTCAACAGCCTGAAGGCGAGCTCTGTCGATTCCTTCACAGAGCTCACCAGAGCGTTTGGTGAACGGTTCATCACCTGCAGCCGGATCCCTCGGCCCCTGGATTCGCTGTTGTCCATGGCCATGAGAGAGGGAGAAACCCTCAGGGCATACACTGACAGGTATTGGGAGATGTACAACGAGATCGATGGGGACTTCGACGAGGTGGCCATAAGCACCTTCAAGGTCGGCCTGCCAAACGATCATGACCTGAGGAAGTCGCTAACCAGGAGGCCTGTCAAGAGTGTACGACGTCTTATGGACCGCATCGATGAGTACACACGGGTGGAGGAGGATCAACTGCAAGTGAAGGCGAGGGTGAAGGTTATCCCTCAGGAGAGGAGGGATTTCAGGTCGGACGGGTATAGCAACAGTAGGCCGAGGAGAGAGTTTGTCGGACAGCCACGTCGGATACCAACGCAGGCGGTCGGCATTGTGTTCCGCGAACCCATGCAGCGGGTGTTTGAAAAAATCCGCCACGAACCTTACTTTAGATGGCCCAGCAAAATGATAGGAGATCCCTCAAAGCGAAACCAGAACCTTCACTGCCAGTACCATCAAGAGCACGGCCATGCAACCGAGAACTGCAAGAACCTACGCTACTACCTCGAACAGTTGGCGAAGGAGGGAAAGTTGAGTCAGTTTGTGCACGACCAGGGGAGGGCGGGGGAACATCATGGTCCGACAGGCCAGGGCCACCACGCACCAAGGCCTCCTCTGGGAACCATCAACACCATCCTCGCAGCTCCTAGGAGGACGGGCTCGCGCCCTTCAAGGGTGATGAACGTGGTGCGAGCCCATACCGGAGGCTCTGGCCCCGAGCCAAAGAAGATCAAGGGAAATGAGCCGCCCACGCTGGCCTTCTCGGACGCCGACAAGGGAGGGACAATCCAACCCCACGACGACGCCCTGGTCATAATGCTAAGGATTGGAGGCTATGATGTGAAGAGGGTGATGGTGGACCAGGGAAGCGGCGCAGACATCATGTACCCCGACCTGTACAAGGGGCTGAACCTGAGGGAAGAGGATCTCTCTGCCTACGACTCGCCCCTGATGAGCTTCGAGGGAAAGATGGTGATCCCTAAGGGGCAGATCAGATTGTCAGTGCAGTCGGGGCCGGCAGTGGTAGAGGTAGACTTCATCGTGGTGGATGCCTACTCCCCGTATACGGCCATTGTGGGGAGACCTTGGCTGCACGCCCTAGGGGCTGTCCCCTCCACCCTCCACTTGAAGGTGAAGTTCCCTTTCGGCGGTAGAGTCGAGGAAATTATCGAAAGCTAGTTCGCGGCGAGGCAATGCCTGACCACCGCAATACTACGCAGGCCGGACAACGAAGCCGCGGCCCCGGCGGCTCAGGCCTCATAGCAATTAGCCTCCTCTGCCACCGCCGGAGCAGCAGTGGTGGGGGAGCCGGCGTGTGAAGGACTAGATAGGGTCCCCGTGGACGATAACCCGGAAAGGTTCTTCCAGATTGGGGCTCGCCTGCCGACCGAAGAAAAGAAGGAGTTGGTTACGTTCTTGAGGAGGAACCTCGACGTATTCGCATGGGACGAGCACGAGATGCCCGGAATCGACCCAGGCTTCATATGCCACCATTTAAACGTAAACCCGGCGGCAGTACCAAAGAAACAACCCCCTCGGCGGTCCTCGGCGGAACACTCCGAAGCCGTGAAGGAGGAGGTCATCAAGCTCAAGAGGGCTGGGGCTATCAAGGAAGTATTCTACCCCGAATGGTTGGCGCACACAGTCGTGGTAAAGAAGAAAAACGGGAAATGGAGAGTGTGTGTGGACTTCACGGACCTCAACAAGGCCTGCCCCAAGGACCCGTTCCCGATGCCGCGCATAGATCAACTGGTGGACGCGACGGTCGGCCACCCTCGCATGAGTTTCTTGGACGCCTTTCAGGGGTATCATCAGATACCACTAGCACTGGAGGACCAGGAGAAAACTGCCTTTGTGACCCCCACGGGCAATTACCATTACAAGGTTATGCCATTCGGTCTTAAGAACGCAGGGGCTACCTACCAGAGGATGATGACTCGGATGTTCGAGCCACAGCTAGGAAAGACCATCGAAGTATACGTGGACGACATGGTCGTGAAGAGCAAAGCCGTAACAGACCATGTGGCCGACCTGGACAGCACGTTCCAGACCCTGCGGGAACACAAGTTGCGACTGAATGCCTCTAAGTGCTCCTTCAGCGTAAGTTCTGGTAAATTCCTAGGCTACATGCTTACTCACAGGGGTATAGAGGCCAACCCCGAGCAGATCACCGCAATCTGTAGCCTGCAACCCCCTCGAAACCCGAAGGAAGTCCAAAAGCTGGCAGGGATGACGGCCGCCCTCAGCAGGTTCATCTCCCGCTCCGCGGACAGGTGCCGACCCTTCTTCCAACTACTAAACAAGTGGAAGGGATTCGAATGGACCGAGGAGTGTTCCCTGGCGTTCCAGCAGCTGAAGGAGTACCTCTCTCAACCGCCAGTTATGTCCCGCCCCGATCCAGATGAAGTCTTGTTTGCGTATCTAGCGGTGGCTGCCCACGCCGTCAGCCTGGTCCTGGTAAGGGAGGACGCCGGTATACAAAGGCCGGTTTACTACGTGAGCAAGTCCCTGCAGGAGGCCGAAATCCGGTATTTGCCATTGGAAAAGGCGGTGCTAGCTGTGGTGCACGCCACTCGTCGGCTCCCGCACTATTTCCAATCTCATACGGTCGTCGTTCTGACCCAACTCCCACTTAAGTCTGTCCTGCGAAGCGCAGACTACTCCAGCAGAATCGCCAAATGGGGGACCTTTTTAGGGGCCTTCGACATTAAGTACTCCCCTCGCACGTCTGTAAAGGGGCAAGTCCTAGCCGACCTGGTTGCGGAGTTCACTGAACCCTCCCTGGAAGAAAGCCTAGCGGCAAGCAGCTTAGACAGAAAGCTATTCAGCGTAGCCTCATGTGAGAAGCAACCGGTGTGGGAAGCCTACGTGGACGGAGCCTCAAACCAAAGAGGTTCGAGCGCTGGGGTAGTCCTGATATCGCCAGATGGGATCATCATCGAGAAGTCTCTGAGGATAGCGTTCCCGGCAACCAACAACGAGGCCGAGTACGAAGCCTTGCTGGTAGGAATGGACATGATCTGGAAGATGGGAGGAAAGGCGGTCCGTGTGTTCTCGGACTCACAGTTGGTGGTCGGCCAGGTGGAAGGGAAATTGGAGGCGAGGGAGCCGAGGATGCAGGAATACTTAGCGCGCGCCTTGCGCCTACGGGCCCAGTTCGAGTCCTTCTCACTGTCGCATATTTCCAGAAGCGGGAACACTCACGCAGACTCCCTGGCGACTCTCGCAACCTCATCGGCACGTGAGCTCCCTCGGGTCATTCTCGTTGAAGACCTTCTTAAGCCAGCTGGAACGGGCTGCCAGGCCATGCGGGTCCAGCAAATCAGAACAGGGCCCAGTTGGATGGACCCCATAGCGTTGTTCCTGAAACACGACACGCTGCCCGAGGAAAAGACAGAGGCCGACAAGATCCGTAGAAAGGCTCCTCGGTTCTGGCTGTCCGAGGACGGCAAGCTCTACAAACGCTCGTTTTCGGGGCCATACTTGCTGTGTGTGCACCCGGACGAGACAGAGCAGCTCTTGGAAGAGTTGCACGAGGGGACTTGCGCAAGCCACACTGGCGGAAGGTCACTAGCCCACAGGGCCCTTACGCAGGGGTACTGGTGGCCGAACATGCAGAGAGAAGCACAGGAGTACGCGAGGAAGTGCGACCAGTGTCAGAGGTATGCGCCGAACATCCACCAGCCTGGCGGCGTTCTCAATCCTCTGGTCAGCCCTTGGCCGTTCGCACAATGGGGCCTGGACATCGTGGGTCCGTTTCCAAGGGCAGCGGGCAATAAGCGATGGCTGCTTGTCGGGACGGACTACTTCACTAAGTGGGTCGAGGCCGAGCCGCTCTCGAATATCCGGGACGTAGACGCGAAGAGGTTCGTCTGGAAGAATATCATTACCAGATTTGGGGTTCCCCGCACCCTCATCTCGGACAATGGGCTGCAGTTTGACAGCAAAGCCTTCAGGAAGTACTGTGGAGACTTCGGCATCACGAATAGGTACTCCACCCCAGCGTACCCGCAGGGAAACGGCCAGGCTGAAGCCACGAACAAGTCGATAGTCAATGGGCTCAAGAAAAGGCTGGATGAAGCGAAGGGCCGATGGGTGGATGAGGTACCGCACGTGTTATGGACTTACCGAACCACGCCACGGAGATCCACCGGCGAGACTCCTTTCGCGATGACGTACAGCGCCGAGGCTGTGATTCCTGTGGAGATGGGGTTCCCAACGATGAGGACGCAATCCTTCGCCCCAGAAGCCAACGACAACATGCTGCTGGAAGGGCTGGACTTGGTGGAAGAAAGGCGGGAAAACGCCATGGTCCGACTAGCCAGTTACCAGCAGCAGCTCAAACGGGGGTACGACTCTCACGTACGGTCCAGACCTCTCGCCCCGGGAGACTTGGTCTTAAAAAAGGTCGTAGGGACGGCAAAGGACCCATCGTGGGGGAAGTTAGGGCCGAATTGGGAGGGTCCCTACCGGATAACCTCAGTGGCCGGTCTGGGAGCATATTACCTAGCCGACCTGGATAACAAGCATGTAAAGCGACCTTTCAATGTAAATAATCTTCGAAGATACTACTACTAATGAAAAGTGTGGCCGCCGTGTATTTAAATATCATTGTATCACGCCAATTGTCGAATACTATTATCCCTATCCCACCCACCAAATTTTAATTAAGTGTTAATGTCAACCTTGGCTACGCCAGGTCCTCGGACCTTCTGCCTTGGGAAAATTTAACACTGACCAAATTTTAATTAAGTGTTAATGTCAACCTTGGCTACGCCAGGTCCTCGGACCTTCTGCCTTGGGAAAATTTAACGCTGTCTAAATTTTAATTAAGTGTTAATGTCAACCTTGGCTACGCCAGGTCCTCGGACCTTCTGCCTTGGGAAAATTTAACACTGACCAAATTTTAATTAAGTGTTAATGTCAACCTTGGCTACGCCAGGTCCTCGAACCTTCTGCCTTGGGAAAATTTAACGCTGTCTAAATTTTAATTAAGTGTTAATGTCAACCTTGGCTACGCCAGGTCCTCGGACCTTCTGCCTTGGGAAAATTTAACACTGACCAAATTTTAATTAAGTGTTAATGTCAACCTTGGCTACGCCAGGTCCTCGGACCTTCTGCCTTGGGAAAATTAACGCTGTCTAAATTTTAATTAAGTGTTAATGTCAACCTTGGCTACGCCAGGTCCTCGGACCTTCTGCCGTGGGAAAATTTAACACTGACCAAATTTTAATTAAGTGTTAATGTCAACCTTGGCTACGCCAGGTCCTCGGACCTTCTGCCCTGGAAAAATTTAACACTGACCAAATTTTAATTAAGTGTTAATGTCAACCTTGGCTACGCCAGGTCCTCGGACCTTCTGCCTTGGGAAAATTTAACACTGACCAAATTTTAATTAAGTGTTAATGTCAACCTTGGCTACGCCAGGTCCTCGGACCTTCTGCCCTGGGAAAATTTAACACTGACCAAATTTTAATTAAGTGTTAATGTCAACCTTGGCTACGCCAGGTCCTCGGACCTTCTGCCTTGGGAAAATTTAACACTGACCAAATTTTAATTAAGTGTTAATGTCAACCTCGGCTACGCCAGGTCCTCGGACCTTCTGCCTTGGAAAAGGTCAGCGCTGTTCAATTTTTAGTTAAGTGTTCAAATTTTAACACGGCTCATCCCGAATAAGTGTTAATTAAGTGTTATCCCGTCTTGAGTGTTAAATATAGATTGGGGCTGAGCCAGGTCCTCAGACCTCCTGCCTTAAGAAAGTTTTAACGCATTCACAATTTATCATTTGTTGTAGTTACTTAATTTTATTTTTCACAATTTATCATCCCCACACCGCAAACAAAGCAACAATAGAACAACTAAGCATAATGCACTAAAGATAAGACAGTTACACAATAGCGATAAAAAGGGCAAAATCCATACATGATAAGCTGTTCGAAATATTACAGAGAAAGGGAAATACACCCTAAAAACAAAAGAAGTAAAAACAAAGCGGAATGGAACAGCTGCACAAAAATAGCCGCCTGGAGCGGAGTGATGGAGGGAGCCTGAGCCCGCCTACCCCTTAATCTTCAATGGAGGTTCCTTCGGCAGCTTGGCACGATCCTCGACGATTTGGCCTTCTTCTACGCTTGCCTCGGCCACGGATGAATCTAGGACCTGCTTCCCCTTGTCCTTTGGCTCAGGCGGAGGGGGGCTAAGCCGGCGTGCTCGTCCGGGACCCCCCCTGGGTCGGCAAGTCCATCGTGGGGCTGGGCTTGCACCTGGGAGGAGAGGGGCTGCTCCGGGGCAATGATCTCAGCGCCGACCGGAGTTGGAGCAACATCCTCAACAAACCTGATATCCTCTGGATACCAGATCTTCTCAGATGCCCTCAGCTCGGAGCCGGCAGGGAGTCCCGCGGCGTTTAAGGCCTCAGCCCAAACCTGCTGGCAGTACTCCCTGCACAGCTCGCCTAACTCCTCGGTTAGGCGGTTCTCGGTCGCTTCGACCCCCTCGTTGAAGGCAGCCTTGGTCGCGGCCTCCACCGTTTCCCTGACAGTGCGAGTCGCCTCCTTGGCCTGCGCAAGCTCCCCTTTCAAGCTGGAGACCTCCTGCACCGCCTTGGCTAGGGCCTCCTCCTTCTGTTGCAGGAGCTTGCGCTGGGTCTCCGCCTGCGCTGTGGCGTTCTTGAGGCCAGCATCCAGACTTTTCCTCTCCGTCTGCTCCAAGACCAGTTTGGCACCCAGGTCGGCCTTCTCCGCCGTGACTCGGCCAAGGTCCTTCTCTACCTCTGCCCTTGCCGCCTGCTCGGCCCCGACCTGCGTCTGGTAGTGCTCGACCAGAGCGTCGGCAGCAAAGGCCTCCTGTATAGCCTGTGTAAAAGGCATCAGTGGAAGTTTGTTAGGTGCAGGTTATCCCAGAAATTTGTTAAAGGACATAGGCAACAGTGCGGAGCCGAGATGCTTGAAGCTTACCAGGCCTAAATTCCTCTTGAGAGAGAGAAAGAGACGCGTGCGGCCCGTCCTCCCCAGCTCCTCCATATCCCTTGGTAGGAGTAGAGGCTTTTCCAGCGAGTTGGCCAGGTGAAGGGCGTAACCTCTCTAGTAGTCTCGGAGGCTCGCCTGGGCCGAGATGGGAGCCCCGTCCACCTCCAAAGGGGGAAACCAGCTGGGCTCACCTCGGCGGACCTCAGCTTGCCCGGGGATTTCCCCACTTTCTATAGAAGAGGCTCTGCCCCCTCCCTTGGCAACCAGCTGTTGCTGCTGCTGTTGTTGCTGCTGCAGCTGCCTATGGTGCTTCTGTTTTTTCTCTCTCTCTCTGTCTGCCTCCTCGCTCTCATTCCTTCTTTTCTTTTGACCGTTGGGAGGAGGAACGAGGGGGTCGGAGGGAGGGGGAGGCGGAGGCGGGAGTATCGCCGGTTGGGACCCGGAAGCATCGTCTCGGGGGGCTTTTGTCCCCCTCTTCTTGGCAAAAAGCTCCTTCAATCTCGACATTTCTTCCTCTTCGTCCGAGGACACCTCCGGTCTTGCAACTATCAATCCCGGGATACCAGAGTGCCTGTCCGAGGCGGTCTCTTCTTCGTCGGAGATATTGACCACGTGTCCCGCCAACGGTCTCTCGGCTCCCTCTAGGTTGAACCTATCGATCTCGTCGCCAAGAGATGATGTTGAAGTTACGGAGTCTTCTCGGACTGGCTGGACTTCGTGATGAGCGGCTAAAGGGGTGGCCTGAACAGGCCGGCCGTACAAGATGGTGGAAGGCTCGTCTGGTAAGGCTCGGGGAGCAAGAAAGCCCTCGTAGCGGACGTCTATCCGAGCTCGCCTTTTGTGGCCGGCGAGAATAGCGTCCTCGACCTCGCCAAAGGCTTTGGAGAGGGGGTCGTACCCCAGAATCAGGTGAGCAGCTCTGACTTGGAGATCGTCGTTCACAAAGACCTCGGACCTCAGGACTCTGTTGAGATCTTGGACGTTGACGTTGCCCAAGTTGGGAGACGTATGTCGCTTATCTGCAAAAAGGAGGAGAGAAGGCAAACGGAGTTAGACACGCCCGGCAGAAACGAAAAGAACGGCAACAAATGACAACAAAGCTACGAAGGGAACTAAAATAGGGGAAGGTCACGAAAGCTAAAGCTCTTAAACCCTAGGGAGTCGCACCTGGCTGCCCCGCCCTCACCGGGCAATGGGGACCGTCGTACCACCTCCCAGTAACAAGGAGATAGTCGTCCTTCATACCCTTGTTGGACTTTGGCAGCAGGAGACCAGCCGGACCGCGCTAGACCTCGACTTGAGGTAGTAACCTACGTCTTTCAGCCGGTGACACTCATACATGTAGACGACGTCGTGCCATGTAAGGTGGAGGCCCATTTGCTCGTTAAGAGCGTCGACGCAACCTAGGATTCTAAATACATTGGGCGCGCACTGGTCTGGGCATAGCCTATGGTTGCGGAGGTACTCCCTGGTCACCTCCTTCATGGGGAGGGTCATCCCGCCCTCTAGAAAGGCAATAATGGGGATGACGACCTGCCCCGCTTGCCTGGAGCCCGCCACGGCCCCAGGGGCACAATATTCCAGTCCCACATCGGTAGGAATGTGATACTTGGCCCGGAATCCTTCCATGCCGGAGGGCGTATCCACTAAACACTTAAATCTACCCATGGACTCAAAACTAGGGAGGTAGACTCGTGAAGGAATGAAAGGGGAGCTGACAGCCAAGGAAAAACTTACACAAGAGAAGAGACGCGCGCTTGGGGAGCTTGTTGGGAGAAAGGAAGGAGTTGGATGGCTCTGCAGTGAGTTTGTTCTCTGAAGCAAATAATGAGTATCCCGTCTACCAAAGTGCTTTAGATGATTGGGAAGTAGCGATTTGGGGGAAATATCCCGCTCAAATCTTCGGGGCAGATCCAGGCCGTTAGATCTCCATCTCACCGTAGAACGTGCGCGACAGGGAGTTACCCAGCGCATTAAATGCAGGCGTTGCGCGTTACGAAGCGCCAAAGAGGCGTCCAAAGGGCGCAGGCATACTCCGCACGTGCGGTGATTTAAACGACACGTGAAGAGAAAGTTTGTGGATCAACAACCCGTTTGCCTCCTCGGATCAGAGTCAAACGAGTTCTTGAGGGGCTATTGTGGGGGGTAACGGCGCCCAGGCACCCTGTGGGCTTTGGGCCTAGTCCAAGGGCGCGAGTTTCGCTAGGTGGGCCACATGACGGGAGCAAGGCCCTCTAACACTGGGGCCCAAGGGTCAGCCTACCCAGCCACCAGAGACGAGCCGAGGATGACGTCTCCTCGGACGTGGAGTTGAGAGCAGGACACTGCAGCAGAGCACCTGGGAAAGCGTCTCCGGACCTCGGCAGGCCACCCCACGCCCCAATGATACGCCGAGGGGGGGGACAAGGGGGACATGCACTACACAGTGTCCCTGCCACCGCATTAAAGACTTCCCACCTACCCGCCTGGCCGCATTAATGGGGAAACGACTTCTGAAGGGACGGGGAATGGCCCTGAGGGCATTGGGGAGTGTTTTCTGGGAAAAGACAGGTAAGAGCCAGGAGTGGGAGGTATAAATGGGGGGGGAGATACCATGAGAGGGGATCCGGAATTTTTAGGGAGATAGAGGAGGAAGGTTCCCTCCCTTGAAGAACAGAACGACAACCACCACGGAATCTCCTCGGCGTGCGTCTGGGAAGGGAGTGAGTCCACCCCACTAGCCAGCCACGTTTCAGTAGCGCATTTGGATCTTACATTGCGCCCTTCCATAGTACCGGGAAGTCAGGGCTTAGAACCCATCCTCTACAAATTCTATTGTAAAGGCCACCTGGGCCGGCCCAGTCATCCATTCGGGCCCAAGTCAATTTTGTGGCCTTACAAGTACCACCAATAATAATGACAAAGACTAAAACTCAAATTCCTTTGGGTTGCCTTGGGGAACTTGAATTTGAATTTGGATTTAGATTTGAATTTTAAATTAATAGATTTCGAATCAAGATATTTCAAATCGATTGATTTTAAGAGTTATTTTAAATCCAAGTATTTTAAAATATTTAAAATCTTCGGTGGATTTGTTAAATCAAAATCCTTAATCTTTTTTAAATTTTCCAAACAAGTTATTTGGATTTTAATCACCTAAATTCAAATCTAAATCCAAACTCAAACGCCCAAATCATGTCATCCAAACACACCATTGATGTTTTTGATGAACATAAATACCTTTGATGTATTTGTTTTTTAACAACATAAAGTTATTTTGTTAATTATATATACCTCTCTCTATCTACGCTGTTGAATTTATTCTAGGTAGTTTTATGTTTAAAGAGATCCACATGTGGACATAATTATGTCAATTTAGGATATGGTACATTATTATAATTTACAAGATTGTAAATGCTAGCTTCAAGGGTAATTATTGATTACTCTCGGAGTTTTATAAATATATACTCTTTCCTCTCCCACTGAAAAAATTATTAAGTACTCCCGGAGTACTATAAATGTGTACTCCCTTCTCTCACATAAATGGTGGGTTCTACTAATTAAATTCATGTGGGACCCACCATTCATATGAGAAGAGGGATTATGTATTTATGGTACTCCGAGAGTACACAATAATTTCCCACACATTGAGTTTTATCAATTAAATTTATGGTAGAACCCACTACTCTCGAAATATTCAATAATTTTCTTAGCTTCAATACATATACAATTTCAAACTGATCTTCTTCTCAAAAAAAAAAAAAAAAATATATATATATATATATTGTTCTCTGTTTTCAAAATAACATTGAATAATATACAATACGAGTAGAGTAAATAATAAGAAATCGATACTGATTAGAGCTGAGCAAAAACCTGGAAAACCTGACTCAATCACCTAACCGAACCTAACCGAAAGGTCTTGGGCGAGTTAAATGGTTGTTTAGGTGGGATTCGGGTTAAAAAGATGGGTTTCCTTCGGATTTCATGTCAGTCTCGGGTTTAGCCAACTTTAACCGACCCACCCAACCTAAGAGAGGTAGACATGGCAAAACGGGTCAAAATTTTTCCGACCCGACCCGAACCGAAAAATACTCGACCCGAACCCGATTTTTTTTACCTGAAACAAAAACGGGTTGACCTGTGACCCGACCTAAGTTTTTCAAGTTTTTTGCAGGTCAACCCGACCCGACCCGCAACCCAACCCGAACCCGAATCATTTTTTTTAAACTTTTTTTTTTTGGTTAAAACAAGAGTAAAATTAAGACAATAGTAGTTTAATTATTTATTGTGAGTTTTAAGGAAACAATTGATACATTTACATATGCAAATTAATTGAAAGATAAAAAGTTGAGCATTCTGTAATGAGTAAAGATTTTTAGATATCAAATAGCAAAGTACATGCCAAGATAATATGGTTACAGTAGAGTTAAAAATATAGATTTAAAATTGTAGACATGTGTGAGAAACATTTACAAGTGTAAAAATAGCGAAGCCAAAGTATCAAATTAACATAAATTATGAATGCTTAGACTCATTTTTTAACAATTTATGTTCAAAACAAACAACTTTTCAAAATAAATTATGATATTTCCTAGAGTGTGTGTTGCTTAACAATGATATGATATTCATAAAAGAGACCATATATAAATACGTTAGCAATCAAATTTTAATGTATATCTCAAATTGAAATAGAGTGTCAACCACAATTGATAATATATTATAAAATTAATTTTCAAAATTGTAAATTTTTTATATATTTTTATTCTTTATCAAATGAGTTATCCAATAAGTCATTTATAATTTTGTTTTATATTTTGAAATGTTGATCTTGTGTAGAAATAAAACATGTGTATTTGTTTTTCTTATATTTGTGTTATTTTGTTTTAGATAGCAATGTTAATATTTGTATAATTTTAAAATTATTGAATAAGTATTAATAAGTTTCCATTCTTGATATAAGTGGTGAAGTCAAAATAATGCATTTTATATAAAATAATTTGTTGCATAACTTTTCAAATGACAAATACATGTTATTTTATTTATAAAAAAAAAAAATCATGCAAAAAATACGGGTCAATACGGATCAACCCGACCCAACCTGAAATCCGATTGACCCGAACCCGTTTTTAACCCCCACCTGAAACCCGATTGACCCGATCCGACCCGACCCGACCCGTCCCGCCCATTTTGCCATGTCTAATAATGAGTGTGTAAGGGGTGAAAAAAAATCATTAATTAGATTTCATCAATCTGACAATTTTACAATTTATGGCAGAGACTTTTAACCTTTATGATGAATGATATTTTCCATGATTGCAAATATTTTCCATGATTGCGAATTGACTAGGTTCGTATAAAAGAGCTTGACTTCTATATTAATAATGTAATAATATTTATTTATTTTATTTTTTCACCAAAAAAAATATTTATTTATTTTCCTCAAAAAAATATTTATTTATTTATTTATTTATTTATTACATTTTTTTAAGTATTTTTTTTACTCCATATTCATATTTAAATTCTCAAATAAAAAATCTATAAAATATTTTTATGCATAATTTTAAATTACAAAACTTGTATTTGGAGGAAAATAACACACTTTGTATTATTAAGGATGTACCATTATTAGGACTGAGTACGGGCTGGGTTGAATCATGTTCAAACTTGACTCGCAACCCAACCCAATAGATATGACCCAAAATCTCTCTCATCCAAATTTGCACATCCAAATCAGGTTGGGTAAATAAGGCTTCAAGTTAGGTCTCTCTCTCTCTCTCTCTCTCTCTCTCTCTCTCTCACACACACACACGCACACACACAAAATTGACAAAATTTATCTACCAAATTGGTTGTAGTCTTAGACTACAACCTTACTCAATATCTCTTTCATTGGAGGTGAATTTTGATAAATCCACCATTGGATTAAATTTATTTCTTATATCCTCAATTTTTGCAAAATTTCTAAAAAATTGAAAATCAATATTTATGTCACCAATAAATTATTTAAATTGTGAGTTTTTATAGTTTCAAATTATGCGTAAAATATAGGCTTATAGTTCACATAATAAAGAATATCTAATTGACACAAAATTTGACATATGTATTAAGAGCGTAAAGAACATGCAATCTAACAGTTAGATTTTTAAAATATGTAGTGATGTAAATATTTTTAAAGAAAGTTATAGCCTTAGGTTACAACTAATTTTATAACTAAATTTTGTCTATAACTTAATATGTTTTCACAATAATTAATTTAAATTTAAAAGTGATTCACTAATTATTACAGTATAATATTTTTTATAATATTTGAAAAATATCTTTTGTGAGAGGTGTTATTTTTTTTTTTTTTTTTGTTGGTAATTACACTTTACCATTATCTTGGATGAAAAACCAAATTTTAGGGTGCAAAGGTGTAATCGGGAAGTATAGTTTAGGGTGGTAAAATGTAATTTCTCTTTTATTTTTAAGCGATTGAAAAGATAGGTAATTGAGTTTTTTCACATAGTGCCATGCTTTTCAGTCTAAATTAACAGTTCAATTAACAAAAGGTTGCAAAGTGAAACATGGGTTATAGTTTAGGGTGGTAACTGTGCATCTTGAAAGTTTAGGATGTAAAGTGTAATCAAGTGTATAGTTTAGGGCAGTAAAGTGTAATTTTTTAAAATAGATATGATAAAATTTTAACCAATGAGACCTACTTCGTGAGTATTGCTCTTAAGCCTTTATAATTAGACCTAAGACATTAAATGGTTTTTGGTATTATCAAGATTTAAATCTCAGATCTCTTATTGCATGACAAGAAACTTTACAAGTTGAGTTAACTAGAATTTACTAAAAATTTGGACTTTAGACAAGAAAAATTATGGAAAATCAAGATAAAAAATTGAGAACTAAAATAGAATTGCATTAGAATTAGAGAAGTGATACGTCTACAACATTTTCATAACACTTTCACAATAAAGTATAAGTGGTAACTTGTTATTGGTTTTAATTTGAACCCACGACTTGAATTACTTTTGTACTCATTGATAACAATCAATAACACCCGACCACTTAAAATTTATTATGAAAATGTTGTAGACATAACATTGAGAAAACTAGAGAAACAAAGTTTCTGTTCAGATATGAAACTAAGTTAAAGTTATATTTAAAAAAACTAATTATTCTCTTATACAACAAGCCTATTTATAATCTCTAAGGGTATTCACATCAAATGCCTTAAAAATTTTAGTTTTTAACACCTCAAAAAGCTACTTCATCTGTTTTGACACCTCAATTTACGATACACCATACATCAAATCTTCTATTTTTACATATAACATATCAAAATAATATAAACAATTAGAAATGGCCAAATCCATTGGGTAATAGGTTCCTGACCTGACCCAGCTCGAAAGTTTCGAGTATTACTCAATACATCATGGTAAAAGATAACCTGGTTGAATTTTACTTGAACCCAAAATTCTCGAGTCAGGTTTGGATATTACTTGAACCCATTCCATACTATTTATATATATAAAAGAAAAAAAAAATATCATAGGGGATTGTAATAATGAAATGATTAATGACTATAAATTATGACAGAAGAAAAGAAAAACAAAACAAAACAAATTCGGATTGGTCACACTTCACTGTACTTGCAATTTGCAAAGTGAACCTGACCTCCAACAAAAATTTTGCAACTATCAACGGCCATACAGCCTTACATTAATCACTGAAAATTCAGAAGTTAAGAACCAGCCCAAACCACACAAGCATGTAGTAAACAAAATTTGAAAATGAATTAAACAAAGATTTAACAAAACTAAAACAAGACAGTAGTAAGGTTATGGAGTTCCACAAGACAGCAAAATTTTGGGTCCATTTGGTAATGCTATTATAGTAATATTGTTTGTATTTTTTAAAAATACGTGTAGGAGAAAAAATATGTGAAAATACGTATATATTGTTTAAATACTGAAAACTGTTATTTATACTCACACTTCAAAGAGCACCTTTTATTTGCCATTGTAACCTTTTCTTTTTGTTTGCTATTGCTCTTTGTAGCTTATTTTGATGTCCTTAGTAATCATACTTGCAATGAGGAGTCCATTGTCCAGCATGCAAAAGAGCCCATTTGGATGGTCGGTCGATCTGTTCTAAAAGCCTTAACACACGTTTTTTTTGCCAAATCTGTGTTTTTTAAAACAATATACTTTTGCTTTTTTAAAAAAGCAATTTTCTTGTGCTTTTTCAAATTCACATGATTTTTCAAGTCACTTATTATTAAAAAAAATGAGGGTTTTGGCAACAACCTTGCAACCAGGCCCAAAGTTTTGACTAAATCAATACTTGAGCACAAAAATTTTCCCATATAACGCACATGCATAATTTTTTGGGTGACCACAAACAGTAAAATTAAAGATTTTTGTAGGACAAGATTATTATTATTATTATTATTATTATTAAATTTAAAATAAAGATTTTAAAGAAAACTAAAAATTCTAGGTGGCAATTGGGCATGGGTGCTAATAATCCGGTATCTTTGCTACTCACGTTTAAACTTTTTTTTTTTTTTTTTTTTTTTTTTTTTTTCTTTTCTGAGTTTTTTGCTCCTTACTTTGAATCATTTTACATTGCAAATTTTTTCGTTTATTTTTTTATAAAATATTTATATATAAAAAGTAATGTAATGGGGGTATGAGAGTAATTTTATACAAATTTTATTTTCTATCCCTTTACTTTTCCACCCTCCAATCAAACAACATAAATTAAAATTTTTTTTTTTTATATCCCCACTTTTTCATCCCCTCCCTAAGGATGGAGATTTGCTACATCACAAAAGTAACCAATTAAAATAATATAAACAACCCATGGGCACTGGAATCGAGTTCTGGTTAGGTCTGGGTATCCATGGATAAATATCCTGATAACAATCGAGTACCGGTGCTAATCATGTATTGGAATCAAGTATCCACTGGTAAAATATTCAAATCGGCTTTGAGTATATTCGATCTAAACTTGGTCCATGACCATCCTTATAAACAATAAATTAAAATAATATAAACAACCCAACGTATTAATTTCTCTATAACCTCTCTCTTTCTCTCTCTCCTCTCTCTCTCAAACTCATAAAAATAAATGAATTAAATAATAGTAGCAACATGCTACAGTGATTTGCCACCAGCATGTTACTATTTTTATTTTTTTTTTAGCTTTAGCATCTTTGATATAACATGTATTTTGGTGTTTGAAGTGCTAAACATAGGTTTTTAGTGGTTTTTCAACCACCGTCAAATACTCTAACTATTAGGAGATAAACTAGGTAATAGTTATAGCTAGGTTGGCCGTCAACACCACATGTCGAGGCTCTACTAAGAACTAAACTAACTAATTTCCCAAAACAAAAAAGAACTAAACTAACTAATAGTTATAATTAGGTCGGCTCTCAACACCAAAAGTCAAAACTCTACTAAGAAATAGACTAGCTAATATTATCTCTCAACGCCATAACTTGAAGCTGAAATTTAGCTAATAGTTACAGCTAAATTAATTCTCAACGCTATAAGTCCAATTTGAAATTAATGAGGCACAATTGAGAAGACAAAACAAGAGGCTAGTTCCTATCAAAAAAAGAAAAGGAAAGAAGAGAGGCTAGTTGTACCCTAAGAGATTAGAAATGGTGGCTGACTGATTGGTTTAAGAGTAGAGAGACTACTAGTCCTCAGAATAAAGGGTAGCTAGGAGAGAAGAAATTTTCTGTTTAACTTATTTTTATTTATTTTTATCATTAATTAACTCAACAGTTTTAAATAGGTATGAGTGTTTTAGTAGAACGGTAGACTACTGAGTAAAAGTGTCGTAATCTATAAGAACAGTATAATTTATGAAGAGTAATGTTAAGAACGCATAATTTGTTACAACTTTGTGTCACAACTCACAATAAATCATGTAGAGCACACTTTTACCAATCACACGGTGACATAATATTGTGACAAATTACGTATCACCATTACTTACGTCGGTGAGTAGAGGGCTTTGTTGGATAGCCTAAGAGGATAGAGGTTCGCTGCATCACAAAATCAAGCAATACGTACTTTGTGGAGCCTTTGCTTTAGAGAGGGTTCCATCTCCACTTGTCTCACTTTGTCTATTTAAAATTTTAAATCCCAACACGCAGTTTTCTCCGTCTCTTGTACCTATCCAAAGTCCAAACTCTTCTCAAGTACAGTTTGGAGATTCCCATCAAGTACAGTTTGGAGAATGGCATCCTCGTTATTTCCCACCAACCCCAGTGGCATTTTCCTCTCTCCAACTCCTTTCTCCTCGGTCTCATCGACCAAACTTTTCATAGTAACCTTTTAAAAACACAGAGTCAGAGACCTCAAAAAAATAAACATAAAAAAAAAAAAAAAAAAAGGAAAACACTCTCTCTCCCTCTCTCTCTCTCTCTCTCTCTCTCAGACACACAAAAACACAAACACTTTGTGTGCGCACGAAAAGAGAGAGAGAGTAAAATGTCGAAGGTCTCGTGCAATGTGTTGAGTGACCAAAGTCAAGCGATAACCCAATGTGGGTTTCTGGGCCGTGGGCCCATTTTGACACGTGGGCACCGGAGAAATGCCGTCGTTTTAGGCTCTGGTTCTGGTTCTTCGTACAAAGGTCCAATTATGGCTGTGGTGTCTGACCGGGTAATCGGATCCGGGACAGGGTCAGGGTTAGGGTCGGGGTCTCTGGCGGACCGTTTGAGACTTGGGAGCTTGACGGAGGATGGGTTGTCTTATAAGGAGAGATTCATAGTGAGATGCTATGAAGTTGGGATTAACAAAACTGCCACTGTTGAAACCATTGCTAATCTCTTGCAGGTTCTTTCGAAAATCCCACATTGTGTTTTTGTTCTTTTCAAATAGTTTTACTTTGAATTGATTTAATTTTGGGTTTTTGTTAATGGGTTTATCGGTGGGATTTGTGGGTTTTTGGGTCTATTTGACATGCATTTGCAACTTGTTCTAACATTTTTGTGGGGTTTTCTCAACTGGGTATTGTTGGTTTTAGATGTCTGGGTTTGATTGTGATTGCTTTGTTCTCTGTTACATGCATTTGCTACTGATTGTTTTGAATTTTCAAGATTGTAAGTAAGTTTTCTCATGGGATTTTCTCTTATTGTCGGTTTTACAAGTCTTTTTTTTTTTTTTTTTAAATGTGAGTGTTAGCAAATATTGGATTTTTAGCAATTGGGTGTGTTGTAACTTGTAAATCTCTATCTGTCTCACTGTCCATTTCTTTGTCATGTAGATTTCTGAATTTTATCGCCTGAGTAATGTTGCATGGCTTTGTTGTTGACTTGCTTAAGCTGGTCACTGTGCTCTGAAAACATTCCATTCTGCTTTCTGTTATTATCTGTGTCAAGATGCATGCTTGTTAGGTACTAGACTCTATATTCATTTGAATGCTGCCATGCTGGAATTTGAATTCTTTTGTCTTAATATCTCTGATTTGAATCAAGAAATTGTCAGTGAGCATTGAATTCTCAATAACTCTTAGTTAGGGTTAGGGGCTGCTAATTATTTCAATATCTAGAGATTGGTAAATGGTAATTCAGAAGTTATGGTTCCATTGTTTTTGAAGCTACCCATATTATGAATGAAAAGTTGGTTTCCATTTTCAGAAATCTAAAAAAGGAGAGAAAAAATCAATATGCAGTTACTCATTTCATCCTTTTGGGCAAGGGAGAGATACCTTTTGACCTTAAATGAAACTTTTTGAAGGATTGACTCTTCTCAAAGATCTTCGATATAATCATTTCCTTGTGTGATGTAGGAGGTTGGATGCAACCATGCACAGAGTGTAGGATTTTCAACCGATGGCTTTGCAACCACCCCCACCATGAGGAAACTGCATCTCATATGGGTTACTGCTCGCATGCACATTGAAATCTACAAATACCCAGCTTGGTGAGTTTTCTTCTTCTTTTTTATGTTGTGAGTTTAATTGGGATTCTTACATGATAAACTCCATTTTGATACATGGTCGGTGGTACAGGAGTGATGTGATTGAAATTGAAACTTGGTGCCAAGGGGAGGGAAGAATTGGAACCAGACGGGATTGGATACTCAAGGACCATGCTACTGGTCAAGTTATTGGAAGAGCAACAAGGTGCATAATAAGCTACTCTTTCTTTTTTACGTCCTTTCCCTTGCAAAAGAGACTTATAAGGTTAAATAAATGAATCAACGATATTGAAAGAGAGGAATCTTTTTTATAATCTTAAATGGGGAAAATGTTTTTGACACATGCATCACTAATTCAACCACATTTCACTTGTTTATATGATTTTCAAGTCCTGAGTGTCACTTCTTTGATGATTATAGAATACTCTTCTGGGTGATTTTGATGTATGTTATAAACTCATGTATCAATTAGTCTCTTCTTGTGGTTTTGGGAAACTGCCCTCTTTCTCCATTTCAGTATCATCTAATTTCAAAGCAATGTTGTTAGAAAATCTCATGATTTCATATAGCTGTTGCTCAAACTACCCATTATGGCCTTTTATTTTTAATTTTATAAGTAATAAAGTTTCATTTAATGACAAAAAAATCAAGTCACCAAGTATACGAAGTATACAATTGGGGACCATACAATCAATTATGCAAATTACATAAATCGTTCAAATCAGTAATTGAACAAAGAATTGACTACGTAAAAATTCAACAAAGTTCTAAAGAAAAAAAGTTTTAGATCAGGAATAGATCTCTCTGTATCTCCAAAGCACCTGGTATTCCTCTCTCTAGAGATACCACATCAAGCAATGCGGGGAAGTCATCCAAATAGACCCATTCCTATCCTATGACACCCAAAATGGCCTTTGCCAACCAGCTTTTTATTTATATTTCCGAAAAATTTTGAGATGCCTTTGAAGGAGAAGAATAAGAATGCACTAAAGTCCATAATTTCCTTTATCTTAATTTTTATTTTCTGGGTAAGTGACTTGATCATACTGTTATGTTATTGCTAAGTTAATTTATTATATTGATATGAAATTCCCCCAAAAGTGATGCATAAACATGATTTTCTACCTAAAGTTGCCATGATAGAACCATATATAAGATCATTCACATCCAGTTCTGCAAAATCTTTTCATGTTTTGAAGAAAATACCTACTTTTCTACCTAGCCAAAATAATAAAAAAAAAACCCCACTTTTCTATATTAGCTAGCCTCTTTTTAAATACACCTTACATCACACTCTTCATCTTCGATACACTTTAAGTGGGCCAAGGGGTTTCAAATCCTAGATGTTTTCCTTGGAAACACTAGGAGATGATGCCGATTGGCCTAAAGGTTGTTGGCATCCCACCCTTAATTTTCTTATACATTAAATATTCAAATAAATTCTTTTTGTTTTTTCCTTTCTTCCCATCACTTTTTTCACTCCTTCCCCCTATTCCCACCCCCTTCTGTTAGGCCCCTCTCCTAGGCTCCCCCTACAATGTCTGATGACACCAATTTGCCACCCCACTGCCAAATCAGCAGCCTAATGGCCAGATCAGCCACCCACCAACAACACCAAGTCCAAGGTGGCCACCCAGCCGTGCCTCCCCCATCTGGAGAGCTGTTGAGCAAGCAAAGAAGCTCATTATTAAGGGAGCCTGGTACACCATTGGTAATGGAACCTCCATCAATGTTTGGAAGGACCCTTGGGTGCCCTGGATAGTGGGGTTCATCCCTCCCCCTAAAAAAGAGGAGTATACTGATACTCAGCTTCTGGTCCTTGCTAGTCAGTTAATCGACTCTGACCTGCACTGTTGGAAGCATCATTTAGTCAAGGAGTTGTTTGATCCCCCTTCTGCTCAGGCCATCCTCTCCATCCCTATCCCTACCAGACCTCTCCCGGATAGACTCATATGGACACCGGACCCTAAAGGGCGCTTCTCAGTCAAATCAGCATATCACACTTACCGTACTCACCTCCCTGCCTTACCCCCCACAGACCTCAACTGGAGCAAATTATGGAAATTAAATGTTCCTGAGAGACTGAAAATGTTACTTTGGAGGATTGGCATCAACTCTCTACCCACAAGGGAAAACCTCCAGAACTGCTTCCAAGTAGGTGACCCATCTTGTGTCTTTTGTAAGGATAGCTCTGAATCCTCTTGTCATCTCTTCTTCAACTGCCCTGCAATTGGGTCCCTATGGTTTGCAGCTTGTTGGGGTCTAAAAACTGAACTCTTATCTATCTCTCAACCTGAAGACATTGTTAAATTTGTGCTGAACCCCCCTGTCCCTCCTTGTGTTGCTGCTGGAAATGGTCATGTTCCCCTGCTCTTGGCATTAATGCTAGAAGAAATTTGGAGAGCAAGGAATTTCTCCCTCCATCATAATTGCCATTGGGACATCTCTGCACCCATCAGACTGATCCAATCCAGACACCTTGAATACTTCGTTATCTCAGCCCCACTTTCTGCTCCCAACCAACCTCAACTTGTGCTCTCTTGGTCCTTACTGCCATTAGGTTGCATCAAGATCAACGTGGATGCTGCAATTTTAAGCTTTCAAGCAGCTATAGCAGTGGTTGCTCATGATTACCCCGGTGTTCCTCTCAAAATCTGGGCAAGGTTGATAAAGAGAACATCCCCCCTCCAAGCAGAAACTGAGGCTTTGCTATGGGCAGTTCAGCTTGCAAAAGTGGAAAAATGGAGCCATGTAATTTTTGAAGGAGATGCCAAGTTGTGTTTTGACGCCATCAACACCCCCAACCATCCCCACGCTTGGTGCATTCACACCCTCTGCTCAACATCCTTGCTTTGGTTGAGTGTTTTATTTCTTGCTCTTTTGTTTGGGTTAGTAGAACTTGTAATGGTGTTGCTCACCACGTAGCTAGTTTCTCTTTAAAGTCTCATTTAGCTTTCTTTTTCATTTTGGAAAATCTGCCCCCTTCCTTGCTGGATTTATGTAAGGCAGACTTTCCCCTTTGTTCTCTGTTTCTTCAGTAATGAATTGCAGCTTGTCAAAAAAAAAAAAAAGTTGGCCACCCAACGACTGGTGAAGCCAAATGGCCAACAACATCAGCAGATCACTTTGCAGATGAGAGAGAGAGAGAGAGAGAGTAGCATATAAAATATGACTCAGTGCTTGATATGGCTAACAATTATTGTAGCTTTTTTTCAGAATTTTGAATAGTAATGAGTAATGACGAGCAGGGTGTGGAGAGCTTCTTTATTTTTTTTTTTGGTGGTGATTCCTAGTTACAGTTCTCAACAATTTAGTTAAAAAGATCATTTGAAAAATTGGTGACTGCTGTTATGGGGATTGAAGAGCGACCATGGATTTATATGTATTTTGTTGCATTTTGTCTTTCCTTATAATATTCTGAAAAAATATATATTCTACTCTAAGATTAAATGTTTCAATTCCTTCCTGTAGTAGCTTCTTTGCAAATCAGAAAATAAATGAGGCCACTATAAATAGATCAAGAGGTTATCCTGATGGAACACAATTATTCGTAAATTTAATGCTTCTCTTGACCATTGACAAAAATTATGCTAGTCTGCTGTGTGCCAGAATGTGCTTAAACTATCCATCTTAGTGTTTTTCTTTTTTTACTTTGTAATTTACGACCCCCCCTGCACTTTTTTTTTTGGGTTAAAAATTTTGTTTATTAATTAATCAATCTCATCTTGATTCAAAGATCACCTTTGTGGAAGCTATCAAACATTTATTTTCAGATTAACTCAACAACTTGACTTAGCAATTCTTGCAAGTATGTCTAACTTTGTCTATCTGATTTGAGATGCATTGTCAAAGTTTATCATGTGAACCTTATGTTTCAGCAAGTGGGTGATGATGAACGAAGACACCAGACGTCTTCAGAAAGTTAGTGATGATGTACGGGATGAGTATTTAGTTTATTGTCCGCGAGAACCCAGGTAAGGATGCCTTGTTTTCTCTAGGTATAAAATATCTGATTTTCTTGTAAATGGTTTTATACAGTTTACAAAATGTAATTCACATGGCATATTGGCTTCATCATAATTAACACTTGCAAGATGGCATGACTTTGCTTGGCATATTTTTATTGTGTGATGGTTGAAACCCTTTTGCTCACATCTGTGTTATATGCGTGATTGGACATTGTAAATAAGATAATATTTGTCAATATATTAAAATTTGATAGGAACTAATTTATTTAATGAGATTGGGGGAATTGATAGTTTTACAATACATAGATTCAAGGTGCTACCTGTTCTTTTGTAGGTTTGTATAAGGCACCAAATTTCATCACAGTAAATGGTCTTTTGCAAGCTTGAAGGTCTGTTTGGATACTGCTTATTTTGCTGAAACAGAAAACTTATTGCTGAAAGTACTGTAGATAAAAGTAAAAGTTAGTTAAAAGCTGAAAGTACTGTAGATAAAAGTAAAAGTTAGTTAAAATGGTACAATGAGGCTCATAAATAGTACCAAAAAGTGCAATGAGGCCATAAATAGTAGTAAAAATAAGCTAAATTGTGAAATAATTTTCATTTTTAAGTGGTATCCAAACGAAGGTTGAGAGAGAGCATTTTGAAAATGTGTACACCGTTGGATTTGCATTAAATCATAAGAAATCTAATTATCTAAAGCAAGAGTGTGAGAAATAGTTAAGTGGGTATGATAAACTGACTAAATTATTAATGAAGGTTGTTGAATATTTTTACTTTCAAAAATATCAGAAGATGCTAGTGTAGAGCTGGAGCAACTATGTTATTGAATCTTGCTCTACAATTGCAAACATTTAACAAAGCTTGAGTTTACATGTAACAAATTGAAAAAGTAATGGAGATTGATATATGTGTAATGTTTATAGTAACATTTAATGAAGCTTGGAAAAAATTATAGCTTAAGTTGATAAATTCTGATCATCTCTATATTTTATACTACTGTTATTCTCATTATTGACTTTGTTTGATATTTTTAATTTTTATGTTTTGTTGGTTTGGCTTTTCTAGATTAGCAATTCCTGAGGAGAACAGTAGTTGTTTGAGAAGAATACCAAAACTGGAAGATCCTGCTGATCATTCTAAGCTGGGACTTGTGGTAGGATCATTTGGTTGATCTAAATTATTTGAACAGTTTTGCGAGGCCCCACATCTCAGTATTGATTTTTTGCAGCCCAGAAGAGCTGATCTGGACATGAACCAGCATGTTAATAATGTCACCTACATTGGATGGGTTCTGGAGGTTGGTTGAAGCCATCTTTTATTAATATTAGCATTACTCTTGATAAACAGATGCCAATGCTTCCTAATCCCCACCCCCTCTTTTCTTTTAGTCACTGACTTTCAATTAAAAGTATCCTTACAATGGAGCCACTTTCTAAAGCACTTCAGCAACCATAATTTGTATAGGGTTGGAGAGGTCTGTAGTATATTCCATGCCTTTGTTTCCAGGTAGGGTGCCTGGTAAAGCGGGTGAAATAAATGGTACCAAGAAAAACTCCTGCTGAAAAGCTGCTTTACTTCTCAGATATGGGTGGAGAGTGCTTTTCAAGCATCTGAATTCCTTTTGGTTCTCCAAAAGGAGGACCAAAAATTAAAGAACTAAAATTAAATTAAAAGGGGAAAATTTTTACATAAAAAGCTTGGTAGTGATAATATTTCTTATTACTCATCAACAACTAAAAAGGAAAAAAAAAAAAAAAAAAAACAGGATAGCAGACTTACCAGGAAAATAAAGTAATAAAATCTAGATAAGGTGTCTTTACATAAATATGCCTTATATAAATGGTCTCTCTAAAGTGACCATTGAGGGGAATGCAAAGTCGTGCATGGATTCAGCAATACATCATGCTATAAAGGCTAGTCAGCAAATAAAGAATATCGTTCATGAAGTCTAGACCTTAGCAGCACTGTTTGATTTTCGTAGTTCTTGAACTTCTCATTGGGTTAAAGGGAGGCAAACTTGGATGCAGTCTACCAACTTGTATGCTCCCCCAGAGAGGCCGAGTTGAAGCCCTTAGGGGGATTCTTGCTTGTAATTTATATGTATCTTTCCATGTTTAATGAATTTCATCTATATAGCCCCCAAAAAAGAAAAAGAAAAAGAAAGATGGCATCATTCACATTTTTTTGTTTTATTAGTAAGTTACCCTCTCCTAGTCTGTTTTGAATTCACACCCTTGCCCTCCGCCCATTATTATGGGAGGAGGAAGTACTGTTATTTTTAATGACGACATTATTACATATGAAAAATTCATTGCTGATTCGACCCAGTTCATCCAATTATTGCTTTCTAATTTTGGAAATCAATATGAATGTATGAATGTAATGATTAACATCTGATAGAAAATTATCTTTTTATTGTTACGAGTGTTGAAAGGTTTGAATTCATTAGAATTTAAGGGGATCTTTGTAGCCTTCCCCACCCACCTATAAATATCTGTATGCTGCATCATTCTTAAGTGACTTATTATGGCTCATGTTTTTGTTATTGATGATACTTCCTGTCAATATTATAAAGCTGGTTGAGTAATACATTTTTTTTTCTACCACAGAGCTTGCCTCAAGAAATCATTGATAGCCATGAACTGCAAACTATTACTTTAGATTACAGACGGGAGTGCCAACATGATGACATAGTTGATTCACTTACCAGTGTGGAACCAGTAGAAGATGTTGAACTTGTTTCTAAGATTCAAGGAACTAATGGGTCTACAGCTGCAACAGAAAACAATGAAGATTTACGTCAGTTTCTACATTTACTGAGAGTGTCAGGTGATGGGCTTGAAATAAATCGAGGACGCACTGAGTGGAGAAAGAAACATGCAAGATGATACATAGTTAGGTGACTTTAATTTCTATTGCTTTCAATGGTTCTTATTCAATCTTTCTTCTCATGTATTTTTTACTATTCAGCTCAACGGATTTTGCTCCAAAATTGTCTTTGGAGGGAGAGAGTTTCTTATGCATCCATTGCACACAACAGATGTCTCACAGTAAATGGGGACGGGAAATGCTGAAAATTGTGGATCTCATCTGTTGTCAGACATCAGTTGCCTGCAATGGATGCACAAGATACTGACTCCGTTGGATCATGCATACAGATTGCTTTGAGAGATTCCCACGAGTCATTTGATGTATTTTATTTCCAGTTTTTCTTTGATATTTATAAGCTCAATGTTCCATGTATGTTGCTGATATTTAACAATCTTGGCAGGGATATGCCCCCATTCCATTGCGAATAGACTAGTGTTTTCCACGAGTTTATATATGTAGAAAATGATTTGTGAACAAGTCATTGCTTAAATGGGTCGGTAACTGTTATACTGGTCCCAAATATCAAGCGGAAAAGTCTCTTATCTAACCCATTACGTTGGGGATTTTATAAGACTAATTATGTGTATAATTTAAACAAGTCACATGATTTATTAAAAAAGTTATGTGACCAAAACTATGCGCTAATAGTTTTTTCAATTGCCATATAGTGGGTGGGTTTGACGGCAGATTGGATTTAAATTATTTCTTCTTATTCAATCAAGATAATCCACATTAATAAAGCTTGTATATCTATATTTTCTCTCAAATAAATGAATAAAGCTTGTCTAGGTTGGGGTTTGTTGTGGCCTAATGAAGCTCCAATTCAGGTTAATTTTGAACGTGCACAGTCTCGCCAGCTTGAAGGCTTATGATTTGCAATAGACGTCTTGCATTCTCACTTCGGTTGACTGTGTTGCAGACATCAAAACATGTGCTACTTATGTTAGCGTCTGAAATATAAAACATATAGAAAAGCATTTGAAAGACGAACTGTTAAAATACACCACTGTGTGGACTTTACGAATTTCAGCAAAATACACCATATGCTTTAACCAGACTCCTCTTATTATAATGGATGGGTGAAATAGTGTTCATGCAAAAAATAATAAAATTGCTCATCGGGTTCTAAAGGTACTGTAGAAAATAAAAACTACAACTATCTGTTGAAAAAGATAAACTGGAAATGAGGAGGATGATGTTATCGTCGTCTTTGGCCATCGTCTATTGGTAATACTTCTTAAAGTGCTCCGTGTTCCATGGGTGACTCAACTTCTATCTGTCTAGTGTCTCTAGGTAGTAGGTTCCCTTCCTATTCCATGAAGTGATCCTGTATGGCCCTTCCCAATTAGGTTCTAGCTTCCCCAAGGAGGTATCTTTTGTAGCGCCCAGTACTCTTCTCAAAACAAGATCTCCAACCCGAAAGTCCCTGTGCCTAACCTTAGAGTTGTAATGCTTCGCCATTAGGTCCTAGAATAATGGCAGGATTCACGATTACCTAAACGTTTTAAATGATTGAGGGGTGGCGGTTTGTGAAAGTTATCCCGCTCGAATTTTTGGAAGAAAACCGGACCGTTGGATCCACATCTCACCGTTGAACGTGGGCGACAAGGAGTTACTCAATACAATTAATGCGGGCGTTGCGGGTTACGAAGCGTCAAGAACCTTTCTAAAAGGTGCAGGTGGACTTCTCACGTGCAGCATTTGGGAGATCACGTGAAGACAGTATTTGCAAGTCAAAAACTCATTTCTCTCCTCGGATCGGAGCCAAATAAATTTTTGAGGGGCTATTGTGGGGGCAAAAGTATCAAAACATATATTTGGGCTTTGGGCCTGATCCGAGAGCATCAGCTCCTCCAAAGGGTTGCAGGGCGGAGACAAGGGCACCTAACTTGAGGGCCCTTGAGCCCATCGTTGGGTCATTGGCCATTGAGAATGGTCCGAGGAGAGGGGTCTTCTCGGCCAACTGAAACAAGGGCCACAAGGTACACCATGATGCCTAAGGAGGAACCCCGTAAAGCTCGGTAAGTAAGGTTACACTCCAACGAAGTACAAAAGGGGAGAACAAATGGGAAGCACTCCGCAGAAAGCTGCTACCACCGCATTAAAGGCTTCACACCTACTCCTCTGGCCGCATTAATGGAGAAGTGACGTCTGAGGGGACGGTGATCAGCCTTATAGCCATTGGGGGAAGGTTTCAAGAAAACGATGGATGGGAAAGGGATCTGCATTGATGGCTCCATGAACAGAAACACAAAAAGAAGGAATATAAATAGAGAGGGAGAGAACATTGGAGGGGGACTTTTGATAAACTTTTTCTAAGAAGAATAAGGGAAACGAATACAGAGGGTCCTCGACGTATATTCGAGGAAAGCTTGTATTGTACCATAAACTCATTACATGCAACTGTGGACTGAGCCATACGCCATTGCTTTCCATTGTCCTAAGAAATCTAGGTTTCAAGCCCATTCTCTACAAATTTTATTGTTTGAGGCTGTTTGGGCCTGACATTAACACGCACTTGGGTCCGGGTCTAATTTGTGTCCTTACAATTGGCGCTGTCTGTGGGGAAACCTTGAGTGAAAGGACGTGAAGCATTATGGAAGGCTCGGGTTCACATCATGCAGAGTCCATGGGATCCCAACACGAGGATCACCTTTCACAGCTAGAGCGGGAAAGAGATCGGGAAGCTAGTGTGCGTACAAAGCATACGCGCGGGAGGAGTCATGCGTAGGCTGAAAGTAGAACCTCCCGTGGAAAAAGTGTTAAGGCCATGCAGAAGGAGATCAACCATTTAAAGAAGAAGCTACGTCGGAAGAAGCGACGGCGTATTCCCTCTCCTTCAGATCCTTCTTCAGCTGATACTTGCAGTGGCAGCGGCAGCTCCAGGTTAGGAACTCCTCCTAGTGAATCCTCCTCCTGCGAGGATGATTACCCTCGCGACCCTAAGGGTAAGAGGACCTCTTCCAGGGGCTTGGCCAACGACACTTTAAGCAAGGCGCTCCACCAAATCTCAAATTGCCCTTCACTCGTAGGATTGAAAAGGGAAAGCTTTCGAGGCGAATTACCCAGCCAACCTTCACCATTTACAATGGGCGGATGGACTCGGTGGAACATGTGAGTCACTTCAGTCAGAGAATGGTCGTGCACTCCAAGAACGAGACCTTGATGTGCAAAGTCTTCCCCTCTAGCTTGGGACCTGTCGTGATGAGATGGTTCAATGGCTTAAAGGCAGGCTCCGTTGATTCCTTCGCGGAGCTCACCAAGGCATTTGGCTCACATTTTATTACCTAAAATCGAGTGCCTCGGCCTTTAGATTCATTGTTATCCATGGCCATGAGAGAGGAGGAGACCCTCAAGACGTACTCCGACAGATATTGGGAGATGTTCAACGAGATCGATGGGGACTTCGATGATGTTACCATAAGCACCTTCAAGGTCGGCCTTCCAAACTAGCACGATCTGAGGAAGTCTTTGACCAAAAGGCTTGTCAAGAGCGTACGTCGGCTTATGGATCGCATCGACGAGTACAAGTGGGTTGAGGAAGATTTGTTGCAAGAAAAGGGGAAGGCGAAGGTTATCCCTTAGGAGAGGAGGGATTTTAGATCGGACAAATACAATAATAACAGGCCGAGGAGAGAGTTCGTTGGGCAGCTTGGTCTGACATCTTCTCAGGTGGTCAGCACCATGTTCCGTGAACCCATACAGCAAGTGTTTGAGAAAATTCGTCATGAATCATATTTCAGGTGGCCCAGCAAGATATTAGGGGATCCCATAAAGCGTAACCAGAACCTCCATTGCCAATATCACCAAGAGAGAGGTCATACAACTGAGAACTGCAGGAATTTGCGGAACTATCTGGAACAGTTGGTGAATGAGGGAAAGTTGAAGCAATTCTTATATCAGCCTGACGGGTAGGCAGAGCATCCTCGTCCAGCCAATCAGGGTAACAGCGTTTCAAGACCCCCTTTGGGGACAATTAATGTCATTCTCGCCGCTCCCGGGAGGATCAGCTTGTGCCTTTCCAACGTGATGTCCGTGGCGCGAGCCCTCGCCGAGAACTCTAACTCCGAGCCAAAGAGGTTGAAGGGTAACGCACCTCTAATTCTAGGCTTCTCAGACAAGGACAAGGTGGGGACCATCCAGCCACACGATGATGCACTGGTCATCATGTTGAGAATAGGAGGCTACGATGTGAAGAGGGTAATGGTTGACCAAAGAAGTGGTGCAGACATTATGTATTCTGATCTGTTCAAGGGGTTGAATTTGAAACAGGAGGATCTTACAATCTATGACTCTCCCCTCATAAGTTTTAAAGGGAAGGCCATCACCCTAAAGGGGCAGATTAGGTTGCCTGTACAGTCAGGCCCAGCAGTGGTCAAAGTGGATTTCATTGTGGTTGACGCCTACTCTCCCTACACAGCCATCATTGGGAGACCATGGCTACATGCTCTGGGTGTTGTCTCCTCGACCCTTTACGCTAAGGTGAAGTTCCCGTTTGGTGGTTAGGTTGAAGAGATTATTGAGAGCTAGTCCGCGGCAAGACAGTGCCTGACAGCTACGGTTTTGTGTAGGCCAGAGCCAGAGCCCTCGGCCTGGGTTGCTTCAATCCCATAGCAATCAGCACCTTCTACCACAGCTGGGGAGATAGTGGCAGAAAAGCTCGCGTGTGAGGAGTTGGATAGAGTTCTTGTGGATAGTGACCCCAAAAGGTTCTTCCAAATAGGGTCTCAATTACCAGTCGAGGAAACGGATGGGTTAGTCGCGTTCTTGAAAACAAACCCAGACGTGTTTGCGTGGGATGCTTATGAGGTACTTGGGATTAACCCGAGCTTCATCTGTCACCACCTGAATGTTAGTCCGACCGCAGTGCCGAAGAGGAAAACTCCTTGACGCTCTTCCAAGGAACATTCCAACGCTGTTAAAGAGGAGGTCATCAGGCTCAAGAGAGTTGGGGCTATCAAGGAAGTCTTCTACCCTGAATGGTTAGCACACACAGTGGTGGTGAAGAAAAAAAGTGGAAAATGAAGGGTATGTGTGGATTTTATGGACCTAAATAGAGCCTGCCCAAAGATTCTTTCCTAATGCCCCGTATAGATCAGCTGGTGGACGCTACTGTCGGCCATCCTAGGATGAGTTTTCTAGATGCTTTTTAAGGGTACCATCAAATACCCTTAACTTTGAAGGATCAGGAGAAGATAGCCTTTATCACTCCCACCAGCAACTATCATTACAAGGTAATGCCTTTCGGCTTGAAGAATGCCGGGGCTACTTATTAGAGGATGATGACGAGGATGTTCGAAGCTCAGTTAGGGAAAACTGTCGAAGTGTACGTGGATGACATGGTTGTAAAGAGTACGGCTATATCTATGCACGTGGCCGACTTGAGCGACACTTTCCAGATGTTAAGAAAGCACAAGTTACGTCTAAATGCCTCCAAGAGCTCTTATGGTGCGGGGTCTGGCAAATTTCTGGGTTACATGCTCACTTATAGGGGGATTGAGGCCAACCCCACCCAGATCTCAGAAATTTACAGTTTGCAACCTCCTCGAAATTCGAAGGAGATACAAAGGCTGACAAGGATGACAACTGATCTCAATAGGTTCATTTCTCGGTCCGCGGACAGATGCTACCCCTTTTTCCAGCTGCTAAACAAGTGGAAGGGGTTCGAATGGATCGAAGAATGTTCCTTAGCTTTTCAGCAGCTAAAGAAATATCTCTCTCGACCACCCATTATGTCTCACCCAGACTTAGATGAGGTCTTGTTTGCGTACATAGCCGTGGCCCTTCATGCCGTTGGCCTGGTTCTGGTACGGGATGACGGTAGTATACAAAGGCCAGTCTATTATGTGAGCAAGTCTTTGCAGGAAGTCGAGATACGGTATCTACCGTTGGAAAAGGCGATTCTAGCCATGGTACACGCTACACGCAAGCTCTCACACTACTTTCAATCCCATACTATCGTCATGTTGACTCAACTCCCCCTTAAGTTCGTGTTGCGGAGTACTGACTACTCTAGCAAATTTGCCAAATGGGGAACTATCTTGGGAGCTTTCGACATTAAATACATGCCTTGGACCTCCGTGAAAGGGCAAGTCCTCGCCGACTTAGTCGCGAAGTTTGCTGAGCGTTTAGTAGAGGGGAGCCCTGAGGGGTGGGGCTTATGTGGAAAATCAGTTGGCCTGGTCTCATGCGAGGGGCCCCCGATGTGGAAAGCATACGTCAACAGCGCAGCGAACTAGAAGGGGTCTGGCATGGGGGTAGTACTAATATCCCAGGAGGGAATTGTCTTAGATAAATCCTTGAGGTTGGCGTTCTCGGCTACGAATAATGAGGTCGAGTACGAAGCTTTACTAGCGAGAATGGATATGGTCCAAAAAATGGGTGGAAAGGCAGTGCGGATGTTCTCGGACTCTCAGTTAGTGGTCGGCCAGGTGGAAGGAAAGTTGGATGCTAGGGAACCAAGAATGCAGGGGTATTTAGCCCGCGCCAAGCACTTGCAGTCCAAGTTTGAATCTTTTGTAGTATCGCATATCCCTAGGAATGAGAATAGCCATGCCGACTTGCTGGCTACGCTCGCAACCTCCTCGACTTAGAGCCTACCACAAATCATTCTCGTTGAAGACTTATTTAAGCCCATTGGTACAAGTGATGATGCCATCCAGGTTCACCAGGTCAGAATGGGCCCCAATTGGATGGACTCGATAAGATACGTAGAAAGGCTCCGTGGTTTTGGTTGTCCGAAGATGAAAAGCTGTATAAAACACTCTTTTTCTGGACCTTACCTGTTATGTGTATGTCCCGAAGCAACGGAGCTATTCTTGGAAGAATTGCATGAAGGAATATGTGGTAGTCACACGGGAGGAAGGTCATTAGCCCATAGAGCCCTTACCTAGGAATATTGGTGGTTGAACATGCAGAGAGAAGCACAAAGTTACGCGAGAAAGTGTGATCAATATCAGAGGTTCGCTCCTAACATTCACCAGCCTAGGGGTGCCCTTAATCCTTTGACTAGCCCCTGGCTGTTTGCTTAATGGGGATTGGATATTGTGGGACCTTTCCCCAGGGCAGTGGGGATTAAAAGATGGTTGCTCGTTGGAACGGACTACTTCACCAAGTGGGTTGAAGCAGAGCCCCTTTCAAACATCAGAGATGCGGATGCAAAGAAGTTCGCCTGGAAGAACATCGTCACCAGATTTGGGATCCCACACTCTTATCTCGGACAATGGCTTGCAGTTCGACAGCAAGGCCTTCTGAGAGTACTGTGGGGACCTCAGCATCACAAATAGATATTCTACATCGGCTTATCCACAAGGGAATGGCCAAGCCGAGGCTGTCAATAAATCAATAGTCAATGGGCTCAAGAAAAGGCTGGACGATGCTAAAGACAGATGGGTAGAAGAGGTACCACACGTTTTGTGGACGTATCACACCCCACCACGAAGATCTATAGGAGAGACACCATTTTCGATGGCTTATGGGGCTGAAGCTGTGATCCTAGTGGAGATGGGTTTCTCGACGATGAGAACGCAATCCTTCACCCCAGACAATAATGACGATTTACTGCAGAAGAGGCTGGACTTGGTTGAAGAAAGACGGGAAAATGAAATGGTTCAGCTAACTTGCTACCAGCAGAAGCTTAAGCAAGGCTATGACTCTCACGTGAAATCAAGACCCCTCATTCCTGGTGACCTAGTCTTAAGGAAGGTCGTGAGTACTGTTAAGAACCCAGCATGGGGAAAAATAGGACCAAACTGGGAAGGGCCTTACCGTATAACTTCGGTGGCTGGCATAGGGGCGTATTATCTCGCCAATCTAGATGAAAAGGTCGTAAAACGCTCTTGGAATGTAAATAACCTGTAAAGGTATTATTATTAATGAGAGGCGATCATGCCGTTTGTTCAATTATCATTATGATGTGCTGGTTGCCAATCTTATAGCATTCAATATCAAACAAAAACTCAATATTTTTTATCAAGTGTTAATGTCAACCTTAGCTATGCTAGGTCCTTGGACCATCTACTTGGGAAAATTTAACATGCAGTTTTATTTTTTACTATGTGTTAATGTCAACCTTAGCTATGCTGGGTCCTCGGACCATCTACTTAGGAAAATTTAACATGCAGTTTTATTTTTTACTAAGTGTTAATGTCAACCTTAGCTATGCCGGGTCCTCGGAGCATCTGCTTTAGGAAAATTTAACATGTAGTTTTATTTTTTACTAAGTGTTAATGTCAACCTTAGCTATGCCGGGTCCTTGGACCATCTGCTTTGGGAATATTTAACATGCAGTTTTATTTTTTACTAAGTGTTAATGTCAACATTAGCTATGCCGGGTCCTCGGACCATCTGCTTTGGGAAAATTTAACATGCAGTTTATTTTTTTACTAAGTGTTAATGTCAACCTTAGCTATGCCGGGTTCTCAGACCATCTGCTTTGGAAAAATTTAACATACAGTTTATTTTTTTACTAAGTGTTAATGTCAACCTTAGCTATGTCGGGTCCTCAGACCATCTGCTTTGGAAAAATTTAACATGCAGTTTATTTTTTATTAAGTATTAATGTCAACCTTAGCTATGCCGGGTCCTCGGACCATCTTCTTTGGGAAAATTTAAGATGCAGTTTTATTTTTTACTAAGCGTTAATGTCAACATTAGCTATGCCGAGTCCTCGGATCATCTGCTTTGGAAAAATTTAACATGCAGTTTATTTTTTTACTAAGTGTTAATGTCAACATTAGCTATGCCGGGTCCTCGAATCATCTGCTTTGGAAAAATTTAACATGCAGTTTATTTTTTTATTAAGTGTTAATGTCAACCTTAGCTATACCGGGTCCTCAGACCATCTGCTTTGGAAAAAATTTAACACCCAGTTTATTTTTTTACTAAGTGTTAATGTCAACCTTAGCTATGCCGGGTCCTCAGACCATCTGCTTTGGGAAAATTTAACATGTAGTTTATTTTTTACTAAGTGTTAATGTCAACCTTAGTTATGCCGGGTCCTCAGACCATCTACTTTAGAAAAATTTAACATGCTGTTTATTTTTTACTAAGTGTTAATGTCAACCTTAGCTATGCTGGGTCCTCGGACCTTCTGCTTAGGAAAAATTTAACACGCCAATCTCTTTTACTAAGTAGTAGTGTCGACCTTAAGTTAAAAAAAAAAAAAATTGTTATTAATGTTCAACACACTTTCACTAAGTATGGAGTAGACCCTTAGCATACGATTCATTTTTCTAAGTACCAAATGATTTGCTTTAGCAGTCCGGTTGGCATGACCGCTACCCTTAAAGTTAAGTTGCTCTTCACATCAACAAAATAAGATTGCTCCCTTGTTAGTTTATTGCTTTTTAGCTTCAACATTGTTGTGGTCTAACCTATGTGCTCAAAGGCGTTGAGCTGTTTAAGCTACACAGGCAACTTATGGCACAATAAGACAGAGTGTACGGCAGTGAACGAAGTACACCAGAAAATTAAACGTGAAACCTTAAAAATTGTTATTAAAACGGCGGGCGTTTACATCAAAGCTGAAAATGAAAGTTACAAGGTAAATGCTAAATATAAGCTCCCTAAAGGGGAAAACTGCATGAAGAAGGAACCCGAGGTGGCCTATTCTTTGATCTTCAATGGAAGGTCTTTTCCTAATTTCGCTGAGGACTCACTGGCCCGACCTCCACTTGTGGTCGCTTTGGCTTGCCCTTGGACAGGACCTGGATTTGTTTCCCTTTGTCTTTCGCCTTGGGTGGAGGAATGGTTTGGTCAACTGGCTCTCCCAGCCCCTCCACGGCCGTATCACCTTATTCCCCCTCTTTATCAAAAGCAGTAACTTCTTTGGGAGGAGGAATTAGCTCTTGGATGGGAAGAGGCAGCATCAAGGCCGCAGTCTCAAGAACAACTGAAATGGAAGGAGCGTCTTCGATCACTCTGATCTCCTCGGGATACCAAACCTTCTCTGCTCCTCTCCATTCAGAGTTAGCAGGAACTCCAGCAACGTTTAGGGCTTCCACCCAAACTTGTTGGCAGTATTCCCTACATAACTCTGCTAGCTCTTTGGCTAGTCGGTTCTTTGTCGCCTCGACCCCCTCATTGTACGCGGTTTTGGTGGCAGCCTTCACGATCTCCCTTATGGTGTGAGCCGCTTCTTTGGCCTGGGTAAGCTCCCTTTTCAAGTTCGAGACCTCCTGCCCAGTTTTGGATAGTGCCTTGTCCTTTTGGCGCAGCAGTTTGCGTTGCCCTTCCACCTAGGCCTCAGCGGTCTTTAGGCCAGCGTCGGCGCTCTTCCTTTCATTCTATTCATGTGCTAACTTAGTGGCCAGATTGCTCTTTTCAGCCTCAGCACGACCTAAGGCCTTCTTAATCTCCACCTTGGCCGCTTGCTAGGCCCTTGCCTGGTTCTGGTAGTTCCCCACCAATTGTTCAGCAGCAAAAACCTCCTGGATGGCCTGCAAAGAAGTGTTTCGACAAACGCACAGTAGAGTAAAACATGTGAAGGCTTAGATGAGGACATTGAATTAAAAGGGATGGGGTAAAATGTACCAAACCCAGGTCCCTCTTCAGGGAAAGGAAAAGACGCATCTGACCCATCCTCTCCAAGTCCTCCATGTCCTTTGGTAGAAGGACAGGTTACTTCAAGGCATTTGCCAGATGAAGAGCGTGACCTCTTTGGAAATCCCTTATACTTGCTTAGAGAGGCATTAGGGCCTCGTCCACCTCCAGCACAGGGGACTAGCTGGACTCCCTGCGGTGCACCTCGGCAAGCCCATGGTGTCCCTGCTCTCTACAGACGAGGCGCACGCTCTGCCCTTAGCAGCTTGTTGTTGTTGCTATTGCTGCTTGTGCTTTTTCTCCCGCTCCTTCTTTGCCTCCTCGCCCTCGTTCTTCCTTTTCTTTGGAAGGGTTGAGGGAGGGACATGTGGGTCGGAAGGATGAGGAGGGGGTGGCAGCGGGGGCTGAGATCTCGAAGTGCCTCTCTTGGAGGCTTGTACGCCCCTTCTAGAGAAGAGAGATTTCAGGCTCGCCATTTCTTCTTCTTCCTCGGAGGAATCTTACGGTTGGGCAATAATCAAACCTTCAATGCCAGAGTTCCTGTCTGAGTTGCTCTCTTCTTCGTCTGAGATATCGACCACGTGACCCTCCAAAGGTCTTTCGGCCTCTTCCAAATGGAATCGATCTATCTCCTATGAGGGCGAAGCCGCAAGTTCTCCTCGGACGACTCGGGTTTCAAGTTTTGCTGTAAGGGGGGGCTTTAATTGTACGTCTGTATAGGATGATGGATGAGTCGTCAGGCAGATCGTAGGCGGCGAGAAATTCAGGTTTGGAGACATCTATCCTCTTACGTCTCCGGTCACCTGCGAGGATGGCGTTGCCGACGTCTTGGTAAACATTCGACAAGGGGTCGTACCCCAGGATGAGGTGAGCAGCCCTCACATGTAGGTCTTCATTCATAAAGACTTCGGATCTCAAGACTCTGTTGAGGTCTGAGATGCTAGCTTCACTCAGGCGGAGCGACGTATGCTGTTTGTCTGCAAGGGGGACAGCAGAGAAACCAAACATAGTTAGATACAAACAAGCAAGGAAAACATCAAAGGGCGAGGAGTCTACATGATGAAGCTAGAAGGGGCTAAACTTTAAACCAAAAATTCTAGATCCTAGGGAATCACACTTGACTTTCCTTCTTTGATTGGGCAATGGGGACCGTCATACCATCTCCCAGAAGCGATGAGGTAGTCATCCTTCATGCCTTTATTAGACTTGGGGAGGCAGGATATGAGCCTAACGACGTTGGACCTCAATTTAAGGTAGTAACCAACATCTTTCAACCAGTGGCACTCATACAAGTGGATGACATCACGGCATGTGAGGTGCAGGCTCATTTGCTTATTTAGAGCGTTGACGCAACCTAAAACCCTAAACATATTAGGTGTACACTGGTCGGGGCACAACCTATGGTTGCGCAGGTATTCGCTAGTCACGTTTTTCATGGGGAGTGTCATTTCGCCCTCTAAGAAGGCAATTATAGGAATGACAACCTGCCCCTCCTTCCTAGAGTTAGCTACAGCTTCTGGGGGCAATATTTTAGACCCACTTTCGGAGGAATGTGGTATTTGGCTCAGAATCCTTTCATGCCGAAAACTATATCCACTAGACACTTGAACCTATCCATCGGATCGAAGTAAGGGTGAAGATTTGGAAAGAAAGAGGGTGAAAGTTGACAGCCAAGGAGAAAAGTGCTTGATGAAAGGAAACTTACTAGAGAAAAGTGTGCGATCTTCTGAGAGCTTCTTGAAAGGAAATGAGGTTGAATGCTTCCAAGATGTGTTTCCTTTTTAGGGAATAATGGCAGGATTCACGATTACCTAAACGTTTTGAATGATTGAGGGGTGGCGGTTTGTGAAAGTTATCCCGCTCGAATTTTTGGAAGAAAATCGGACCGTTGGATCCACATCTCATCTTTGAATGTGGGCGACAGGGAGTTACTTAGTGCAATTAATGCGGGTGTTGCGGGTTACGAAGTGTTAGGAGCCTTTCCAGAAGGCGCGGGTGGACTTGTCACGTGCAGCATTTGGGAGATCACGTGAAGATAGTATTCGCAAGTCAAAAACTCATTTATCTCCTCAGATCGGAGCCAAATAAATTTTTGAGGGGCTATTGTGGGGGCAAAAGTATCAAAACACGTATTTGGGCCTTGGGCCTGATCTGAGAGCATCAGCTCCTCCAAAGGGTTGCAGGGCAGAGACAAGGACACCTAACTTGAGGGCCCATGAGCCCACCGTTGGGGTCATTGGCCATTGAGAATGGTCCGAGGAGAGGGGTCTCCTCGATCAACTGAAACAAGGACCACAAGGTACACCATGACGCCTAAGGAAGAATCCCGTGAAGCTCGGTAAGCAAGGTTACACTCCAGCGAAGTACAAAAGGGGAGAACAAGTAGGAAGCACTCCGCAGAAAGCTGCTACCACTGCATTAAAGACTTCACACCTACCCCTCTGGCCGCAGTAATGGGGAAGTGACGTCTGAGGGGACGAGGATTAGCCTTATAGCCATTGGGGAAGGTTTCAAGAAAACGATGGATGAGAAGGGATTTGCATTGATGGCTCCATGAACAGAAACACGAAAAGGAGGAATATAAATAGAGAGGAAGAGAACATTGGAAGGGGACTTTTGATCAACTTTTTCTAAGAAGAACAAAGGAAACGAATACAAAGGGTCCTTGGCGTACATTCGAGGAGAGCTTGTATTGTACCATAAACTCCTTACACGCAACTATGGACTGAGCCATACGCTATTGCTTTCCATTGTCCTAAGAAATCTAGGTTTCAAGCCCATTCTCTATAAATTTTATTGTTTGGGGCCGTTTGGGCCTAACCCCAACACGCACTTGGGTCTGAGCCTGATTTATGTCCTTACATTAATGTTTACATTTTTGGTTATGGCTAATATTATTGTGTTTTTCAATATGGTTATTATATGAACCTATTAACTAATCATAGTTTGTAATTAGGGTGTTTCTCCTGATAAAAAATCTCCAACGCCCCAAAGATCATCAGGTGCAACCCATCAAGAAACAAACATCTTACTTTAATCTTGGTGTTACAAGGACTTTGTTGCGTACTAAATAGTTGTTTTTGAATAATCGCATTTTTTTCTTTCAAATGTTGAAGGATATTTTTTTAACATTTTGGAACTTTGATTCTGATATTAACTTAGTTTGGGAGGTTTTTTTTATTCTCTTGGTCTAATTTTTTTTTTTTTGTTAAGCTAATGCTGATGGAATTGTAGACACTTGTTAAGAATATTAATGATATATTTGTCTATTTGATTCTATGTTAATATTGTGTTAGTTTGGTCATTTATGGTATGGTATTAGTAGAGCCAAAATTATTATAGGTTTACAAGAAATGGTGTGTCTACAACATTTTTACAACAAATCTTAAATAACAGGTTGTTATTGGTGGGGTGAAAATGTAATTTTAGTGATAGATTCAAATTATAACTAGTAATAACTAGCAGCCTATGATTTGTTGTGAAAATATTATGGACGTAACATAATCAAGTTATTAGCAAGAGCATTAATGATGGTTTTAAAACCACTTATGGAAAAAAAAAGGTGTACCTATCTAAAAGTGTACCTCAAGTATAAGTGCTTGTGAGGTAAGGGGGTAAGGGCTAGGGTTCAAGTCTCTAGAGTAGAAATTCTATCTTGTATTAAAAAAAAAAAAGAAGTTAATTTGCAAAAACTAAATAGAACCCTATAGCAGTGTTTATCACCACTGCTACAAGTGGATCCTATGGTGGCGTTTATAAACTACTACTAAAAGTTGATTTAACTAGAAAGAGGGGAATACCTACCTAAGACCTCCACAACAAACAAAAACCTGTAGCTACAAGGTACCAATATAATGGTAGTTTTTATTACCACTGCAATAGACTAGTTGCGATCCTCTATAAGTTTGATGGGCTACTGTAGATTAGGAACAGATTTTTTTTCATTTAAAAATTCCAACACTTAATATTTTATCACTTCTTTCTCTTTCTTCATTGATTTGTTTTTGGGTCTCACACTCTCTCTCTCTGTTTCTTCTCACAAAACAATTCTTGTTCTCTTAAAACTAATTTAATTTAAACAACAAATCTAAAATCAGAACAACAACAACAGATCAAGAATAGAAAAAAAAAATTAGAACAATAATAAAAGATTAGGAAAAAAAACATAAGCCGATCTAACAAATCTAAAATCAGAAACAACAACTAATCAAGAACAAGGAAAAAAAAATAGAAGTCGATATGACCCTTGGTTCCATGCACTCTGCAGTGAGAAGGAGGAGGAGCGGTGGTGGTTGTGTGTTGGAGCAAGGGCAATTTCTCCATTCTCTCCATGCGTGTTTGTGTGTGTTTGAAGATAATGAATCCAAAAGGCAAGCAAGATTATGTGAGACGTATTACAGGGAGAGCTAGAGAATGTCCTTGACTTAAGTAGAAAAAGAAAAAAGTAGAAAAAGAGAGTTGGAGAATTTGTTTTGGAATTAAGTAGAAAAGGAAAATAAGAATAGAGGATAGAGATAAGAGTGGGTATATGTGTGTGGAGGAGAAAAAAAAAAGTAAAAACTTTCGATGAAAGAAAGGAAAAATAATATAAAGAATAAGAAATCACAATTGAAAAATGCTACCACAATATTTTCATAATAAATTTTAAGTAACAGATTATTATTAGCTAATATTGGTGAGTAAAAAAATAATTTCAGTGGTAGGTTCAAATTAAAACTAGTAACAACTATTCACATAAGATTTTGTTGTGAAAGTGTTGCAAAAAATGTTCCACACGTAACACTTCTCATTGAAAAATATAGCCATTGGGAATGAATAGAGAAAAAATAAATGAAGATTAAAAAAAGAATAAAAAATGAATCAAGAAATAATATTTAAATGAGATGGATAACGGATAGAGAATCTGTTGAAATGTGTATTTGAAAAAGTAAATAGGTAAAAGGTAAATAACACTGTTCAAACAGTACAAAAATTTAGAAAAGCAGTTAGAGATGCTCTAAGCATAGGAGAAATAAAAAGCTAGGCTAGTTCCAAAACATAATAGAAAGAAACTTCTTATTTTTTTTTTTTTAAGAAAGAAACTTAATAGTTGCAAAACATAAAAGGAAAAAACAAAAAAAAAAAAACCTTGCAATTCCAATACATAGATAGCTGATACTAATGCAGAATAAACACATGTAGTTAGATTGACATTAAAAAGTTTAAAATGACACTTCAAAGTCTTGTGTACGTAATCGGCCTGGAAGTGGGCATCCAAATCCAAGTTGCATAATTCTTCTAGCTGGGCTAGCAATACACTATGGGCTGGGCTTGCGTACTTCACAATGGACACTCCTGTCTTGTGTCACCAAATAAAACCCATCCTATATGTGAAGAACCAAAATTAAACGTATCGGTTTTAAGGGTCTATTTGAATACTACTTATTTTACTGAAATTAAAAATTGAGTGTTGCAAGTACTATAAATAAAGATAAAAGTTAGTTAAAATAGTACAGTGGAGCCCATGAATAATATCAAAAAGTGCAGTGAGACCCATAAATATAGCAAAAATAAGTTAAATAGTAAAATAATTTATAATTTTCATCCAAATCCAAACGCTTACTAAAGGCACCAAAATCAAGCCAACCTCATATACAAAGGGAAGAAATTGTCCATCTTTTGAAATTTCAATTACCAAACTCAAATTTTTAATTTTTGAATGACCAAAGTATAATTTACCCAAGTTTTTCAAAAAAGTTATATGCATACAGCTTGTAGAATGTATAAATTTCTTCTCTTTTAAAACTTCGTTTACTTTATTACAAAAAGAAAAGAAAAGAAAAGAAAAACACTTAGCCAGAGTTAGAAGCTCATAAAAAATATTTGGATATTTGTCTTGGAATATACTGATTTAGATGTTGTTATCTAATTATAAATCAGTGGTTTGAAATTTATGTAGTAGGGAATATAAAACAAGTTACACAAGCTATCTTTTTTTTTTTTTCTTTTTTAATTTTCATTTATTTTTGCAATGCAGTAGCAATTTTAAGTAGAAAACATCGATAAAATGTTAAAAAGTTCAACTTCTTAAAAAAAAATTGTTCAACTTGATCAACATTATACAACATTTAATAAGCATAACAAGAATTCCAACTTTAAACAAATGTAAAGTGGACGAATGAGTATTTAATATGCATATATTTATATGTGTATATGAATTTGCAACACCAATGATCACACAACAGAGATAGAACAATATTAAACTCTTAGAAGAAGAATAATTAAAAGAGAGGGAACTGATTACTCCATACCTCATTCTCAGCTTATTTAATCTGCATATAGTCAAGATAAATTTCTTATGCACGAGCAAACTTATTCCATTCCTCTTTGATTTCCGGTTGGCATCTTCTACTTAACTTGGGACATTTGGCACTACTGAATGATCTTCAAGCCACAATTTGGGGCAATTCAAAATTATAAGTTTTTTAAGTGTTTCAAGATTCAGTAGCCACTCTGGTAATGTTGTCAAGTTGGGACAACTCTGGATTGGTATGGACTGTAATGTTTTTGCAGATCGTTTAATCCATTCAGGAAAAGCCATCAACTGTGGTAATTCAGAGAAGCTTAATACTCGAAGACTTGTTGGGAATTCTTCTTGATTGTCTTCCTCTTCAGTCAGATCGAGTTTTTCACAATTTTCAATGGCCAAAACCTCTAAACTAGTAAGGAATTTTAGAATTGGAATTAAAGAAATCATACCCCCACAACTGTCAATAATCAACATCCGAAGGAGGCATGTGCAAACTTGCAACATTTCATACAAAGATTCTAGATTGCCACAATTAAATAATGCCAAATTTCTTAGAGAATTCCAGGCTGTAGGTAGAGACTTTTGTTTGGTTGTTATTGACAACCATCTGAGGCTGATCATGTATCTTATATCTTTCGACAGTTCTTCTAATTTTTCACATCCATCAAGGAATGAAGTCTGCAGATTTTGAAGCTTGCAAATGGAGTTTTGGGAGTTTTTTTTTTTCATTCTTTCTTAAATTTATCCACCTTAAATTCTTCATGGTACCGATAGAGCTAGGTAACACCTCAAAACATGAGTCACTTAAATCTATAACTCGCAAGAATTTAAATCCTGAGAGACACACATCAATAAAGGATTCAGAATTGAGTCCAACCCCTTCAATCGAAGAAAAAATGGTCCATAAACTCTTTGATTTTTGTAAGCATTTCAAAATATTTTCATCCTGCCAAGTGTTGTCATAATAGGATAAATGCCAAACATTTTTAGAGATGTTTTGGGTTTAACAATTCATAATTAAGCATTCACTTTGTGCTATTGATAGAGCTAGATCATGTAATTTGAATAGTCAAAAGTAACCAGCATCAGTATAATCTTCAAGAAAGCATCTTGAAAAGAGCTTATCTACATATTGGTTGCCAATATCTTCTGGCTCTTGATTTTCATCCGGTGATTGTAGCAACCCTTGAGCCATCCAAAATGGAATTAAGTCTAAAGTATTGTATTTGTAATCTCTTAAAAGAAATGAAAATTAAGCAAAACATTGTTTCAAGTAAGATGGCATTTGATTGTAACTCAATTGCAAGGCCGACAAAATATCACCTTCTTTTCTGTTCAATTTCCAAATTTCATTGTCTTTAACAAGACGCCAATCATGCTCATCAAGCTTTGAATATAATAAGCTTCCCAACGACTTCACTGCCAAGGGAATTCCTTTGCATTTCTTCACAATCTCTCCCCAATTTCCACTAGGTTTGTATGTTGCCTCTCTTCTCCTTCATTAAATGCCCATTTTATAAATAAAGGCATACACCCTTTTTGTGGAAGACCTTTCAAATTGTACGGGCACATGGTGTTCATCATGGAAGCAATTGTGGGGTTGCATGTAGTTACAAGGATCTTACTTCCATTGGCACCCCCCATCAACAAATTCCTCAACTCAATCCATTTCACCCTGTCCTCGTTCCAATTTCCAAATGTCATCCAAGATGAGCAATTATTTCTTACCATCCAGAATATTTCGAAGGGGCATTTTCTATTGCTCTTCCTCCAAATCGTACAATTTTCACTAGTTATTGATCTGATAATTTTTACCAATAGCTTTTTTAAAATGAATTCATCAGAAACACACATCCAACCTTTTAATTAAAATGGTGGACTACTCTTGCATCATTGAACACTAGTTTAGCTAACACAGTTTTACCAATACCTCCAATCCCAACGACAGAAATAACAGAGACCTTTTGATCATCCGTAGGATGCATTAGACATTCTACAATTTGTTCTTTGTCTTGGTCTCTTCCTATTACATCTGAAGCCTGGACAAAGGAGTAGCTCATCTCCCTCCCACGCACCAAATGCTTATTATCTGACCATTCAGAGAGATGAAGCTTATCCTTATCAGCTACAACCTCATCTAAACGAGCTCTAATTTCTTTAACTTTGTGAGCCATCTTGGTTTGGAATACAAGTGAATTAGAGGAAGAAAAGAAACGGCGTACCTTCCTGATGATGTTGCCCTGTATTTCCACCACTTGCCTCTGCAGCGCTTCACCCTCGAATACATCAAGGACATCTTGAGCATCATAAAACATTTCTTTGAGCTGCCTAAGCCAGATGGTCAGCTCCTGATTATGAACCTGTTGTTCTTCTACATCCAACAACACAGCTTTGATGGTGGATAGGGTGTTTTCAAGTCTGTTCAAATCGCTCTCAACACCCCATACCAAGCAAGCTTCTTGGAAAGCCGAGGACCCTATTTTCCCCAGTACTTTTGCTGTGATGTTAAAGACAAATGTTTCTGCAGCCATCTTAAAGAGAGAGAGAGAGAGAGAGAGAGAGAGAAAGAGTGAACGGAGTTTCTTCATTTGTGTAAGGTTGAAAGTAGAAAATGAGGAAAAGTAGAGGGATTTTAAGGTCCGTTTGGATAGAGCTTATTTTTGCTGAACTGAAAGTTGAAACTGAAAACACTGTAGCAAAATAATTTTTTAATGTGTGAATAGTATTGCGGGACCCATTTTTAATAAAAAATTGCTGAAAAAAGATGTGAACAGTGCGCACACAGTGCGCGCACAGTGCACGCACAGTGCGCGCACTGCCTCTTGTCCCCCCAGCAGAACAAAAAAAAAAAAAAAAAAGCAAAAGCAAAACGTGGACGTGGCCAGCAATAAGCTGGATCCAAACCCACTCTTAATTTCAAAATATGAGCTAGTTCTTAGTGTTCCCACCCAACCATTGACTTTCTAGTATATTCACATGGCTGCCAGCCGACCCCAAATACAATTTCTTTGTTTTGTTGTTGAGTTCTTTGCTTTGATTTGACGTGATTATATACTTTATTACTCATTATATTTCTTTCGGTGGCTATGTGTGCCATTTGCACCTTTTGACTTGATTAGTGTGAGAATAGGGCAAAACAAGTGACAAGCAATTTCTGTCTTGTATGTAGGGCTGTCCAAACAACCCGTTGATCTCTAACGATCTCTCTGCTCTTCGCCGATCTTTGCTCAACATCATCGATCTTTGCTGTTCGTCCGCAACGTCGCTAATTGGTCTTTGTGTCCATCGCCTCCATCTCTCAAGTTTGATCTCTCTACTCTCAGTCACTCGATCTCTCTACTCTTAGTCGCCAGGTTGTCACTAGTTCAGAACTTCAGATCTATGATTATCTCTCTCTTAGGTTCAAACCCTCAAGTTTGATCTCCCTACTCTCTATCATTTGGGTTTGTAGATCTCTCTATTCTCTGTTATTGAGTTTGTTGATCTGTTATTTAGGTTTGTTGATCTGATCTTTGGGTTTGTAGTTGTAGATCTTTGAATCATTGGTTTTATTCTTTGAGTTTGGGTTTGTGTTTGATGTTTGTATTTTGGTCAAAATCAAAGCCAACTGCTGTCCACTTGAGCCAAATTTGACTCGATCGGTGGCTTTTCATGGTCGGCGGTGGGTTAGGAATTTCTCCACCCGATCTAATCGGGTCGGTTGCGGGTTGGGCACAAACTCGACCTAGACTGACCTGTGGACAGCCCTACTTGTATGTATTGTGTGACAGAGATAAGAATACTCATAAACAAATGTCACAATTTAATTGGATATTAAATAGATTAAATGACCATAACAAATAATGATTTTAACTAAAACCCTAAAAATCATAGCATGCTTGCAATACACAAAAACAATGTAAGGGACTAATGAAGACAAAATTCTTATACAAAAGAACGCTTATCACAGTATTAGCTATTGAATGAACTAGATTTAGTCCCCACGACTAGCATAGCAAGATTATGAGAATGGTTTGTGGATTTGGTCCATGTGGAAATGCTTACCATTCTATGATGATGATATATACGAATCATCATATACTAAATGTTATAGGTTAAAATCTCATCGTATAATATATTTATTAGAAAAAATTAAAAAAGAAGGAATTAATAGCTTTCGGCATTTACGTGCTCTTATCTAATTTGAAGTTCTAAACTCAATTATGGTTTCTATATTCATCATATTCAAATTCAAATTCGGGTCCTATATATAAAAGTGAATTTGGATTATAATCTTGTTTAATATGCATGTTGAGCCCGACTTTTATTTATTTATTTTTTCAGCATATGTATTCACCCATTAATCTAAGGGAGAAGGTGCATTGCTAAGGTCGACTCCAAACCAATAGACACGCAACCCAACCATGCTAATTTCACCATATTAGGGTAAATTATATTTTTGGTACTTAACCTTTATACTTTATGTCAATTTGGTCCATAACATTTCATATGTGTCACTTTAGTCCTTATCTTTTTGGTATTGAGTCAAAATAGTTTCTACCGTTAAGTGGCAAGTAGAAAATGCTAATATGGTTAACTATAATATTAAAATATTATTTTTTTTTACCACGTGTATTGCCACATGGGCTGCCATGTGGCCATAATTTTTTTTAATTAAAACTTGATAATTAAAAATTGCCAATCCTAACGATCTACCCATCACGACCCCCCCCCCCCCCCCCTTTCTTCAATTCTCAAGCTAGTGACCTTCAAGCTCTACTCTCCAGTGACCACCACCATTGGAGATGTCCTTTCATCCCTTTTGGGTATTTTATTAATTAAAAAAAAAAAAAAACAAAAGCCTTATGGTGTTAATATTTTTAATCCATCATTTAACGATAGAAACTATTTTAAGTTTTTGACACAAACACAACTCCAAAAGGTTGACGATTAAAATGACAACATTTGAAATATTAGGGATTGAATTGGCACATAATGTAAATACTAAGGACTAAAGATGTAATTTAGTTTAAATTGAATTTGGATTAAAATCTTATCTGATATGCACATTGAGCCTGGCTTGTTGATAGGCCTAAATTGCCATGTACGTATAAATGTGTAATAGCTTTGCATTCTGAACACAAACAATGGCAACCTAGGAATCCTTATTCAATTTGTCCCATTGAAAAGGAAGGCATCAATTGGGCCTAAGAAACCATGGGCTCAAACAAGGATTATTAGTTGTAGAATTCTTCCTTTCAAACTTATTGAAAATATACACAACATTCTGATTATAAAAATAAAAAATAAAAATCATCAAGGAGAATATGATGATTGATGATCATGAAGATTAGCTTTAGTAGCAAGACACCCAATGTTCATTCTATGAAACAAGTCGATTTGCAGTTGATTTGAGGGTCCAAGTCTTGTTGCATGGAACATCCGTACTATTTATCAGGAACATTATAGGGCATCCTAGTCATGCCTTGTGATAGACACATTGGCTCTTTTCTATGTCACTGAACCAGAGGGTGTGAAGCCAGAAGGATCTTGGACCCGATATTTCTCATTCTTTCTCTTCGATTTGTGTTTCATGGCCCGGTATTTCTCTTTCTTTTTTTCTTTTGTCAAAAATACCATTTTGATCCCAACATTTTGGAGTCATGGTCAATTTGGTCCTTACATTTTTGTAATAGTCAATTTGGGCCTTGTTATTTTCAACTTAGAGTCAATTTGGTATTTACCATTAACTCACTAATAAAAAATACCTAAATAGCTAGTGGTGTGCTTTGTTGGCATATACGTGGCAAATATATATATGTATAATCAAATATTTAACATTTAAAAAGCCACATAGGCATTTCAATATTAACAGAAATAGCCATGTCAAACCAAAAACTAATATGGAAAAGTTAATTTTTAAAAAAATAAAGAAAACTTTCTTTTTTAATCCTTAATTTCTTTAATTTTCTTGTGTATTCTTGCACTTTCTTAGCTACCAAACATAGCCAAACAATACACCCAATCTGAATGTCCCAACCAAAATAAAATATAGACATTGTCCGAAGCCCATAAATGGAGATTTTCTAGTTGTTACAATAAGTCCATTTTAGGTCCCACAAGCTCCATATATGTTCTGGGATCAAAAGAGATTGCCTTGTAGATTCCTAGAGCAAAAGAGATTGCCTTGTAGATTCCTAGAGCACGTAGGACTTGAGAGTGCTATTCTGGATGACATAAACCATAGCTGCAGCAGCTAGTTGATCAGAAAATGAAGTCCTAATGGATGAGAAACTGATCATAAACAATCAAAATTACTTAAACACAATCTAATTGGCTTAATTTCATATTGGCCTCTACCAGCTCATGCCCAATAATTAGAGGGCAGCACTTCAATAAACAAGAGCGAATCCTGTGAAACTCTGTTGAAATTTCACCAGAAAAGAGCAGTGTAGCAAAGAGATTTGTTAAAAGAAAGAAGAAGAGAAATTAGAAGATTCTCTGCTGGCAGATTTTGGTTGGGATTTTCAGATTGGTGTATTGTTTGGCTATGTTTGGTAGCTAAGAAAGTGCAAGAATACATAGGAAAATTAAAGAAATTGAGGATTTAAAAAAAAAAAACGTTTTCTTTATTTTTTTAAATTAATTTTGCCAGTTTAGTTTTTGGTTTGACATGACTTTTTCTGTTGTTATTGAAATGCTTATGTGGTCTTTTAAATGTTAAATATTTGATTTTATATATATTTTTTGGCACGTGTATGTCAACAAAGCACACCGTTAGCCACGTAGGCATTTTCCATTAGTTAGTTAACGATCAGGACTAAATTGACTCTAAGTTGAAAATAATAGGGACTAAATTGACTGCTACAAAAATGTAGGTACCAAATTGACCGTAACTCCACAATGTAGAGACCAAAATGGTGTTTTCGCCTTTTCTTTTTTAAGAGGATTAACCGCCTCTACTTTTTTTTTTGGTGAATTACTTTAAGGATATTAAGTAGCATAAAACCAAATTAATTAAATAAATTAGGATGTGCTAAGAAGGAACCAACTTTGTTTGCAATAAATATATAAAATCATTGTAACTTGCTGGACACAACCAATCATTGAGCTTAAGGACATTAGCATTACATAGAACAAAATCATGAGACAAAAGTTCTCATACCATTGCCAAAAACTCAGAGGTCCTTTAAGAGTACTAGTTATCAAGCCAAAGGAATGTGTTCTCCATTACCTGGCCAAATGATGTTAACTATACTCCATACCCATTAGCTCCCCTTCTCGTCTACCCTCATGAGTCATGAGCAAGCCATAGACACTGCTCTAGTGTATGAGCAATCCATAGATATTATGCATGTTCTAGATTTAAAGGCATCACATATGTAATGCCATAACATTGTGCATCTTTAAATTAAAATATTATCATTGTCTCACATGTCAGGCTAAGTTTATCGTTAGAAAAATAAGATTTAATATTCATAAACTCCAAAATAACATTATAATCCAACTTCTAATGATAAAACATAAATAAAAATCTCAAATAACTCATGATAGAGTAAACTCCCAAAACAAAAGATTGAATTTCAAATACAAAAAGAAATCCCCGAAACTAACAATGCACTCAAGATTTCAATGCATAGTCTACCTGAAGCTCTAAACATCATGTCCTAAATGATCTTGTAAAACTGTAAACACAATCAGCTAATCTGCAAAAATATTGAAACAACAAATAAGGTGCTAAATAAACCTTGTAAGTGATATATCACAAGATTCATATTGAAACAAAGTGTAAATAGAATAGTAGAGATGAGAAAAATATTATTGGTTTCTTAATGGGTTCAAAAATGTCAAAAAACTCACTGAATAATAGCGTAAAAATTAGAGGCAAGTCAAAAGAGAACAAGATCGTGTATTATATAATGGAAATGCACTCAATAAACATATCACAAGTTTGATAACCTAAAATTGTGTGTCTCAACTATTGCTCCATTTGATATGGTCACATTATTATCTTCAAGGTTTGGGTCAATGAAATATATCTCAACTATCAAAATTATCATCAACATAACCACATTATGGATCTGCACAACTTCCACTACATCACATAATCCAGATGGGTTACTGAAACTATCTTATAGCCAAAAATTCAAGTCAAAAGAGTATACATACATCAATATAGTAAGTCAAAAAGCAGGGTGTGTAGCTAACTCACCAATCCGTCAAAGCCAATCCGATCCAATCCATCGGTTGGGTCGATATTTAGGGGTTGGTAAGTTGGGTTGGGTTGCCAAATTTTATTTTACAGCGAGTTGGGTTGAGTGCGGATTAGCAGATTTACAAATTCGCCTAACCCAACTATATTTGATATTTATTTAAAATATATATTATATGGTTTTATTATTTTCTCTTGATTTGATGAAAAACCAACATATTTATAAGATTTCTCATAAAAAAAAAATATTTATAAGATTATAAATTTGCTTTAATTTATGTTGGTTTGATGCACTAATCATAGAGTTTGTATTAGTTTGGTGCTATGCTCAGGTTTAATTAGTAAATCTGTCGTTATTTTAAATGTCCAATCCGATCTATGTGGGTTGGGTTGAACCCCTACGATGGATTGGGTTGGATTGAGTTTTTTTTTTTAACCAACATATAGTGGATTGAATTGAAAATATCTTAACTCAACCCATGCACACCCCTATAAAAGATTATGAAGCTATAATGAGTTGGAATTGGATCTCAAGAATATACTGTATAGAGAACACTTTTGGATATATACTCCTAGATCTTAGTTACATGGTATTCCCTCGTTTCATATGAATGACAGATCCTATCATAAATTATTTATTATTATTTTTTGGTTGAATCACCATGAATTCAATTAATAGAAGCCACAATAATGTGAAAGGAGGCAATACAACATAATTGTACTCTCAGTGGATCTAGGGATTTTTTTCAGGGGGCCATTAAAAAACTTATAGTAAATAAAATTTAATAAAAGATGAATTTTAATATATCTAGTTATTGACCAAAAAAAAAAACCAGCGAATATATAAACTTTTACAATTTCATCCTAAGAGTTTTCAAATTTTGAAATCATTGTATAATAGATCATTATCAGTTGTCATTATCTACTGCTAGTGTAGGGAGATGTTACCATTTTATTTTGTTAACTTTGAATAACATTTTTGTTTTTATACAGTTGTCATTATCTATTTGTCATTGTTTTTATAAAAATATTTTAAACTAAATGACAAAACACAACCTACTAACACAATATTAATTATTGACGTACACAGCCATACTCATCCATATATATATAATACACTAAGTGTCTACTTAACCAATCAAATGCTTGAACAATCACTAACTTTACTATTTTTTTTTTAATTCTTTAACTTAATAACAAAAATTATTATAACAATACACATACAAGTAATAAATCACTTTTATTTCCTAATTATTAAATTATATAACTATCGCACACCCTTGGTACGAGGATCATTCCACAAGTATAAGTGCTTGTGGGGTGTGAGGGGCAAGGATCAGGTTTCAAGTTTCAAAAGAAAAAAATATACAAAGTTATATTATATTTATATAGTAAATGCACACATCTACACACACTCACAAAATTCACTTTGTGTGTGTGTTAATTGAAGTGTCCATAAAAAAAAATTCTTAATTAAAAAAATTTATTACTTTTTTGTTTTATTTAATATTAATATAATTGTAAATTTATACCAACTTCATTTTCCATCCTTCCAACCAAACATATATGAAAGAAAATTAAATCTCTTCTATCCTCACAATTTAATTTCTATTTCTTTTTCATTTTCTATCCTCCCACTTTTTAATCCCTCCAACCAAACGCACCTTTATTAGAGGATAGAAAAAAGCACTTGAATAATTACTCTATAATATAGTCTATAAGTATCTCCACCAATTAAGAGCACTTGTACAGATTAAGCAATTTATCAAATAAAGAATATCTCCATTAGTCCATTAATACTTCCAATTTCAACATCTAATTAACATAACAAGAATTCCGACTTTGACAAAATTAATGTACAATACAGTGGACATATAACGCATATTTATATGTATTAATGTATATATTGATTTGCAATGATTACACTACCAGAGATAGAATAATGTTAAACTCATGGAAGAAAAAATAAATAAAAGAGAGAGAGAGAGAGAGAGAGAGAGAGAGAGAGAGATTACTCCATACCTAATTATTAGCTTATTTAATCCGCTTGTAGTCGAGATAAATGTATGAGGCATGAGCAATCATGTGCCAATCCTCTCCAATTTCTGGTTGGCATCTTCTAATTAATTCGGGACATTCTGCAATTCTGAAAGATCTTAGAGCTGGGAGACAAAGCTTCCCCTTCGATAGAGCAGACAATTTGGGGCAATTCAAAATTGCAAGTCCTCTAAGAGATTCGAGATTCACTAGCCACTCTGGCAATGTTTCCAAGTTAGGACAACTCCCAATGAAAAGCATTTGTAAAGATTTTGCAGAGCGTTTAATCCAATCAGGCATAGCCACTAACTGTGGCAATCCAATAAAGCGTAATGCTCGAAGGCTCATTGGGAAATCATTTTTAATGTCTTCCATTTCAGTCAGATTAAGCCTTTCACAATTCTTAATAACCAAAACCTCTAACATGGTTAAGAATTTTAGGGCAGGAAGCAAAGAGATCAGACCCCCACAATTGTCAATAAGCAACAACCGAAGGCTTGTACAGATTTGCATCGTTTCAACTAAAGATTTTAGATTGCCATAATTTGATAATCCCAAAAATCGTAGGGAATTAGGGCACACAGGTAGAGACTTCTGTTTGGTTGTCACTAGAAAATACCTGAGTCTGATCAGGTATCTTATATCTTTTGGTAATTCTTCTAATTTTTCACATCCACCGAGATATAAAGCTTGCAAATTTTGAAGCTTGCAAATGGAGTTAGGGAGTTTATGAATTCTACAATTGCTTCTCAAATCCAACAGCCTTAAATGCTTCATGGTACCAATGGAGATGGGTAACACCTCAAAACTTGAGTCACTTAAATCTAGAACTCGCAGGTATCTAAATTTTGAGACACATGAATCAACAAAGGATTTAGTAGAAGGTCCAACTCCTTCCACCGCAGAAAGAATGGTTCGTAAACTCTTTGATTTTTGTAAACATTTTAAAACATTTTCATTCTGCCAAGTATTGTCAGTACATGATAAATGCCAAACCTTTTTAGAGATGTTTTGGATTTGACAATTAATACTTAAGCACTCACTTTGGGCTGATGATAGTGCTAGGTCATGTGCAAGATCATGAATTTTAAATTCTCGCAGGTAACCTAAATCAATATAATCTTCAAGGAAACATCTTGAATACAGCTCATCTATATATTGGTTGCCAATATCTTCCGGCTCTTGATTTTCATTTGGTGATTGAAGAAGCCCATTTGCCATCCAATGTGGAATTAATTTAAAAGTATTGAATTCATAATCTTTTGGAAAAAGTGAAAAAAAAGCAAAACATTGTTTCAAGTAAGATGGCATCTGATTGTAACTCAATTGCAAGATTGACAAAATATCCCCTTCTTTTCTGTTCAATTTCCACATTTCATTATCTCTTACAAACAGCCAATCACGTTCATCCAGCTTTGAATATAGTAGGCTTCCTAACGATTTCACTGCCAAGGGAACCCCTTTGCATTTCTTCACAATCGCATCCCCAATTTCCACAAGGTTTGTGTGCTGCCTCTCTTTTCCTTCATCAAATGCCCATTTTATAAATAGGGACAGACACTCTTGATGTAAAAGACCTTCCAAGTTGTATGGGGACATGGTGCGCATCATGGAAGCAATTGTTGGGCTGCGTGTAGTCACAAGAATCTTACTTCCATTGGCACCCCCCATCAACAAATTCCTCAACTCAATCCATTTTCCCCTGTCCTCGTTCCATACGTCGTCCAAGACAAGAAAGAATTTCTTGCCATCCAAATTATTTCGAAGTAGCACTTGCAACTGCTCTTCATCCAAATCGCTCCGATTTTCACTAGTTATTGATTTGATAATTTTAACCAGTAGTTGTTTTAAAACGAATTCGTCAGACACGCACACCCAACACTTTAACTCAAAATGCTCTATCACTCTTTCATCGTTAAACACCAGTTTAGCTAACGCAGTCTTCCCAAGACCTCCAATCCCAACTACAGTAACAACAGAGATGGATTGACCATCACTAGGATCCATTAGATACTCTACAATTTTGTCTTTGTCTTGGCCTCTTCCTATCACATCTGAAGGCTGGACAAAGGAGTAACTCATCTCCCTTCCACGCACCAAATGCCTATCATTCGACCGTGGAGAGAGATGAAACTTAGCCCTATCAGCTGCAACCTCATCTAAACGTGCTCTAATTTCTTTGACTTTGTGAGCCATCTTGGTTCGAAATACAAGTGGATTAGAGGAAGAAAAGAAACGGCTTACCTTCCTGGTGGTGCCCCCCTGCATTTCCACCACTTGCGTCCGCAGTGCTTCACACTCAAATTCATCAAGGACATCTTGAGCATCATAAAACACTTGTTTGAGCTGCCCAAGCCAGACGGTCAGCTCCTGGTTATGAACCTGCTTCTCTTCTGCATCCAACAACACAGCTTTGACGGTGGAGAGGGTTTTTTCAAATCTTTCCAGATCACTTTCAGCACCACATATCAAGCGAACTTCTTGGAAAGCCAGGGATCCCAATTTCTCCAGCACTTTTTGTGCTATGTTAAATACAAATGTCTCTGCTGCCATTTTTAGAGAGAAAAAGAGAAATGGAGTTTTCTAGTGAGAGAGAGAGAGAGAGAGAGAGAGAGAGATTGAATTGAAATGGGTCACAGAATGAGCACTAGCTCCAAGAGAAGCAGGGAATCACTAGCTCCAAGTGGACCCACTTTTTTTTTTTGCTTTTATACTTTACCCGAGCTGGAGCCAACTCACAAAAGAGAGTCAAACATGTTCTGCTGCCAACTTTTCTTCATGTTGACTGGTTGATTATTTTTGGTGGGAAAACAAGAAATTGACCGGTTGATATTATCGGACACATGGTGCTATTACTTTTTTTTTTTTGGCTAAACACATGGTGGCATGGTGCTGTGCCATGCAAGAACACTATCCTAGAAAATGCATTTCTTTTCTTTTATGTGATTACTGCGCATAATCTTGATTGATTTTGCGTGAATTGAAATTCCTTGGATGGGGGATAATTGGTGATCACTTCTTGCCCATATTCAATTCAGTTCTAAATACTATTGTCATCCTTGGTAAGTTTGCACTTACCCTATTGGCATTGTTTAAATTAAGCACTCGATAGGTGTTACGTTACTCACATTCGCATTATTGGACTTCAGTTATGTACTACATCAAGCCTTTTACTTCAGTCATGAGAATTGTACTCCAAACCAAAAAGTTCTTAACTTTCAATCTGAATGTAAAAGTTTTTATATGAGTTTTAATTGTCTGTTTCTTGCTACAAAAGGCAAAATCTTTCCTTATTCTTGCTGCAAAATGAAAGAAATGTAGCTTGTAAATGATAATTGGCACTCAGGTCACTTGGAAGCTTCTGACCTATTGCTCTTTTAATGTCAAATCTTGCCATCTGAATCAATTTGTTCAATAAGATATCCGTGAATTCAATACTTTTTATAGTGAACTGCACTAAATCAAAATTGACTAATGCTAATGAACCCTTTCTTTTCCCCTATAGATCAGAGCTGACTGAGACAAAGGAAAAATGCTCGAAGTCAGTTTTTAGTCGGGATGGGCTAACTGGCTGGAACTTCTGTTATATTTCTTATATTACTGTGGGGATCTTAGGTAACTGTTAGCAAGCGCAACCGTGAAGAATCAGTTGTATGTAACAGATTCAACAAAGAGAAAAATAATTTTAGTATATTTAGTATTTTTGCATACTTCCCTTTGCATTTAGTAGAGCTCTAGGTGCGCCACTGGGCGCTTTGTAGAAATGACGACTAGGTTTCAATTAATTGAGTGACAATGGCGTGCTTGTGTTTGCATAATCACTATATATATGGGCTCTACTTGGCTGAGTAATTGTTAAACTGGCAGTACTAAATTGATTTACGCAACCCGGTATATCTTGTTTAATGTCCATCTAAAGCTCCTTAGTAAAATTTTGTAAAATGATCCAATTCCTGGCTTCTGCCATAGAGTTCTTCTTCAAAGTAACCACCATGTTCTTAATTGGGTGTATTAATTATTATCTTGAGGTCCAGTAGCTCCTGCAGAGCGAACCTTCAAAGTGAGAACACCATATGCCGAAGTCATATATGGTGGTAAACAACATCAACCTCGGATCTAATCCTATTAAGATTTGAGGCTTTAGGCCTGGTCTATAGTTATGTGTGTAATAAAAATATTGGAAAAGTGAATTTTACTAGATCTAATCCTAATAAGTTAAAAAGAAGCAAACATTTAATAAGTTTCAGAAAATAAATAAAAGTAAGAAAATTATTTTGGCCTTTGGTGGCGCACATCTACTTTTTATTTTGGCCTTATGTGACGAACTTTGATGTATACAACATTGGTGGCTGCGTATGCCATTTGCACCTATTTGGAACGATGTGAAAACAGGGCAAAGCAGGTGCCAACCCAAATTCAAGCAATTCCGTGTCTTGTATGTGTTGTGTGAAAGAGATAAGAATACTCAAAGAGATAACAAATAATGATTTTAACTAAAACCCTAAAAATCATAGCATGCTTGCAATACACAAAAAAAATGTAAGTGACGAATGAAGAAAAGATTATTATAGACAAGAAGCCGTATCACAGTACGAGCAATTGAATGAACTAGCTTTTAGTCCCCTCAACTAGCACAGCAAGATTATGAGAATGGTTCATGGATTTGGAAGTGCTTACCACTCCATGATGATGATAAATATGAATCATCATATACTAAATGTCATAAGTTAAAATTCCATTATATAATATATTTATAAAAAAAATTAAAAAGGAATTAAAAGCTTTTGGCATTTACAAGCTCTCATTTTGATTTAAATTCTGAACTCAATTACGATTTCTATATTCATCGTATTCGAATTCGAATTCGGGTCCTACATATAAAGTTGAATTTGGATTAAAAATTAAAAGCCTCATGATATTAGTATTTTTCATCAATCACTTAACGATAGAAACTATTTTAAATTTTTGACACAAACACAACACCAAAAGGTTGTGGATTGAAATGACATATTTGAAATGTTATGGATCAAATTGACACAGTGTAAATGCTAAGGACTAAAAATGTAATTTACCTAAAATTGAATTTGGATTAAAAAATCTTGTCTAATATGAGCCCAGCTTGTTGATAGGCCTAAATTGCTATGTACATGTAATAGCTTTTGCATTTTGAACAAAAACAATGGCGACCTAAGAATGGAATGCATCCATTTAGGCCTAAGAAACCATGGACTTAGACGAGGATTATTAGTTTTAGAATGCTTCCTTTCAAACTTATTGAAAATGTATGCAACATTCTGATTATAAAAAGGTGTAAATGCATTTTGTTCCTTATATTTTGGAGTCATTTCTATTTTAGTCTCTACATTTTTATTTTACCATTTTTAGTCCTTAAAATGAAAAACGCGTTTTATTTTAGTCCTTACTGTTACTCACTAAACGGAAATATCTTACGTGGCAACGGAGTGCACTGTTAGTATAGTAAATGCTGAGGTATCCATTAAAATAATATTTAAAATGCCATATCAGTATCCACGTGTCCATTAAAATAATATTAAAATAAATTTATCAATTTTAAAAATTACAAAAATTACAAAAAAGAAAAAAACATAATTATATCTATCAATATTACTTTATCAATTTCTATTAAACTTTATGGGCAACCAAGCCCAAAATAAAAGTTATTAAATCTTAAAATCTCAAACAAAATCTCCAAGCTCTCTCTATGAAAATCTCAAGCTCTCTCTCCAAGCTATCTCTTTCTACAAAAGTCTCCAAGCTCAAGGTGAAGGTAGAGGTGATTAAAGGTGGGTTTTGGGTGAAGGTGGAGGTGACTGAAGGTGGTTCTGGCTGAAGGGGCTAACTAAAGGTGAGCTCTCTCTCTCTAAATCTATGGCCGAAATCCCAACTTTCTCTCTCTAAATTCATGGCCGAAAACCCAGCTTTCTCGCTCTAAACCTTGGCCAAAAACCTAACTCTCTTTGGCCAAAAACTCAGCCCTCTCTCTTTAAACCCATGGCCAAAAACCCAACTCTCTCTCTCTCTCTCTAAATCTGTGGTTATTAATGGTTTTAGACATCGATTTGGGATCTGATTTTTGTGTTTGATTTCTCAGAAAGCATAAAAAATCTGGGTTGAGTTTTGTGTTTGGGGCCGAAGAATCTGGGTTTGAGTTTTGTCTTTGTGTAATTGTTGAATGTCTTTGAGTTTTGTCTCTATGTAATTGTTGAAAAAAACTGAGTTAAGTTTTGGGTTTGGATTCCAAAAATTTTTCTTTGTAATTATGGGCATGTCTTTGTGCTTGTGGGTTATAATTTTTGTTGATATGAGTTTTCACCTTATTGATCTGGGTTTTTGTTGATCTCGGTTTTGAGAGGCAACAACGCACCCTTCAGTATGGAAGTTATGGGTTCCTCTCAAAAAATGGGAAAACCTTATGCATTCGGCGTCCACAGCCATATGGTCACAATCTTTCAAAAAATGTGTAGCTCTTTATAAAAGGGTACATAGGTTAATAGACTTTAGATTGCCAGAACATTGGGTTTTCACTTTTCATCCCTTACATTTTCTAAAGAAACTCAATCCATGTAATTTCCATGCTCGTGGAATTTCATCTCTCTAACACTAACATAACATTCTTGTATGACTAGTAGTGTTAAATCTTTTTTTTTTTTTCTTTTGGATAATTTGGTTTGTGTATATATATGGATTGATTTTTTTTTTTTTTTGGTAAAAAAATCTTTTATGATTTTTCTATGTTTTATTTCTGGGTTTGTATATATTTTTGGGTTTGTGATCTTGTGTTTTCTTGATGGGTTTGTATGATTTTTTGGGTTAATGTGTTATTTGTGTTTGTGATCTTGTGTCAATGTTTAAAATTGAGTTTGTGTTTTCTGTGTTTGGTTCTAGGTTTGTGCTCTTTTGTTATTGTGTTAATGTTTAAATCTGTGATTATGTTCTTGTGTATTATTGTTGAAAATGAATTAAATCTGAATTTATGCATTTTATCATTTTTAATTATGTTTTTTCCTTTTTTATTTTGTTAAAATTGATTGGATAATTTTTTTAATATTTAGAAGTTGACATGGCATTTTTTTAAATGTCAATTAAAATTTTTCATTATTTTTTTATTGACCATGTTTGCGTTTAATGTGCCAGCAGTGTACTCAATTTGTCACATAAGCAATTTCCGTTAGTGGCTTAACAATAAGGACCAAAATAGAATGCGTTTTTCATTTTATGAACTAAAAGTGATAAAATAGAAATGTAAGGAACAAAATAAAAATGACCCCAAAATATAGGGACTAAAAGTGCATTTACGCCTTATAAAAAAATAAAAATAAAAATCATCAAGGAGAATATGATGATTGATGATCATGAAGATTAGCTTTATTAGCAAGACACCCAATGTTTACTCTATGAAACAAGTCGATTTGCAGTTGATTTTTAAGGTCTAAGTCTTGTTGCATGGAACAATCATACTATTTATCAGCAGCATTATAGGGCATCCTAGTCATGCCTTGTGACAAACACATTGGCCCTTTTCTATGTCATTCGACCAGAGGGTGTGAGGCCAGAAGGATCTTGGGCTCGATATTTCTCATTCTTTCTTATTGATTTGTGTTTCATGGCCCGGTATTTCTCTTTTTTTCTTTTTTTTTTTTCCCCGTTTTTTTTTAAGAAGATTAATTGCCTCTACTTTTTTTTGGTGAATTACTTTAAGGACATTAAGTAGCATAAAAACAAATTAGAATGTGCTAAGAAGGAACCAACTTTGTTTGCAATAAAATATAAAAACATTTGTAACTTATTGGACACAACCAATCATTAAGCTTAAAGAAATTAGCATTGGTAATGAACTGAGTATATATTTAACTCCAGATTGTCCATGGATGTCGTCTAGAGTTGAAAGGCAGCAACAGTGATATTTAGCATGACAAACAAAATGAGCCGTCCAAGAATAGTCGTCCATGTGCAAAGGTCGTCCATGGGAGAAGCACATGGACGACCCCCCCCCCCCCCCCAACACTTAGGAAAATTCCAAGTGTAATTCATTCACACAAGTGACCATGTATTATTGTTCCAAGGCTAGGGTGATACCTGGGTTCACCACTGTGCCTTCCAATTGAGATATTGACCGTCAATAGTAGTTACAAAAGGATGGAATATAACTCCCATGGCGATTGTGGAAGTTATCATTGAACCTTCTAACCTCCTAAAATATAGGGAAAGTTACAAATTTAATAACCGTTTCTAGGGCATGTTATATAAACACCCATTCAGACCAAATAAAGGTATGTTTTTTCAATTTCTAAAAAGTGGAAACTCCAGAATTTAAGAGAGAAACTAACTTTGGCATCGAAAGGTTCTTGGCCAGTCCACCCTAGTCAATTTTGATTATTTGTTCTTTCTTTTTTAGACCTTCAAAACAGTCATTTTCCCTTTGAAGCCCGAAACATCTAGTTTACTGATTTTCTTCACATCATCAAGCATTATATAGAACAAAATCATGAGACAAAAATTCTCAAACCATTGTCAAAAACTCACAGGTCCTTTAAGAGTACTAGTTATCAAGCCAAAGGAATGTGTTCTCCATTACCTAGCCAAATAATGTTTAACTATACTCCATACCCATTAGCTCCCCTTCTCATCTACCTCATGAGTCATGAGCAAGCCATAGACACTACTCTAGTGTATGAGCTATCCATAGATATTATGCATGCTCTAGATTTAAAGGCATCACATATGTAATGCCATGACATTGTGCATCTTTAAATCAAAATATTATCATTGTCTCACGTGTTAGGCTAAGCTTACTGTTAGTAAAATAAGATTTAATATTCATAAACTCCAAAATAACATTATAATCCAACTTCTAATGATAAAACATAAATAAAAATCTCAAATAACTCATGATAGAATAAACTCCCAAAACAAAAGATTGAATTTCAAATACAAAAAGAAAATCCCCGAAACTAACAATGCACTCAAGATTTCAATGATAGTCCACCTGAAGCTCAAAACATCACGTCCTAAATGATCTTGTAAAACTATAAACACAATCAGCTAATCTGCAAAAATATTGAAACAACAAATAAGGCGCTAAATAAACCTTGTAAGTGATAAATCACAAGATTTGTATTAAAACAAAGTGCAAATAGAATACTAGTGGTGAGAAAAATATTATTGGTTTCTTAATGGGTTCAAAAATGTCAAAAAACTCACTGGATAATAGCGTAAGAATTAAAGGCAAATCAAAAGAGAACAAGATTGTGTATTATATAATGGAAATGGCACTCAATAAACATATCACAAGTTTGATAATCTAAAATTGCATGTCTTGTGTATTACTCCATTTGATATGGTCACATTATCATCTTCAAGGTTTGGGTCAATGAAATATATCTCAACTATCAAAATTATCATTAACATAATCACATTATGAATCTGCACAACCTCCACTACATCACATAATTCATATGGGTTACTGAAACTATCTTATAGCTAAAAATTCAAGTCAAAGGAGTATACATACATCAATATAGTAAGTCAAAAAGCAAGGTGTGCAGCTAACCCACCAATCCGTCAAAGCCAATCCAATCCAACCCAATCCATCGATTGGGTCGATATTTAAGGGTTGGCAAGTTGGGTTGGGTTGGATTGCCAGATTTTATTTTACAGCGAGTTGGGTTGAGTGCGGATTAGCAGAATTACAAATTCGCCTAACCCAACCTGACCCACCTATATTTGATATAAATTTAAAATATATATTATATGGTTTTATTATTTACTCTTGATTTGATGAAATACCAACATATTTATAAGAGTTCTCATAAAATATATATATATATATATATTTATTTATAAGATTATAGATTTGTTTTTATTTGTGTTGGTTTGATGCACTAATCATAGAGTTTGTATTAGTTTGGTGCTATGCTTAGATTTAATTAGTAAATCTATTGTTATTTTAAATGTCCAATCCGATCCACGTGGGTTGGGTTGGACTCTTATGATGGATTGGGTTGGACTGAGTTTTTTTTCAACTTGAATGTAGTGGATTGAATTGAAAATATCTTAACTTAACCCATGAACACCCCTATAAAAGATTATGAAGCTATAATGAGTTGGAATTGGATCTCAAGAATATGCCGTATAGAGAACACTTTTGGATATATACTCCTAGATCTTAGTTACATGGTATTCCCTTGATACATATGAATGTTAGATCCTACCATAAATTATTTATTATTATTTTTTGGTTGAATCGCCATGAATTCAATTAATAGAAGCCACAATAATGTGAAAGGAGGCCATACAACATAATTGTACTCTCAGTGGATCTTAGAATTTTTTTTTAGGGGGTCACTAAAAAACTTATATTAAATAAAATTTAATAAAAGATGAATTTTAATATATCGAGTTATTGACAAAAAAAAAAAAAAACTCAAATATATGAACTTTTACAATTTCATCCTAAGTGTTTTCAAATTTTGAAATCATTGTATAATAGATCATTATCAGTTGTCATTATCTACTGCTAGTGTAGGTAGGTGTTACCATTTTATTTTGTTAAGTTTGAATAATATTTTTGTTTTTATGCAGTTGTCATTATCTATTTGTCATTGTTTTTATAAAAATATTTTAAACTAAATGACAAAACACAACCTACTAACACAATATTAATTATTGACCTACACAGCCATTTTCATCCGTATATAAATAATACACAGGTGTCTACTTAACCAATCAAATGTTTGAACAATCGCTAACTTTACTATTTTTTTTTTAATTCTTTAACTTTATAACAAAAATTATTATAACATGATAACAATATATAACCATCGCACACCCTTGATGCAATGATCATTCCACGAGTATAAGTGCTTGTGGGATGTGAGGGGTAAGAGTTGAGTTTCAAGTTTCAAAAAAAAAATCATATAAAGTTATATTATATTTATAGAGTAAATGCACACATCTAAACACACAAAATTCACTTTTTGTGTGCGTGTGTATATATATATATATATATATATATATTAATTGAAGTGTCCATACAAAATTTTTTTAATTAAAAAAATGTATTACCTTTTTGTTTTATTTAATGTGGATATAATTGTAAATTTATACCAACTTCATTTTCTTTCTGTCCATTTTCCATCCTCCCAACCAAACATATATGAAAGAAAATTAAATCTCTTCTATCCTCACAATTTAATTTCTATTTTTTCTTCATTTTCTATCCTCCTACTTTTTAATCCCTCCAACCAAACGCACCTTTATTAGAGGATAGAAAAGAGCACTTGAATAATTACACTATAATATAGTCTATAAGTATCTCCACCAATTAAGAGCACTTGTACAAATTAAACAGTTTATCAAATAAAGCATATCTCCATTAGTCCATTAATACTTTCAATTTCAACATCTAATTAACATAACAAGAATTACGACTTTGACAAAGTTAATGTGCAGTACAGTGGACATATAATGCATATTTATATGTATTGATTTGCAATGATCACACTACCAGAGATAGAATAATATTTTATAAATGTTAAACTCATGGAAGAAAGAATAAATAAGAGAGAGAGAGAGAGAGAGAGAGAGAGAGAGAGAGAGAGAGAGAGAGAGAGCAATTACTCCATACCTAATTATCCGCTTATTTAATCCGCTTGGCGTCAAGATAAATCTCTGAGGCATAAGCAATCATGTGCCAATACTCCCCGATTTCCGATTGGCATCTTCTAATTAATTTCGGACAATCTGCAATTATGAAAGGCCTTAGAGCTGGGAGACAAAGCTTCCCTTTCGATAGAGAAGACAATTTGGGGCAATTCAAAATTCCAAGTCGCCTAAGAGATTCGAGATTCACCAGCCACTCTGGAAATGCTGTCAAGTTAGGACAACTTCGAATGGTAAGGACTTGTAAATATTTTGCAGAGCGTCTAATCCAATCGGGCATAGCCACCAACTGTGGTAATTCGTTAAAGCTTAACATTCGAAGGCTCGTTGGGAAATCATCTTGATTGTCTTCCATTTCAGTCAAATCAAGCTTTTCACAATTCTCAATAACTAAAGCCTCTAACATGGTTAGGAATTTTAGGATAGGAAGCAAAGAGATCAGACCCCCACTATTGTCAATAACCAATATCTGAAGTCTTGTACAAACTTGCATCGTTTCCACCGAAGATTCTAGATTGCGACAATTATATAATCCCAAATTTCGTAGCGAACCAGAGAACCTAGGTAGAGACTTCTGTTTGGTTGTCATGAAAAACATTCTAAGCCTGATCAGGTATCCTATATCTTTTGGTAATTCTTCTATTTTTTCACATCCACCGAGGCTTAAAGTTTGCAAATTTTGAAGCTTGCAAATAGAGTTAGGGAGTTTATGAATTCTACGATTGGTACTCAAATCCAATAGCCTTAAATGCTTCATGGTACCAATGGAGTTGGGTAACACCTCAAAACTTGAGTCACTTAAATCTAGAACTCATAGGTATCTAAAATTTGAGACACATGAAGCAACAAAGGATTTAGTAGAAGGTCCAACTCCTACTTCCGTCATAGAAAGAATGGTTCGTAAACTCTTTGATTTTTGTAAACATTTTAAAACATTTTCATTTAGCCAAGTATTGTCAGTATATGACAAATGCCAAACCTTTTTAGAGATGTTTTGGATTTGACAATTAATAATTAAGCACTCACTTTGGGCTGATGATAGTGCTAGGTCGTGTGCAAGATCATGTATTTTGAACTCTCGCATGTAACCACTATCAATATAATCTTCAAGGAAACATCTTGAATAGAGCTCATCTATATATTGGTTGCCCATACCTTCTAGCTCTTGATTTTCATTTGTTGATTGAAGAAGCCCATTTGCCATCCAATATGGAATTACATTAAAAGTATTGAATTCATAATCTTTTGGAACAAGTGAAAGAAAAGCAAAACATTGTTTCAAGTAAGATGGCATCTGATTGTAACTCAATTGCAAAACCGACAAAATATCCCCTTCTTTTTTGTTCAATTTCCACATTTCATTATGTAACACCCCATAATTTTTTTTTTACATATTTAATTATTATACGTAAATCAAATAGGAGGCCCACAATTAAGTGGATTTAATTGGTTTGGGCCTAAGATATTAAAAAATAATATGAAACCCAAGTGAGGTGGCATAAGTAAATACATGGGCCTTGATAAGTTTAATTAAAAAAAAAAAAAAAGGGGAGGGGGAGGGGGAAAACTCTAGCCTTTATTTGAGTTATACGTAGGAAAAGGAATATATATAAAAATACGGAACTCCTCTCTTTAAGCAGCACCAAGCAGTCTGTTTTTTTGTTTTACTCTTCTCTGCGGCTGTGTAGGAGTATCAGGTCAGCTCTCCTCTTTGTTTGAGTTCTTGTATTTATGTGATACCTAGCATGTGTCTATCTAGTTTAAGGTCTATTTTGATATATATATATATATATATATATATATATATATATCACACACCTAGGATGGAGGATTCTAGGTATATCACTCTTTGTGCCACACAGTATATAGGGGTAGGTGTGGACTTGAAAAATCAATGTTGTCATCATGAAAAAAAAAAAAAAAAAAGATTATGGCTAGAAGATCGTCCCACACCTTCAGGAAGGAGTTGTGCATGAAACTACCTTACTAGCTAATAGGACAAATGGGCATGAATATAGGGGTAGGTGTGGACTTGAAAGTTCAACGTTGGCATCAAAAAAAAAAAAAAAAAAAGAAGATCATGGCTGGAAAATCGTCCCACACTTTCAGGAAGGAGTTATGCATGAAACTACCTTACTAGCCAATAGGACAAATGGGCATGACTTCATAAAACCTAACCTATCAATATAGTCAAGGAAAAAGGACTTCTAGGCTTCTAGGCATATGTTCTAATCTCAACAATTATCCTTATATTATGGGAAAGGATGTTCTATGGTTACTATTATATTAGACTTGCAGGGATGGATATAGCTACGTGACAAGAAAGGATGTGAATTGTAGATTGAGGAGTTTTTCCTTATTCGGCCATTATGAGGTTCTTAAATATCCATGACTATATCAACGGAAAAATTAGTTTTGGGCAGTAATATTTTTTTAGTGAATAAATGAAAATTTTTGGATTTATCAGTAATGTCTAGGATAAAACCGTTTAAGCGTGAAAATAGATTTTTTTTTTTTTCTCTTTTAGGTGGAAAATTGTGTATTGATGAACCTATTTTTGGTGTTACTAGGTTCTAATTCGACTGGATTGTTGTGATTCAAGGGAGGTTGATTTCCTTTATATTTGCAACTAAGAGGTAAGTGGTGTTTGCTAATTTTGGGGATTTTCCCAAACATTGTTGATTTATTTAAACTATTTTATATAAAAGTAATATGTTGTTTATGAAAAACCTGTGGGACAACCTAAATTTATTTAAATTTGCATGTGTGAATATATCCTTGTATTTTTGAGAATTATGAATGTGATATTTTATGTGAGCATTTTGAATATGTTTTGAAAACATATGGCAAGTCGTGATTAAAAAGCTCAGTATTGTGTTAGTCCTTAGCAATGGACAATCATACTGTAGCTAGTCCTTAGCAAGGGACGGTCCTAGAAAAGAGGATAGTGCACATTTGGTAGCTCCTTAGCAAGGGAGTATACTAATGAGGATCCAAAAAGGAAGCTCCTTAGCAAGGGAGTGCACCTTTAGGTTCCAAAGGAACCATCCTTAAGAAAGGGGATGAAAAGGAGGTTCCAGTCCAAAAAAAAAAAGGATAGCACAACCCTGTCAACGGGGCATAAACGTTGACCACGAGTAAGGCCTAGGAATTGTGTTTGTGATAGTATTGATATATATACACTATGATGGCTCACTACATAAAAATTATTATTTCTTTTATATGAAATATTGATGAGGTATGAGTAATGAATTGTTTGTAAGAATTACTTTTTTTAAAGGTTGTTCCCACATCCTAACATTAGTGAATACCACTTATTGAGTTATCTCACCCCCCTTTATTTCCCCTTACAGATATATTAGAGGGATTATTGGAGTAGAGTTTTCTGGAAGTCAACAATTACAAATTGTTTTGGGGAACTGAAAATTTTATTTTGATTTTTATGGTATTAAACTTGGTATTGGAGAATTATTTTGAGGATATTTTAATTTTTGGTGGATTAGAGCTCTGACATTTGTGATGAAAATTTTTAGGTTGCTGGATTCTTTTATTTAATATTTTTATGGATTTTTAGACTAGATAGAATTTTATTACTTATGATTTTGGGGCGTTACAATTGTGGTATCAGAGCTTAGGATATGATTCTGTAGACAATGGAAAACTAGGTCATGATTCTATAAACTTAAAAGTTAGGATATGATTCTATAGACACTTGAAAACTAGGTTATGATCTTGATTTTTTTTTTTGTCAGAGCATTTGGTATCTAGGTTATGTTGATGAGATATTTTAGATAATTTTGGCAATATTGCTTCTTATGTTTAGTAGTAATAATTGTTACACCATCTATATCTCTTGATTTCTTTATTAACTAGGTATCATGCCACCCAAAAAGAAGAGAGTAGCTAATTCCAATAGTGAGGAACCTATTGCTAATTTGCGAAGGTCAACCAAGGCAAGGGTTGGTACTGAGGCTGAAGTCACTCAAAACGTGGGAGATAATGAACGTCCTAGGGTGACACGCATTGATCCTTTAGATGAAGCTGCTGCACGATTGTTGGACAGGTTGACCTATGTTGCTAGTAGAGGTGCAGGTAGAGTAGAGGCAAGGGCTGGTTGCTCTTTTGAGACTTTTATGGCAGAATCCCCCTTCCTTTGATGGGAAGCCAAATCCTACAGAAGCTGAGAACTGGTTCTTGCAAATGGAGAAATTGTTAGAAGCTTTAGATTGCATTGACTCTCAGAATGTGCGGTTTACAACTTTCAAATTGATTGGAGAAGCTAAGCGTTGGTGGAGATCCACTAAAGCCATTTTGGAGGGAATGGACACTGAGAGAAACCCCATCACTTGGGAGAAATTTAAAGGGGTTTTCTATGATAACTACTTCCCTGAAGTGGTTCGGGAACGAAAAGAGAGGGAATTTGCTGATTTGGTGCAAGGAAGTATGACTGTTGAGCAATATGCAGCAAAATTCATCGAGTTATCTCGCTTCGGACCCCATTTAATCCTTACTGAGGCGAAGAAAGCAAACAGATTTCAAAAGGGGTTGAATGAGAGACTTCGACACCATTTGATTGCATCAGGGGTTGATAATTATGGAGAGTCAGTTAACAGAGCTATGAGATTGGAGGAAGATTTCAAGAACAATGTTAAGAATGAGAACCCACCTCGAAACACTGGACAGACAGGCTTTAGACAAGGCAATGCTCAAGGTCATTGGAGCAAGAAAGGATCTGTTGGGAGGTTTGGGAGTAATTCATCATCAAATAAGCCAGAAAATAAGAATCCACCCCAGAATGCTCAAGGTAGAAGTTCGAATGTTTGCCCTACTTGTGGAAGGTTTCATGGAGATAAGCCATGTTTCTTTGAAGGAAAGGCTTGTTATAATTGTGGGAAGATAGGACACTTAGCTAGAAGTTGTACATCTCCTCAACAAAACTCAATGGCACAACCTAGAAAGGATGATCAGAGGAGGAAGGCACAAGGGAGAGTGTTCGCACTCACATCATAGTACGTTCAAGCTTCAGATACTGTGGTTACAGGTATCCTCCCATTATTCTCAAACTTTGCTAAAACTCTATTTGATTTTGGATCTACACACTCTTTTATCTCTACTCGATATGCTAAGTTTTGTGATAAGAAACCTGGACTTATGGATTATGACTTGTCTGTGGCCACACCTATGGGTGATTCCTTAGTGTGTAACTCTATGCTTAAGTCTTGTGTCATTCAAATTGAGGATAGGGAAATGTTAGCAGACTTGATTTTGATGGACATGTATGACTGTGATGTAATTTTGGGGATGGACTGGTTGGCAGCTTATCATGCTAGTGTAGATTGTTTTAGAAAAGAGGTGGTGTTTCAACCTATAGGAGAACTTGAATTTCGGTTTAAGGGCTCTAGGATGGATGCTTTACCTAGGGTGATATCAGCCCTTCGAGCTCAGCGTTTATTACGGAAAGGATGCCAAGGATACCCAGCTCATGTGGTGGACACTAGGGAAGAGGTTTTGAAGTTGGATGAAATCCTGGTTGTAAGGGAGTTTCCTGATGTTTTTCCTGAAGACTTACTAGGGATACCTATAGATAGAGAGATTGAATTCTCCATTGATTTGCTCCCTGGAACTTCTCCTATATCAAAAGCACCATATCGGATGGCACCCACTGAACTTAAGGAACTCAAGGAACAATTACAAGAACTCCTTGACAAGGGGTTTATCAGACCAAGTGCATCTCCTTGGGGTGCACCAGTTTTATTTGTGAAAAAGAAGGATGGGACTATGAGGTTGTGTATTGACTACCGTGAGTTAAACCGGGTTACTGTGAGAAACAAATACCCTCTTCCTCGTATTGATGACCTAACGGCGTGCTGCCCGAGTCCCAACGGCACCGCTCCTCAGCCTCAGGTCTCCCTGCTCCCTCAACGTGTTGCCAGGTCTATCTATCTCACTCTCAGTCTCTATCTCTTCAACTCATTCTCTCTCTCTTTTCATCTTAGTCTCTCTTTTTTAACATTTATCCTGTTTGTTTTTAGCTTTATCCGGCGTTGGTGTTGGTGTTTTTTTTTTTTTTGTTGGTGTTGGTGTAAGTGCAAGGTGTTGGGGAGATTATCAATTGTCTTTTAGTGTTGTTTTGGTGTCTTTTGGTCATTTGGTGAGATACAATAAATGGACTTTATCTAATTTACTGTGTGTTAGTGCTAGTGCTGGTGCAAGTGCAAGTGTACAACTAATAATTAATAAATATGTGTGCTAATTGATTAGTTTAACTAATGGTTATAAAATAGATAATAAATCACTCTTTTTTAGACTCGGACTTAAGCTATATGGCCCATATATTTTTTGTGCTGCACAATTTATTGACCTTTTTTTTTGTTAAGTAATAGTGTGACATTCCAAGTATCAATCAACCATAGTAATTAGTTAACCTAATTAATTTTGTTTGTTTGGAATATTAATTAACGATTAATTAATTGGGGGAAAACAACTAATAAACAATAATTATTAATTTAATTAACCAATACATTATAAAAGACAAACAAATTAAATTAGGTTAGACTAAACAACAATTAATAATTTTATAATTAATGAAACAACAATATAACAAATTATAATTTATAAAAGACAAACAAATTAATGAAATAACTAAACAACAATACATTTAGGAAAAATTCCTGGAGCCACCATTGGAAAAAATTATGCTTCTTACAGAACACCTTGGAAAAAATTTCTGAAGCCGCCACTGTTACTCTATAATATAGTCTATAAGTATCTCCACCAACTAATTGCACTTGTACTGATTAAGCAGTTTATCAAATAGAGAATATCTCCATTAGTCCATTAATACTTCCAATTTCAACAACTAATTAAGATAACAAGAATTCTGACTTTGACAAAATTAATGTACAGTATAGTGGACATATAATGCATATTCATATGTTTTAATGTATATATTGATTTGCAATGATTACACTACCAGAGATAGATTAATATTTTATAAATGTTAAACTCATGGAAGAAAGAATAAATAAAAGAGAGAGAGAGTGATTACTCCATACCAAATTATCAGCTTATTTAATCCGCTTGCCGTTGAGATAAATGTTTGAGGCATGAGCAATCTCGTGCCAATACTCTCCGATTTCCCGTTGGCATCTTCTAATTAATTCGGGACATTCTACAATTCTGAAATATCTATGACCTGGGAGACAAAGCTTCCCTTTCAATAGAGAAGACAATTTGGGGCAATTCAAAATTGCAAGTCGTCTAAGAGATTCGAGATTCACCAGCCACTCTGGCAATGTTGCCAAGTTAGGACAACTCTCAATATAAAGGATTTGTAAAGATTTTGCATAGTGTTTAATCCAATCGGGCATGGCCACCAACTATGGCAATCCAGTAAAGCTTAATAATATTCGAAGGCTTATTGGGAAATCATCGTGATTGTCTTCCATTTCAATCAGATCAAGCTTTTCACAATTCGCAATAAGCAAAGCCTCTAATGTGGTAAGGAATTTTAAGGTAGGAAGCAAAGAGTTCAGACCCCCATAATTGTTAAAATGCAACAACCGAAGGCTTGTACAGACTTGCATCATTTCAACTAAAGATTCTAGATTGCCACAATTTGATAATCCCAAAAATCGTAGGGAATTAGGGCACCCAGGTAGAGACTTTTGTTTGGTTGTCACCAAAAAAATCCTGAGTCTGATAAGTTAACTTATATCTTTTGATAATTCTTTTAATTTTTCACATCCATAGAGATCTAAAGCTTGCAAATTTTGAAGCTTGCAAATAGAGTTTGGGAGTTTTTGAATTCTATAATTTCTACTCAAATCCAACAGCCTTAAATGCTTCATGGTACCAATGGAGCAAGGTAACACCTCAAAACACGAGTCACTTAAACCTAGAACTCGCAGGTATCTAAATTTTGAGAGACATGAATCAACAAAGGATTTAGTAGAAGGTCCAACTCCTTTCACTATAGAAAGAATAGTTCGTAAACTCTTTGATTTTTGTAAATATTTTAAAACATTTTCATTCTGCCAAGTATTGTCAGTATATGATAAATGCCAAACCTTTTTAAAGATGTTTTGGATCTGACAATTAATAATTAAGCACTCACTTTGGGATGATGATAGTGCTAGGTCATGTGCAAGATCATGTATTTTGAACTCTTGCATGTAACCACTATCAATATAATCTTCAAGGAAACATCTTGAATAGAGCTCATCTATATATTGGTTGCCAACATCTTCTAGCTCTTGATTTTCATTTGGTGATTGAAGAAGCCCATTTGCCATCCAATATGGAATTAAATTAAAAGTATCGAATTCATAATCTTTTGGAAAAAGTGAAAGAAAAGCAAAACATAGTTTCAAGTAGGATGGCATCTGATTGTAACTCTATTGCAAGACTGACAAAATATCCCCTTCTTTTCTATTCAATTTCCACATTTCATTATCTCTTACAAACAGCCAATCACGTTTATCAAGCTTTGAATATAGTAGGCTTCCTAACGATTTCACTACTAAGGGAACCCCTTTGCATTTCTTCACAATCGCATCCCCAATTTCCACAAGATTTGTGTGCTGCCTCTCTTTTCCTTCATCAAATGCCCATTTTATAAATAGGGGCAGACACTATGGAAGTTTTCCTTCATCAAATGCCCATTTTGGATAGTATGGAAGTTTTTCCTCATGTTGACTTAATAATAATAAGGAAAACATATGATTTTTACCATGTAAACACACTTATTAACCTAAAATTACCTTATCGCTGGAGACAATACCGTATCGCTAGAGGACTAATTTGAACCATGATGCTGTAAAAGGACTAATAATATAACAAACTAACAACAATAACACGTTTATTGTACTTTATTGTTGTTTTCTTGTTAGGGTGCGGCCTTTATTTCTTGCTTTGGTAGACTTACACGACATCGAAAGCCTTTGGACTTTATTTCAAAGGCCCATATCGAGTTTCGACTTGGCCACCCCATATTCTATTTGGGAACCTCAAAATTTTCCCCTCAACACCAATTAAAATTTTTTATTATTTTTTTAATGGCCACATCAGCATTTAATATGCCAGAAGTGCACTCAATTTGTCACATAAGCAATTTCCGTTAGTGGCCTAACGGTAAAGACCAAAATGGAACGCGTTTTTCATTTTAGGGACTAAAATATAAATGTAAGGACACAAATAAAAATGACCCCAAAATATAGAGACCAAAAGTGCATTTACGCCTTATAAAAATAAAAAATAATAAAAATCATCGAGAAGAATATGATGATTGATGATCATGATGATTAACTTTAGTAGCAGGACACCCAATGTTTACTCTATGAAACAAGTTGATTTGCAGTTGATTTTTGAGGGTCTAAGTCTTGTTGCATGGAACAGCCTTACTATTTATCAGCAGCATTATAGGACATCCTAGTCATGCCTTGTGACAGACACATTGGCCTTTTTCTATGTCACTGGACCAGAGGGTGTGAAGCTAGAAGGATCTTGGGCTTGGTATTTCTCATTCTTTCTCATTGATTTGTGTTTCATGGCCCGGTATTTCTCTTTTTTTCTCTTTATTTTTTTCCCTTTTTTTTTTAGAGGATTAACCGCCTCTTTTGTTTTTTGGTGAATTACTTTAAGGATATTAAGTAGCATAAAAACAAATTAATTAAATAAATTAGGATGTGCTAAAAAGGAACCAACTTTGTTTGCAATAAAATATAAAATCATTTGTAACTTGTTGGACACAACCAATCATTGAGCTAAAAGACATTAGCATTATATAGAACAAAATTATGAGACAAAAGTTCTCAAACCATTGTCAAAAACTCAAAGGTCCTTTAAGAGTACTAGTTATCAAGCCAAAGGAATGTGTTCTCCATTACCTGGCCGAATGATGTTAATTATACTCCATACCCATTAGCTGCCCTTCTTGTCTACCCTCATGAGTCATGAGCAAGCCATAGACACTACTCTAGTGTATGAGCAATCCATAGATATTATGCATGTTCTAGATTTAAAGGCATCACATATGTAACACCATAACATTGTGCATCTTTAAATCAAAATATTATCATTGTCTCACATGTCAGGCTAAGCTTACCGTTAGAAAAATAAGATTTAATATTCATAAACTCCAAAGTAACATTATAATCCAACTTCTAATGATAAAAAATAAATAAAAATCTCAAATAACTCATGATAGAGTAAACTCCCAAAACAAAAGATTGAATTTCAAATACAAAAAGAAAATCCCTGAAACTAACAATGCACTCAAGATTTCAATGATAGTCCACTTGAAGCTCAAAACATCACGTCTTAGATGAACTTGTAAAACTATAAACACAATCAGCTAATCTGCAAAAATATGGAAACAACAAATAAGGCGCTAAATAAGCCTTGTAAGTGATAAATCACATGATTCGTATTGAAAAAAAGTGTAAATAGAATAGTAGAGGTGAGAAAAATATTATTGGTTTCTTAATGGGTTCAAAAATGTCAAAAAACTCACTGGATAATAGCGTACGAATCAGAGGCAAGTCAAAAGAGAACAAGATCGTGTATTATATAATGAAAATGACACTCAATAAACATATCACAAGTTTGATAATCTAAAATTGGTGTCTTGTGTATTGCTCCATCTGATATGGTCACATTATTATCTTCAAGGTTTGGGTCAATGAAATATATCTCAACTATAAAAAATTATCATCAACATAATCACATTATGAATCTGCATAACCTCCACTACATCACATAATCCAGATGGGTTACTGAAACTATCCTATAGCCAAAAATTCAAGTCAAAGGAGTATGCATACATAAATATAGTAAGTAAAAAAGTAGGGTGTGCAGCTAGCCACCAATCTATCAAACCCAATCCAATCCAACCTAATCCATCGGTTGAGTTGATATTTGGGGGTTGGTAAGTTGGGTTGGGTTGCCAAATTTTATTTTACAGCGAGTCAGGTTGAGTGCGGATTAGCAAATTTACAAATTCGCCTAACCCGACCTGACCCACCTATATTTGATATTTATTAAAATATATATTATATGGTTTTATTATTTACTCTTGATTAGATGAAATACCAACATACTTATAAGATTTCTCATAAAAAAAAAATATATTTATAAGATTATAAATTTGCTTTTATTTGTGTTGGTTTGATGCACTAATCATAGAGTTTGTATTAGTTTGTTGCTATGCTCAGGTTTAATTAGTAAATCATTGTTATTTTAAATGTCCAATCTGATCCATGCGGGTTGGGTTGGACCCCTGTGATGGATTGGGCTGGATTGAGATTTTTTTTTTTTTTCAAACTGAATATAGTGGATTGAATTGAAAATATCTTAACTTAACCCATGCACGCCTCTATAAAAGATTATGATGCTATAATGAGTTGGAATTGGATCTCAAGAATATCCCATATAGAGAACACTTTTGGATATATAATCCTAGATCTTAGTTACATGGTATTCCCTCATTTCATATGAATGTTAGATCCTATCATAAATTGTTTATTACTATTTTTTGGATGAATCACCATGAATTCAATTAATAGAAACTACAATAATGTGAAAGGAGGCAATAAAACATAATTGTACTCTCAGTGGATTTAGGAATATTTTTTCAGGAGGTCATTAAAAAATTTATATTAAATAAAATTTAATAGATCGAGTTATTGACAAAAAAACTGCAAATATTTGAACTTTTACAATTTCATCCTAAGAGTTTTCAAATTTTGAAATCATTGTATAATAGATCATTATTAGTTGTCATTATCTACTGCCAGTATAGGTAGGTGTTACCATTTTATTTTGTTAAGTTTGAATAACATTTTTGTTTTTATGCAGTTGTCATTATCTGTTTGCCATTGTTTTTATAAAAATATCTTAAACTAAATGACAAAACACAACCTACTAACACAATATTAATTATTGACCAACACAACCATACTCATCCATATATAGAAAATACACTAAGTGTCTACTTAACTAATCAAATGTTGGACCAATCACGAACTTTACTATTTTTTTTTAATTCTTTAACTTTATAACAAAAATTATTATAACATGATAACAATACACATACATGTAATAAATCACCTTTATTTCCTAATTATTAAATTATATAACCATTGCATACCTTTGATACGTTGGTCATTCTATAAGTATAAATGCTTGTGGGGGTGTGAGGGGCAAGGATTGGGTTTCAAGTTTCAAAAAAAAAAATTATATAAAGTTATATTATATTTATATAGTAAATGCACACATCTACACACTCACAAAATTCAGTTTTTGTGTGTGTGTGTGTGTGTGTGTATTAATTGAAGTGTCCATACAAAATTTTTTTAATTAAAAAAATGTATTACTTTTTTTTTTATATTTAATATGGATATAATTGTAAATCTACACCAACTTCATTTTCCATCTCTCCATTTTTCATCCTCCTAACCAAACATATATGAAAGAAAATTAATTCTCTTCTATCCTCACAATTTTCTATCCCTTCTTCATTTTCTATCCTCCCACTTTTCAATCCCTCCAACCAAATGCACCTTTATTAGAGGATAGAAAAGAGCACTTGAATAATTACTCTCCACTCGAATAATTACTCTATAATATAGTCCATAAGTATCTCCACCAATTAAGAGCACTTGTATAGATTAAGCAGTATATCAAATCAAGAATATCTCCATTAGTCCATTAATACTTCCAATTTCAACATCTAATTAACATAACAAGAATTCCGACTTTGACAAAATTAATGTACAGTAGTGAACATATAATGCATATTTATATATATTAACGTATATATTGATTTGCAATGATCACACTACCAAAGATAGAATAATATTTTATAAATGTTAAACTCATGGAAGAAAGAATAAATAAAAGAGAGAGAGGGAGAGAGAGAGAGAGAGAGAAAGCGCGATTACCTAGGATGCATGGACGCAGCGCCAGAGGTGCCGCACCCGCGTCCGACGTGGCGACGCGCGAGGGACGCCGCTGCTCACGCGTCGGTGCCGCGTCGGGCCGCGTCTGCCATGTGTTAACTTTTTTTTTTTTTTTTTTTTCAGCCGACTCGCGCCGACGCGGCTTAAATCGGCCCGACTCGGCTTCGATTCGGGCCGATTCGCGCCGAATCGGCCAAAATCGGGCTGTATCGGCCGGCGACCGAAACGGCCGAAACGGTCCGAAACGGCCGAAACAGGCCGAAATCTTCCATGAATCTTGCTGGAAAAGCCGAAATCGGCTCTGAATGATACCCAAACACCCTAAATCTGTCATTCCTCAATTTTATTTTGATTATTTGTTGTTTCTTTTGTGTTTTCTTTTTGGTTTTGTGTTTTGTTTTGTGTTTCTTGCTTCCTTGTTTCTTTGTTTTGTGAATCAAGGTATAGTAATATGTTTTTTAAGAATATTTTAATAGTAAAAATATATAGAAAATATAAATAAAAATATTTTTAATAATTTTTTAATTGCCGAGTCCCGCCGCACCCGCACCCACATTTTTTAAAAATTGCCGAGTCCCGCACCCGCACCCAAGTCTCGAAACACACCCGTGCTTCATAGGCGATTACTCCATACCTAATTATCAGCTTATTTAATCCGCTTGCCATCGAGATAAATCTCTGAGGCATGAGCAATTATGTGCCAATCCTCTCTGATTTCCGGTTGGCATCTTCTAATCAATTCGGGACAATCAACAATTATGCAAGATCTTAGAGCTGGGAGACAAAGCTTCCCCTTCGGTAGAGCAGACAATTTGGGGCAATTCAAAATTGCAAGTCGTCTAAGAGATTCAAGATTCACCAGCCACTTTGACAATGCTGTCAAGTTAGGACAACTCTCAATATCAAGGATTTGTAAAGATTTGGTAGAGCGTTTAATCCAATCGGGCATAGCCACCAACTGTGGCAATCCAATAAAGCCTAGTGCTCGAAGGCTCATTGGGAAATCATCTTGACTGTCTTCCATTTCAGTCAGATCAAGCTTTTCACAATTCACAATAACCAAAGCCTCTAATGTGGTAAGGAATTTTAGGATAGGAAGCAAAGAGATCAAACCCCCACAATTGCCAATATGCAATATCCGAAGGCTTGTACAGACTTGCATCGTTTCAACCAAAGATTCTAGATTGCCACAATTATATAATCCCAAAAATCGTAGGAAATTAGGGCACCCAGGTAGAGACTTCTGTTTGGTTGTCACCAAAAAATTCCTAAGTCTGATTAGGTATCTTATATCTTTTGGTAATTCTTTTATTTTTTCACATCCAATGAGACCTAAAGTTTGCAAATTTTGAAGCTTGCAAATGGAGTTAGGGAGTTTCTGAATTCTACAATTTCTACGCAAATCCAACAGCCTTAAATGCTTCACGGTACCAATGGAGCTGGGTAACACCTCAAAACTTGAGCCACTTAAATCTAGAACTCGCAGGTATCTAAATTTTAAGAGACATAAATCAACAAAGGATTTAGTAGAAGGTCTAACTCCTTCCACTGTAGAAAGAATAGTTCGTAAACTCTTTGATTTTTGTAAACATTTTAAAACATTTTCATTCTGCCAAGTATTGTCATTATATGACAAATGCCAAACCTTTTTAGAGATGTTTTGGATCTGACAATTAATAATTAAGCACTCACTTTGGGCTGATGATAGTGCTAGGTCATGTGCAAGATCATGTATTTTGAATTCTCGCAAGTAACCTAAATCAATATAATCTTCAAGGAAACATCTTGAATAGAGCTCATCTATATATTGGTTGCCAATATCTTCTAGCTCTTGATTTTCATTTGGTGATTGAAGAAGCCCATTTGCCATCCAACTTGGAATTAAACCAAAAGTATTGAATTCATAATCTTTTGGAAAAAGTGAAAAAAAAAAGCAAAACATTGTTTCAAGTAATGGCATCTGATTGTAACTCAATTGCAAGACCGACAAAATATCCCCTTCTTTTCTGTTCAATTTCCACAGTTCATTATCTCTTACAAACAGCCAATCACGTTCATCAAGCTTTGAATATAGTAGGCTTCCTAATGATTTCACTGCCAAGGGAACCCCCTTGCATTTCTTCACAATCGCATCCCCAATTTTCACAAGATTTGTGTGCTGCCTCTCTGTTTCTTCATCAAATGCCCATTTTATAAATAGGGACAGACATTCTTGATGATATAAAGAACAAAGGCTCAGGGAACCATTCACACCACAAGAGGTCAGGAACGAGCAGCAAAATGTACAGACAAGCCTTCAAGTCATGGCAAACGCATGAGCAGCAAACAAGCCATGGACGCACATGGAAGTGGAGTATGCACAAGGTACAGGCACCACCAACCTGTACCCAGTCAATACAGTAGTGGTGGGCCATAGGTCAGAAGTAAGAGAGGGTATAGTCTGGCGATAGGGAGAAAGGAAGAGCCTAATCTGGGATTCTTACTTAAACTCTTTTGGGGGAAATGTCCAGTTAGGATGACATATCACTCAAAAGATGGAAAGATAAGTTGAAATCACTAGGTACATGCCATGAGGGATAGTGAGAGAGAATGCCCACCTTTATCCGAATGGAATGCCATGGTGAGCAAGCAAATAAAATAAGACTCTTTGTCTGGTAATGGGATGTGGCATGGCCGGTACAGGTAAGTGATACTAGTTGGGTAGCTGACAGACTAGTGGGTGGTCTAGAAGGACATCCACACCCAGACAAAAATAGTTTAAGGGGTAAAATAGTAAAAACTCATCACAGCAGACAGTATTAAGGGGTCCTTCACCGTGCACAAAAAGAGGGGAGGGGAGGACAATGGAACAAGAACAATAGGAAGGCAAGAGAGAACATAACAATCCCACAAGAGAACAACAAAAAAGAGAGAAAATAGAGTAGAAAACTTAGAAAGAAAAAGAAGTTAGAAAGAAAAACAAAGAGCAGGCAAGAGTGTGATAGCATACATGCACCGATAGACTAGTCCCTTTACTCCCTCTAAAAGCCTACTCTTTAGTAAGGATTATGGAATTCGAGTATAAGCCATTTAGGCCCATTCTCTCAAAGTGGGTAATTTCCATAGCAGGATCTTCCTATGAGGTTACCCACATTGAAGAAGTGGTTCCCTTCCTAGACTTAACTCTGTAAGACAACCAAGCATGGCAGACTGACCATTCCTTCTTTCATTTTATTGATTAAGTATTGGTGTTATTTCCTTTTTATTATTATCATCTTATTTATACTGTATTTATATTGCTGTACCGCTCTTTTGTTTATTTCATTTAGTATTCCCTGCTTTTCTAATTGACAGTAAGCATATTTTCTTTTATTGTTGTTATATTATACTTGCCTGCCATAACTCTTGTGTAATAGTTTCCTCTGCCATGGGCATGGCACCAAAGTTCTAGCAAAGGGGCTTTAGTTTGCACATAAGTCGGTTTGGGGTGTATTGCAGTCAAGCTGATCCTAGATACTGACTCTCCTATCTAGAACCATTGGGTCATATCGCGACAGGAGGAAGCCCAAACCAAAGTTGCATAAAGGCCCACCACAAAGATCAAAGTCATAAAGTAGACATAATAAAAGAAAAAGAAAAAGAAAAAAAAAAAAAAAAAGCTACTACAATAACGCCCAAATTATACTAGTCCAAAAAAGTTCAGCTGCCAACATTAATTTCATGATAACCGTTTGATTTCATCGGATGATTGTGAGCAAACCTATGTTGTGTTATGCCATGCCCCAACACTGTCCTAGGAAATGGATTTCTAATTCTTGTATATGCTTCTTGCATTTTCTGGGCTGCTAAGATTTTGACTGATGGAAGTGAGATTTTGCTTGAGATTCTTGGTCCGGGCATCATTGGTGGTCTCTCCTTGCTCATATTCAGCTCACCTCCTAATGCTATTATCATCCTTGGTAAGTCTGACTTGCTTTTATTCTTTGTTGGAATTATTTCAAACCATTACTCTCTGCGTGCTACATTGCTTATACGGGCATCATTGTCCTTCAATTCTTTACTTCTTCAAAGATTAAAGGTCTGAAAGGACCGGGGGTGCAGTTCCAAATTCTAAACCATAAAGCCCATGTGTTAAATGTCATTTCTAAGTTCTAACTGTAACATTATTATGATTCGATTTGTGTTTGAATGATTATAGATCCGTTTGTTCCTTAGCCAGAGACTTTATCTTAGAGTACTAATTTTCCTACGAAAGGCAAATTCCATCCATTTAGCGATGGCAACAGCCCGTAAAGAGATGGATACCCACCCGGCAGTCACTGATTTTACCCGACCCATTAGAGGATTTGGATATAGGGTATCTGGGTATGGGTATTTCCTGTACCAAATCTGGAAGGTCGGGTAGGGGTAGGTAGGGTGATACCTGTTAAATGCCTTGACTGAATTTGTTTAACATGGAAACTTCAGATTTATGGTTGTTTTTTTGTTAAATTTTGTTATCTAAATCAATTTGTTGTTTCAAAAAGGTAAATTTACTCACTTAATCATTATTAAGTACCTGTTACAGTGATCTGCAATAAATGAACATTCATTAATGCTAATGAACTTTCTTATGTATTTTTAGCATCGGGACTATCCGAGACCAAGGAAACTGCTCAAAGTCAGCTCTCCATTGGACTGGGCTTGCTGGCTGGAACAGCTGTTAATCTTCTGACATTACTTTGGGGATCCTCTGTTTTATTTAGCAGGCATGACCTTGAAGATTCTGCAGATTCAGCTTTACTGGTATTTTCTCATACTTCGCATAGCAAGGCTATGTATGAATGTGGGTCGGGGTCTCTGGCTGACCGTTTGAGACTTGGGAGCTTGACGGAGGATGGGTTGTCTTATAAGGAGAGATTCATAGTGAGATGCTATGAAGTTGGGATTAACAAAACTGCCACTGTTGAAACCATTGCTTATCTCTTGCAGGTTCTTTCGAAAATCCTACATTGTGTTTTTGTTCTTTTCAAATAGTTTTACTTTGAATTGATTTAATTTTGGGTTTTTGTTAATAGGTTTATCGGTTGGGGTTTGTGGGTTTTGAGTCTCTTTGACATGCATTTGCTACTTGTTCTAACATTTTTGTGGGATTTTCTCAACTGGGTATTGTCGGTTTTGGATGTCTGGGTTTGATTGTGATTGTTTTGTTCTCTGTTACATGCATTTGCTACTGATTGTTTTGAATTTACAAGATTGTAAGTAAGTTTTTTCATGGGATTTTCTCCAATTGTTGATTTTACTATTTTCTCTCATTTGTATCCGTAAAGATCAAAAATTTTTACTAGTCTTTTTTTTTTTTTAAATGTGTGAGTATCAGCAAATATTGGATTTTTAATTGGGTGTGTTGTAACTTGTAAATCTCTATCTGTCTCACTGTCCATTTCATTGTCATGTAGATTTCTGAATTTTAGCGCCTGAGTAATGTTGCATGGCTTTGTTGTTGACTTGCTTAGGCTGGTCACTGTGCTCTGAAAACATTCCACTCTGCTTTCTATTATTATCTGTGTCAAGATGCATGCTTGTTAGGTACTAGACTCTACATTTATTTGAATGCTACCATGCTGGAATTTGAATTCTTTTGTCTTAATATCTCTGATTTGGATCAAGAAATTGTCAGTGAGCATTGAATTCTCAATAACTCTTAGTTAGGGGCTTCTGATTAGTTCAATATCTAGAGATTGGTAAATGGTAATTCAGAAGTTATGGTTCCATTGTTTTTGAAGCTACCCATATTATGAATGAAAAGTTGGTTTCCATTATCAGAAATCTAAAAAAGGAGAGAAAAAATCAATATGCAGTTACTCATTTCATCTTATTGGGCAAGGGAGAGATACCTTTTGACCTTAAATGAAACTTTTTGAAGGATTGGTTCTTCTCAAAGATCTTCAAAATAATCATTTCCTTGTGTGATGTAGGAGGTTGGATGCAACCATGCACAGAGTGTAGGATTTTCAACAGATGGCTTTGCAACCACCCCCACCATGAGGAAACTGCATCTCATATGGGTTACTGCTCGGATGCACATTGAAATCTACAAATATCCAGCTTGGTGATTTTTCTTCTTCTTTTTTATGTTGTGAGTTTAATTGGGATTCTTACCATGATAAACTCCATTTTGATACATGGTCGGTGGTACAGGAGTGATGTGATTGAAATTGAAACTTGGTGCCAAGGGGAGGGAAGAATTGGAACCAGACGAGATTGGATACTCAAGGACCATGCTACTGGTCAAGTTATTGGAAGAGCAACAAGGTGCATAATAAGCTACTCTTTCTTTTTTACGTCCTTTCCCTTGCAAAAGAGACTTATAAGTTTAAATAAATGAAGCAACGATATTGAAAGAGAGGAATCTTTTTTATAATCTTAAATGGGGAAAATGTTTTTGACACATGCATTACTAATTCAACCACATTTCACTTGTTTATATGATTTTCAAGTCCTGAGTGTCACTTCTTTGATGATTATAGAATGCTCGATCTTCTGGGTGATTTTGACGTATGTTATAAACTCATGTATCGATTAGTCTCTTGTTGTGGTTTTGGGAAACTGCCCTCTTTCTCCATTTCAGTATCATCTAATTTTAAAGCAATTATGCTAATAAATCTCATGATTTCATATAGCTGTTGCTCAAACTACCCATTATAGCCTTTTATTTTTATTTTATAAGTAATAAAGTTCCATTAATAACAAATAAATCAAGTCACCAAGTATACGAAGTATACAATTTTGTTCTTTCAAACCACTGCCCTCTTCTGTTGGAAGCTGGTGTTGTTCGTCGTGGTCAAAGTGCCTTTAAATTTGAAAACAAGTGGTTGAAAACTGAGGGTTTTGTTGATAGAGTTAAGCAATGGTGGGATGGTTACAGTTTTGTGGGCTCACCAAATTTCATCTTGGCTAAAAAATTGAAGGCTCTGAAAGTTGACTTAAAAAAGTGGAACAGGGAGGAGTTTGGTGATTTGGCTTTTAGAAAGAAGAACAAGCTGATTGAGCTATTGGGCTTAGATACGAGAGAGGAGTTAATGGGTCTTTCAAATGAGGAATAGATTCGACAGCTTCAACTCAAAGGAGACATTGAACAGTTGGCTTCTCTTAAGGAGATTTCTTGGAGGCAAAAGTCTCGAGCCTTGTTTGTGATGAAGGGCGATAATAACACTCGGTTTTTTCATAGATTAGCAAATACTCATAGAAAGGCTAATCAAATTTATAGGATTGAGATAGATGGTGTCCTTTATGAGGATGAGTCTGAAGTGTGCTCTCAGATAGTTCTCTTTTATCAAGGGTTGTCTAAGGAAACCGAGGTGGGGCGTCCTACTATGGATGGATTAGATTTTGATTGTATTGAAGAGGATGAGAGGTTTTCCTTAGACAAGGAGATCACGAAGGAGGAAGTCTTCTAGGTATTAAGGGAGATGGAGGGTGATAAAGCCCCTGGTCCTGATGGTTTCACTATGGCATTCTTCCAGAAATGCTGGAGTGTAGTGGAAAGGGATGTAATGGATTTTTTTGATAACTTTCATCAGCACTCTGTGTTTGAGCAGTCTATGAATGCCTTGTTCCTCACTTTAATTCCTAAGAAGTGTAATGCTGTTGACATCAAGGACTTTCGCCCATTAGTTTGGTGGGTAGTGTGTACAAGCTGCTGTCCAAGGTTCTGGCTAATGGGTTGAGGGTGGTTTTGGATAAGCTCATTTCTGAGACTCAAAACTTGTTTGTTGGCGGAAGGCAAATTTTGGATTCAGTGCTTATTGCAAATAAATGCCTAGATAGCAGGTTGAAGAGCAAAATCTCGGGTGTGGTATGCAAGTTGGATATTGAAAAAGCTTATGATCATGTAAACTGGGAGGCCTTGTTTTATTTGTTGGACTGGATGGGTTTTAGGTTGAAATGGAGGGGGTGGATTAAGGCTTGCGTTTCGTCTGTCCGTTTTTCAGTCTTGGTAAATGATTCCCCTGAAGGTTTTTTTGGAGGCTCTCGTGGGTTGAGACAAGGGGATCCTCTATCCTCGCTTTTGTTTCTTTTGGTAATGGAGGTCTTAAGTAGACTATTGAAGAAGACAGAGGAGTGTAGCCTCATTCGGGGTTTTCATGTGGGAGCTGGGAACTCTGTTGGTGTGAGTATTTCCCATTTGTTATTTGCTGATGACACTATCTTATTTTGTGATGGCACTGGGGAATAGCTACTGTCCATAAGGTTGGTGTTGTCTTGTTTTCAGGCTTTTACGAGTTTGAAGGTCAATGTAAGGAAAAGTGAGATCGTCCCTGTTGGGGAGGTGAATATTCTAGTTACTCTGGCTAATATTCTCCGTTGTAGAATGGACAGTTTTCCTATGAAATATATGGGGATGCTATTGGGAACTTCGTTTAAGACAACCTCGATTTGGAATCCTACTTTGGAGAAAATGGAGAAGAAACTCTCTGGGTGGAAGTGTCTCTATTTATCTAAGGGTGGTAGGCTCATTCTCCTAAAGAGTACTCTCTCAATTCTCCCGACGTATTTTTTATCCATTTTCACTATTCCCAAAGTTGTGGCGACTAGATTGAAATTCAGAGGAATTTCCATTAAGGGTCTTCTGAGGGTTGTTTCAAATATCTTTTGGTAGCTTGGGATAATGTGTGTTTACTCGTCGAGATGGGTGGTTTGGAGATTAGAAGTGTGGTGTCTTTTAATCAGGCTCTTTTAGGAAAATGGCTGTGGAGATATGTTCATGAAGCTACCCACTTTTGGCGGTGAGTTATCTCCACTAAATATGGTGAAGGTCAAGGGGGGTGGAGGACTAATGTTTGTAGGAGGTCTCATGGGTGTGGCCTTCGGATAAGCATTAATGAAGGATGGGTGAGCTTTTCTAAGCATTTGTCCTTTATATTGGGTGAAGGCACTCTGATCAGCTTCTGGTATGATAGGTGGATTGGTGAAAACACACCAAAAGATCTCTATCCTGAGCTCTATGTGTGTTCAGCAGTTAAGGATGTTTGTATCTCTGAGATTTTGTGGATTCCAAAAAGGGGTATTGTTAGAGTGTGGAATTTAAAGTTTTATAGAGCTTTTGAAGTTTGGGAGTTGGTTGCATCTTATTCTCTTCTTCAACTTATCCAAACCTAGTATTCCTTGGGGTAATAGGAGAGATACTCTTTTCTGGCGACTTAAAGGTGATGGTATGTTTTACACTCGGTCTTACTACCTTGTAATCTGGGGTGTTTCGAATTCTTCGTTTCCTTGGAAGGGTGCTTGGAAACCTAAGATTTCTAAGCATGTGGCTTTCTTTCTGTAGACCGTTGTTCATGGTCAGATCCTTACTTTGGATAATCTTATGTTTAAGGGTTGCCCTTTGTCGAATAGGTGTTGTATGTGTTGCTGTGATGGGGAGTTGGTTAACCATCTTCTTCTTCATTGTCCTGTCACCCTTACCCTATGGATTTTCATTCTTCAGGCCTTTGGTATTCTTTGGGTTATGCCAGGGTCGGTGGTGGGTTTGTTATCTTGCTGGCATCAGTGGCTTGGGAGCATAACTTGAACATTTGGAATTTGATTTCGGGGTGCTTAATGTGGGTTGTTTGGTTAGAACGAAATCGTCGATCCTTAGAGGACAAAGAGAAGACGTCGGATGAGTTAAAGCTTTTATGCCAATGTAGCCTATTGGAGTGGTCTCGATGCTGGGGTTTTACTGATTGTTCTTCTTTTTCTGAGTTTTTGTCCTCCCTTAGCTTAGTTTCCTGACTTCACTCTGTTTGAAGTGCTGTTTGTTACTTTTTTTTTTTTTTTTCTTCAGTTGTTCATCATCATGAACTCCTTGTATTCCTTTTAATCCTATCTTTTATAAAAGTTTTTTGATTACCTAAAAAAAAAAAAAAACGAAGCATACAATTGGGGACCATACAATCAATCATGTAAATTACATAAATCTTTCAAATCAGTAATTGAACAAAGAGTTGACTGTAAAAATCCATCAAAGTTTAAAAAAAAAAAGAAAGTTTTAGATCAAGAATAGATCTCTTTTTATCTTCAAAGCACCTGGTATTCCTCTCTCTAGAGATACCACATCAAGCAATGCGGGGTAGCCATCCAAATAGACCCATTCCTATCCTATGACACCCAAAATGGCCTTTGCCAACCAGCTTTCAAAATTATTTATACTAGTCGCAGACCCGCGTGTTACGCATGATTATTTTTTAAGGTGGTCTTATCATTATTATTATTTTGTAATTTGAACTAATTTAATGAAAAGTAATGCATTTCATATTCATATTTCTCACAAGATAATTTTTTATTATTGTAGAATTTTTTTATTTAAAATTTGAAACCTTAATTCTACCACAGTTGATTGACTAATTTTTACATCTCTAGGTTAATTAAACACAATTTCCATGCTACATGTAAACCTTCTTTTCCATAAGGGTTGAAATAATGTGGGTAATATTTTTTCTATGGAAGTTAAAAAATTAAAATTCACCTTGCCTTGATGTTTTCTAAAAATTAAATTTGGCGATTTTCTTTCAATAATTGTGAAAATTCCAAGCAATAATTCAGAAGGTAATTCATGTTACATGATCAGGCTTTGATTGTGTAATTGTATTATTGATTTGAGTTGTAATTTATAAGTTGAATATGGTGTGTATATCTAAAATGACCTAAATCAATAGTTTATGTAATTAAATATAGTATTGTGTGTGATTTATAGAGTAGCAACGGTTGTAGTAATTAAAAATTGGTTTTTCATTGTCTTTTAAGTTAATAAAAACCTTACATATACTTTTTTTTTTCAAGAAAACCTTTACATATTTTTTAATATGAATCTTTACATATACCTTAATAAGTAAACTCTATACAATTCATTTTCTTAGATACATAAAAAAAGACATTTATTCCATAATAATAGTGACTAATTAGTTTTTTCATGATCTCATTTATAACGTTTTTTACTATTATCATATTTTACTGGCCGGTGAATTTCATAATAGAGGCATTAAATGAGAGTTAAATTCTTAGAACCTTTCATTAGATTTTAAAAGTCGTGGTGTGTGAAGAATATAAGCATTTAAGTATTTTTTTTATATTTTATTATTTATAAATAATGTTAAATGAAATGTCAAAAAAAGGATTTCGAAAATTTTCATCTTTATTTCTTATATATTTCTATTATTACTGAAGAACGTCTTCCTTTTAGTTTTGATAATAAATATGATTTTCTAGATTAGAGTTTGATTAGTTTCAAGTTTGAATTTTGTACTTTCTCAAAAAAGTTTAAATTTTGTACGGTTGTAAGTAATTGTTGATTATATGCTTTAATTAATTGAATTTAACGATTTATTTATTTGCATTGTAAATTTTTTAATAACATTCGTAAGTTTATATTTAATTAATTTTTTACTCCTTTTGCCTTTAGCCTTTTTGTTTTTCAATTAACGGTTACTAATTAATTTATTTAATTGACATTTGATTTCTTTTACTAATCTCTCTCTCTCTCTCTTCATTAACATCCTATTGTTTCCCAAATTTGATGATAATTCTAAGGTATTAAATATGCATATTGTAACATTTATTTTTATTTTATTCCATTTTGTTGCCATGAAGTTAGTATATCCATAACTATTAGTTTATTTTATGATATGTTTGGTTTGATATTATAAATTTAGTGTTTCTAAAATAGCATTTGTTTTGTATTCTCTTTTTCTATTGATGCATTGTAACGTTTTATGGGACTACTTTATAAGAATTTTTTTTATTATAACATTTCTTTTTAATTGAGTGTTTCTAAATTGATATTTGTTTTGTATTTCATTTTTTCATTGATGCATTGTAACATTTCATGGGAAGACTTTATAAGAACAATTTTTATTCATTGAATTTAAAAAAAAAAAAATATTATATGTTTAATTAAAAAAAATGAGACAAAATATAAATAATTATGATATGGAGGATGTTGCTAAAGTTAGATGTTGAATAAAATAAGATGAGAAGAAAAATAGTAAAAATGAAATGTATAGCAATAAACACCATATTATTTTATTTATGCAATGTAATAAAATAATATTATATTTTCATATACCATCTTTATAATGCAATAATATAACATTTAAAAACTAATGAGAATAAAAAAAAAAAAACATAAATACAAAACTAAATCGTATCAAGCTGGATTACCAATCAATTCTAATTTTAGCAAACAGACTGACTTTTGGTAGTCTAAAACTAATTTCTGCGGTGCATTTGGTAGAGCTTTCAATATTGCATCAATATGTTTTGATGGTCAACCTGTTATACTAAAATAAAAAATATATATACCAAAAACTAAAGAAAAAAAAAAAAATATATATATATATATAGAGAGAGAGAGAGAGAGAGAGAGAGAGAGAGAGAGAGAGGGGTTTTGTGTGTGGAAGAATAGAAATTATATATGGAATAAGAGAGGGAATGACAATTTTATAGTATGAGGATAAGAATATGAAGAGTCAAAAATAAAGGAAGATAAAAAGATAGAATAATAGTAATATTGAGAGTAGTGGGAATATGAAAAGTTAAAATGGAATGAGAAAAGTTAAAGAAAGTTAAGGTAAAGATTAGTGGGGATATGAAAAGTTAAAAATGAAATTGAAAATTGAATAATAAATAAGAATAGTTAACAATAAGATAAATTAAATATGATATTTTGATTATAATATAATAGAGTTTTTAATTCACTTTAAATATTTAAAAATTGTATAAAAAATTGAAAAAAAAAAATTGATAATGACATGGTTGCTGACGTGGTTTAACATGAGCGTGGCAACATTAAATGTTACGCTTCAGCTTTTAGTAATATATAGATGTCTAAAAAATTTTGAAGTGCCTTTGAAGGAGAAGAATAAGAATGCACTGTAGTCCATAATTTCTTTTATCTTAATTTTTATTTTCTGGGTAAGTGACTTGATCATACTGTTATGTTACTGCTAAGTTAATTTATTATATTGATATGAAATTCCCCCAAAGGTGATGCATAAACGTGATTTTCTACCTCAAGTTGCCATGATGGAACCATAAATAAGATCATTCACATACAGTTCCGCAAAATCTTTTCATGTTTTGAAGAAAATACCCACTTTTCTACCTAGCCAAAAAAATAAAAAACCCCACTTTTCTATTTTAGCTAGCCACTTTTTAAATACACCTTACATCACACTCTTCATTTTCAATACGCTTTAAGTGGGCCAGGGGGTTTCAAATCCTAGATGTTTTCCTTGGAAACACTAGGAGATGATGCTGATTGGCCTAAAGGTTGTTGGCATCCCACCCTTAATTTTCTTATACATCCTATTAAATATTCAAACAAATTCTTTTTGTTTTTTCCTTTCTTGCCATCACTTTTTTCACTCCTTCCCCTATCCCCACCCCCTTCTGTTAGGCCCCTCTCCTCGGCTCCCCCTACAATGTCTTATGACACCAATTTGCCACCCCACTGCCAAATCAGCAGCCTAATGGCCAGATCAGCCACCCACCAACAACACCAAGTCCAAGGTGGCCACCCAATGACTGGTGAAGCCAAATGGCCAACAACATCAGCAGATCACTCTGCAGATGAGAGAGAGAGAGAGAGAGAGAAGCAAATAAAAAATGACACAGTGCTTGATATGGCTAAAAATTTTTGTAGCTTTTTTCAGAATTTTGAATAGTGATGAGTACTGACGAGCAGGATGTGGAGAGCTTTTTTTTTTTTTTTTTTTTTTTTGGGTGGTGATTCCTAGCTACAGTTCTCAACAATTTAGCTAAAAAGATCATTTGCAAAAATGGATGTGACTGCTGTTATCGGGATTGAAGAGCGACCATGGCTATATATGTATTTTGTTGCATTTTGTCTATCCTTATAATATTCTGAAAAAATATATAGTCTACTCTAAGGTTAAACGTTTCAATTCCTTCCTGTAGTAGCTTCTTTGCAAATCAGAAAATAAATGAGGCCACTATAAATAGATCAAGAGGTTATCCTGCTGGAACACAATTATTCGTAAATTTAATGCTTCTCTTGACCATTGACAAAAATTATGCTAGTCTGCTTTGTGCCAGAATGTGCTTAAATTATCCATCTTAATATTTTTCTATTTTTTACTTCGTAATTTATGACCCCCCCCTGCACACTTTTTTTTTTGGTTAAAAATTCTGTTTATTAATTAATCAATCTCATCTTGATTCAAAGATCACCTTTGTGGAAGCTATCAAACATTTGTTGTCAGATTAACTCAACAACTTGACTTAGCAATTCTTTCAATTACATCTAACTTTGTCTATCTGATTTCAGATGCATTGTCAAAGTTCATCATGTGAACCTTATGTTTCAGCAAGTGGGTGATGATGAACCAAGACACCAGACGTCTTCAGAAAGTTAGCGATGATGTACGGGATGAGTATTTAGTTTATTGTCCGCAAGAACCCAGGTAAAGATGCCTTATTTTCTCTAGGTATAAAATATCTGATTTTCTTGTAAATGGTATTATATAGTTTACAAAATGTAATTCACATGGCACATTGGCTTCATCATAATTAACACTTGCAAGATGGCATGATTTTGCTAGGCATATTTTTATTGTGTGATGGTTGAAACCCTTTTGCTCACATCTTTGTCATATGCGTGATTGGACATTGTAAATAAGATAATATTCGTCAATATATTAAAATTTGATAGGAACTAATTTATTTAATGAGATTGGGGGTATAGATAGTTTTACAATACATAGGTTCAAGGTGCTACCTGTTCTTTTGTAGGTTTGTATGAGGCACCAAATTTCATCACAGTAAATTGTCTTTTGCAAATGTAGAGTACACCATTGGAAATGCATTAAATCATAAGGAATCTAATTATCTAAAGCAAGACTGTGAGAAATAGTTAAGTTGGTATGATAAACTGACTAAATTATTAATGAAGGTTGTTGAATATTTTTACATTCAAAAATTTCAGAAGATGTTAGTGTAGAGCTGGAGCAACTATGTTATTGAATCTTGCTCTACAATTGCAAACATTTAACAAAGCTTGAGTTTACATGTAACAAATTGAAAAAGTAATGGAGATTGATATATGTGTAATGTTTATAGTAACATTTAATGAAGCTTGGAAAAAATTAAGTCATGCGAGGTCTAAAGTTTTATAGTAACATTTAATAAATTAAGTAACAAACTCAAAAAGATGAGAGTTGCTTTATATGGTTTGCTCACTTGCAAAGGAGAGTAATTAATTCACCAAATAAGGAATTAGTTGATTTAAGTCAATGGAACAAGAGAAGGTAGAGGAAGACCTAAACTAACATTTAAACACATGCATTCCTATTTTTATATCCTATGAGTAATCATAACAAAAAAGAAAATAAAAAAAAGAATGTCATGCATGGAAAGGGCATAACTTCAGAAAAGTTGAAAGGCTCAAGAATTAAGTTTTGAACCCCCCCCCCCCCCCCCCCCCCCCCCCCCCCCCAAAAGAAAAATTCCATTCTATTAATATTATTTCTTTTTGGGTAAGGTCTCAATATTCCTCAAATCAATGGTTTTGCCTGGTATATTGTTGAAATAATCACTTGCAACAATAAATGGTCAATCCTTTGTTTTGTTTTTATTTATTTTTTGGCCTGAAAAGCTTTGCTTGTAATAAAAGATTTTACTAACATGGAAGCAGTGCCATTTTTTTCTTGATCTACCATGTAGGACCTACTCTTGTTAAATTCTTCTTTTACTGGAAATTGTCTACATTAAGGACTATGACCCTTTTTTTTTTTTTTTGGGAAGAGTTGGGGAGGGATTAGATGGGGTTGTAATTTTATGCGAAATGAAATAACTGAAGATTGTGGTAGATATTGTTACATCACAAGATATAATTGGAAACGTCCCAGGTGAATATAACTTGGGGTTTATAGATTACTTATAGCTTAAGTTGATAAATTCTGATCATCTCTAAACATCTCTATATTTTATACTACTGTACTCCCATTATTGACTTTGTTTGATATTTTTTTTTTATGTTTTGTTGGTTTGGCTTTTCTAGATTAGCAATTCCTGAGGAGTACAGTGGTAGTTTGAGAAGAATACCAAAACTGGAAGATCCTGCTGATCATTCTAAGCTGGGACTTGTGGTAAGATCATTTGGTTGATCTAAATTATTTGAACAGTTTTTTGAGGTCCCAAATCTCAGTATTGATTTTTTGCAGCCCAGAAGAGCTGATCTGGACATGAACCAGCATGTTAATAATGTCACCTACATTGGATGGGTTTTGGAGGCTGGTTGAAGCCATCTTTTATTAATACTAGTCGCAAACCCGCGCAATGTGCGGGAAAATTTGATATAATTTCTTTTTATTAGAATATTATTGAATTAATATAATATAAAATGTATATTTTTAGAAAGTCAATATGCATTATTTGAAATTGTGTTTTAAATGACAACATATGAAAAAATCCCAAAATATATTGCCCTTTAAATTCATAAATTACATGATTACTTGCATTATATGGTAAAATAAGACCAACCCATCCATCATGGCATTGTAAAGTCATCTAAATATAATAATATGAAACCACTGTTTTGTTGATCCTGTCTCATAAACTAAAAGTACCATCTATACAACTGATAATATCTTTAAAAGGTAACATATGACAGAGAATTCTAGTTTACTGCCCTCAACATTGAGATCAAGATTTTTTTTTTCTAGAGAGTGTACAAGTTCAACCAAGAGGAATTAATCAAGGAATATTTAATCATTGTCAACCATGTGAGTTTTCTCTTTAATTTTCTTGGTTTCTCACTTTTTAGAATGAAAATGACATTGGCATATACAAACTACAACGATTGTAGAGTAGTTATGCAAAATTGTTTAATACATTCTTGTTCAAAACTTTGTACAGATAAATTCAACCTCTTGTTCCATGTGTTGCATATAGTTATGGAATCTCAAAGTTTATTCTCCACTTAGGCTTGCATTACAAATACCAATGACTTAATCATAGAAACAAACACTATTGAGAAGATTATGTGGTGCAGTGCTTAGCTAGTGCTAAATGTTGTAACAGAAGTTATGCAATTTCAAAACTTGCAAAGAGACTAAAATGGAAAAATGAAAAACAAAATATTAATTCAAAAATGTTAAATGAAATAAGCATTGCATATATGAAATATTTAAGTAAATAATGGGATACCACAAAGGATGTCATTACTGATAGGCTATCACTTGAAGTCTTGAACCCCCAAAAATTAATCAAAGGAGCTAGATATAAGGATAATTGGAATAATAATAATAAGTGCTAACAAAAATTCATAAGCTTCAATAACTGATTGAGCTTGATTGTTTCCAACAACAAAAAATTTATAAATTAGTTTTAAAGGAACATTTGTTGCTTCAAATTAGATTTTTTTGGTTCTTTTGATGTTGGCAATTGTCCCCTTGTTGCGTTTTTTATTTTTTATTTTTTTTTATTTTTTTTATTTTTCCTTCAATAAAATCTTGCAATTCATCAACAAAAAAAAGTTACTTTTATAGTTTGGTCATTTTTTTATTTTTATAATTAGAAACTTTTATAGTTTTGTAGCTTTTCAAGGCATGTCTATAAAATTATACAAAGTGTAAAATATAGTTTTACAACTATTGAAAGTTGCAAAACCACATACCCACATCGAACATCTTATTTCTACTACTAACAAAACAGGTTTTTTTCCCCTTCAATCTTATTCTTGCAATTGCTTGCTATTATGAATTTAAAACAAAAGAAGACCTCAAGTTAAAAAATTACTGAAGGTAAGCCAAACCCTACAAAAAAAGAGTGCATATGCAAATGTGACCAATAGAAACAGAAATATTAAAATCAAAACCCTCACCATAAGAAGCTGTAATTCATGCAATATGTAGATGGAATTGATGGACATAAAATTAAGAAACTTCTTCCAACCATTACATGCCAAAACATTTGAAGCTCAAAAGAGAATATGGTGCCCAAGTTTAGAAATAGTGTTTAAAAGTATTCTCACCATTGATTACCAACTACCACATGTCTAAGAGAAATTTCATCAAGTACATGTCATGCAACAATAACCAAAAAAAAAAAAAAATTATTGACATTCCACATGGGATAAAAAAAATGAATGGGTGACAATTAAAACATTTTTATTGACAAAAAGGAGAAAAATAATTGACAAAAATTAGGTCTTAAGATTGATCTCTTTTTCAATGTCTCTTTTGCTTTTGCACTGTCTAGTTCTCTGGTTTTCTCAATAGATTAAATTAGATGGAGAAAGGAGGAACTAAGAGCATGAGACAAAAATTAGGAGAGACATACTGGTTACCTGGTTGATTGAAGAAGAGCGAAAAAGATCGTAGCATTACCAAGTCGGATGGTGTTTCGGTAGCTTTTGTAGAAGTGGAGAGGGGGCAACTGCAATATATAAAGAAAATAAATCAATAAAGAGAGAATAGGAGTTGAGATCAAAGAATTGAAGTAGTGCTGAATTGAGGTTAAAATGGATTTAATAAGGTGGTGGGAAATTGGGGTGATGTTATCCCTTTGTTTGATGGAGAGAGACCAAAGAGGATGGTTAATTGAGAATTGGAATAGTTAGCCGGTTGGGTTTAATGGAGTAAATGGGGAAGATGAGTGGGTTGCACTCAATCATTAAGGATTCTACATATTCTATCCAAAAAAAAAAAAAAAAAAAATGAAGAAGTTGAAAAATAGGAAAACATTCAATGGATATTTGGGGATTTTTTATTTTAATTTTTAAAAAAGAAGGTTTGAGTAATAGGAGGAGAGCATATAATTTAATGCAAAAAAGTCATGAGAATATGTAAAGTCATGATATTTTGTAAAGCATGAGAATATGTAGCAAAGCAAATGAATTAAGACTATTTAGAATGTGTAAAGTCATGAGAATATGTAAAGTCATCATATATTTTGCATTCTTTTAAAAAAGGTAAAAATTGACAAAAAATAAAAAAAAAATGAAAAAAATGACATGGATGACAACATAGCTTAATTGAAGGGTAGCAACAATAAATGTTAGGTTTTAACTTTTAGTAATATATAGATTAGCATTATTCTTGTTAAACAGATGCCAATGCTTCCTAATCCCCACACCCTCTTTTCTTTTAGTCGCTGACTTTTAATTAGAAGTATCCTTACAATGGAGACACTTTCTAAATCACTTCAGCAACCATAATTTGTATAGGGTTGGAGAGGTCCGTAGTATATTCCATGCCTTTGTTTCCAGGTAGGGTGCCTTGTAAAGCGGGTGAAATAAATGGTACCAAGAAAAACTCCTGCTGAAAAACTGCTTTACTTCTCAGATATGGGTGGAGAGTGCCTTTTCAAGCATCTGAATTCCTTTAATTTGTTTCTCCAAAAGGAGGACCACAAATTAAAGAACTAAAATTAAATTAAAAGGGGAAACTTTTTACATAAAAAGCTTGGTAGTGATAATATTTCTTATTACTCATCAACAACTAAAAAAGGAAAAAAAAAAAAAAAAAAAAAAAAGGATAGCAGACTTATCAGGAAAATAAAGTAATAAACTCTAGATAAGGTGTCTTTACATAAATATGCCTTATATAAATGGTCTCTCTAAAGTGACCATTGAGGGGAATGCAAAGTCGTGCATGGATTCAGCAATACATCATGCTATAAAGGCTAGTTGGCAAATAAAGAATATCGTTCATGAAGTCTAGACCTTAGCAGCACTGTTTGATTTTCGTAGTTTTTTAACTTCTCATTGGGTTAAAGGGAGGCAAACTTGGATGCAGTCTACCAACTTGTATGCTCCCCCAGAGAGGTCGAGTTGAAGCCCTTAGGGGGATTCTTGCTTGCAATTTATATGTTTTTTTCCATGTTTAATGAATTTCATCTATATAGCCCCCAAAAAAGAAAAAGAAAAAGAAAGATGGCATTATTCACATTTTGTTATTTTATTAGTAAGTTACCCTCTCCTAGTCTGTTTTGAATTCACACCCTTGCCCTCCACCCATTATTATGGGAGGAGGAAGTACTGTTATTTTTAATGATGACATTATTACATATGAAAAATTCATTGCTGATTCGACCCAGTTCATCCAATTATTGCTTTCTAATTTTAGAAATCAATATGAATGTATGAATGTAATGGTTAACATCTAATAGAAAATTATCTTTTTATTGTTATGAGTGTTGAAAGGTTTGAATTCATTAGAATTTAAGGGGATCTTTGTAGCCTTCCCCACCCACCTATAAATATCTGTACGCTGCAATGCTGCATCATTCTTAAGTGACTTATTATGGCTCGTGTTTTTGTTATTGATGATACTTCCTGTCAATATTATAAAGCTGGTTGAGTAAGTATTATAAAGCTGGTTGAGTAATACATTTTTTTTTCTACCACAGAGCTTGCCTCAAGAAATCATTGATAGCTATGAACTGCAAACTATTACTTTAGATTACAGACGGGAGTGCCAACATGATGACATAGTTGATTCACTTACCAGTGTGGAACCAGTAGAGGATGCCGAACTAGTTTCTAAGATTCAAGGAACTAATGGGTCTACAGCTGCAACAGAAAACAATGAAGATTTACGTCAGTTTCTACATTTACTGAGAGTGTCAGGTGATGGGCTTGAAATAAATCGAGGACGCACTGAGTGGAGAAAGAAACATGCAAGATGATACATAGTTAGTTGACTTTACTTTTCTATTGCTTTCAATTGTTCTTATTCAATCTTTCTTCTCATGTATTTTTTACTATTCAGCTCAACGGATTTTGCTCCAAAATTGTCTTTGGAGGGAGAGAGTTTCTTATGCATCCATTGCACACAACAGATGTCTCACAGTAAATGGGGACGGGAAACGCTGGAAATTGTGGATCTCATCTGTTGTTAGACATCAGTTGCCTGCAATGGATGCACAAGATACTGACTCCGTTGGATCATGCATACAGATTGCTTTGAGAGACTCCCACGAGTCATTTGATGTATTTTATTTCCAGTTTTTCTTTGATATTTATAAGCTCAATGTTCCATGTATGTTGCTGATATTTAACAATCTTGGCAGGGATATGCCCCCATTCCATTGCGAATAGACTAGTGTTTTTCACGAGTTTATATATGTAGAAAATGATTTGTGAACAAGTCATTGCTTAAATGGGTCGGTAACTGTTATACTGGTCCCAAATATCAAGCGGAAAAGTCTCTTCTTTAACCCATTATGTTGGGGATTTTATAAGACTAATTATGTGTATAAGTTAAACAAGTCATGACTTATTAAAAAGGTTATATGACCAAAAATATGTATTGACCATTTTTTCAATTGTCACATGGTGGGTGAGTTTGACGGAGTTAGCTTCAAGCCAGATTGGATTTAAGTAATTTCTTCTTATTCAAGCAAGACAATCCACATTAATAAACCTTGCAAATCTATCTTTTCTCTCAAATAAATGAATAAAGCTTGTCTAGGTTGGGGTTTGTTGTGGCCTAATGAAGCTCCAATTCAGGTTAATTTCGAACGTGGACAGTCTCGCCAGCTTGAAGGCTTGTGATTTGCAATAGACGTCTTGCATTCTCACTTCGGTTAACTGTGTTGCGGACATCAAAACATGTGCTACTTATGTTAGTGTCTGAAATATAAAACATACAGAAAAGCATTTGAAAGACGAACTGTTAAAAATTAAAATACCCAACGAATACTAATTGAAACATATATATGTATTATAGCATTATATCATTGATTAGTGAAGTTTCATAATTGGTTTTTTTTTTTTTTTTACCAAGTTATTAGAGCTGTTATATCCTCATATATAGCCATCAATTGACACAATTCTTGTTGGAGACTCTTTGTATTGTTGCTCAGATACCAATATTTGAAAAAAAAAAAAAAAGGTGTATGCACATGTTATCAGAATGTTGATGTTGAAACAGGGGAGAAGCAAGAGCATAGCAATAGGTGATGAATTACATAAACGACAGTAGCTATAGCTTTGTAATACTGATACGGCTTGTAGCTTTAGAATGACTATCATAACTGTAAGTGATCACACGTGGGATAGTTGGTTATTATTCCACACTCACGTGCAAGAATTAGTTAAGTGTTTGTTTAGTTAGTTAGACAGTGATTGGTGCTGTATATAAACAAAAATGTAATCTTGATTTGTTAATTTATATACAAAAATACACAGATTTTCTCTCTCTGTTTTGATATGGTATCAGAGCAAATTCCCAAATTCTAGGGTTTTGTTCTCTTTCAATCTTCGAATTTCTCATTCAATTTTCTCGAGGAAAATACTCTGTTTCTTGAGAAAATTTTCTTTCTCTGTCAACAATGGCTTCCGCTGCTACAACCAATTCTGCTAATGGTTCTGCACCAGAAAATTCACCTTCATCCTCGCAAGAGTCACCAATGGATGATCCTCTGTTCTTGCATCATGCTGAGAGTCCAAGTTTAGTACTTGTTACACAGCCTTTGATCGGTGGAGAAAACTACTCGGCTTGGGCTAGAGCTGTGAGAAAGGCTTTGCTCACCAAGAACAAGTTGGGATTTATCGATGGAACCCTAACTCTTTCATCACCATTGGTTTCTTCTTCATCTGTGCAAGCGTGGATTAGATGTGATAACATGGTGGGAACTTGGTTAACAAATTCAGTTTCTTCGAAGCTTCAAGCAAGCATTATCTATGAAGACACTGCTCTTGAAATCTGGAATGACTTGAAGAATCGGTTTGCTCAGACCAATGGACCAAGGGTATTCAATCTTCAAAAGGAAATTGCAGAATTACACCAAGGTGAGATGAACATTACAGATTTTTTTACTCAATTGAAAGTCTTTTGGGATCAATTGCAAAACCTTAGTCCTTTCCCTTCTTGCACCTGTGGGAAATGTGTGTGTGATATCAACAAAAGGCTCACTGATTTACAAATCAAAGAATCTGTAATGAAGTTCTTGATGGGGGTGAACGATTCTTTCTCTCAAGTTAGGACTCAAGTGTTACTCATGGATCCTATTCCATCTCTTAGCAAAGTTTATTCTTTGCTAATTCAAGAAGAAGCCCAAAGATCAACTCCAAATCCATCTGTAGTTAAAATTGACTCCACTGCTTTAGTTGCTAAAATGTCATCTGATCAAACATCTCATGGTCTTAATTTTGTTAATTCTGGAGGGAAGAACAAGGATAGACTCGTATGTACTCATTGTGGCAAGACTGGCCATACTATAGATAAATGCTATAAGTTACATGGATTTCCTCCAGGGTTCAAATTCAAGAATAAGTCCATTATGGCACACCAAGTCTCTTCCAGTTCAAGATCAGATATTGCCTCTCCAATGCATCAGTCCTCTGCATTCACTCCTGAGCAATGTCAACAGCTTTTGGCCTTATTTGGTGCAACCAATCCTTCCCTGGCAGCAACCTCTCATGTTATAGATGATTCAGTGTGCAATACATCTTCTCCTTGCACTTCTGCAAACTTGGCAATGGCAGGTATGGATTTTTCTCATAGTGTCTTTGCTGCACAGATAGTGAATAGGAAAGCCTATAGTGGTAATACTTGGGTGTTGGACACTGGTGCCACTGATCACTTTGTGTGTTCTGTTGATTTGTTAACCTCAATCACAGCTGTTAAAAGGTCTTTGGTTCAATTGCCTAATGGGGAAACAGCTCAAGTCACTCACCTTGGGACTGTTGTTCTTTCTTCTTCCCTTATCCTTAACAATGTCCTTTGTGTCCCATCTTTTTCCTTCAATCTTTTGTCTATCAGTTCTTTAACAAAATCTCAACCTTTTTGTTGTGTTTTTCTATCCACTTACTGTTTTATCCAGGACCTCACTTCCTGGAAAACGATTGGGGGAGGCAAGGCAATTGATGGTCTATTCTTGTTGCAGACAGACAGCCTTCAACACCCTTGTAATTCCAAGCTTGCTGATTTCTTAACTACTCACAACATCAATGATGTTGGTCACTTCACTGCAGCCAATTCAACTAGTGTACCTTCCTCATCTCCTTCCATTTGGCATAATAGATTAGGCCATCCATCTGATGTTAAACTCAACAAATTGTCTCATATGATTCCATCTTTGAAATCTTCATGTAATAAACATTGTCAAATTTGTCCTTTGGCAAAGCTTAAGAGATTGCCATTTCCTTTTCATAATAAAATCAGTTCTTGTGCCTTTGATTTGATTCATATGGATGTATGGGGACCTTACTCTACTCCTACTTTAGATGGCTTCAAATATTTTTTAACTATTGTGGATGATGCTACTAGAGCAACATGGACATTTTTAATGAAGTCTAAATCTGAAGTTAGGCAACTGTTTTCTTCCTTTTATACTATGATTCATACACAATTTGGCTTGAAAATCAAAGCTGTTAGAACTGATAATGCTAAGGAATTTGACATGTCTGATTTTTTCAATTCTCATGGCATAATTCATCAACTTAGCTGTGTTTATACTCCACAACAAAATTCTGTTGTGGAGAGGAAACATCAGCACCTACTTTGCATTGCTAGAGCCTTGCAAATTCAATCTCACCTTCCTCTTAAATTTTGGGGTGATTGTGTTTTACATGCTGCCTATCTCATTAATAGGCTTCCTTCTCCTTTGTTACATGATCAAACACCCTATGAACTTCTTTTTCACAAGGTACCAGATTATTCCCTCCTTAAAGTGTTTGGTTGCTTGTGTTTTGCTTCCACAATTCCTCATACCTGAAACAAATTTTCCCCAAGAGCTAGGAAATGTGTTTTTCTTGGTTTTCCTTTTAATGTTAAAGGCTATAAGGTCTTTGATTTAGATTCTCATACAGTCTTTGTGTCTAGAGATGTCATTTTCCATGAAGATGTCTTTCCTTTTACCTCAAATTCTTCTACCTCTAAACATTTTCATTCCTCATCTGTTTCATTACCTTTACCTTCTGTCCCTGCTATTCCTCCTATTTTTGATCCTGTCCTTCCATCTAAATCCATTTCTGCTATACCTCATGATTCTTTCATTCATGTTCATCATTCTTTTGACAATGACTTGCTTGATGAGGTTCCTGCAGAACCTCCTGATCCTATAGCTGATCCAATTCCCATTAGAAAATCCTCTAGGACTGTCAAACAGCCTTCTTACTTACAGGCTTACCACTGCAACCAGGTCTCTTCTGTCTTTGCTGCCTCTCCATCCCAATCAGGTACTTCTCATCCTCTTTCTTCACATATTTCTTATCAACACCTTTCTCCTTCATACAAATCTTTTTGTTGTTCCATCTCTTCCCTTGTTGAACCTACCTATTATTACCAAGCTGCATCTGATCCCAAATGGCAACAAGCCATGGCTGTTGAAATAGCTGCCCTTGAGGCAAATCATACATGGACCTTGACACCTTTACCCATTGGTAAGAAACCTATAGGATGTAAATGGGTGTACAAGATTAAGTATAAGGCTGATGGTTCTGTTGAGAGGTATAAGGCTAGGTTGGTAGCTAAAGGTTTTACACAAAAAGAGGGTGTGGACTACTTTGAGACCTTTTCCCCTGTAGCTAAAATGGTTTCTGTTAAAGTGCTCCTTGCTGTGGCTGCAATCCAAGGCTGGTTCCTTAGTCAGTTAGATGTGAATAACGCATTTCTACATGGAGAATTGGATGAGGAGGTATATATGGCTGTTCCACAGGGATTTCACAGCCAGGGGGAGGTGGTTTGTAAGCTGAATAAATCTCTCTATGGACTTAAACAGGCCTCTAGGCAGTGGTTTGCCAAATTTTCTAGAACCTTGATTCAGCTTGGCTTCATTCAGTCCAAGGCTGACTATTCTTTATTTACTAGAAGGAAAGGTGATGTTTTTATGGTCCTTTTGATATATGTAGATGATGTCTTGATTGCTTGTAATGATAAAGCTGAAATAGACAAGTTCAAACTCCTGCTAGATGACAAGTTTAAACTCAAAGATCTAGGTGACTTGAAATACTTTCTTGGGCTAGAGGTTGCTAGATCTAACAAGGGTATTGCACTTTGTCAAAGAAAGTATACTCTTGAAGTACTTAGTGATGCTGGCATGTTGGGATGTAAATCAGCCAAGACCCCTATGGAACAAAGTCTCAAGTTGAGTAAATTGGAAGGAGAAGAACTCAAAGATCCTAGCAGCTATAGAAGATTGATAGGTAGACTATTATACTTAACAATTACAAGACCAGACATCACTTTTGCTGTCCACAAACTCAGCCAATATATGTCTAAACCCAGAAAACCACACCTGGATGCAGCTCACAGAATCTTGCAATATTTGAAGAATGAACCGGGAAAGGGACTCATCTTTTCTTCCAGATCAGACCTACATTTAAAAGGGTTTGTAGATGCTGATTGGGCCTCTTGTTCTGATACAAGGAAATCTGTTACAGGCTATAGCATCTTCCTTGGAGACTCCTTAGTGTCTTGGAAGTCTAAGAAGCAGTCCACGGTCTCTAGGTCTTCAGCAGAGGCAGAGTATAGGGCTATGGCAGTTGCTACATGTGAAATTGTGTGGCTCTTATACTTTCTCAAGGACATTGGGGTTCAACATGACAAGGAGGCATTGCTGTTTTGTGATAGTCAGGCTGCATTACACATTGGTTCTAATCCTGTTTTTCATGAAAGAACAAAACACATTGAAATAGACTGCCATGTAGTCAGGAACAAGGTTTTGGAGAGAGTTATCAAATTAAACCATGTGAGAACTCATTGCCAATTAGCAGACATGCTCACCAAGGCATTGGGATACAATCAGTTCACTACACTTACTGGTAAGATGGGGATGATAGACATACACACACCTGCTGCTCTTGAGGGGGAGTATCAGAATGTTGATGTTGAAACAGGGGAGAAGCAAGAGCATAGCAATAGGTGATGAATTACATAAACGACAGTAGCTATAGCTTTGTAATACTGATACGGCTTGTAGCTTTAGAATGACTATCATAACTGTAAGTGATCACACGTGGGATAGTTGGTTATTATTCCACACTCACGTGCAAGAATTAGTTAAGTGTTTGTTTAGTTAGTTAGACAGTGATTGGTGCTGTATATAAACAAAAATGTAATCTTGATTTGTTAATTTATATACAAAAATACACAGATTTTCTCTCTCTGTTTTGATACATGTAGGATTGATTAATTCGATCACGTAACATCAACAACGAAAGCAAGGCACAATGAATCTCACCCTAAGGAGCCTAAAGTAGAAATAGAGAGTAGTTTTCATTCTTTTTCTCGTATTCACATTCACACACCCACTTCCATCAATTATAGATTTTTGTCATGAATAGTAATATAGTTAATTACTGGTTGAAAATCAAGAGAGGCCACTCTTGATTATAATCCATGGACTACAGCGCAGACTGCCAAGGGAATCACGTTAATCTTTTATGTTCTTTGTCTTTATGAGCTCCTTTTTATTTAGACTCGCTTTTCCCCCTTGTATTTTAGTAAGATTTTTTATGAGCAGTTAGTTTTCAAAATTAAATATCTTACTACTTTTTTTCCTTATTTTTTAGCTATCAAGAACCATATAAGAGCATCCCTATTGGTGGTGTTAAATAGCTATATTGTTATTTTTAGCACCACCAAATATCAAAATGTGCCCTATAATGGTGGAGCTAAAGATATATTTTTGGCTCCACAATGCACTACTTTTGGCTGTGTATGGTAGCTGAAAGGTTAATATATATATATATATATATATAATTGTGCGTTCACATTGTTTTTTATTATTTTACTCATTTTTATTCTTTCTTTTATTCTTATTTCTCTTCTTCTACGTTCACACTGCTATTATTTGTGCTTTCAAACTTCTTTTACTTTTTTTTATATAGCGTTCACGTTGCTATATATTGTTTGTATGTTCACATTGTTATTGTTCTTTTATTTTTTCTTTTTTTATATTGTTTTTTTATTTGTGCATTCATACTACTATTGTAGTAGATATATTATTTTATTATGATATTTATATTATTTTACTGTATTGAAAGCTAAAATAGGTCTACTGATGCTGAATGTTTTGCAAAATGAATAGGTAAAATAGATAAAATAACTTTTTGCAGTGTCAAATAGCAAAAAAATAGCTCCACCAATGTGGAGGCCTAAGCAGTTAGCGCTGAAAATAAAAGAGGGCATAAAAAATCCACACTAATACTCAAAAAAGAATTGTATTTAGTTTATAAAGCTCTCACTTAGGAGAAGTGATTGGCAGGTTACCTCATACCTCGAGATTCTCTTGTGGAAATTTCATGAACCATTGTTACTAGTTTCATAATAAGGTTAATTTGAGCAACATCTCATCAAAGGAGTCCATCGCTGACCACAATTATCATGCACTAATTACACCATGTCTATCAAACTTACTATTTTTCAGCCATGAGGCCAAATTTTTGACCTACACGCTACACCTGCTCAACTTCTCTACCTATACTCTGATCCATTATATTATTCCACCAAAAAATTATATGCTTGAAAATGATTTTGCAACCTGACGCATTAACTTTATGGGGTCATGAATCATGATGCTATTAGCAAAGACACAACTATTGGAAGATTAAGAAAAATATACTACCAAAACAATAAAGGAAATGCCCATGCAGATTTAATTTATCAGCTATATTACGTTAAGTCACCTCATTATTCTTTCTAAAATAACCAAGCCTCCCATGCATAGAACATTAAATTTCATGCCCAGATCAAGTTAAGTAAGAAAACCTCATTATCACAAGTTGCACTATAAATTCGAGTGGCCATGAAGCAATTCTCTCCATGCTAAAATGAAAGACAGAAGATAAAAATATAATGGAGAAGACTACAAAGGCATTGCTCGTTTTCACTCTATTTCTTATTGCATTTCTTACTGGTGCTGAAGGAGAAAGAGACGTGCCAAAGAAAGATGATCAGGTCGACCAGCCTCAGAATTTCGACTTCGGCTTTACTTGGCCATTCTTATTACCCTTCGGGACTGGATTCCGTATTTTTGCAGGCATTCCTGGCTCAGGTTATCTTGGAGGCTCTCCTGGTTTTGGTTTTGGAGGTCCTGGTATTGGAGGAGACGGTAGAAATGGGGACATTCCTAATGCTGGTATTGGAGCTGGAGGCAACTCTCCCTGATCAATCAAATGGAACTAGCTAGCATGTTTCGAAGGTATTTAATATCAGGGTGTGTTTTATGATAATAGTATATAAGCAATGAGGCTCCAATAGGCTGTGTCCTATTTGTGCTTGTTCAATCATCTTCTATACATATGGCTAGTGATATGCAATGAAATAAAAGTATGCTTTAGCTATGTTATCTCCTCAACACTTTCAATAAATTAGGACCCTGTCTCAAGGGGTCATTCCTCTTTGGAATGTGATTGTCTTACTCTTAAACTCCCATTTCACACCACAACTGATGTCCATATATAGATTGTGTAAAATGGACAATATATGAAATAACAATTTTTCTTCCTATCATAGTGCAACTCAAAGCACAGTCCAAAGCTTTTTTTTAAATAATCCCTTTTGAATTTAATCCTTTTTGAATAATGTTAAAACCCTACCAATTTTAATGCAATCACGATGTTAAAGAAATGACATTGCCTGTTGACTGTGAATACTAAATGTGAATGTGTTCTCAATTTTCTTAAAAAATGAAATGAGTCCTCATTTTGAGTAGTTTTAGATCTTCTTATTTAATGAAATCATAACCTGTAAACGTATAGTTTAAATGATGAAAATTGCATTGAACATGTGAAATTATTTAAATGGTGAAATAATATTTTAAATTTCTTGAATCTTTGGTAGCCGAGATTTACATAAAGCAAACTATATTTGTAATTAATTTAATGGGCCAATTGTAACAACTACAATTTTGACGTGTATTTTATCTTTATTTCTGGTTTGAATCATAAGAAAATAAATTAGTAAAATTTTGTGAGATCAGCTTGGCTAATGTACAAGCAATTAGTCATAATTTTTTTTTCACACACACCAAGTTATTACAAGAAAAATCAACTTGGAGATTGATGATCCCAAATTGCTGGCAAGAAGTTTTGAACGTAGAATTTCATATATATCACGAGGTTTAAGAAACAAACAAATAGTCATAAATTAAAAAGGAGGATAAGGGATTCTCAAAATAAAAAATAGTATTTTAAGAGGCCCTATGATATATAATTTACTTGAGTGGATTTAATATAAGCTCTAAAAAGTTTAATTACCCTTTTGGGCCCATAATTTTAAAATCCAGACTGTTCAATGAACCATAAAAGTTTTTGAGGTTACACCGAGATTTGATTGATGTCGAACAATGATGTCATAATTAATTAATATTAAAAAACATATAAAAATTAACAATCTTATCAAAAATAATATTTAAAGAGGTTCAAGTATATCTTAATTAAAGATAAGGTGACATTATTTTACAAATTTATACAAAGATAATTAAATATTCTCCTATTTCAAATACTTTAGCAAATTTGTACCACATAACAATTTTTCAGTATACCAATATAATTTAAAAAGTAACTTCAAATGTTTGGATTACTATATCTCTTTTTTATGGAAATTAAAAAAAAAAAAAAAACCACAACCAAAAATGTCTTGTCTCATCTTAAATAATTATTTTAAATACAAAATACTACTACCTTTGGAGTCTGGACTTGGCCTTGTAAGTTGTAATTTGAACCTACTCACCTAGGGTTTCAAACGGTAATAAAGAGAAGAATAAAAAAAATCTATAACCAGTGAGACTCACTTATGGGATTCGCTTATTTTGCTGAAACTGAAATTTTTTTATTAAAAGTACTGTAGATAAAGATAAATATTTGTTGAAATAGTAAAGTAAGACCTATGAATAGTATCAAAAAGTGTAGTGAGACTCATAAAAAGTAACAAAAATAAGCAGAATAATAAAATAAGTTAGCAAAAAATAAGCTAGCCAAGTTGCTGAAACCCTAGCCCATTGAGAATGTTTTAAGAGTTGGCAGTTTTAAGAGTCAGACAGTTTACTATTTTTTTTTAATTCTTTAACTTTATAACAAAAATTATTATAACATGATAACAATACACATACATGTAATAAATCACCTTTATTTCCTAATTATTAAATTACATAACCATCGCACATCCTTGGTACGATGGTCATTTCACAAGTATAAGTGTTTGTGGAGTACGAGAGGCAATGGTCGGGTTTCAAATTTCTAAAAAAAAAAAATTATATAAAGTTATATTATATTTATACAGTAAATGCACACATATACACACACTCACAAAATTCACTTTGTGTGTGTATATATATATATATATATATTAATTGAAGTGTCCATACAAAATTTTTTTAATTAAAAAAATGTATTACTTTTTTGTTTTATTTAATGTGGATATAATGGTGAATTTATACCAACTTCATTTTCCATCCTCCCAACCAAACATATATGGAAGAAAATTAAATCTATTTTATTCTCATAATTTTCTATCCTTTCTTCATTTTCTATCCTCCCACTTTTCAATTCGTCCAACCAAACGCACCTTTATTAGAGGATAGATAAGAGTACTTGAATAATTACTCTATAATATAGTCTATAAGTATATCCACCAATTAAGAGCACTTGTATAGATTAAGCAGTTTATCAAATCAAGAATATCTCCATTAGTCCATTAATACTTCCAATTTCAACATCTAATTAACATAACAAGAATTCCGACTTTGACAAAATTAATGTACAGTATAGTGGACATATAATGCATATTTATATGTATTAATGTATATTTTGATTTGCAATGATCACACTACCAAAGATAGAATAATATTTTATAAATGTTAAACTCATGGAAGAAAGAATATATAAAAGAGAGAGAAAGCGATTACTCCATACCTAATTATCAGCTTATTTAATCTGCTTGCCGTTGAGATTTATCACTGAGGCATGAGCAATCTTGTGCCAATACTCTCCGATTTTCGATTGGCATCTTCTAATTAATTCAGGACATTTTGCAATTTTGAAATATCTTAGAGCTGGGAGACAAAGCTTCCCCTTTGATAGAGAAGACAATTTGGGGCTATTCAAAATTGCAAGTTGTCTAAGAGATTTGAGATTCACCAGCCACTCTGGCAATGCTATCAAGTTAGGACAATTCTCATATTAAGGATTTGTAAAGATTTTGCAGACCGTTTAATCCAATCGGGCATAGCCACCAATTGTGGCAATCCAATAAAGCGTAATGCTCGAAGGCTCATTGGGAAATCATCTTGATTGTCTTCCATTTTAATCAGATCAAGCTTTTCACAATTCTCAATAACCAAAGCCTCTAATGTGGTAAGGAATTTTAGGATAGGAAGCAAAGAGATCAAACCCCCACAATTGACAATACCCAAGAACCGAAGGCTCGTACAGACTTGCATCGTTTCAACTAAAGATTCTAGATTGCCACAATTTGATAATACCAAATATCGTAGGAATTAGGGCACCCATGTATAGACTTCTGTTTGGTTGTCACAAAAAAAATCCTGAGTCTGATCAGGTATCTTATATCTTTTGGTAATTCTTCTAATATTTCACATCCACTGAGATTTAAAGCTTGCAAATTTTGAAGCTTGCAAATGGAGTTAGGGAGTTTATGAATTCTACAATTGCCTCTCAAATTCAACAGCCTTAAATGTTTCATGGTACCAATGGAGCTGGGTAACACCTCAAAACTTGAGTCACTTAAATCTAGAACTCGCAGGTATCTAAATTTTGAGACACATGAATCAACAAAGGATTTAGTAGAAGGTCCAACTCCTTCCACCACAGAAAGAATGGTTCGTAAACTCTTTGATTTTTGTAAACATTTTAAAACATTTTCATTCTGCCAAGATTTGTCAGTAAATGACAAATGCCAAACCTTTTTAAAGATGTTTTGGATCCGACAATTAATAATTAAGCACTCACTTTGGGCTGATGATAGTGCTAGGTCATGTGCAAGATCATGAATTTTGAATTCTCGCACGTAACCTAAATCAATATAATCTTCAAGGAAACATCTTGAATAGAGCTCATCTATATATTGGTTGCCAATATCTTCTAGCTCTTGATTTTCATTTGGTGATTGAAGAAGCCCATTTGCCATCCAATATGGAATTAAATCAAAAGTATTGAATTCATAATCTTTTGAAAAAAGTGAAAGAAAAACAAAACATTGTTTCAAGTAAGATGGCATCTGATTGTAACTCAATTGCAAGACTGACAAAATATCCCCTTCTTTTCTGTTCAATTTCCACATTTCATTATCTCTTACAAAGAGCCAATCACGTTCATCAAGCTTTGAATATAGTAGGCTTCCTAACGATTTCACTGCCAAGGGAACCCCTTTGCATTTTTTCACAATCGCATCTCCAATTTCCATGAGGTTTGTGTGCTGCCTCTCTTTTCCTTCATCAAATGCCCATTTTATAAATAGGGACAGACATTCTTGATGTAAAAGACCTTCCAAGTTGTATGGGGACATGGTGCCCATCATGGAAGCAATTGTTGGGCTGCGTGTAGTCACAAGAATCTTACTTCCATTGGCACCCCCCATCAACAAATTCTTCAACTCAATCCATTTCCCCCTATCCTCGTTCCATACGTCGTCCAAGACAAGAAAGAATTTCTTGCCATCCAAATTATTTCGAAGAAGCACTTGCAACTGCTCTTCATCCAAATCGCTACGATTTTCCCTAGTTATTGATTTGATAATTTTAACCAGTAGTTGTTTTAAAACGAATTCGTCAGACACGCACACCCAACACTTTAACTCAAAATGCTCTATCACTCTTTCATCATTAAACACCAGTTTAGCTAACGCAGTCTTGCCAAGACCTCCAATTCCAACTACAGGAACAACAGAGATGGATTGACCATCACTAGGATCCATGATACTCTACAATTTTGTCTTTGTCTTGGCCTCTTCCTATCACATCTGAAGGCTGGACAAAGGAGTAACTCATCTCCCTTCCACGCATCACATGCCTATCATCCGACCGTGGAGAGAGATGAAACTTAGCCCTATCGGCTGCAACCTCATCTAATCGTGCTCTGATTTCTTTGACTTTGTGAGCCATCTTGGTTCGGAATACAAGTGGATTAGAGGAAGAAAAGAAACGGCGTACCTTCCTAGTAGTGCTCCCCTGCATTTCCACCACTTGATTTCGCAGCGCTTCACACTCGAAATCATCAAGGACATCTTGAGCATCATAAAACACTTCTTTGAGCTGCCCAAGCCAGACGGTCAGCTCATGATTATGAACCTGCTGGTCTTCTGCATCCAACAAGACAGCTTTGACGTTAGATAGGGTGTTTTCAAGTCTTCTCAGATCGCTTTCCACACCCCATACCAAGCAAGCTTCTTGGAAAGCCGGGGACACTAATTCCCCAAGCAATTTGGCTGCGATGTTAAACACAAATGTCTCTGCTGCCATTTTTAGAGAGACAGAGAAATGGAGTTTTCTAGAGAGAGAGATCGAAATGGGTAACAAAATGAGAGCGAGAGGTGATTAGGAGAGTCAAGGTATTTCGGATCGAGAGGGAATCTTGGCTTTACATTTACGCACTTGCTCCAAGTGGACCCACTTTTTTTTGCCTTTAGTCTACTCTACCCGAGCTGGAGCCAACTCACAAACAGAGAGTCAACATGTTCAGTTGCCAACTTTTCTTCATGTTGACTGGTTGATTATTTTTGGGGGGAAAACATAATGTTGACCCGTTGTTAGTATCGGACACATGGTGCTTTTGCCTTTTTTTTTTGGCTAAACACATGGTGGCATGGTGCTGTGCCATGCAAGAACACTATCCTAGAAAATGCATTTCGTTTCTTTTATGTGATTACCGCGCATAATCTTGATTGATTTTGCTTGAATTGAAATTCCTTGGATGGGGGATAATTGGTAATCAATTCTTGCCCATATACAACTCAATTCTAAATACTATTGTCATCCTCAGTAAGTTTGCACTCATTTTATTGGCATTGTTTAAATTAAACACTCGCGCGTGCGCGCGGGGGGGAGAGGGGGGGAGGCTTTGTTGCTCACATTCGCATTATTGGACTTCAGTTATGTACTACATCAAACCTTTTACTTCAGTCATGAGAATTGTATTCCCAACCAAAAAGGTATTAACTTTCAATCTGAATGTAAAAATTGTTGTATGAGTTTTAATTGTCTATATCCTGCAACAAAAGGCAAAATCTTGTAAATGGTGATTGGCACTCAGGTCACTTGGAAGCTTCTGACCTATTGCTGTTTTAATGTCAAATCTTGCCATCTGAATCAATTTATTCAATAAGATATCCGTGAATTCAATACTTGTTATATATAGTGAACTGCACTAAATCAAAATTGACTAATGCTAATGAACCCTTTTTTTTTCCCTATAGATCAGGGCTAACTTAGACAACTGGAAAAATGCTCAAAGTCAGTTTTTAGTCGGGGTGGGCTAATTGGCTAGAACTGGGAGCAAAACCAATTTTTTGACCGTACTGATTTTTAAAACCATGGTTGTATCTCTTAAGAACAAATAATGGGGGTTGGTCATGTATATTAAAGCCACATAGCTTTGGCTGGGGTTTGGTGCTAGTTCTCTCCATCGCCATGTGGATGGTCATGCTCATGTCGCACTTAATATATATACTCTTTCTTTATTTAATGGTGATTTCCATGGTTTAGAAATTGGTACAATCAAAGAACTGGTTTATGCCCTGATTGTTAGTTCAACCCAATTTTTGACCAATTTTGAGGGATTTTATAAGACTAGACTGGTGCCTAGTTCCAGGTTCGGTTCAATTATTAAAATAGTGGTAATTTCTATCATCATGCAATAACTAAAACAAAATATTATTTCTTTTATCTATTAAAACCTACATTTTTATAAACAAAAGAAAAAAAATCATTATTTTATCAATATCAGTAATATTCAAATTCTATAAAAAGAAAAGCAAGTTCACCAAAAGTGATCAAACTAGAGTCTTAACAACAACAAAAAAAGGAAAAAAATTTATTTTTATCTTTCAAAAGTGATTTGAAAAGGAAAAAAAAAAAAAAAAAAAAAAAGAAGCTAGAAAAAGCTTAATTTTTTTTGTAATAATTTTTTTTACTTCATAAAATCTTGTGCATTAAGAAATAAATTTTCGGATAATTACATTATAAAATTATGTAAGTTTTACTTGGTGTCTCATTCATAAGTGGAATTTTTTACTTTAAAAAAAAAAGGTTTATTTAGGCAAAAAATCCTTTACAACTAAACAATTAATATAGAATGAAATGCTATTATTTTTTGGGTTTTAATATGGTAAAATATCATTTTTTTTTTTGCTGAATAGTAAAATATCACTTAATATACACATTTATCAAGAAATATATATATCTATGTTCCAACATGTGCATAGCTTACATAAATTTTGCTGCCTCGTAAAGTCAAATATTGGCTTTGCCACTATCCACAATCACTTCTAATTTTTATAAACATCATGAATTATTTGAAGAAGAGTATATAGATGATGAAACGTTCAATGATGATATTTATGAGTCCAATGATGATGAGAGTTAATACTCTGGTCATTGTTCATTATATTTTGCCTTAATTAATTATTAGAATTTGTACTTACATACTTATTATATATTGCAACATTTTATAAGAAGGTCGCTTAAGTTGTAAAATCTTATTGTTCACTATTTCTTTTGCTCTTTGGTGGTTCATGAGCTTTCTTTGTTTAACTTGAGATATTTTTTGTAATTTGGCTAGACTCGATACTGTTTGTACATAGGTATATTAGGGCCAAAATGGCCAATTACCATCTTTCTCTGAAATTAGTAACAAAAAAACACTGTTTCGGAAATAAATAGGAAAATACCACTTTTCTAATATTCGAGTTTCTTAAACTCGAGTTCCAAATGGTACTCGAGTTTAAGAAACTCGAGTACCTAGAAGTTCAGCCACTGTGGCACTGCTGACTTGGAATTTGTGCGATTTAAAAAAATAATATGGTACTCGAGCTTGGTAAACTCGAGTTCCATGCAACACAGTACTCGAGTATACCAAACTTGAGTACCTATTATAAATATAATTATGTTTATGTTTATTTCTAAGGTATTCGAGTTCACCAAGCTTGAGTACCTTGTAAGGAACTCGAGTTTAGTAAACTCGAGTTCCTTATAACTTTTTTTTTTTTATTTGGATAATCGACAAATAAACATAAATATAAACATAAACATAAGCAGCTTTTTTATGTTTTTTATTTATTTAAATTGAAGAATTGTAAAATAGTTTTTAATTTCAAAATATGAATTAATTTCTATATTAATTAAAATTGTTCATTATTTTCTCATAAAAATTATTCACTATTTTCTGCAAAATCTATTTCTACAATTTTGCATAAAATTATTTTTTGTTCAGCATTATTTAAAAACTTGTTTACTCTCTTTTCTGCGTAAATTATTTTCTGTTCACTATCTAAAAAATTGTCCACTGTTTTCTCATAAAACACCTACTGAAATCGTATTTTCTAAATTTGAACGCCAAATCAGAATGCTTTTTCATGCTTAAATTTCACAATAATCGAATTTGTTCTTCTGCATTGATAAAATCTATTTCTACATTAATAAAATTTGCTCTCTGCATATCATGTTTACTATATATTTGAATTTGCTTACTGCATTTATAAAATCTGTTTTCTGTTTTAATTAAAACTGTTCATTGTTTTCTCATAAAAATTGTTCATTGTTTTCTGCAAAAACTATTTCAAGAATTTTGCATAAAATTATTTTATGTTCAGTATTATTTAAAAAATTGTTCACTCTCTTTTCTGTGTAAATTCTTTTATGTTTACTAATTAAAAATTGTTCACTGTTTTCTCATAAGACACCTACTGAAATCGTGTTTTCTAAATTTAAACACCAAATCTGAATGATTTTTCATGCTTAAATTTCACAATAATTGAATTTGTTTTTCTGCATTGATGAAATCTATTTCTACATTAATAAAATTTGTTCTCTGCACATCATGTTTACTGTATATTCGAATCTACTTACTACATTAATAAAATCTGTTTTCTGCATTAATTAAAACTGTTTATTGTTTTCTCATAAAATTGTTCATTGTTTCGGAGTGGTGACCTTAAAATCACCCGGTGGGGTTTTTTTCGTGTTAATTTTCCCTCATTCGAAAACAAATGACCATGTCAATTCAATTTTCCCTGCACTTAGTTTAATTGGTGATTTGTTTGTGCTACTACGCGCTTTGCATGTTAATTTGATTAATTAATAAACTTGGCTAATTAATCAATTAATTAATCATTTGGGGTCAATACATTTTTGGCCTATCAAATTTTGTTAAAAGTACAAAATCGTGAAAATTCGAGAAAGAATTATGTACATTAGATGTACAGATAGTTTGAATTTGTAAAAAATAAAATTTATTCGTTGAATGTATAAAATCTTGAAAGTACAAAATAAAATTGTGTAAATTAGATGTACAAATAGTCTGAATTTGTTGAAAAGTTTGGATTCATTAAATGTACAAAATCGTGAAAATTAAATGGAAAACTATGTACTAATGTATTGATCATCCGAATTTGTTGAAAAATTTGAAATCGTTGAATGAACAAAATCGTGTAAATTCAATGGAAAATCAAAGAGCGTACCAAATCATTGAGCAGCACATGCAGCACTGCGAACATCAGTGTAGCAATAGTGTACATTAACAACAACACAGCTTTGACGTTAAATACCTTCAGCAAGGAGGCTATTTGGGAAAATAAAGATTGTTAAGAATCATCGAATGATACAGATTGAAAGACAGACAATAAATGCACCACAATAATAATCTTATTTCTACCCCACTAACTTCGTAGATTGACTAAGCTATGATTCGCAACGCCTCAACATCAAATCGTACAATGCGAAACAAGTTTGGATTTACTTCAACAAATGGATTATCACAAGTTCCAGCAGATCAACAACTACAGACATACACAGACCACTATGGAGGGAAATGGGTTGGAAAGAGGAGAGATTTCCTTAATATGCCAATATACATGTACGAGAGTCTTGGAAGCGTTGGGCACATCATAGTCGGCAAACTTACAAAACTAAGTACAGATACCACCGCAATAGAGTTCACCGTAGCAAAACCACCATGGTCAACCCTATACGAGAAAAGGTGTGAGTTGGAGGTGTATTGTCGATGGCATGGATTATGAGTTCCTAAGGCACGCTTATCCGAGTTACCTAGAAATGAACCTGCCAACATACTTGCTCGTCTTAACAAGAAAACAATCAAATGCAAAGGCGATTAGACCATTTTCATGCAATCCAAAAAATTAGGAAGCATCTAAAGGGGAAGCAAGAGCGAGCCATCAAGTCTATTAATGAAGTTACTGCGTTAGATTATGAAAGAGATATTTTAGACTTTTTAGATTCAAGTAATGATGATTTCTAACAATTTCTACCTACGAATATTAGATGTTCTTGTTAATGTCCACCATTGCTACATTGATGTTCGCAGTACTGCATGTGCTGCTCAACAATTTGGTATGTTCTTTGATTTTCCATTGAGCTTACACGATTTTGTTTATTCAACGATTTCAAATTTTTCAACAAATTCGGATGATCAATACATTAGTATATAGTTTTCCATTTAATTTTCACGATTTTGTACATTTAACGAATCCAAACTTTTCAACAAATTCAGACTATCTGTACATCTAATTTACACAATTTTATTTTGTACTTTCAAGATTTTAATACATTCAACGAATACTTTTTTTTTTTTTAACAAATTTGAATGATTTGTACATCTAATGTACACAATTCTCTTTCAAATTTTCACGATTTTGTACTTTCAACAAAATTTGATAGGCCAAAAACTTATTGATCCCAAGTGATTAATTAATTGATTAATTAGCCAAGTTTATTAATTAATCAAATTAATATGCAAAGCACGTGGTAGTACAAACAAATCACCAATTAAACTAAGTGCAACGAAAATTGAATTGACATGGTCATTTGTTTTCGAATGGGGGAAAACTAACACGACAAAAACCCCACCAGGTGATTTTAAGGTCACTACTCCCGAGAAAACAGTGAACAAATTTTATGAGAAAACAATAAACAGTTTTAATTAATGCAGAAAATAGATTTTATTCATGTAGTAAGCAGATTCGAATATACAGTAAACATGATATGCAGAGAGCAAATTTTATTAATATAGAAATAGATTTCAACAATGCAGAAAAACAAATTCAATTATTGTGAAATTTAAGCATGAAAAATCATTCAGATTTGGTGTTTAAATTTAGAAAACACAATTTCAGTAGGTGTTATAAGAAAATAGTAAGCAATTTTTTAAATAGTGAACATAAAATAATTTACGCAGAAAAGAGAGTGAACAATTTTTTAAATAATGCTAAACAGAAAATAATTTTATACAAAATCCTAGAAATAGTTTTTGCAGAAAACAATAAACAATTTTTATGAGAAAACAATAAACAATTTTAATTAATGCAGAAAAAAGATTCTATGAATGCAATAAGCAGATTCGAATATACAGTAAACATGATGTGCAGAGAGCAAATTTTATTAATGTAGAAATAAATTTTATCAATGCGTAAAAAAAATTCTATTATTGTGAAATTTAAGCACGAAAAAGCATTCAGATTTGACGTTTAAATTTATAAAACACGATTTTAGTAGGTGTTTTACGAAAAAACAATTAACAATATTTGAAGTAGTGTATAGAAAATAATTTACGCAAAAAAGAGAGTGAACAATTTTTTAAATAATGCTAAACAAAAAATAATTTTATGCAAAATCATAGAAATAGATTTTGCAGAAAACAGTGAACAATTTTTATGAGAAAACAATGAACAGTTTTAATTAATACAGAAAACAGATTTAATGAATGCAGTAAGCATATTCAAATATACAGTAAACATGATGTGTAGAGAGCAAATTTTATTAATGTAGAATTAGATTTTATCAATGCAGAAGAACAAATTCGATTGTGAAATTTAAGCATGAAAAAGCATTTTGATTTGGCGTTCAAATTTAGAAAACACGATTTCAGTAGGTGTTTTATAAGAAAACAGTGAACAATTTTTTAAATAGTGAACAGAAAATAATTTACGCAGAAAAGAGAGTGAACAATTTTATAAATAATGCTGAACAAAAAATAATTTTATGCAAAATTGTAGAAATAAATTTTGTAGAAAATAGTGAATAATTTTTATGAGAAAACAGTGAACAATTTTAATTAATGTAGAAATTAGTTCATATTTTGAAATTAAAATCTATTTTACAATGCTTCTATTTAAATAAATAAGAACATAAAAAAGCTGCTTATGTTTATATTTATGTTTATAAATATTGAGCTGTACCTTAGAAATAAACATAAACATAATTTTATTTATAATAGATACTCGAGTATGGTATACTCGAGTTTTGTATTGCATGGAACTCGAGTTTACCAAGCTCGAGTACCATATTATTTTTTTTAAATTGCACAAATTCTAGGTCAGCAGTGCCACGGTGGCTGAACTTCTAGGTACTCGAGTTTCTTAAACTCGAGTACCATTTAGAACTTGAGTTTAAGAAACTCGAGTACTAGAAAAGTGGTATTTCACTATTTATTTCTGAAACAGTGTTTTTTTGCTACTAATTTTTGAAAATTGTGGTATTTGGCTATTTTGGCCGGTATATTGGTCTTGAAACTAAGTGTGTGTGAGGTTGTTGTAGAAATGGCAAAATAAAAGCCAAAATATGTTTATATTCCAAGAGTATAGGGTCTTCACAATGAGCTTCTATACAAGATGTGGATCAATCGTCACATCAAGAAATGCATGAAACCCCTAAACAATGCATCAATTTTCCACAGTCAATCCACCAAATGCATGTACTTTATATATTTATAAGTTCAAATAGTGATAGCGGTTGATATTGTTTCTTTCACATTACACTGGGTGGTTGGGTACAATTGCTTGAAAATCCCATATTTATCCAATTAAATATCTTTTTTGAAAGGACATGCTAGTCGCTAGATGAACTTAAATATAATTGCCGGTACATTGTTTAGTTATTAAAGAAGTAATAGTTCTTGTAATTATGATATTTTGTACTAATTTTTACACAAGTGTTTTAGCATGAAAATATTTGAAATTTGCTAACTCAACTCTTGATTGTAGTGAAAATACGTCTTGCTCGAAGACCCTATTGCATTTGAGGCAGTGAAGAATTTACTATGAAGAAAATTGGGAAGGTTTAGAAGGACCACAAGATTAGGATGAAAAGAAAACATTATATAGAATGAGCAAGAAGCAAAGTACTAGTGAAAAACAACTGACCTAATTAATGCATAGCTGAAAATTATAATGTATTTGTTGAGTATTGGTATTTTGAAAAAGGGGGGGTATTTTGACATTCTTAATGTAGATCACATATTCAATTATCTACTTTAAAAAGTATACTTAAATCATACTTATTTAAATATGTAATTTTTGTTGAACTTAGGAAGAATCAGAGAAGAATAAGGGATGTCATTCCCACTAAATAGACTTAAATATTGTTGTTTCACGTAGCTATGTTTGGCACGCTGCAAAAGAGATAATAACTTTTTTTATATAAATTTGTAAATGATTTCAATTGTTCTTAAGTTTACATGATACTAATATTCATTACTAAATAAATCTAATGTTGATAATGTAGGCAAAATAAGATTAGCGTCTTGTAATAAAGTGTGATGAATTATATCCAATACTTCATACTTGTAAAGATAGTACTGTAGTTAATCCTAAAGTTGCAAGAAAAATAGTAAGTAATATCTAGATTTACTGTACAATCTTAAATCAAATGGCATTTTGTTAATTTCTAAATTTATTATTCTTTTAATTTGAATATCAGGAAAAAATGAAGGCATCGTTGAGTGACCCTTTTCAAATCAATTGCACTTAACTGACCCTACTAGTAGTATTGCGTGGTCAATATATGATGTATTTGCTAAGGTGATGATTAAGGAGCACAATGGTTGTGTTTGTAGGTGGGATTTGGTCCAAACTCATTTGGTCAAAGTAACAAGAATGCTCCCACGGACATTCAAATACAATCAAGTCAAGGAAGGGACAATGAATTTAGTTAGATGAGGGATAAATTGACCACTTTGAAGGAGAAAATGAGACGTTTTGAGTAAATGCAGGAACAACTGAGGCAATTCGAACATATAAAGGAAAAAGTGACCCAAATGGCTAGCATGTTTCAACAAATGCAACATCATTCTTCACAATTTAGTTAGGTATTAAATTTTAATGTTTTATAAATATATTTATTGTTTACATTTTTTGGTTTTGGCTAATATTATTGTGTTTTTCAATATGGTTATTATATGAACCTATTAACTAATCATTATTTTTATTTAGGATGTTTCTCCTGATAAAAAATCTCCAACTCCCCAAAGATCATCAGGTGCACCCCATCAAGAAACGAACATCTTACTTTAATCTTGGTGTTACAAGGACTTTGTTGCGTACTAAATAGTTTTTTTTGAATAATCGCATTTTTTTTTTCTTTCAAATGTTGAAGGATATTTTTTAACACTTTAGAACTTTGATTCTGGTATTAACTTAGTTTGGGAGGTTTTTTTATTCTCTTGGTCTGATTTTTTTTTTTTTTTTGTTAAGCTAATGATGATGGAATTGTAGACGCTTGTTAAGAATATTAATGACATATTTGTCTATTTGATTCTATGTTAATATTGTGTTAGTTTGGTCATTTGTGGTATAGTATTAGTAGAGCCAAAACTATTATAGGTCTACAAGAAATGTTGTGTCCACAGCATTTTCACAATAAATCTTAAATGGTAGATTGTTATTAGTGGGGCAAAAATGTAATTTTAGTAATAGATTCAAATTATAACCAGTAATAACTAACCACATATGATTTGTTGTGAAAATATTGTGATTTGTTGTGAAAATATTGTGGACGTAACATAATCAAGTTATTAGCAAGGGCATTAATAATGGTTTTAAAACCACTTATGGAAAAAAAAATATGTACCTATCTAAAAGTGTACCACAAGTATAAGTGCTTGTGGGATGTGGAAGGCAAGGGTCGGGGTTCAAGTCTCCAGGAAAGAGCTTCGCACACATATACACTTAGATTAGGCTAGAGTAGAAATTCTATTTTGTATTAAAAAAAAAAAGTGAATTTGGAAAAACTAAATAGAACCCTATAGAAGTGTTTATCACCCACCGCTACAAGTGGATCCTATAGTGGCACTTATAAACTACTGCTAAAAGTTGATTTAACTAGAAAGAGGGGAACACCTACCTAAGACCTCCACAACAAACAAAAAACTGCAGTTACAAGGTACCAATATAATGGTAGTTTTTATTACTGTTGCAATAGACTAGTTGCAATCCTCTATAAGTTCGATGGGCTACTATAGATTAACAACTGATTTTTTTCATTAAAAAATTCCAGCACTTAATATTTTATCACTTCTTTCTCTTTCTTCTCTGATTTTTTTTTTGGGTCTCACTCTCTCTCTCTTTGTTTCTTCTCACAAAACAATTATTGTTCTCATAAAACCAATTTAATTTAAACAACAAATCTAAAATCAAAACAACAACAACAACCACAACAAATCAAAAACAGGATAAAAAACATAAACTGATCTAACAAATCTAAAATAAAAAACAACAACTAATCAAGAACAAAGGAAAAAAAAAGAAAAAGAAAAGAAAGAAGTTGATATGACCCCTAGTTGCATGCACTCCGCAGTTAAGAGGAGGAGCAATGGTGGCAGTGTGGTGGAGCAAGGGCAATTTCTCCATTTTTTTCCATTTGTTTCTGTGTGTGTTTGAAGATAATGAAACCAAAAGGCAAGTAAGATTATGTGAGATGTATCACAGGGAGAGCTAGAGAATGTCCTTGACTTAAGTAGAAAAAGAAAAAGTAGAAAAAGAGAGTTGGAGAATGTGTTTTGGAATTAAGTAGAAAAGGAGGAGAAAAAACAAGAAAAAAAAAAGTAAAAAAGTTGGATGAAAGAAAGGAAAAATGATATAAAGAATAAGAAATCACAATAGAAAAATGCTACTACAATATTTTCACAATAAATCTTAAGTAACACATTATTATTATTAGCTAATATTGGCGAGTAAAAAAATTATTTCAGTGCTAGGTTCAAATTAAAACTAGTAACAACTCTTCACATAAAATTTTGTCATGAAAGTATTGCAAAAAATGTTCTGCACGTAATACTTCTCATTGAAAACTATAGCTATTGGGAATGAATAGAGAAAAAATAAATGAAGATTAAAAAATGAATGAAAAAAATAATATTTAAATGAGATGGAAAAATGATAGAGAATCTGTTGAAATGTGTATTTAAAAAAGTAAATAGGTAAAAGGTACATATCAATGTTCACTGTCCAAACAGTACAAAAATTTAGACAAACAGTTGGAGATGTTCTAAGCATAGGAGAAATAAAAAGTTAGGCTAGTTCCAAAACATAATAGAAAGAACCTTTTTTTTTTTTTTTTAAGAAAGAAACTTAATAGTTGCAAAACATTAAAAAAAAAAAACACATGCAGTTAGATTGACATTGAAAAGTTTAAAATGACACTTCAAAGTCTTGTGTACGTAATCGGCCTGGAAGTGGGCATCCAAATCCAAGTTGCATAATCCTTCTAGCTGGGCTAGCAATACACTATAGGCTGGGCTTGCGTGCTTCACAATGGACACTCCAGTCTTGTGTCACCAAATAAAACCCATCCTATATGTAAAGGACCAAAATTAAATGTACCGATATTAAGGGTCTGTTTAGATACCACTTATTTTGCTGAAACTAAAAAGTTATTATTGAAAATACTGTAGCTAAAGGTAAAAGTTAGTTAAAATAGTACAGTAGAGCCCATGAATAATATCAAAAAGTCTAGTGAGACTTATAAAGAGTAGCAAAAATAAGCTAAATAGTAAAATAATTTATAATTTTCATTCAAATCCAAACGCATACTAAAGGCACCAAAATCAAGCCAACCTCATACATGAAGGGAAGAAATTGTCCATCTTTTGAAATTTCAATTACCAAATTCAAATTTTTAATTTTGAATGACCAAAGTATAATTTACCGAAGTTTTTCAAAAAAGTTATATGCATACAGCTTGTAGAATGTATAAATTTCTTCTCTTTTTAAAACTTCATTTACTTTATTAAAAAGAAAAAAGAAAAACACTTAGCCAGAGTTAGAAGCTCATAAAACAAATTAGGATATTTGTCTTGGAATATATTGATTTAGATACTGTTATCTAATTATAAATCAGTGGTTTGAAATTTATGAAGTAGGGAATATAACACAAGTTACACAAGCTATCTTATTTTGTTTTAAAAATATTCATTTATTTTTGCAATGCAGTAGCAAATTTGAGTAGAAAACATCGATAAAAATGTTAAAAAGTTCAACTTCTTAAAAAAAAAAATTTCAACTTGATCAACATTATACAAAATTTAATTAGTATAACAAGAATTCCAACTTTAAACGAATGTAAAATGGACGAATGAGCATTTAATATGCATATATTTATGTGTATATGGATTTGCAACACCAATGATCACACAACAGAGATAGAACAACATTAAACTCTTAGAAGAAGAATAATTAAAAGAGAGGGAACTGATTACTCCATACCTTATTTAATCCGCATGTATTCAAGATAACTTTCTTATGCATGAGCAAACTTGTTCCATTCCTCTCCGATTTCCGGTTGGCATCTTCTACTTGACTCGGGACATTCGGCACTTCTGAATGATCTTCGAGCCACAATTTGGGGCAATTCAAAATTATAAGTTTTTTAAGTGTTTCAAGATTCAGTAGCCACTCTGCTAATGTTGTCAAGTTGGGACAACTCTGGATTGATTTGGACTGAAATGTTTTTGCAGATCGTTTAATCCATTCAGGCAAAACCACCAACTGTGGTAATTCAGAGAACCTTAATGCTCAAAAACTTGTTGGGAATTCTTCTCGATTGTCTTCCCCTTCAGTCAGATCAAGTTTTTCACCATTCTCAATGGCCAAAACCTCTAAACTAGTAAGGAATTTTAGAATTGGAATTAAAGAAATCATACCCCCACAACTGTCAATAATCAACATCCGAAGGAGGCATGTGCAACCTTGCAACATTTCATACAAAGATTCTAGCTTGCCACAATTAAATAATGCCAAATTTCTTAGAGAATTCCAGGCCGTAGGTAGAGACTTTTGTTTGGTTGTTATTGACAACCATCTGAGGTTGATCATGTATCTTATATCTTTCGGCAGGTCTTCTAATTTTCACTTCCATCAAGGAATAAAGTCTGCAGATTTTGAAGCTTGCAAATGGAGTTTGGGAGTTTTTTCATTTTTTCTTAAATTTATCCACCTTAAATGCTTCATGGTACCGATAGATCTAGGTAACACCTCAAAACATGAGTCACTTAAATCTAGAACTCGCAAGTATTTAAATCCTGAGAGTCACACATCAATAAAGGATTCAGAAGTGAGTCCAACCCCTTCAATCAAAGAAAAAATGGTCTGTTAACTCTTCGATTTTTGTAAACATTTCAAAAATATTTTCATCCTACCAAGTGTTGTCATAATAGGACAAATGCCAACGTTTTTAGAGATGTTTTGGGTCTGATAATTCATAATTAAGCACTCACTTTGGGCTATTGATAGAGCTAGATCATGTGCAAGATCATGTTTTTTGAATAGTCAAAAGTAACCAGCATCACTATAATCTTCAAGAAAGCATCTTGAAAAGAGCTCATCTACATATTGGTTGCCAATATCTTTTGGCTCTTGATTTTCATCCGGTGATTGAAGCAACCCTTGAGCCATCCAAAATGGAATTAAGTCTAAAGTATTGTATTTGTAATCTTTTAAAAGAAATGAAAAATAAGCAAAACATTGTTTCAAGTAAGATGACATTTGATTGTAACTCAATTGCAAGGCCGACAAAATATCACCTTCTTTCCTGTTCAATTTCTAGATTTCATTGTCTTTAACAAAACACCAACCGTGCTCATCAAGCTTTGAATATAATAAGCTTCCCAACAACTTCACTACCAAGGGAAATCCTTTGCATTTCTTCACAATCTCTTCCCCAATTTCCACTAGGTTTGCATGTTGCCTCTCTTCTCCTTCATCAAATGCCCATTTTATAAATAAAGACATACACTCTTTTTGTGGAAGACCTTTCAAATTTTACGGGCACATGGTGCTCATCCTAGAAGCAATTGTGGGGCTGCGTGTAGTTACAAGGATCTTACTTCCATTGGCACCCCCCATCAACAAATTCCTCAACTCAATCCATTTCACCCTGTCCTCGTTCCAAACTAGGATCTTTATTTTTTATTTTTTTTTCTTCGCTTCTCCTACATGGTGCTGACACGCCTATAGTGAAAAAAAAAATCATAGATTTTGACAGTCGCCGGTGAAAGTTGAGTCTGAGAAGTCATTACCGTTAAAATTGAAACCTAGACAGCCGCCGGTGCTAGATAGGGCCAATCGGTGAGTCAGAGAGCTCCATAGATAGTCATCATTGATGTCGTGCCCTCTGTCCCTTCCGATCTCTCTCTCTCTCTCTCTCTCTCTCTCTCTCTCTCTCTCTACATGGACAAGTTTGATTCGACCTCTTCTCTTCTCTCTCTCTGTTTTTTTTTTTTTCAAGATATGCTATGTACTGTTGTCTGTTAGTGTACTGTTAGTGTTATAACATGTTATGACTTATAACTTATGAGTAAGTTATAACACCTTTTTTTTTTAATCCCACTCTCACTGCATATATATACATATATATATATATATATATATATTTTTTTTTTTTTAATCCCAAAAGTTTAAAGCTTGTTTTCCTATTATGTTTTTAGTTTGATGTGGAATGTAGCCTATTTAAACTTTTGGTTTGTACTCTAAACATTTTATGTGTATTATTGTACTACTTTGAGTTTTAGTTTACTTATTTGTAGTCCTTACATTATTTAAATTCTAAACATAAACATATTTTATGTCTAAAAATATTAAAAAATATGCCTAAATATAAAATTTAATTAATTATTTAATTGCTATGTCCATGCTACGTCGTACTTTTATTTTTCAAAAGTTGCCGTATCACCGTGTCTGTGTGTGTGTCCGTGTCGGTGCATCATAGGTTCCAAACATCATTTGAGATAAGCAAGAATTTCTTACCATCCAGAATATTTCAAAGGCGCATTTGCAATTGCTCTTCCTCCAAATCGTTACAATTTTCACTAGTTATTGATTTGATAATTTTTACCAATAGCTGTTTTAAAACGAATTCATTAGAAACACACATCCAACCTTTTAACTTAAAATGGTGGACTACTCTTGCATTATTGAATACTAGTTTAGCTAATGCAGTTTTACCAACACCTCCAATCCCAACAATAGAAATAATAGAGACCTTTCGATCATCTGCGGGATGCATTAGACATTCTACAATTTGTTCTTTGTCTTGGTCTCTTCCTATTACAACTGAAGCCTAGACAAAGGAGTAGCTCATCTCCCTCATACGCATAAAATGCTTATTATCTGAACTTTGAGAGAGATGAAACTTATCCTTATCGGCTAAAACCTCATCTAAACGAGCTCTAATTTCTTTGACTTTGTGAGCCATCTTGGTTCGGAATACAAGTGAATTAGAGGAAGAAAAGAAACGGCGTACCTTCATGATGGTGCTCCCCTGTATTTCCACCACTTGCCTCTGCAACACTTCACCCTCGAACTCATCAAAGGCATCTTGAGCATCATAAAACACTTCTTTGAGCTGCCCAAGGCAGACGATCAACTCCTGATTTTGAACCTATTAGTCTTCTGCATCCAACAACACAGCTTTGATAGTGGATAGGGTGTTTTCTAGTCTGTTCAGATTGCTTTCAACACCCCATACCAAGCAAGCTTTTTGGAAAGCCAGGGACCCTATTTTCCCCAGCACTTTTGCTGCGATGTTAAAGACAAATGTTTTAGCAGCCATTTTAGAGAGAGAGAGAGAGAGAGAGAGAGAGAGAGAGAGAGAGAGAGAATGAACGGAGTTTCTTAATTTGTGTGAGGTTGAAATTAGAAAATGAGGAAAAGTAAAGGGATTTCAGCTTCAAAGTATGAGCTGGTTCTTAGTGTTCCCACCCAACCATTGACTTTCTAGTATATTCACATGGCTGCCAGCCGGCCCCAAATACAATTTCTTTGTTTTTTATTTTTAGTTCTTTGCTTTGATTTGACGTGATTTATATACTCTATTACTCATTATATTTCTTTTGGTGGCTATGTGTGCCATTTCCACCTTTTGACTGGAACAGTGTGAGAACAGAGCAAAACAAGTAATAAGCAATTATGTGTCTTGTATGTAGGGTTGTCCAAAAAACCTGCTGAACTGACCCACCCTACCAAACTGATCAGATCCGAACCGTCCACCACTCGATCAAACTATTTCGACAGTCAGCAGCGGGTCCTTGCTTTCCAAAACCGATTCTGGTGGGTCGGCAATGGGTCTTTTCTTCCAAAACCCAAGCCACCCGACCCGATTATACTATAAATGGGTTAAAAGGATTTTCAGAACTCACCCAAATCTCAGACTCAGTTCTTCTACTCTCACTCTCTCCTCTAACGATCTCTCTGCTCTTTGCCGATCTCTACTCTTCACTGGTCTCTGCTCTTCGCCGATCTTTGCTCAACGTTGTCGATCTTTGCTCTTCGTTCGCAACGTCTCTAATAGCTCTTCGCGTCCATCACCTCCATCTTTTAGGTTTGATCTCTCTACTCTCTACTCTCAGTCACTCAATCTCTCTACTTTTACTCGCCAGGTCGTCACTAGTTCAAAACTTCAGATCTATGATTATCTCTTTCTCAGGTTCAAGCTCTCAAGTTTGATCTCCCTATTCTCTATTATTAAGTTTGTCGATCTGTTATTTGGGTTTGTTGATCTGATCTTTGGGTTTGCAGTTGTAAATCATTTAAATCGTTGGTTTTATTCTTTAAGTTTGGGTTTGTGTTTGATGTTTGTATTTTTGGTTGAAATCAAAGCCGACCGCCGTCCACTCGAGCCCGATCCGACTCGACCAGTGGATTTTCACAGTCGGCAGCAGGTTCGGAATTTCTCCACCTGATTTGATCGGGTCGATTACAGGTTAGGCACAAACTCGATCCGGACCGACCTGTGAACAACCCTACTTGTATGTATCGTGTGAAAGAGATAAGAATACTCATAAACAAATGTCACAATTTAATTGGATATTAAATAGATTAAATAATGATTTTAACTAAAACCCTAAAAATCATAGCATGCTTGCAATACACAAAAACAATGTAAGGGACTAATGAAGACAAAATTCTTATACAAAAGAACGCTTATCACGGTACTAGCTATTGAATGAACTAGTTTTAGTCCCCTCGACTAGCACATTAAGATTATGAAAATGGTTCGTGGATTTGGTCCATTTGGATATGCTTACTACTCTATGATGATAATAAATACGAATCATCATATACTAAATGTCATAGGTTAAAATCTCATCATATAATATATTTATTAAAAAAAATTAAAAAGAAGGAATTAATAGCTTTCAACATTTTTGTGCTCTTATCTGATTTAAAGTTTTGAACTCAATTACGGTTTCTATATTCATCATATTCAAATTCAAATTCGAGTCCTATATATAAAAGTGAACTTGGATTAAAATCTTGTTTAATATGCAAGTTGAGCCCGACTTTTATTTATTTATTTTTTCAACAATGCATTCACCCGTTAATCTAAGGGCAAAGGTGCATGCTAAGGTTGACTCCAAACCAATAGACACGCAGCCCAACCATGCTAATTTCACCATATTAGGGTAAATTATATTTTTGGTGCTTAACCTTTATACTCTATGTCAATTTGGTCTATAACAGTTCATATGTATCATTTTAGTCCTTATCTTTTTGGTATTGAGTCAAAATAGTTTCTACAGTTAAGTGGCAAATAGAAAATACTAATATGGTTAACTGTAATATTAAAATATTATTTTTGTACCATGTGTATTGCCTCATGGGCTTCCATGTGGCCATAATTTTTTTTTTTTAATTAAAACTATTAAAACTTGATAATTAAAACTGCCAATCCATCACCCCCCCCCCCCCTTCCCTTCAATTCTCATGCTAGTGACCTTCAACCTCTACTCTCTAGTGACCACCACCATTAGAGATGTCACTTTCATCCCTTTTGGGTATTTTATTAATAAATAATAAAAAAAAGGAAGCCTTATGGTGTTAGTATTTTAATCCATCATTTAACGATAGAAACTATTTTAAGTTTTTTACACAAACACAATACCAAAAGGTTGAGGATTGAAATGACAACATTTGAAATATTAAGGATCGAATTGACACATAATGTAAATACTAAGGACTAAAGATGTAATTTAGTTAAAATTCAATTTGGATCAAAATCTTATTTGATATGCACATTGAGCCCGGCTTGTTGATAGGCCTAAATTACCATGTATGTATAAATGTGTAATAGCTTTGCATTCTGAACACAAACAATGGCAACCTAGGAATCCTTATTCAATTTGTCCCACTGAAAAGGAAGGCATCAATTGGGCCTGAGAAACCACGGGCTCAAACAAGGATTATTAGTTGTAGAATTCTTCCTTTCAAACTTATTGAAAATGTACGCAACATTCTGATTACAAAAATAAAAAATAAAAATCATCGAGGAGAATATGATGATTGGTAATCATGAAGATTAGCTCTAATTAGTAGGAAGACACCTAATGTTCACTCTACGAAACAAGTCGATTTGCAGCTGATTTAAGGGTCCAAGTCTTGTTGCATGGAACATCCCTACTATTTATTAGGAACATCATAGGGCATCCTAGTCATGCCTTGTGACAGACACATTGGCCCTTTTTTATGTCATTGGACCGGAGGGTGTGAAGAAAGAAGGATCTTGGCCTAGTATTTCTCATTCTTTCTCATTGATTTGTGTTTCATGGCCTGGTATTTCTCTTTCTTTTTTTCTTTTGGCGAAAACACCATTTTGATCCTTACATTTAGGAGTTTTGGTTAATTTGGTCCCTACATTTTTGTAACAGTCAATTTGGTCCTTGTTATTTTCAAATTAGAGTCAATTTGGTCTTTATCGTTAACTCACTAACGAAAAATGCCTAAATGGCTAGCGGTGTGCTTTGTTGGCATACACGTGGCAAAAAAAACATATATATATATATATATATATATATAAAATCAAATATTTAACATTTAAAAAGCCACATAGGCATTTCAATATTAACATAAATAGCCATGTCAAACCAAAAACTAATATGGAAAAGTTAATTTTAAAAAAAATAAAGAAAGCGTTTTTTTTTTAATCCTTAATTTCTTTAATTGTCTTGGGTATTCTTGCACTTTCTTAGCTACCAAACACAGCCAAACAATACACCAATCTGAAAATCCAAACCAAAATAAAATATAGACATTGTTCGAAGCCCATAAATGGAGATTTTCTAGTAGCTACAATAAGGCCATTTTAGGTCCCACAAGCTCCATAGGACTTGAGAGTGTTGTTCTGGATGATATAAACCATAGCTGCAGCAGCTAGTTGATCAGAAAATGAAGTCCTAATGGATGAGAAACTCATCATAAACAATCAAAATTACTTAAACACAATCTAATTGGCTTAATTTCATATTAATTTCATATTGGTCTCTCCCAGGTCATGCCTAATAATTAAAGGGCAGCACTTCAATTAACAAGAGCGAATCCTGTGAAAAGGTAAAGTCTGAAACTCAGTTGAAATTTCACCAGAAAAGAGCAGTGCAGCAAAGAGATTTGTTAAAGGAAAGAAGAAGAGAAATTAGAAGATTCTCTGCTGGCCGATTTTGGTTGGGATTTTCAGTTTGGTGTATTGTTTGGTAGCTAAGAAAGTGCAAGAATACATAGGAAAATTAAAGAAATTGAGGATTAAAAAAAAAACGTTTTCTTTATTTTTTTTTAAATTAATTTTGCCAGTTTAGTTTTTGGTTTGACATGACTTTTTCTGTTGTTATTGAAATGCTTATGTGGTCTTTTAAATGTTAAGTATTTGATTATATAAATATATATATATATATATATATATATATATATATATATATATTTGGCACGTGTATGTCAACAAAGCACACCGTTAGCCACGTAAACATTTTCCGTTAGTTAGTTGACGATAGAGACCAAATTGACTCTAAATTTTTTTTTTTTTTTTTTAAAATAGGGACTAAATTGACTCCTACAAAAATGTAAAGGCCAAATTAACTATGACTCCATAATGTAGGGACCAAAATGGTGTTTTCACCTTTTCTTTTCGAGAGGATTAACCGCCTCTACTTTTTTTTTTTGGTGAATTACTTTAAGGATATTAAGCAGCATAAAAAAAATTAATTAAATAAATTAGGATGTGCTAAGAAGGAACCAACTTTGTTTGCAATAAATATATAAAATCATTGTAACTTGCTGGACACAACCAATCATTGAGCTTAAAGACATTAGCATTATATAGAACAAAATCATGAGACAAAAGTTCTCATACCATTGTCAAAAACTCAGAGGTCCTTTAAGAGTACTAGTTATCAAATTAATTAATTAAATTAGGATGTGCTAAGAAGGAACCAACTTTGTTTGCAATAAATATATAAAATCATTGTAACTTGCTGGACACAACCAATCATTGAGCTTAAAGACATTAGCATTATATAGAACAAAATCATGAGACAAAAGTTCTCGTACCATTGTCAAAAACTCAGAGGTCCTTTAAGAGTACTAGTTATCAAGCCAAATGGATGTGTTCTTCATCACCAGGCCAAATGATGTTAACTAAACTCCATACCCATTAGTTCTCCTCCTCGTCTACCCTCATGAGTCATGAGCAAGCCATAGACATTGCTCTAGTGTATAAGCAATCCATAGATATTATGCATGTTCTTGATTTAAAGGCATCACATATGTAATGCCATAACATTGTGCATCTTAAAATCAAAATATTATCATTGTCTCACATGTCAAGCTAAGCTTATCGTTAGAAAAATAAGATTTAATATTCATAAACTCCAAAATAACATTATAATCCAACTTCTAATGATAAAACATAAATAAAAAATTTCAAATAACTCATGACAGAGTAAACTCCCAAAAAATACAAGATTGAATTTCAAATACAAAAAGAAAATCTCCGAAACTAACAATGCACTCAAGATTTCAATGATAGTCTACCTGAAGCTCAAAACATCTCGTCCTTAATGATCTTGTAGAACTGTAAACACAATCAGCTAATCTACAAAAAATATTGAAACGACAAATAAGGCGCAAAATAAACCTTGTAAGTGATAAATCACGCACTAACATCTAAAAGTAAAAATAGAACTATAAGATTCGTACTGAAACAAAGTATAAATAGAATAATAGGGGTGAGAAAAATATTTTGGTTTCTTAATGGGTTCAAAAATGTCAAAAGACTCACTGGATAATAGCGTAAGAATTAGAGGCAAGTCAAAAGAAAACAAGATCATGTATTATATAATGGAAACGACACTCAAGAGATAAAAAATGCTCAATAAACATATCACAAGTTTGATAATCTAAAATTGCGTGTCTTGTGCATTGCTCCACTAGATAAGGTCACATTATTATCCTCAAGGTTTGGGTCAATGAAATATATCTCAACTATCAAAATTATCATCAACATAATCACGTTATGAATCTGCACAACCTCCACTACATCACATAATTCAAATAATGGTTATATTAAACTCATGGACAGGGTTACTGAAACTATCTTATAGCCAACAATTCAAGTCAAAGGAGTATACATACATCAATATAGTAAGTCAAAAAGCAGGGTGTGCAGCTAACCCACCAATCCGTCAAAGCCAATCCAATCCAACCCAATCCATCAGTTGGGTCGATATTTAGGGGTTGGTAAGTTGGGTTGGGTTGCCAAATATTATTTTATAGCGAGTTGGGTTGAGTGCGGATTAGCAGGTTTACAAATTTGCCTAACCCAACCTGATCCACCTATATTTGACATTTATTTAAAATATATATTATATGGTTTTATTATTTACTCTTGATTTGATGAAATACCAAGATATTTATAAGATTTCTCATTAAAAAAAAAATATTTATAAGATTATAAATTTGCTTTTATTTGTGTTGGTTTGATGCACTAATCATATAGTTTGTATTAGTTTGGCGCTATGCTTAGGTTTAATTAGTAAATCTGTTGTTATTTTAAATGTCCAATCCGATCCACGCGTGTTGGGTTGGACCCCTGTGATGGATTGGGTTGGATTGAGTTTTTTTCAACTTGAATATAGTGGATTGAATTGAAAATATCTTAACTTAACCCATGCACACCCCTATAAAATATTATGAAGCTATAATGAGTTGGAATTGGATCTCAAGAATATGTTGTATAGAGAACACTTTTGGATATATACTCCTAGATCTTAGTTACATGGTATTCCCTCGTTTCATATGAATGTTAGATACTACCATAAATTATTTATTATTATTTTTTGGTTGAATCTCCATGAATTCAATTAATAGAAGCCACAATAATGTGAAAGGAGGCAATACAACGTAATTGTACTCTTAGTGGATCTCGGAATTTTTTTTTCAGGGGGTCATTAAAAAACTTATATTAAATAAAATTTAATATATGATGAATTTTAATATATTGAGTTATTGACAAAAAAAAAAAAAAAAAAACCGCAAATATATGAACTTTTACAATTTCATCATAAGAGTTTTCAAATTTTGAAATCAGTGTATAATAGATCATTATCAGTTGTCATTATCTACTACTAGTGTAGGTAGGTGTTACCATTTTATTTTGTTAAGTTTGAATAAATTTTTTTTTAATGCAGTTGTCATTATCAATTTGTCATTGTTTTTATAAAAATATTTTAAACTAAATGACAAAACACAACCTACTAACACAATATTAATTATTGACCTACACAGCCATACTCATCCATATATAAATAATACACTAAGTGTCTACTTAACCAATCAAATGCTTGAACAATCACTTATAACTTTACTATTTTTTTTTTTTTAATTCTTTAACTTTATAACTGTTAAAAACTTAAAAAGGATATGGATGGACACCCAAAGTGGGTATGTCCTTTTGTATTCCCCATTCAAGATTTATGGAGTGAGTAATGGTTTGGACCGTTACTCTACCCCACTAAGTCCACTATCCTACTCAATATTAATGGAGTGGTGTGTATATAAACACCAAGAGTGGTATCTATTGTAGGGTGTACGAATTCTGTATTTCTCATAGTGTTTATAGAGTGTTGTGAGGCTCTTAGGTTGTGGTTTATGTTTGAATCACTCTAGTAGTATGCAACACCGTCGGAGAAACGTTTTTTTTATTTATTTGTGGGTTACACAAGCTGGAATTGAAACCGTGTTTGGATTGCTGGTCGACATGGAGGGTGGCTCTAGACAGCGTAGAACAACCTCAAAGTTCCTGTGTGATCATCGGTTTAGGCCAAGAGAGGTATGCCGAAAAAAACCGATTACTTATATTCCGCTGCAAGTTTCTATTTCTTACAATAACAAAAATTATTATAACATGATAACAGTACACATACATGTAATAAATCACCTTTATTTCCTAATTATTAAATCATATAACCATCGCACACCCTTAGTGCGATGGTCATTCCACAAATATAAGTGCTTGTGGGGTGTGAGGGCAAGGGTCGGATTTCAACTTTCCAAAAAAAAATTATATAAAGTTATATTATATTTATACAGTAAATGCACACATCTTCACACACTCACAAAATTCACTTTTTGTGTATATATATATATATATATATATATATATATATATATATTGAAGTGTCCATACAAAATTTTTTTAATTAAAAAAATGTATTACTTTTTTGTTTTATTTAATATGAATATAATTGTAAATTTATACCAACTTCATTTTCCATCTCTCCATTTTCCATTCTCCCAACCATACATATGTGAAAGAAAATTAAATCTCTTCTATCTTCACAATTTGCTATCCCTTATTCATTTTCTATCCTCCCACTTTTCATTCCCTCCAACCAAACGCACCTTTATTAGAGGATAGAAAAGAGCACTTGAATAATTAATCTATAATATAGTCTATAAGTATCTCCACCAATTAAGAGCACTTGTACAGATTAAGCAGTTTATCAAATCAAGAGTATCTCCATTAGTCCATTAATACTTCCAATTTCAACATCTAATTAACATAACAAGAATTCCGACTTTGACAAAATTAATGTACAGTACAGTGGACATATAATGCATATTTATAGGTATTAATGTATATATTGATTTGCAATGATCACACTACCAGAGATAGAATAATATTTTATAAATGTTAAACTCATGGAAGAAGGAATAAATAAGAGAGAGAGAGAGAGAGAGAGAGAGAGAGAGAGAGAGAGAGAGAGAGATTACTCCATACCTAATTATCAGCTTATTTAATCCGCTTGCCATCGAGATAAATGTCTGAGGCATGAGCAATCTTGTGCCAATACTCTTCGATTTCCGGTTGGCATCTTATAATTAATTCCGGACATTGTGCAATTCTGAAAAATCTTAGAGCTGGGAGACAAAGCTTCCCCTTCGATAGAGAAGACAATTTGGGGCAATTCACAATTGCAAGTTGTCTAAGAGATTCGAGATTCACCAGCCACTCTGGCAATGCTATCAAGTTAGGACAATTCCCAATTGTAAGCCTTTGTAAAGATTTTGCAGAGCGATTAATCCAATCGGGCATAGCTACCAACTGTGGCAATCCAGTAAAAACTAATGCTCGAAGGCTCATTGGGAAATCATCTTGATTGTCTTCCATTTCAATCAGATCAAGCTTTTCACAATTCTTAATAACCAAAGCGTCAAATGTGATAAGGAATTTTAGGATAGGAAGCAAAGAAATTAGACCCCCACAATTGTCAATATGCAACAACCGAAGGCTTGTACAGACTTGCATCGTTTCAACTAAAGATTCTAGATTGCCACAATTTGATAATCCCAAAAATCATAGGGAATTAGGGCCCCCAGGTAGAGACTTCTATTTGGTTGTCACCAAAAAAATCCTGAGTCTGATCAGGTATCTTATATCTTTTGGTAATTCTTCTATTTTTTCACATCCACTGAGATCTAAAGTTTGCAAATTTTGAAGCTTGCAAATAGAGTTAGGGAGTTTATGAATTCTACGGTTGTTACTCAAATCCAATAGCCTTAAATGCTTCATGGTAACAATGGAGCTGGGTAACACCTCAAAACTTGAGTCACTTAAATCTAGAACTCGCAGGTATCTAAATTTTGAGACACATGAATCAACAAAGGATTTAGTAGAAGGTCCAACTCCTTCCACCACAGAAAGAATGGTTCGTAAACTCTTTGATTTTCGTAAACATTTTAAAACATTTTCATTCTGCCAAGTATTGTCAGCATATGACAAATGCCAAACCTTTTTAGAGATGTTTTGGATCTGACAATTAATAATTAAGCACTCACTTTGGGCTGATGATAGTGCTAGGTCATGTGCAAGATCATGTATTTTGAACTCTCGCATGTAACCACTATCAATATAATCTTCAAGGAAACATCTTGAATAGAGCTCATCTATACATTGGTTGCCAATATCTTCCGGCTCTTGATTTTCATTTGGTGATTGAAGAAGCCCATTTGCCATCCAATATCGAATTAAAAGAAAAGTATTGTATTCATAATCTTTCGGAAGAAGTGAAAGAAAAACAAAACATTGTTTCAAGTAAGATGACATCTGATTGTAACTCAATTGCAAGACCAACAAAATATCCCCTTCTTTTTTGTTTAGTTTCCACATTTCGTTATCTCTTACAAATAGCCAATCACATTCATCAAGCTTTGAATATAGTAGACTTCCTAACGATTTCACTGCCAAGGGAACCCCCTTTGCATTTCTTCACAATCGCATGCCCAATTTCCACAAGGTTTGTGTGCTGCCTTTCTTTTCCTTCATCAAATGCCCATTTTATAAATAGGGACAGACATGCTTGATGTAAAAGACCTTCCAAGTTGTACGGGGACATGGTGCCCATCATGGAAGCAATTGTTGGGCTGCGTGTAGTCACAAGAATCTTACTTCCATTGGCACCCCCCATCAACAAATTCTTCAACTCAATCCATTTCCCCCTGTCCTCATTCCATACGTCATCCAAGACAAGAAAGAATTTCTTGCCATCCAAATTATTTCGAAGTAGCACTTGCAACTGCTCTTCATCCAAATCGCTACGATTTTCACTAGTTATTGATTTGATCATTTTAACCAGTAGTTGTTTTAAAACGAATTCATCAGACACACACACCCAACACTTTAACTCAAAATGCTCTATCACTCTTTCATCATTAAACACCAGTTTAGCTAACGCAGTCTTGCCAAGACCTCCAATCCCAACTACAGGAACAACAGAGATGGATTGACCATCACTAGGACCCATTAGATGCTCCACAATATTTTCTTTGTCTTGGTCTCTTCCTATCACATCTGAAGCCTGGACAAAGGAGTAACTCATCTCCCTTCCACGCACCACATGCCTATCATCCGACCGTGGAGAGAGATGAAACTTAGCCCTATCAGCTGCAACCTCATCTAAACGTGCTCTAATTTCTTTGATTTTGAGAGCCATCTTGGTTCGAAATACAAGTGGATTAGAGGAAGAAAAGAAACGGCTTACCTTCCTGGTGGTGCTCCCCTGCATTTCCACCACTCGCCTCCGCAGTGCTTCACACTCAAATTCATCAAGGACATCTTGAGCATCATAAAACACTTCTTTGAGCTGCCCAAGCCAGACGGTCAGCTCCTGGTTATGAACCTGCTGCTCTTCTGCATCCAACAACACAGCTTTGACGGTGGAGAGGGTTTTTTCAAATTTTCCCAGATCACTTTCAGCACCCCATATCAAGCGAGCTTCTTGGAAAGCCAAGGATCCCAATTTCCCCAGCACTTTTTGTGCTATGTTAAATACAAATGTCTCGGCTGCAGCCATCTTAGAGAGAGAGAGAGAGAGAGAGAGAGAGAGTTGTTCTTTGGCGAGAGGAGGTGAGACTGTGAAAGAGATTCAGATTTTAAAGGGTGAGAAAATAGATAAGATTTATGAGGACAACTGGGATTCCACGTGGACAGCTGCTATTGTTCTTAGACCTCAGTCCACCCCGCCAAATAATTAATAGATGCGAGATAAATAAGTATTTTATTTTGGTAATAAAGGATGCTTATATTCTTAAATCATGTTTATATTATTTTGTTGTAAAAAATATATATAGTTGACTTGAACTTGACTTTAAAAATATATAGTTGACTTGAACTTGTCTTTCACCTTTCAGACTTCAGAGGTCTTTCTGTTATCTTTATTTGTTTCCTGCTTGCATACTTCGACACTAACGAAGCATTTTCCAAACTTTAACATGGCAAAGAAGCTTTGATTTGTCCTCTTAGCCATACTCTTCCTCCTTATGAAGTTCAACGCGTTCAGCTGCCAACATTAATTTCATGATAACCGTTTGATTTCATCGGATGATTGTGAGCAAACCTATGGTGTGTTATGCCATGCACCAACACTGTCCTAGGAAATGGATTTCTAATTCTTGTATATGCTTCTTGCATTTTCTGGGCTGCTAAGATTTTGACTGATGGAAGTGAGATTTTGCTTGAGATTCTTGGTCCGGGCATCATTGGTGGTCTCTCCTTGCTCATATTCAACTCACCTCCTAATGCTATTATCATCCTTGGTAAGTCTGACTTGCTTTTATTCTTTGTTGAAATTATTTCAAACCATCACTTTCTGCGTGCTACATTGCTTATTCGGGCATCATTGTCCTTTAATTCTTTACTTCTTCAAAGATGAAAGGTCAGAAAGGACCAGGGGTGCGGTTCCAAATTCTAAACCATAAAGCCCATGTGTTAAATGTCATTTCTAAGTTCTAACTGTAACATTATTATGATTCGATTTGTGTTTGAATGATTATAGATTCGTTTGTTCCTGAGCCAGAGCCTCTATCTTAGAGTACTAATGTTCCTACGAAAGGCAAATTCCATCCATTTAGCGATGGCAACAGCCCGTAAAGAGATGGATACCCACCCGGCAGTCACTGATTTTACCCGACCCATTAGAGGATTTGGATATAGGGTATCTGGGTATGGATATTTCCTGTACCAAATCCGGAAGGTCGGGTAGGGGTAGGTAGGGTGATACCTGTTAAATGCCTTGACTGAATTTGTTTAACATGGAAACAACTTGAGTCGAGGCACTTGGAAACTTCAGATTTATGGGTGTTTTTATGTTAAATTTTGTTCTCTAAATCAATTTGTTGTTTCAAAAAGGTAAATTTAATCACTTAATCATTATTAAATGAACATTCATTAATGCTAATGAACTTTCTTATGTATTTTTAGCATCGGGATACTATCCGAGACCAAGGAAACTGCTCAAAGTCAGCTCTCCATTGAACTGGGCTTGCTGGCTGGAACAGCTGTTAATCTTCTGACATTACTTTGGGGATCCTCTGTTTTATTTAGCAGGCATGACCTTGAAGATTCTGCAGATTCAGCTTTACTGGTATTTTCTCATACTTCACACAGCAAGGCTATGAATGAATGTGGGTCGGGGTCTCTGGCTGACCGTTTGAGACTTGGGAGCTTGACGGAGGATGGGTTGTCTTATAAGGAGAGATTCATAGTGAGATGCTATGAAGTTGGGATTAACAAAACTGCCACTGTTGAAACCATTGCTAATCTCTTGCAGGTTCTTTCAAAAATCCTACATTGTGTTTTTGTTCTTTTCAAATAGTTTTACTTTGAATTGATTTAATTTTGGGTTTTTGTTAATAGGTTTATCGGTTGGGATTTGTGGGTTTTGAGTCTCTTTGACATGCATTTGCTACTTGTTCTAACATTTTTGTGGGATTTTCTCAACTGGGTATTGTCAGTTTTGGATGTCTGGGTTTGATTGTGATTGTTTTGTTCTCTGTTACATGCATTTGCTACTGATTGTTTTGAATTTACAAGATTGTAAGTAAGTTTTTTCATTGGATTTTCTCCTATTGTTGGTTTTGCTATTTTCTCTCATTTGTATCCGTAAAGATCTAAAATTTTTACTAGTCTTTTTTTTTTTTTAAATGTGTGAGTATCAGCAAATATTGGATTTTTAATTGGGTGTGTTGTAACTTGTAAATCTCTATCTGTCTCACTGTCCATTTCATTGTCATGTAGATTTCTGAATTTTAGCGCCTGAGTAATGTTGCATGGCTTTGTTGTTGACTTGCTTAGGCTGGTCACTGTGCTCTGAAAACATTCCACTCTGCTTTCTATTATTATCTGTGTCAAGATGCATGCTTGTTAGGTACTAGACTCTACATTTATTTGAATGCTACCATGCTGGAATTTGAATTCTTTTGTCTTAATATCTCTGATTTGGATCAAGAAATTGTCAGTGAGCATTGAATTCTCAATAACTCTTAGTTAGGGGCTGCTGATTAGTTCAATATCTAGAGATTGGTAAATGGTAATTCAGAAGTTATGGTTCCATTGTTTTTGAAGCTACCCATATTATGAATGAAAAGTTGGTTTCCATTTTCAGAAATCTAAAAAAGGAGAGAAAAAATCAATATGCAGTTACTCATTTCATCTTATTGGGCAAGGGAGAGATACCTTTTGACCTTAAATGAAACTTTTTGAAGGATTGGTTCTTCTCAAAGATCTTCAAAATAATCATTTCCTTGTGTGATGTAGGAGGTTGGATGCAACCATGCACAGAGTGTAGGATTTTCAACAGATGGCTTTGCAACCACCCCCACCATGAGGAAACTGCATCTCATATGGGTTACTGCTCGCATGCACATTGAAATCTACAAATATCCAGCTTGGTGAGTTTTCTTCTTCTTTTTTATGTTGTGAGTTTAATTGGGATTCTTACACGATTAACTCCATTTTGATACATAGTCGGTGGTACAGGAGTGATGTGATTGAAATTGAAACTTGGTGCCAAGGGGAGGGAAGAATTGGAACCAGACGAGATTGGATATTCAAGGACCATGCTACTGGTCAGGTTATTGGAAGAGCAACAAGGTGCATAATAAGCTACTCTTTCTTTTTTACATCCTTTCCCTTGCAAATGAGACTTATAAGGTTAAATAAATGAAGCAACGATATTGAAAGAGAGGAATCCTTTTTATAATCTTAAATGGGGAAAATGTTTTTGACACATGCATTACTAATTCAACCACATTTCACTTGTTTATATGATTTTCAAGTCCTGTGTGTCACTTCTTTGATGATTATAGAATGCTCTTCTGGGTGATTTTGATGTATGTTATAAACTCATGTATCAATTAGTCTCTTGTCGTGGTTTTGGGAAACTGCCCTCTTTCTCCATTTCAGTATCATCTAATTTTAAAGCAATTATGTTAATAAATCTCATGATTTCATATAGTTGTTGCTCAAACTACCCATTATAGCCTTTTATTTTTATTTTATAAGTAATAAAGTTCCATTAATAACAAAAAAATCAAGTCACCAAGTATACAAAGTATACAATTTTGTTCTTTCAAACCACTGCCCTTTTCTGTTGGAAGTTGGTGTTGTTCGTCGTGGTCGAAGTGCCTTTAAATTTGAAAACATGGGGTTGAAAGCTGAGGGTTTTGTTGATAGAGTTAAGCAATGGTGGGATGGTTACAGTTTTGTGGGCTCACCAAGTTTCATCTGGGCTCAAAAATTGAAGGCTCTGAATGTTGACTTAAAAAAGTGAAATAAGGAGGAGTTTGGTGATTTGTCTTTTAGAAAGAAGGACAAGTTGTCTGAGCTATTGGGCTTAGATACGAGAGAGGAGTTAATGGGTCTTTCAAATGAGGAACAGATTCGACGGCTTCAACTCAAAGGAGATATTGAACGATTGGCTTCTCTTGAGGAGATTTCTTGGAGGTAAAAGTCTCGAGCCTTGTTTGTGAAGGAGGTCAATAATAGCACTCGGTTTTTTCATAGATTAGTAAATTCTCATAGAAAGGCTAATCAAATTATTAGGATTGAGGTGGATGGTGTCCTTTATGAGGATGAGTCTGAAGTGTGCTCTCAGATAGTTCTCTTTTATCAAGGGTTGTATAAGGAAATCGAGGTGGGGGCGTCCTACTATAGATGGATTAGATTTTGATTGTATTGAAGAGGATGAAAGGTTATCCTTAGAAAAGGAGTTCACGAAGGAGGAAGTCTTCTAGGTATTAAGGGAGATGTAGGGTGATAAAGCCCCTGGTCCTGATGGTTTTACCATGGCATTTTTCCAAAAAATATTGGAGTGTAGTGGAAAAGTATGTAATGGATTTTTTTGATAACTTTCATCGGCACTCTGTGTTTGAGCTGTCTATGAATGCCTTGTTCCTCACTTTAATTCTTAAGAAGCGTAATTCTGTTGACATCAAGGACTTTCGCCCCATTAGTTTGGTGGGTAGTGTGTACAAGCTGCTGTCCAATGTGCTGGTTAATAGGTTGAGGGTGGTTTTGGATAAGCTCATCTCTGAGACTCAAAACTCGTTTGTTGGCGGAAGGCAGATTTTGGATTCAGTACTTATTGCAAATAAATGCCTATATAGCAGGTTGAAGAGCAAAACCCTAGGTGTGGTATGCAAGTTGGATATTGAAAAAACTTATGATCATGTGAACTGAGAGGCCTTGTTTTATTTGTTGGACCGGATGGGTTTTGGGTTGAAATGGAGGGGGTGGATTAACGTTTGCATTTCGTCTGTCCGTTTTTCAGTCTTGGTAAATGGTTCCCCTGAAGGTTTTTTTTGGAAGCTCTCGTGGGTTGAGACAAGGGGACCCTTTATCCCCGCTTTTGTTTCTTTTGGTAATGGAGGTTTTAAGTAGACTCTTGAAAAAGACAGAGGAGTGTTGTCCCATTCGGGGTTTTCATGTGGGAGATGGGAACTCTATTGGTGTGAGTATTTTCCATTTGTTATTTGCTGATGACACTATCTTATTTTGTGATGCCTCTAGGGAACAGCTGCTATCCATAAGGTTGGTGTTATCTTGTTTTCAGGCTTTTACGGGGTTGAAGGTCAATGTAGGGAAAAGTGAGATCGTCTCTGTTGGGGAGGTGAATAATCTAGTTACTCTGGCTAATATTCTCCGTTATAGAGTGAGCAATTTGCCTATGAAATATTTGGGGATGCCGTTGGGAACTTCGTTTAAGACAGCCTCGATTTGAAATCTTATTTTGAAGAAAATGGAGAAGAAGCGCTCTGGGTGGAAGCGTCTCTATTTATCTAAGGGTGGTAGGTTCATGCTCCTAAAGAGTACTCTCTTAAGTCTCCTAGCGTATTTTTTATCCCTTTTCACTATTCCTAAAGCTGTGGTGACTAGATTGGAAAGCATTCAGAGGAATTTCCTTTGGGGATCTTCTGAGGGTTGTTTCAAATATCCTTTGGTGCTTGGGATAATGTGTGTTTACCCGTTGAGATGAGTGGTTTGGGGATTAGAAGTGTGGTGTCTTTTAATCAAGCTCTTTTAGGGAAATGACTATGGAGATATAGTCATGAAGCTACCTACCTTTGGCGGCAAGTTATCTCCACTAAATATGGTAAAGGTCAAGGGGGGTGGAGGACTAATGTTTGTAGGAGGTCTCACGGGTGTGGCCTTTGGAGAAGCATTAATGAAGGGTGGGTGAGCTTTTCTAAGCATCTGTCCTTTACAGTGGATGAAGGCACTCGGATTAGCTTCTGGCATGATAGGTGGATTGGTGAAAACATGCTAAAAGATCTCTATCCTGAGCTCTATGTGTGTTTAGCAGTTTAGGATGTTTGTATCTCTGAGGTTTTGTGGATTCCAGAAGGGGATACTGTTAAAGTGTGGAATTTAAGGTTTTATAGAGTTTTTGAAGATTGGGAGTTGGCTGCATCTTATTTTCTTCTTCAGCTTATCCAAATCCAGTATTCCTCGGGGTAATATAAAGGTGATGGTATGTTTGACACTCGGTCTTACTACCTTGCAATCTAGGGTGTTTCGAATTCTTCGTTTCCTTGGAAGGGTGTTTGGAAATCCAAGATTCCTAATTTATTTATTTATTTTTTTTTTTCTGTGGACTGCTGCTTATGATCGGATCCTCACTTTGGATAATCTTATACTTAAGGGTCGCCCTTTGGCGAATAGGTGTTGTATGTGTTGTTGTGATGGGGAGTTAGTTAACCACCTTTTTCTTCATTGTCCTATCACCCTTTCCCTATGGACTTTCATTCTTCAGGTCTTTGGTATTCTTTGGGTTATGCCAGGATCGGTGGCGGGTTTGTTATTTTGCTGGCATCAATGGCTTAGGAAGCATAACTCGGACATTTGGAACTTGATTCTGGGGTACTTAATGTAAGTTGTTTGGTTGGAACGAAATCGTCGATCCTTTGAGGACAAAGAGAAGATGTTGGATGAGTTAAAGCTTTGATGCCAGCGTAGCCTATTGGAGTGGTCTCGATGCTGGGGTTTTATTGATCATTCTTCTCTCTCTGAGTTTTTGTCCTCCCTTAGCTTAGTTTCCTGACTTCCCTTTGGTTGTAGTGCTGTTTGTTCCTTTTTTGGTTTTTTTCTAGTTGTTCATCATCATGAACTCCTTGTATTCCTTTTAATTCTATCTTTTATAAAAGTTTTCTGATTACCTATAAAAAAAAAAAAAATGAAGTATACAATTAGGGACTAGACAATTAATTATGCAAATTACATAAATCTTTCAAATCAGTAATTGAACAAAGAGTTGACTGTAAAAATCCATCAAAGTCCAAAAAAAAAAAAAAGTTTTAGATTAGGAATAGATCTCTCTTTATTTTCAAAGCACTTGGTATTCCTCTCTCTAGAGATACCACATCAAGCAATGCAGGGTAGCCATCCAAATAGACCCATTCCTATCCTATGACACCCAAAATGGCCTTTGCCAACCAGCTTTCAAAATTATTTATATTTCTGAAAAATTTTGAGATGCCTTTGAAGGAGAAGAATAAGAATGCACTATAGTCCATAATTTCCTTTATCTTAATTTTTATTTTCTGGGTAAGTGACTTGATCATACTGTTATGTTACTACTAAGTTAATTTATTATATTGATATGAAATTCCCCCAAAAGTGGTGCATAAACGTGATTTTCTACCTCAAGTTGCCATGATGGAACCATATATAAGATCATTCACATCCAGTTCTGCAAAATCTTTTCATGTTTTGAAGAAAATACCCACTTTTCTACCTAGCCAAAAAAAAAAAAAAAAAAAACCACTTTTCTATTTTAGCTAGCCACTTTTTAAATACACCTTACATCACACTCTTCATTTTCGATACGCTTTAAGTGGGCCAGGGGGTTTCAAATCCTAGATGTTTTCCTTGGAAACACTAGGAGATGATGCTGATTGGCCTAAAGGTTGTTGGCTTCCCACCCTTAATTTTCTTATACATCCTATTAAATATTCAAACAAATTCTTTTTGTTTTTTCCTTTCTTGCCATCACTTTTTTCACTCCTTCCCCTATTCCCACCCCCTTCTGTTAGACCCCTCTCCTAGGCTCCCCCTACAATTCTGATGACACCAATTTGCCACTCCACTGCCAAATCAGCAGCCTAATGGCCAGATCAGCCACCCACCAACAACACCAAGTCCAAGGTGGCCACCCAATGAGTGGTGAAGCCAAATGGCCAACAACATCAGCAGATCACTTTGCAGATGAGAGAGAGAGAGAGAGAGAGAGAGAGAGAGAGAGTAGCAAATAAAATATGACGCAGTGCTTGATATGGCTAACAATTATTGTAGCTTTTTTCAGAATTTTGAATAGTAATGAGTAATGACGAGCAGGGTGTGGAGAGCTTCTTCTTTTCTTTTCTTTTCTTTTCTTTCTTTTTTTTTTTTTTTTTTTTTGGGTGATTCCTGGCTACAGTTCTCAACAATTTAGCTAAAAAGATCATTTGCAAAAATGGATGTGACTGCTGTTATGGGGGTTGAAGAGCGACCATGGATTTATATGTATTTTGTTGCATTTTGTCTTTCCTTATAATATTGTGAAAAAATATATATTCTACTCTAAGGTTAAACGTTTCAATTCCTTCCTGTAGTAGCTTCTTTGCAAATCAGAAAATAAATGAGGCCACTATAAATAGATCAAGTGGTTATCTTGCTGGAACACAATTATTCGTAAGTTTAATGCTTCTCTTGACCATTGACAAAAATTATGTTTGTCTGCTGTGTGCCAGAATGTGCTTAAATGATCCATCTTAATATTTTTCTATTTTTACTTTGTAATTTATGACCCCCCCTGCACACTTTTTTTTGGGTTAAAAATTCTGTTTATTAATTAATCAATCTCATCTTGATTCAAAGATCACCTTTGTGGAAGCTATCAAACATTTGTTGTCAGATTAACTCAACTTGACTTAGCAATTCTTGCAATTACATCTGACTTTGTCTATCTGATTTGAGATGCATTGTCAAAGTTCATCATGTGAACCTTGTGTTTCAGCAAGTGGGTGATGATGAACCAAGACACCAGACGTCTTCAGAAAGTTAGCGATGATGTACAGGATGAGTATTTTGTTTATTGTCCGTGAGAACCCAAGTAAAGATGCCTTGGTTTCTCTAGGTATAAAATATCTGATTTTCTTGTAAATGGTTTTATACAGTTTACAAAATGTAATTCACATGGCACATTGGCTTCATCATAATTAACGCTTGCAAGATGGCATAATTTTGCTTGGCATATTTTTATTGTGTGATGGTTGAAACCCTTTTGCTCACATCTTTGTCATATGCGTGATTGGACATTGTAAATAAGATAATATTCGTCAATATATTAAAATTTGATAGGAACTAATTTATTTAATGAGATTGGGGGAATAGATAGTTTTACAATACATAGGTTCAAGGTGTAGGGAATTTCCACGAATTCCTAAACCTGTGAGAAACAAAAAATATAGAGAAAACACACGCCAAAGAAAATAATCACACGCACAAGACAGTATTTACGTGGTTCGGCAATTTGCCTACGTCCACGGAGTTGCAGAGATTTCACTATTATCAGAGAAAAATACAAGTTGCGGCTACAAACTGTTTGTCTCCTCACAAAACCAACTCCATACGGAAACCCTAATTAAAAACAATCTTTTATACTAAAAACAGGATTCACAATGGGCCAGACACAAACTAGGCTCCACAAAGCCCAATAAATCTCCCACTTGGAGGCTAGTTCAATTCACCAACGTCAGCCGCTATCTTCCAAACACAATCCCTCATCCCTGCAACTCATCCTTCTGTCCTCAAGCTAGAAGGCCAACTGAAGCTGCACACAGCTTCAGCTTCTCAATAGTGACACCCTTAGTCAACATGTCTGCCGGATTCTTAGATCCACAAATCTTCTTAAGTATTACCAGCTTATCTTCAACAAGGTACCGGATAAAGTGGTATTTAGTCTGTATATGCTTCGACTTTGAATGAAAAGCCGAATTTTTAGCAAGAAAAATTGCACTCTGACTGTCACTGTGTAGAATACCCATCTCTTGCTTCTTACCCAATTCATCTAAGAAACCATGCAACCAAATCATCTTCTTCCCAGCTTCAGTTGCTGCAACATACTCAGCTTCTGTAGTAGACAAAGTAACAATCTTTTGCAAATTTGAGGCCCAAGATATAGCTGTACCACCCAGAGTAAATACAATCCCAGTAGTACTCTTTCTACTATCAATATCACCAGCAAAATCAGCATCTACATAACCCTGCAGTTTCAAATTTGCACCTGTAAAACAAAGACATGTATCTGATGAACCCTTCAGATATCTCAGAATCCACTTGACTGCCTCCCAATGCTGCTTTCCTGGCCTACTCATGAATCTGCTCACAACTCCCACTGCATGTGCAATGTCTGGCCTTGTACACACCATGGCATACATCAAGCTGCCAATAGGTGAGGCATAAGGCACTTTACTCATATAATCCCTTTCTTCTTCTGTCTTCGGTGACTGTTCTTTGCTTAGTTTGAAATGACTGCCCAAGGGTGTGCTCACTGGTTTGGCTTCATTCATGTTGAATCTGCTGAGAACTTTCTTCACATACTCTGACTGTGAAAGCTTCAATGTACCATTAGCCTTGTCTCTAATGATTCTCATCCCAAGGATTTGCTTTGCAGCTCCCAAATCCTTCATTGCAAACTGTTTTGACAACTGCTTCTTCAGATTATTAATCTCCTCAATGCTAGACCCTGCAATGAGCATATCATCCACATACAACAGTAAAATGATATAAGAATTGTCAAAGAACTTAACATAGCAACAGTGATCAGCTTCACATCTTTTAAACCCAATTCTATGCATAAAACTATCAAACTTCTTGTACCACTGTCTAGGAGCTTGTTTGAGGCCATACAAGCTCTTTCTCAGTTTGCAAACTAGGTTCTCTTGTCCCTGAATAATGAACCCTTCTGGCTGAATCATGTAGATGTCTTCCTCCAAGTCACCATGAAGGAAAGCTGTCTTCACATCTAGCTGCTCAAGATGTAAATTTTCTGCAGCCACTATTCCCAGTACCAGTCTGATTGTTGACATCTTCACAACTGGAGAAAATATCTCTGTGTAATCAATGCCCTGCTTCTGCTGGAATCCTTTAACAACTAATCTGGCCTTGTAACGTTTGCTACCATCATGTTCATTCTTTATTCTGTATACCCACTTGTTGTGCAAAGCCTTCTTTCCTGCTGGCAGTTCAGTCAACTCCCATGTCTGATTTCCCAATAAGGAATCCATCTCATCCTTCATGGCTAACTCCCACTTGCTTGAATTTTCATCTTGCAAGGCTTCATCATAGCATTCTGGCTCACCACCATCAGTCAACAGGAGATAATTCAAAGCGGGTGAATAACGCTGTGGAGGTCTAATGGTCCTGGAAGATCTACGGACCTCAGCTACAGGTGTACTCTGATCTACCTGTGAATCTACATTCTCCTTATCTTCTTCACCCATTTTCTGGACAGTGCTTTCAGTCAATTCATCTAAGTTGACAAACTCAGATTTATCTTGATCTACCCCTGTAACATTTGGCACTGCAGTTGACCTGTCCTTATACATAACCTGTTCATTAAATATTACATTTCTGCTTCTGATGATTTTCTTGTTTTGTTCATCCCAAAACCTATAGCCAAATTTCTCATCACCATAGCCAATGAAAAAACATATTTTAGACTTTGCATCAAGTTTACTACGAGCATCAGAATCAACATGAACATAAGAAACACAACCAAAAACTTTTAAATGGGAAAACTTTACCTCTTTACCACTCCAAACCTCCTCAGGAAGTCTGAACTCCATAGGAACTGATGGTCCTCGGTTTATCAGGTAAGCTGCAGTGCTAACAGCATCAGCCCAGAAAGTTTTTGGCAGTCCAGCATGCAACCTCATACTTCTAGCACGCTCATTGAGAGTTCTGTTCATGCGCTCAGCCACACCATTTTGCTGTGGTGTTCCAGGAATGGTCTTCTCCATTCTAATTCCCTGTGCAGCACAGTATTCACTGAACCCTCCATCTATATACTCACCTCCATTATCTGACCTCAAACATTTTACTTTTAAACCTGTTTCTGTCTCAACCATAGCCTTCCATTTCTTAAAGGTTTCAAATACATCAGATTTATTTTTCAGAAAATAAACCCATACCTTTCTGCTTGAGTCATCAATGAAAGTAATGTAGTACCTTGAACCTCCAAGGGATGCAACCGGAGAAGGCCCCCACAAATCAGTATGCACTAGCTCCAATTTTTCAGCCTTCGGTGTCCTACCAGTTTTCAAGAAGCTCACCTTTTTCTGCTTTCCTAAGATACAGCTTTCACACATGTCAAAATCAACAGACTTCAATTCTGGTAGTTTCCCTTTTGACAACAATATCTTCATCCCTTTCTCACTCATATGACCAAGTCTGCGGTGCCATAGGCTTGTATCAGTACTTGTTTCAGCAACTGCAATTGTGTCTCTTGGACTTGAGGTCATATAGAGAGTACCAGTCTTCTTTCCACGAGCCAACACTCTGGCTCCCTTTGTAACCTTCCAAGTACCACCAACAAATAGTATTGCATGCCCTTCATCATCAAGCTGTCCAACAGAAATCAGATTCCTCCTTAGGTCAGGAATATGTCGAACCTTCTCCAATAACCAAACAGACCCATTGGGCAACTTTATCCGGACGTCTCCCATACCCACAACATCCAAGACTGAACCATCAGCCAAATACACCTTACCAAAATCACCTGCAACATAATTCTGTATGATTTCTCGGTGTGGAGTGGTATGAAACGAAGCTCCTGAGTCCAGAACCCAATCATCAAGTGGACTGTCTACTGCAAGAAGTAATGCATCCTGTACCTCTTCTATTACAGCATTAGCAGAGTCATCTTCATTCTTCTTCTTAGGATTTCTGCATTGCTTCCTAAAGTGGCCTGTTTTCCACAGTTCCAGCATTGTACTTGTTGGCCTGATCTAGATTTACTTCTGTTCCGGTTAGAATTTCTGGATTTTGATCTACCTCGGTTTGAATTTCTATCATTCCCTCTGCCTCTTGTCTCAAGATTTAGGGCAGAACCAGATCCAGAGGTTTCACCTGCATCTCTTCTTCGAACCTCCTCAGCCAGAATTAAATCTCGTATGTCGTTGTACTTTAGCTTTTCCTTTCCTGTAGAATTACTTACTGCCATCCTCATTGCCTCCCAACTGTTTGGCAAAGAGGCTAAAACGATCAGTGCACGGATCTCATCATCAAAATCAATTTCTACAGACGACAATTGATTTGTGATAGTGTTAAATTCATTCAGATGTTGTGCTACTGATGCGTTCTCTGCCATCTTCAAATTAAATAATTTCTTCATCAGATGCACCTTGTTGTTGGCTGACGGCTTTTCATACATACCAGACAAAGCCTTCATCAGATCTACAGTGGTCTTCTCCTTCACAACATTGTGTGCAACAGACCTAGACAGCGTTAATCTGATAACTCCCAGTACCTGTCTATCAAGAAGAGCCCATTCCTCATCCTTCATAGTCGTAGGTTTTGTCCCCAAAAGAGGTAGATGCAATTTCCTCCCATAGAGATAATCTTCAATCTGCATCCTCCAATACGCAAAATCTGTGCCATCGAACTTTTCTATTCCAGACGCCTTTCCTGCTTCCTCTGCCATTGCTCCCACTCAAACCTAACCCTAGGCTCTGATACCAGTTGTAGGGAATTTCCACGAATTCCTAAACCTGTGAGAAACAAAAAATATAGAGAAAACACACGCCAAAGAAAATAATCACACGCACAAGACAGTATTTACGTGGTTCGGCAATTTGCCTACGTCCACGGAGTTGCAGAGATTTCACTATTATCAGAGAAAAATACAAGTTGCGGCTACAAACTGTTTGTCTCCTCACAAAACCAACTCCATACGGAAACCCTAATTAAAAACAATCTTTTATACTAAAAACAGGATTCACAATGGGCCAGACACAAACTAGGCTCCACAAAGCCCAATACAAGGTTCTACCTGTTCTTTTGTAGGTTTGTATGAGGCACCAAATTTCATCACAGTAAATTGTCTTTTGCAAATGTAGAGTACAACATTGGAAATGCATTAAATCATAAGGAATCTAATTATCTAAAGCAAGACTGTGAGAAATAGTTAAGTTGGTATGATAAACTGACTAAATTATTAATGAAGGTTGTTGAATATTTTTACATTCAAAAATTTCAGAAGATGTTAGTGTAGAGCTGGAGCAACTATGTTATTGAATCTTGCTCTACAATTGCAAACATTTAACAAAGCTTGATTTTACATGTAACAAATTGAAAAAGTAAGGGAGATTGATATATGTGTAATGTTTATAGTAACATTTAATGAAGCTTGGAAAAAATTAAGTCATGCGAGGTATAAAGTTTTATAGTAACATTTAATAAATTATGTGAGTAACAAACTCAAAAAGATGAGAGTTGCTTTATATGGTTTGCTCACTTGCAAAGGAGAGTAATTAATTCACCAATTAAGGAATTAGTTGATTTAAGTCAATGGAACAAGAGAAGGTAGAGGAAGACCTAAACTAACATTTAAACACATGCATTCCTATTTTTATATCCTATGAGTAATCATAACAAAAAAGAAAAAAAAGAAAAAAAAAATGTCATGCATGGAAAGGGCATAACTTCAGAAAAGTTGAAAGGCTCAAGAATTAAGTTTTGACACCCCCCCCCCCCCTCCCCCTCCCCCTCCCCCCCACAAGAAAAATTCCATTCTATTAATATTATTTCTTTTTGGGTAAGGTCTCAATATTCCTCAAATCAATGGTTTTGCCTGGTATATTGTTGAAATAATCACTTGCAACAATAAATGGTCAATCCTTTGTTTTGTTTTTATTTATTTTTTGGCCTGAAAAGCTTTGCTTGTAATAAAAGATTTTACTAACATGGAAGCAGTGCCATTTTTTTCTTGATCTACCATGTAGGACCTACTCTTGTTAAATTCTTCTGTTACTGGAAATTGTCTACATTAAGGACTATGACCCTTTTTTTTTTTTGGGAAGAGTGGGGGAGGGATTAGATGGGGTTGTAATTTTATGCGAAATGAAATAACTGAAGATTGTGGTAGATGTTGTTACATCACAAGATATAATTGGAAACATCCCAGGTGAATATAACTTGGGGTTTATAGATTTCTTATAGCTTAAGTTGATAAATTCTGATCATCTCTAAACATCTCTATATTTTATACTACTGTACTCTCATTATTGACTTTGTTTGATATTTTTAATTTTTATGTTTTGTTGGTCTGGCTTTTCTAGATTAGCAATTCCTGAGGAGAACAGTAGTAGTTTGAGAAGAATACCAAAACTGGAAGATCCTGCTGATGATTCTAAGCTGGGACTTGTGGTAAGATCATTTGGTTGATCTAAATTATTTGAACAGTTTTTTGAGGTCCCACATCTCAGTATTTGATTTTTTGCAGCCCAGAAGAGCTGATCTGGACATGAACCAGCATGTTAATAATGTCACCTACATTGGATGGGTTTTGGAAGTTGGTTGAAGCCATCTTTTATTAATACTAATAGCAGACTCGCGCAATGTGCGGGAAAATTTGATATAATTACTTTTTATTGGAATATTATTGAATTAATATAATATAAAATGTATATTTTTAGAAGTTCAGTATGTGTTATTGGAAATTGTGTTTTAAATGACAACATATGAAAAAATCCCAAAATATATTGCCCTTTAAATTCATAAATTACATGATTACTTGCATTATATGGTAAAATAAGACTAACCCATCCATCATGGCATTGTAAAGTCATCTAAATATAATCATATGAAACCACTGTTTTGTTGATCTTGTCTCATAAACTAAAAGTACCATCTATACAACTGATAATATCTTTAAAAGGTAACATATGACTAAGAATTCTAGTTTACTACCCTCATCATTGAGATCAAGTTTTTTTTTTTTTTTTTTTTCAAGAGAGTGTACAAGTTCAATCAAGAGGAATTAATCAAGGAATATTTAATTATTGTCAACCATGTGAGTTTTCTCTTTAATTTTCCTGGTTTCTCACTTTTCAGAATGAAAATGACATTGGCATATATAGACTACAACGATTGTAGAGTAGTTATGCAAAACTGTTCAATACATTATTGTTCAAAACTTTGTAAAGATAAATTCAACCTCTTGTCCATGTGTTGTATATAATTATGGAATCTCAAAGTTTATTCTCCACTTAGGCTTGCATTACAAATACCAATGACTTAATCATAGAAACCAACACTATTGAGAAGATTATGCGATGCAGTGCTTTAGCTAGTGCTAAATGTTGTAATAGAAGTCATGCAATTCTAAAACTTGCAAACAGACACCACCGCGTACCTTTGGTGCGGTGGTCACTCCACCACCAGTATAAATGCTAGTGGGGTGTGAGGGGTAAGGGCTGGGGTTCAAGTCTCCAGGAGGGAGTTTCACACATATATACACTTAAATTAAGTTAGAGTAAGAATTCTATCTTGTATAAAAACAAAAAAAAAAAAAAAAAAAAAAAAAAAGACTTGCAAAGAGACTAAAATGGAAAAATGAAAAACAAAATATTAATTCAAAAATGTTAAATGAAATAAGCATTGCATATATGAAATATTTAAGTAAATAATGGGATACCATAAAGGATGTCATTACTGGTAGGCTATCACTTGAAGTCTTGAATCCCCAAAAATTAATCTAAGAAGCTAGATATAAGGATAATTGGAATAATAATAATAAGTGCTAACAAAAATTCGTAAGCTTCAATAACTGATTGAGCTTGATTGTTTCCGTCAACAAAAAATTTATAAATTAGTTTTAAAGGAACATTGGTTGCTTCAAATTAGATTTTTTTGGTTCTTTTGATGTTGGCAATTGTCCCCTTGTTGCATGCTTTTTTTTTTTTTTCCTTCCTTCAATAAAATCTTGCAATTCATCAACAAAAAAAATTTACTTTTTATAGTTTGGTTATTTTTTTTTATTTTTATAATTAGAAACTTTTATAGTTTTGTAGCTTTTCAAGTCATGTCTATAAAGTTATACATAAAGTGTAAAATATAGTTTTACAACTATTGAAAGTTGCAAACCCACATACCCACATCGAACATCTTATTTCTACTACTAACAAAGTAGGTTTTTTCCCCTTCAATCTTATTCTTGCAATTATTTGCTATTATGAATTTAAAACATAAGAAGACCTCAAGTTAAAAATTTGCTGAAGATAAGCCAAACCCTACAAAAAGAGAGTGCATATGCAAATGTGACCAATAGAAACAAAAACAATAGAAACAAAAATATTAAAATCAAAACCCTCACCATAAGAAGCTGTAATTCATGCAATATGTAGATGGAATTGATGGACATAAAATTAAGAAACTTCTCCCAGCCATTACATGCCAAAACATTTGAAGCTCAAAAAAGAATAGGGTGCCCAAGTTTAGAAATAGTGTTCAAAAGTATTCTCCCCATTGATTACCAACTACCACACGTCTAAGAGAAATTTCATCAAGTATATGTCATGCAACAATAACCAAAAAAAAAAGTTATCGACATTCCACATGGGATAAAAAAATGAATGGGTGACAATTAAAACGTTTTTATTGACAAAAAGGAGAAAAATAATTGACAAAAAATTAGGTCTTAAGATTGATCTCTTTTTCAATGTCTCTTTTGCTTTTGCACTGTCTAGTTCTCTGGTTTTCTCAATAGATTAAATTAGATGGAGAAAGGAGGGACTGAGTGCATGAGACAAAAATTAGGAGAGACAAATTGGTTACCTGGTTGATTGAAGAAGAGAAAAAAAGACCGTAGCATTACCGAGTTAGATGGTGTTTCGGTAGCTTTTGCAGAAGTGGAGAGGGGGCAACTGCAATATATAAAGAAAATAAATCAATAAAGAGAGAATAGGAGTTGAGATCAAAGAATTGAAGTAGTGCTGAATTGAGGTTAAAATGGATTTAATAAGGTGGTGGGAAAGTGGGGTGATGTTATCCCTTTGTTTGATGGAGAGAGAGACCAAAGAGGATGGTTAATTGAGAATTGGAATAGTTAGCCGGTTGGGTTTAATGGAGTAAATGGGGAATATGAGTGGGTTGCACAGAATCATTAAGGATTCTACATATTCTATCCAAAAAAAAAAAAAAAAGTGAGGAAGTTGAAAAATAGGAAAACATTCAATGGATATTTGGGGATTTTTTATTTTAATTTTTAAAAAAGAAGGTTTGAGTAATAGGAGGAGAGCATAATTTAATGCAAAAAAGTCATGATATATTGTAAAGTCATGATTATATGTAGCAAAGCAAAAGAATTAAGACTATTTAGAATGTCTAAAGTCATGAGAATATGTAAAGTCACCATATATTTTGCATTCTTTTAAAAAAGGTAATAAATTGACAAAAAATAAAAAGTAAATAAATAAATGACATGGATGATGACATGACTCAACTGGAGCGTAGCAACAATAAATACTACGCTTCAGTTTTTAGTAATATATAGATATAGATTAACATTACTCTTGTTAAACAGATGCCAATGCTTCCTAATCCCCACCCCCTCTTTTCTTTTAGTCACTGACTTTTAATTAGAAGTATCCTTACAATGGAACCACTTTCTAAATCACTCCAGCAACCATAATTTGTATAGGGTTGGAGAGGTCCGTAGTATATTCCATGCCTTTGTTTCCAGGTAGGGTGCCTTGTAAAGCGGGTGAAATAAATGGTACCAAGAAAAACTCCTGCTGAAAAACTGCTTTACTTCTCAGAAATGGGTGGAGAGTGCCTTTTCAAGCATCTGAATTCCTTTTGTTTCTCCAAAAGGAGGACCACAAATTAAAGAACTAAAATGAAATTAAAAGGGGAAACTTTTTACAAAAAAAGCTTGGTAGTGATAATATTTCTTATTACTCATCAAAAACTAAATAGGAAAAAAAAAAAAAAAAAGGATAGCAGACTTATCAGAAAAATAAAGTAATAAACTCTAGATAAGGTGTCTTTACATAAATATGCCTTATATACATGGTCTCTCTAAAGTGACCATTGAGGGGAATGCAAAGTCGTGCATGGATTCAGCAATACATCATGCTATAAAGGCTCTAGTCAGCAAATAAAGAATATCGTTCATGAAATCTAGACCTTAGCAGCACTGTTTGATTTTCGTAGTTTTTTAACTTCTCATTGGGTTAAAGGGAGGCAAACTTGGATGCAGTCTACCAACTTGTATGCTCCCCCAGAGAGGCCGAGTTGAAGCCCTTAGGGGGATTCTTGCTTGTAATTTATATGTTTTTTTCCATGTTTAATGAATTTCATCTATATAGCCCCCAAAAAAGAAAAAGAAAGATGGCATTATTCACATTTTGTTGTTTTATTAGTAAGTTACCCTCTCCTAGTCTGTTTTGAATTCACACCCTTGCCCTCCACCCATTATTATGGGAGGAGGAAGTACTGTTATTTTAATGATGACATTATTACATATGAAAAATTCATTGTTGATTTGACCCAGTTCATCCAATTATTGCTTTCTAATTTTGGAAATCAATAGGAATGTATGAATGTAATGATTAACATCTGATAGAAAATTATCTTTTTATTGTTACGAGTGTTGAAAGGTTTGAATTCATTAGAATTTAAGGGGATCTTTGTAGCCTTCCCCACCCACCTATAAATATCTGTACGCTGCATCATTCTTAAGTGACTTATTATGGCTTGTGTTTTTGTTATTGATGATACTTCCTGTCAATATTATAAAGCTGGTTGAGTAATACATTTTTTTTTCTACCACAGAGCTTGCCTCAAGAAATCATTGATAGCCATGAACTGCAAACTATTACTTTAGATTACAGACGGGAGTGCCAACATGATGACATAGTTGATTCACTTACCAGTGTGGAACCAGTAGAGGATGCCGAACTAGTTTCTAAGATTCAAGGAACTAATGGGTCTACAGCTGCAACAGAAAACAATGAAGATTTACGTCAGTTTCTACATTTACTGAGAGTGTCAGGTGATGGGCTTGAAATAAATCGAGGACGCACTGAGTGGAGAAAGAAACATGCAAGATGATACATAGTTAGTTGACTTTACTTTTCTATTGCTTTCAATGGTTCTTATTCAATCTTTCTTCTCATGTATGTTTTACTATTCAGCTCAACTGATTTTGCTCCAAAATTGTAGTTGGAGGGAGAGAGTTTCTTATGCATCCATTGCACACAACAGATGTCTCACAGTAAATGGGGACGGGAAACGCTGAAAATTGTGGATCTCATCTGTTGTCAGACATCAGTTGCCTGCAATGGATGCACAAGATACCAACTCCGTTGGATCACGCATACAGATTGCTTTGAGAGACTCCCACGAGTCATTTGATGTATTTTATTTCCAGTTTTTCTTTGATATTTATGAGCTCAATGTTCCATGTATGTTGCTGATATTTAACAATCTTGGCAGGTATATGCTTCCATTCCATTGCAAATAGACTAGTGTTTTCCATGAGTTTATATATGTAGAAAATGATTTGTGAACAAATCATTGCTTAAATGGGTCGGTAACTGTTATACTGGTACCAAATATCAAGCGGAAAAGTCTATTCTTTAACCCATTAGTTGGGGATTTTATAAGACTAATTATGTGTATAATTTAAACAAGTCATGACTTATTAAAAAAGTTAAACAACCAAAAATATGTGTTGACCGTTTTTTCAATTGTCACATAGTGGGTGAGTTTGACGGAGTTAGCTTCAAGCCAGATTGGATTTAAGTGATTTCTTCGTATTCAAGCAAGACAATCCGCATTAATAAACCTTGCAAATCTATCTTTTCTCTCAATTAAAGGAATAAAGCTTGTCTAGGTTCGGGTTTGTTGTGGCCTAATGAAGCTCCAATTCAGGTTAATTTTGAACGTGGACAGTCTCGCCAGCTTAAAGGCTTGTGATTTGCAATAGACGTCTTGCATTCTCACTTCGGTTGACTGTGTTGCAGACACCAAAACATGTGCTACTTATGTTAGTGTCTGAAATAAACATATAGAAAAGCATTTGAAAGACGAACTGTTAAAAATTAAAATACCCAACGCACACTAATTGAAACATATATATGTATTATAGGTCCGTTTGGATAGAGCTTATTTTTGCTGAACTGAAAATTGAAACTGAAATCACTGTAGCAAAATAATTTTTTAATGTGTGAATAGTATTGCGGGACCTATTTTTTATAAAAAATTGCTAAAAAAAGTACATGAACAGTGCGTAAACAGTGCCAAACAGTGCGTGAACAGTGTCAAACAGTGATTTTGTCCCGCACAGTATTGCTACAGTAAAAAAAGTGCATAAACAGTACCGGTTACTGTTCATGCAAGTTGAAAAAAAAAAAAAAAAAAGAGAAAACGCAGAAACCAGAAACAGGAAACGCAGAAGCTATCCAAACATATACTGTATCATTGAATAGTGAAGTTCCATAATTGGGGTTTTTTTTTTTTTTTACCAAGTTATTAGAGCTGTTATATCCTCATATATAGCCATCAATTGACACAATTCTTGTTGAAGACTCTTTGTATTGTTGCTCAGATACCAATATTTGAAAAAAAAAAAGGTGTATGCACATGTAGGATTGATTAATTCGATCACGTAACATCAACAACGAAAGCAAGGCACAATGAATCTCACCCTAAGGAGCCTAAGAACCCTTCCACCGAAAGTAGAAATAGAGAGTAGTTTTCCTTCTTTTTCTGGTATTCACATTCACACACCCACTTCCATCAATCATAGATTTTCGTCATGAATAGTTATATAGTTAATTACTGGTTGAAAATCAAGAGAGGCCACTCTTGATTATAATTTATAGAGACTACAATGCAGACTGCCAAAGGGAATCACGTTAATCTTTTATGTTCTTTGTCTTTATAAGCTCCTTTTTATTTAGACTCGCTTTTCCCATTGTATTTTAGTAAGAATAATATGAGCAGTTAGCTTTCAAAATAAAATATCTAACTACTTTTTTTCCTTATTTTTTAGCTATCAAGAGAGCATCCATATTGGTGGTGCTAAATAGCTATATTGCTATTTTTAGCACCATCAAATATCAAAATGTGCCCTACAATGGTGGAATCAAAGCTATATTTTCTAGCTCCACATTGCACTACTTTTGGCTGTGCACTGTAGCTGAAAGGTAAAATATATATATATATATATATATATATATATATATTTGTGTGTTCACACTACTTTTGATTATTTTACTTATTTTTATTCTTTTTTTATTCTTATTTTTTTTTTTTTACGTTCACACTACTATTGTTTGTACGTTCACACTTTTTTTACTCATTTTTTTATATGGTGTTCACATTGAGATATATTGTTTGTAGGTTCACATTGCTATTGTTCTTTTATTCTTATATTTTTTCTTTTATTATATATTATTTTTTTATTTGTGCATTCACACTGCTATTGTAGTAGATATATTATTTTATTGTGATGTTTATATTATTTTATTGTGTTAAAAGCTAAAATTGATCTACTGATGCTGAAAGTTTTGTAAAATAAGTAAGTAAAATAGATAAAATAACTTTTTGTAGTGTCAAATAACTCCATCAATGTAGATGCTTTAAGCAGTTAGCGCTGAAAATAAAAGAGGGCATAAAAAAATCCACACTAATACTTAAAAAAGAATTGTATTCAGCATATAAAGCTCTCACTTAGGAGAAGTGATTGGCAGGCTACCTCATACCTCATGATTCTCTTGTGGAAATTTCATAAACCATCGTTCCTAGTTTCATAATAAGGTTAATTTGATCAGCAACATCTCATCAATGGAGTTCATCACTAACCACAATCATCATGCTTTAATTACAACATGTTACGTCAGCAACTATCAAAATGTTGTATCAAACTTACTATTTTTTCAGCCAAGAGGCCAAATTTTTGACCTAAACGCTACACCTGCTCAACTTCTCTACCTATTCTCTGATCCATCATATTATTCCACTTAAAAATTATATGCTTGAAAATGATTTTGCAACCTGGCCATTAACTTTATGGGGTCATGAATCATGATGCTATTAGCAAAGAAACAACTATTGGAAGATTAAGAAAAATCTACTACCAAAACAATAAAGGAAACGCCCATGCAGATTAATTTTATCAACTAGATTACGTTAAGTCACCTCATTATCCTTTCTAAAATAACCAAACCTCCCATGCATAGGACATTAAATTTCATTCCCAGATCAAGTTAAGTAAGAAAACCTCATTTTCACAAGTTGCACTATAAATTCGAATGGCCATGAAGCAAATCTCTCCATGCTAAAAACAAAGACAAAAGATAAAAATATAATGGAGAAGACTACTACGGCATTGCTCGTTTTCACTCTATTTCTTATGGCATTTCTCACTGGTGCTGAAGGAGGAAGAGATGTGCCAAAGAAAGATGATCAGGTCTACCAGCCTCAGAATTTCGACTTCGGCTTTACTTGGCCATTCTTATTCCCTTTCGGGACTGGATTCCGTATTTTTTCAGGCATTCCTGGCTCAGGTTATCTTGGAGGCTCTCCTGGTTTTGGTTCTGCAGGTCCTGGTATTGGAGGAGATGGTGGCAATGGGGACATTCCTAATGCTGGTGTTGGATCTGGAGGCTCTCCCTGATCAATCAAATGGAACTAGCATGTTTCGAAGGTGTTTAATATAAGGCTAGGGTGTGTTTTATGATAGTAGTAAATAAGCAATGAGCCTCCAATAGGCTGTGTCCTATTTGAGCTTGTTCAATCATCTTCTATACATATGGCTAGTGATATGCAATGAAATAAAAGTGTGCTTTAGCTATGTTATCTCCTCGACACTTTCAATAAATTAGGACCCTGTCTCAAGGGGTCATTACTCTTTGGAATGTGATTGTCTTACTCTTAAACTCCCATTTCACACCACAACTGATGTCCATATATAGATTGTGTAAAATGGACAATCTACGAAATAACAATTTTTCTTCCTATTATAGTGCAACTCAAAGCACAGTCCAAAGCTTTTTTTTTTTTTTTTTTAAATAATCCCTTATGAATTTAATCCTTTTTGAATAATGTTAAAACCCTACCAATTTTAATGCAATCACGATGTTAAAGAAATGACATAGCCTGTTGACTGTGAATACTAAATTTGAATGTGTTCTCAATTTTTCTTCAAAGATGAAATGAGTCCTCATTTTGAGTAGTTTTAGATCTTCTTATTTAATGAAATCATAACCTGTAAACGTAAAGTTTAAATGACGAAAATTGCATTGAAAATGTGAAATTATTTAAATGGTGAAATAATATTTTAAATTTCTTGAATCTTTGGTAGCAGAGATTTACATAATTAAAACAAACTATATTAGTAATTAATTTAATGGGCTAATTGTAACAACTACAATTTTGGCATGTATTTTATCTTTATTTCTTGTTTGAATCATAAAAAAAATGAATTACTAAAATTTTGTAAGATCAGCTTAGCTTATGTACAAACAAATAGTCATAATTATTTTTTTCCACACACACCAAGTTATTACAAGAAAGATCCACTTGGAGATTGATGACCCCAAATTGTTGGCAAGAAGTTTTGAACATAGAATTTCATATATATCACGAGGTTTAAGAAACCAACAAATAGTCATAAATTAAAAAGGAGAATTAGTGATTCTCAAAATAAAAAATAGTATTTTAAGAGGCCCTATGTTAATTTACTTGAGTGGATTTAATTTAAGCCCTAAAAAATTTAATTACCCTTTTGGGCCCATAGTTTTAAAACCTGGACTGATCAATGAACCGTAAAAGCTTCTAAGGTTGAACTGAGGTTTGACCAATGTCAAAAAGTAATAATGTCATAATTAATTAATATTAAAAAACATATAAAAACTAACAATCTTATCAAAAATAATATTTAAAGAGGTTCAAGTATGTCTTAATTAAAGATAAGGTGATATTATTTTACAAATTTAAACAAAGATAATTAAATATTCTCCTATTTCTAATACTTTAGCAAAATTGTACCACATAACAATTTTTCAGAATACCAATATAATTTAACAATTAACTTCAAATTTTTGGAGTAGTATATCCCTTATTTTTATGGAGATAAAAAAAAAAAAAAAAAAAAAAAAAAAAAAAAAAACCCACCAAGGGTTTCAAAAAATAATAAAGAGAAGGAAAAAAAAAAATAATCTATAGCCAGCCACTCAACACGTATCATCTTATTTAATTAAAAAAAAAATTAAACAATTTTTGGGCCAAGTTGCCAAACCCTAGCCCATTGAGAATGTTTACCCCACTAGCTTGGTAGAGCATATTAAACACACATTTTCAGTTTTTAATCAACATTATATGCATTTTCACACACTTTTTCACTTACATATATTTCAAAAAACTACAAACAACATTACTTAAACTCCTTTAGGCCCTTAAGAGTCGACAGTTTAAGAGTAAGGCAATTTAAAAGTCCTAAAGCGCGCTTTCATTCTTCTCACCTTAGTATTTTAAGAGTCTGAAGTGTTTTTTTTTACTCTGCCTCAACCTTGCCAATCATGGCCAACAGTAAGTGTTTATGCTATTAGTTTTATTATTGCTATTATTATGTTATTAATTTGTGATTTATTTATTTATGGAGATAGAGAATGAATTTGATAAATATATACGTACTTATACAGGAATTCTATATGATCATGTGGGTGTATATTCAAAGCTCACCAATGCTTACTGTTTGGTTGCCATTGATGCTTCCGAGAACTTCTACAGGTTTCTTTTATTACGTTATATATTTCATGTTTTTGTATGTATTAGTTGAATTCAAATTATACCTGGTGTATTTCTAACCTAAAAACCTTTTTATAAGACTAATATTTTAAGAATTTTTAACATTGGATTACATATTTTGTATGTTGGTAACATGCCCACCAAGTTTCTTGTCAGTTAGATGTTATTTGTTATTTGAATTAAACTTTTTAGAGCTTAAACTAAATACTTTTGATTTTTTTTAATCTTTTATCAGATAATTTTACATGTAGAGAACAAGAAGAGAATCTAATCTTAGTGTGGATTTGTTAAAATTTGTTTCAAATTAAAAAATATTGAGTAGTATAACATAATTTAAATTTACATTAGATATAATTTAAATTCTAGTGCTGGCAACTACATTGTGGGTTGCATTGACATGGAAAGGGAAGCCCTTCTTAAATTTAAAGAAGGTCTTGATGATCCTTCAAGAACTCTTTCCTCCTGGGTTGGCGAAGATTGCTGCAATTGGTTGGGAGTAGGCTGTAGCAATCGAACAGGTAACATCATAAAAGTCGACCTCAATGGCCAACTTTTATGTGATCAAATGTCTGGTTAAACATGTTGGTCGCCTTTAGGTGGTGTTTTATCTCCTTCTTTGCTTGAATTAAAATATCTAAATTACTTGGACCTAAGCCACAACTATTTCCAAGAAATTCCCATCCCAAATTTCATTAGTTCTCTCATTAAGTTGACTTACCTTAATCTCTCCTATACATACTTTGCTGGAACGATCCCTCCTCATCTTGGGAATCTTTCTAACTTGCTTTATCTTGATCTCTCCGCTACATGGCTTGATGGAATGATCCCTCCTCATCTTGGGAATCTTTCTAACTTGCTTTACCTTAATCTCTCCTATACATACTTTGCTGGAACCATCTACAAATCAAAAAATCTCAAATTAAATTGCTGAAATTTTTCTAGCTTTTCCGGTTTAGGATTTTGTTTTTCTCTTTCCAAACGTAGGATTATAAGTCAAATAAAAAGAGGATGTATTAGGTTTAGGGTTAGTGTGCCATGGAGGAATAATTCAAATTTATTATTTTATAAAGTCTAAAATGAAGTAGGAAATACATTAAAGTAAAAAGTCCTAAGCATTGCTGATATTTGTTTTATTATTGCTATTATTATGTTATTAATTTGTGATTTATTTATATTATGTTATGGAGATAGAGAATGATTTTGATAAATATATACGTACTTATACAGGAATTCTATATGATCATGTGGGTGTATATTTCAAAGCTCACCAATGCTTACTGTTTGGTTGCCATTGATGCTTCTGAGAACTTCTATAGGTTTCTTTTTCCTCTTTCTTATTACGTTATTTATTTCATATTTTTATATGTATTGTTTGAATTCAAATTATACCTGGTGTAATTCTATCCTAAAAACCTTTTTATAAGATTAATATTTTAAAAAATTTTAACATTGGATTACATATTTTGTATGTTGTTAACATGCCCACCAAGTTTCTTGTTAGTTAGATGCTATTTGTTATTTGAATTAAACTTTTTAGAGCTTAAACTATATACTTTTGATTTTTTTTTTTATATATATTTGATCAAATAATTTTACATGTAGAGAATAAGAAGAGAATCCAATCTTAGCGTGGATTTGTTAAAATTTGCTTCAAATTAAAAAATATTAAGTGGCGTAATATAATTTAAATTTACATTAGGTATAACTTGAACTCATTCCTTATATATATTTGTGTGTGTACACATACTTACGATGAAATGCAAAACTTCGCAGTGCGTATGAGGCTGAGTTAGCTGATGTTATCCCTGTGGTTAAGACTTCCATATATAGCTGGCACTAGCATTATTGGAAGCCTTTGTGCTGGTACTACTGATGATATTTTAGAAATATAGATTTATATATTAATGGGTACAATACAATACAAAAAAGTATCCATTAGGTTTTGGCTTATGTATGTACTTCTAAGACTTTTCAAAAATATTCAATTTGCTTACTAAGCATAAACAGCTTGAAACACTATTTGAAAGTTCAGTCTAGAGATGGAAAAGGAAGCAAGACGAGAGGGGAATTTTTCAAAAGGTGTTATGTAAAAATTGTGTTTAGAGAGCAAATCGGATATTTTTGAGATGTTATGGTAGTACCTGACATTAGTGAAGACCTCAGGATAGTTTTTGTATTTTACCCAATTTAAATAATTGCTTTCACATTTCATAACTACGTTCAACCAAAATGAAATATCACCTTGCTATCATTCATGCTTTGCAGGAAACAAAAATGGGCTTCTATTACCTTACAACACCACTGACCAAGGTTGGTTTAAATTCTCATTCTGGACTGAAATAAAATGCATTGTCATTATAATTTTTTCTGATGTAATTAACGATCTAAGTTAACCATTTTACGCCAATCCTGTTAGCTTCTACCCTACTAAAACCGAAAATTTCACAACGATAGATTTGCAATATTTGTGTGTGTGTCCGCTATGTGTGTGTAGTTATCTTGATCTAAAGTTGCTTCATAATCATAAGAAGTTCCAAGTGAAATATTGGACTCTTTTGAATTGCCAAGTACTTTTTCTGATTTTTTTTTTTAATTTTAACTTATTTGATGGCCGGTTTGCTTATTCCTGTACTCATAAAAAGCACCAGCATTTGGATTTGGCTGAAAGATATGTTATAGGAGCTGTGAGTTTGTTCAGGAAAATTCTTTTGGCCTTGATGTATACTGGAATAATGTGCAGAGTTTGTTGGAGATATGAAAATAAAAATTGGACATACCATTAATTTATCTTTGAAATATCTTTCTATTTACATTTTTCTTAAATAATAGGCAATGCACCATAAGCTTGGCCTTGAGAGCAATTCTGAATTTTCAAATGAAGGTAGAGGGAAATTCATAATATTTTGAATTGAATTCATGTTCTCTGGCGATAATGTGGTATTGGCATGAATAGATTCCAATTTTAATTATACAGAGCCATAATGTGGTACTCAAGTTGCAACTCATTTTACATTAGCAATAGTGACGCATTTTAATCCTCCAATTTTACACTTTGATTGTCTTCAAGAAGCTCATGACTTTAGATAGGATAGAATGGAGGAAGAGAATATATATGGCTGACCCTAACTAATTAATTTGTTAAGATTCCATAGCCCACCCCAAAAATTTTGGGATTAATGCTTTGTTTGTTATTGTTGTGTGGTCTCTAAGAAGCCCATGCATAGCTTTCTGTAGCATTTTATCATTTTTAATGAGATATTGGGAAATGGCATGCTTGGTCTTTTAAATCTTGCAGCATTTAAAACATTCACTCTTATGCTCAGCAAAGTCTCAACTTTTAACTGGGGTCAGCCAAATGAATCATTTTACTGTTGAATAAGTGGGAAAAGGGCTTTCTAAAATTTTATTCTCTACTTGGTATAGACATCAATGAAATTTTTAGGGTAAATTTCACTAACTATCCCTGAGGTTTGGGGTAATACCAAGCAGGTCCACAACATCTCAAAACTAACCAATTTAGTCCCAAGTACACATTCAACTCTAAACAGACTTAACAGACGTTATTTTTTAACTCTCCCTTCTCTCTCTTCTCCTCTCTTACCCAAACACCACCACAAACGTTTCTTCTCTCTTCTCACTCTATCTCAAACCACCACCATGACCACCACCAAAACTCAGATAGCAAGACACCCAACCACCAAACCACAACACCACAAGTCCACAACCCACATACACCCCGATTCATGACACAACCCACAAGTTTGAACTCAAATCGCACCCAAAAGAAAAAAACACCACCACAACCCACAAATCCACTCGTTGAGACCAAAACTACCGCCTCACCACCATCGTTACAAAGCCCACCACCACAATACAACACCATAAATAGGAGCCCAACCAGCACAGATTTAAAGTCACAGCCACCCAAATCAAACCAATTAAAAAACCCATGGCTGAACCAAACCAATTTCAACCACCCAAACCACTAAACCCACGCACCACGGTTCATATACACAAAAAATACCCACAAACCCAAAGTCAAGGTTCACAAACCCACACCAGTAAATTCAACAAAACCCACCTCTTCTCAAACTCAAACCCATAATCAATGAGACCCACAAACAAAAAACCACCACCACCAATTCAAAAAAAAAAAAAAAGATCCAACCCACTCAGAAAATACCAAATCAAACCTTGCAAACAAGATTCACCATTGTGATTCGCCCACATCCCTGGAAAAACTTGACATCACCGACCAGATCGGTGAGTCAGAGGAAGCTCATGCATGGCACTCGCTCACGGAGTGGCATACCGGGAAAAAAAAATCAAGAAGAAAAAGCCCATTCTGCAACCTTTTGCTGTAGGTCTCGCCAATTATGTCTCGTTGGTTATAGTGGTGATTTGAGAGAGAAGAGCTTTGAGTCAGAGAAGAGAAGAGAGAAGAAATGTTTGTGGTGGTGTTTAGGTCAGAGAGGAGAAGAGAGAGAAGGGAGAGTTAAAAAATAACGTCTGTTAAGTTTGTTTAGAGTTTAAGGTGTACTTAGGACTAAATTGGTTAATTTTGAGAAGTTGTGGACCTGTTTGGTATTACCCCAAATCTTAGGGGTAGTTAGTGAAATTTACCCAAATTTTTATCATCACAAATCTAAAAGAGTTTTGTTTATCTATACTACTATTTAAGGGGCTTCTCCTGTTTAGATTTCTTATTTTTTAGTTCAAAAATATCTATCCTATAGTCATATGTTTAAGTAGAGACAAAACTAAAAGATAATTCGGTAAAAATACAACTCTAACTTTCACTAAAATATTGCCTAAAAAATAGGACCAGTCTTCTATTAATTTTCAAATTGTTTTATCCATTTATAAATTAGATTTTCAAAATAAAAATTATATATACTAGTCGTGGACCCGCGCGTTGCGCGTGATAATATTATTGTTTTAGTTATTATTGCTTAATAGTTGGTTTTTCATTTTCTTTCAAGTTAATATATTGATTTTTGAAAAATGTACAATCTAATATATTAATTCAACAACAACAACAACAACAACAACAACAACAACAATAATAATAATAATAATAATAATGTTGAATAAAATAATATGAGAAGAAAAAAAAAAGTAAAAAAAAAAAGATATAACAATAAACACCAAATTATTTAAATCATATTATGTAATATTATAATATTACATTCTTATATACTATCTTTAATTCTTTACAATGCAATATGATAAAATTTAACAACCAATGTGAAAAAAAAAAAAAAAAAAAAAATCTTAAAACACAATTAAATCGCACCAGCCTAAAGTAGAGTTCTAAAAAACACTAAAATTTCTCAACCTAAAGCAGAAATGAAATATATATATATATATATATATATATATATATATATATATAAAATCACCAAAAATTGAGAGAGAAAGAGAGAGAAATAAATTTTTTTGTGAAGAAAAATTATACATAGAGTGGAAAAGAGAATGCCAAATTTATACTAAAAGGATAACAATAAGAAGAACCAAAATAAAGAGAAAGATGAAGAATGATATTAAGAGAGATGGTAGTGGGGAGATGAAAATGTAAAGGGAAAGCGAAAAGTTGAAGAAAGTGTAAATGTTAAAAAAAGTGAGTACAATTTAATTTATTTAAATTTAAATAAAATATTATATGTTTAATTAAAAAAAAGAAAATATAAATAATTTAATTATATGAAGGATGTGACTGAGTTTAAATATTGAATAAAATAAGATTAAAAGATTAAAAAAGTAAAAAAAAAAAATATATATATATATATAACAATAAACTCCAAATTACCCAAATCATGTTATGTAATAGAATAATATATATTATATTCTTATAAATTATCTTTTTTTAATTTTTTTATAACTCAATAGCATAATATTTAACAATTAAAGAGAAAAAAAAAAAAAAAAAAAAAAAAAAAAAAAAAACTTAAAACACAACTAAATCGGACTAACCCAACGTAAAGTTATAACAAACACAAAAATTTATCAACTTAAGAAGAGATGCAGGAAAATAGATAAAAAATACTCCAAAAATTATTTGTGTGTGTGTGAGAGAGAGAGAGACAGAGACAGAGGGAGGGAGAAACAATCTTTCTGTGATGGAAAACTATGCAAAGAATGAAAGAGAGTAACAAATTTATAAAAGATGATGTGAATATGAAGAGACAAAATAAGGAAGATGAATACAAAGATGACTAGTGACATTAAGGTTGAGGGTAGTGGGGAGATGAAAAGGTAAGGGAGGGAAAGATGAAGAGACAAAATAAAAAACAATTGTAAGAAAATTAGAAAGAAAAAGGATAATGATGTGGATGCTAATGTGGCTCAACGTGAGCACAGTAACATTAAATGCCACGCTTTAGCTTTTAGTAATATATAGATATATATATATATATATATATATATATATATATATATATAAAATAAAACACAAGTTTTTTTCTTTTTTGCTAAAAAACAAAAGTCTCATTGCATGCATTTTCTTGCGCGTGCGATAATGCTAGTCGATACTAAGTTACCTGCCATGGTTAAATTGTATTCTATTGATGTCTTACTCTTATTGTTTCTTGCCTAATATTGCAGAACTTCAGCACTTTAGAAACAGTCTACCGGATCAAGTTGTTGTTCAGCGCATAGAAGAAAGACTCAATACCCTGGGAAATTGTATAGCATGCAATGACCATGTTGCTCTTGCTCACACAGATCTTGGAAGGGTATTATCATTTTATCTATAGAATGAATATTCTTTAAAGCTGTTTGGCAGCCCAATCTGAAAAAGAGATTGATGAAAATATACTCAAATATTGATCTCTTCTTTCCTTTTTAGCTAGCACCATTAACCCCGTTTATCAGCTTGAAGTCGGTAACTTTTTTAGGATACTCATGTTGAAACATTATTTTTTTCAGGAAACTGAAGAGATCATTGCAGATGTTCTCGGAGTTGAAGTTTTTAGGCATACAATTTCTGATAAAATGTTTGTGGTCAGTTATTTTGTCCTCTCAAACAGAGGTGCTCTGGTAAGGAAAAATGGTTCTCCTTGGAATGGTGTTTATTGAGGCATCTACTGAGTCAAGTTTTGTATTCTTACTCTGTCTTTTTGCTAAATACTATAGGTAGACATGGCAAAACGGGTCAAAATTTTTCGACCCGACCCGACCCGAAAAATACTCAACCCAAACACGATTTTTTTGACCCAAAACAAAAACGGGTTGACCTATGACCCAACCCGAGTTTTTCAAGTTTTTTGCAGGTCAACCCGCCTAACCCGCAACCCGACCCGAACCCGAATCACTTTTTTAAAACTCTTTTTTTTTTTGTTAAAAAAAGAGTAAAATTAAGACAATAGTAGTTTAATTGTTTATTGTGAGTTTTAAGGAAACAATTGATACATTTACATTTGCAAATTAATTGAAAGATAAAAAGTTGAGCGTTCTGAAATGAGTAAAGATTTTTAGATAACAAATAGCAAAGTACATGCCAAGATAATATGGTTACAATAAAGTTAAAAATATAGATTTAAAATTGTAGACATGTGTGAGAAACATTTACAAGTGTAAAAATAGCGAAGCCGAAGTATCAAATTAGCATAAATTATGAATACTTAGACTCATTTTTTAACAATTTATGTCCAAAATAAACGACTTTTCAAAATAAATTATGATATTTTCTAGAGTGTGTGTTGCTTAACAATGATATGGTATTCATAAAAGAGACCATGTATAAATAAGTTAGCAATTAAATTTTAATGTATATCTCAAATTGAAATAGAGTGCCAACCACAATTGATAATAGATTATAAAATTAATTTTCAAGATTGTAAATTTCTTATATGTTTTTATTCTTTATCAAATGAGTTATCCAATAAGTCATTTGTAATTTTGTTTTATATTTTGAAATGTTGATATTGTGTAGAAATAAAATATGTGTATTTGTTTTACTTATGTTTGTGTTATTTTGTTTTAGATAGCAATGTTAAGATTTGTATAATTTTAAAATTATTGAATAAATATTAATAAGTTTAATTGAATTCATTCTTGATATAAGTGGTGAAGTTAAAATAATGCATTTTACATAAAATAATTTGTTGCATAACTTTTCAAATGACAAATACATGTTGTTTTATTTATAAAAAAAAAAAAAAAAAAATCATGTGAAAAATACGGGTCAATTCGGTTCGACCCGACCCGATTGACCCGAACCCGTTTTTAACCCGTTTAAGATGACCCGTTTTTGACCCGTGACCCGTTTGACCTACAACCCGATTAACCCGACCCGAACCCGACCCGACCCGCCCGTTTTGCCATGTCTAACTATAGGTTCATCCCCATACATCCATTGAAGCAATGGATGAATTTGCAACACTTCTTTAAGTTCCGGTGTCTGCTGGGACTGTGAGCCGTGGTAGTGGGGTGATAGGTGCTGGTCTGACAGTGAATGACTGGACAGCATTTTGTGGTTGGGATACCACAGCAACAGAACTCAATGTTATTGAAGCTGCATTCCAATTGAAGCAAGCCCAGCCTAGCACGTTTGTGGATGTGATGAGGAAATCATTGATTGAGAGCTATGTTTGAGTCTTGCATCTCAGCCTTTAGCCAAGGATTGATGACAATATATTATAGTTATGAAATTGAAGCACTTCTGTTCATTTGGACTTCTTTCTTTTTGTCATTTATATTTTAGCTCTGCTGATGTTTTAATTCAATCAAGAAGCATTAATTTGGACCTATCAAAAAAAGGAAAAGATAAAAAATTAATTTGGGTGTTTGGCAGTTGTTTTTGACATTGGAATTTTGGTTGTGGTTATGATGGAATGAATTGAGTCTCTGTTAAGTAGAAAAACTTTTTTTTTTTTTTTTTGAGATATTAAGTAGAAAAACTTTAAAATCACTAACAATGCGTATTTGTGGCCCACTGGAATATTGGTAGTGCAGGAGCCGTATAACTTAACTAGCATTTCTCCCTTTGTGATAGGCAAGGGATATCATTTTTTTTATTTGACCAATGAAACACACATGGCTAGTTAATGTGTCACTTAACAAACACGTTAGCAACAAATAGCGGAGGGGTTGACAATTTAAACACACTCAAATTTCAAGGTGTAAAATTTAAAATTCATAATTTCAAGATGTAAAATCCAAACACTCCAAAACTAAACACCACAAACTTCAGGAGAGTGTTTTGCGATTTCCCCTTAATCTGTTGATAGTTTCAAATTCAAGAAAATTTAAATGGTACAAAAAAATTCTAATAATGGAAGTGTCTTAAAAATTGGTTTTAGAGAATTATTTAGAAGGGTTTAACTATTATTTAGCCTTAGTTACAAGCCTTTCCCGACTCTTAAGCTAGCCTATGAACTAGAGCCACATTCAGGGAGCCAGCATACAGACTGTAATGAATAAGCAAGATGGAAAGTTAAATGAACGAACCAGAGGAAGCCTTCCACAAACGGTGTATCTTGTTCCAAGTCACAAATATGCATGGTAATTTACAATCCATCTCTCTAGTCTTAAATTTCACTTTAATTGGAAGTTTGAAATCAACATAAAAGGCTTAAAGTCGTATTGTACTAATCATATTTTTGGTTATCCACAATCAGGAGCAGAGCCAGGGGGTCGAGGGGGGCAATTGCTCCCCTTGGCCGACCCGAAAAAAAAAAAACTGATAGTTTTAAGCGTTAGGACAAAGCAACTTTTAAGTTTGAGTGAGGAAAAGTTGTTTAGATTACAGTTCCTCTAAGTTAGAGCTTAAAGAGGGCCATTAATTTGCTCAAGGAGCACCAAAATTTGCAAGAAGGGCTGCGAAGTTCCCAAACCCAGTTGGTTGTGAATGGGAACCCATGACCCTATAGGATGATCTATTTTCGTTCTCCATGTCTAGGTTGTATCCATAGTTTTGAAAACTTAACTGGACCAGCGGTTCAATTGGGAACCAAGCACCAATCTAGTTCAATAAAAACCTCTAAAACTGAAAAAAATCTGGAACCGGGAGCAAAACCAATTTTTTGATCGTACTGATTTTTAAAACAATGGTTGTATCTCTTAAGAACAAATAATGGGGGTTGGTCATGTATATTAAAGCCTCATAGCTTTGGCTGGGGTTTGGTTCTAGTTCTCTCCATCGCCATGTGAATGCTCATGCAGCACTTAATGTATATACTCTTTCTTTATTTAATGGTGATTCCATGGTTTAGAAACTGGTACAATCAAAGAACCGGTTTGTACCCTGATTCTCAACTCAACCCAATTTTTGATTGGTTTTGAGAGATTTTATCAGACTAGACTAGTGCCTAGTTCCAGGTCCGGTTCGGTTTTTAAAATAGTGGTAATTTCTATCATCATGCAATAACTAAAACAAAATATTATTTCTTTTATCTATTAAAACCTACATTTTTATAAACAAAAGAAAAAAAATCATATTTTATCAATATCAGTAATATTCAAATTCTATAAAAAAGAAAAGCAAGTTCGCCAAAAGTAAGGAAACTAGAGTTTGAACAACAACAAAAAAAGGAAAAAAAAATATTTTTATCCTGCAAAAGTGATATTGAAAAAAAAGCTAATAAAAGCTTAATTTTTTATGTAATAATTTTTTTTTACTTCATAAAATCTTGTGTATTAAGAAATAAATTTTGGGATAATTACATTATAAAATTATGTAAGTTTTACTTGGTGTCTCATTCATAAGTGGAATTTTTTACTTTGAAAAAAAAAAGGTTTATTTAGGCAAAAAAACCTTTACAACTAAACAATTAATATAGAATGAAATGCTATAATTTTTTGGGTTTTAATATAGTAAAATACCACTTAATATACACATTTATATCAAGAAATATATATATATATATATATATATATATATATATATATGTTCCAACACGTGCATAGCTTATATAAATTTTGTTCTCCCGTAAAGTCAAATATTGACTTTGCCACTATCCACAATCACTTCTAATATTTATAAACATCATGAATTATTTGAACAATAACATATAGATGATGAAACGTTCAGTGATGATGTTTATGAGTCTAATGATGATGAGACTCATGAGAGTTAATACTTTGGTCATTGTTCATTATATTTTGCCTTAATTAATTATTAGAATTTGTACTTACATACTTATTATATATTGCAACATTTTATAAGAAGGTCGCTTAAGTTGTAAAATCTTATTGTTCACTATTTCTTTTGCTCTTTGGTGGTTCATGAACTTTCTTTGTTTAATTTGAGATATTTTTTGTAATTTGGCTAGACTCGATACTGTTTTGTACATAGGTATATTGGTCTTGAAACTAAGTGTTTGTGAGGTTGTTGTAGAAATTGCAAAATAAAAGCCAAAATACATTTACATTCCAAGAGTATAGGATCTTCACAACGAGCTTCTATACAAGATGTGGATCAATCGTCACATCAAGAAATGCATGAAACCTCTAAACAATGAGTTAATTGTCCACAGTCAATCCACCAAATGCATGTACTTTATATATTTATAAGTTCAAATAGTGATAGCGGTTGATATTGTTTCTTTCACATTACACTGGGTGGTTGGGTACAATTGCCTGAAAATCCCATATTTATACAATTAAATATCTTTTTTGAAAGGACATGCTAGTCGCTAGATGAACTTAAATATAATTTCCGGTACATTGTTGAGTTATTAAAGAAGTTATAATTCTTGTAATTATGATAATTTATACTACGTTTTACACAAGTGTTTTAGCATGAAAATGTTTGTAATTTGCTAACTCAACTCTTGATTGTAGTGAAAATATGTCTTGCTCGAAGATCCTATAGCATTTTAGGCAGTGAAAAATTTACTATGAAGAAAATTGGGAAGGTTGGGAAGGATCACAAGATTAGGATGAAAAAAAAAACATTATATAGAATGAGTAAGAAGCAAAGTACTAGTGAAAAACAATTGACCTAATGAATGCATAGCGAAAAATTATAAAGTACTTGTTGAGTATTAGTATTTTGGAAAAAGGGATGGTATTTTGACATTCTTGATGTAGATCACATATTCAATTATCTACTTTAAAAAGTATACTTAAATCATACTTATTAAAATATGTAATTTTGTTGAACTTAGGAAGACTCAGAGAAGAATAAGGAATGTTGTGCCCACTAAATAGACTTACATATTGTTGTTTCATGTAGCTATGCTTTGCATGCTGCAAAAAAGATAATAGCTTTTTTATATAAATTTGTAAATGATTTCAATTGTTCTTAAGTTTACATGATACTAATATTATTTACTAAATAAATCTAGTGTTCATAATGTAAGAAAAATAAGATAAGCGTCTTGTAATAAAGTGTGCTAAATATATCCAATACTTCATACTCGTAAAGATGGTACTATAGTTAATCCTAAAGTTGCAAGAAAAATAGTAAGTAATATCTCTATTTATTGTACAATCTTAAATCAAATGACATATTGTTAATTTCTAAATTTATTATTCTTTTAATTTGAATATCAGGAAAAAATGAAGGAATCGTTGAGTGACCCTTTTCAAATCAATTGCACTTAACTAACCCTACTAGTAGTATTGCATGGTCAATATATGATGTATTTGCTAAGGTGATGGGTAAGGAGCACAATGGTCGTGTTTGTAGGTGGGATTTGGTCCAAACTCATGTGGTCAAAGTAGCAAAAATGCTCCCACTGACATTCAAATACAATCAAGTCAAGGAAGGGACAATGAATTTAGCTAGATGAGGGATAAATTGACCACTTTGAAGGAGAAAATGACACGTTTTGAGTAAATGCAGGAACAACTGAGGCAATTCGAACATATGGATGAGAAAATGACCCAGATGGCTAGCATGTTTTAACAAATGCAACATCATTTTTCACAATTTGGTTAGGTATTAAATTTTAATGTTTTATAAATATATTTAATGTTTACATTTTTTGGTTATGGTTAATATTATTGTGTTTTTCAATAAGGTTATTATATGAACCTATTAACTAATCATAATTTGTATTTAGGGTGTTTCTCCTGATAAAAAATCTCCAACTCCCCAAAGATCATCAGGGGCACCCAATCAAGAAACAAACATCTTACTTTAGTCTTGGTGTTACAAGGACTTTGTTGCGTACTAAATAGTTGTTTTTGAATAATCACATTTTTTCCTTTCAAATGTTGAAGGATATTTTTAACACTTTGGAACTTTGATTCTGATATTAACTTAGTTTGGGAGGTTTTTTTATTCTCTTGGTCTGATTTTTTTTTGTTAAGCTAATGATGATGGAATTGTAGACGCTTGTTAAGAATATTAATGATACATTTGTCTATTTGATTCTATGTTAATATTGTCTTAGTTTGGTCATTTGTGGTATAGTATTAGTAGAGCCAAAACTATTATAGGTTTACAAAAAATGTTGTGCCCACAACTTTTTCACAACAAATCTTAAATAGCAGGTTGTTACAAGTTGTTATTGGTTGGGCATAAATGTAATTTTAGTGATAGATTCAAATTATAACCAGTAACAACTAACCACCTATAATTTGTTGTGAAAATATTGTGAACGTAACATAATCAAGTTATTAGTAAGAGCATTAATGATGGTTTTAAAACCACTTATGGAAGAAAAAAAAAAAAAAGGTGTACCTATCTAAAAGTGTACCATAAGTATAAGTGCTTGTAGGGTGTGGGGGTAAGGGCCAGAGTTCAAGTTTCTAGAAGGGAACTTCGCACACATATACACTTAGATTAGGTTAGAGTAGAAATTATATCTTGTATTAAAAAAAAAGTGAAATTGGAAAAACTAAAAAGAACCCTATAGCAGTGTTTATCACCCACTGCTACAAGTGGATCCTATAGTGGTGCTTATAAACTATTGCTAAAGTTAATTTAACTAGAAAGAGGGGAACACCTACCTAAGATCTCCACAACAAACAAAAAACTGCAGTTACAAGGTACCAATACAATGGTAGTTTTTATTACCACCGCAATAGACTAGTTGCGATCCTCTATAAGTTTGATGGGCTACTGTAGATTAGCAACTGATTTTTTTTTTATTCTAGCACTTAATATTTTATCACTTCTTTCTTTTTCTTCTTTGATTTGTTTTTGGGTCTCACACTCTCTCTCTTTGTTTCTTCTCACAAAACAATTCTTGTTCTCATAAAACCAATTTAATTTAAACAACAAATCTAAAATCAGAAAAACAACAACAACAACAACAACAAATCAAGAATAGGAAAAAAAAAATTAGAACAACAATAAAAGATCAGGAAAAAAAACATAAGCCAATCTAACAAATCTAAAATCAGAAACAACAACTAATCAAGAACAAGGAAAAAAAAATAGAAGTCGATATGACCCCTAGTTGCATGCACTTCGAAGTGAGGAGGAGGAGTGGCGGTGGCAATGTGGTGGAGCAAGGGCAATTTCTCCATTCTCTCCATGCATGTCTATGTGTGTTTGAAGATAATGAAACCAAAAGGCAAGCAAGATTATGTGAGATGTATCACAAGGAGAGCTAGAGAATGTCCTTGACTTAAGTAGAAAAAGAGAGCTGGAGAATGTTTTTTGGAATTAAGTAGAAAAGGAAAATAAGAATGGAGGATAAAGATAAGAGTGGGTATACGTGTGTGGAGGAGAAAAAACAAGAAAAAAAAAAAAGTAAAAACGTTGGATGAAAGAGAGGAAAAATAATATAAAGAATAAGAAATCACAATTGAAAAATGCTACCACAATATTTTCACAATAAATCTTAAGTAACAGATTATTATTAGCTAATATTAGTGAGTAAAAAAATAATTTCAATGGTAGGTTCAAATTAAATTAATAACAACTTTTTACATAAGATTTTGTCGTGAAAGTATTGCAACAAATGTTTTGCACATAACACTTGTCATTGAAAAATATAGCCATTGGGAATGAATAGAGAAAAATAAATGAAGATTAAAAAAAGAATAAAAAATGAATGACGAAATAATATTTAAATGAGATGGAGAAATAATAGAGAATCTATTGAAATGTGTATTTGAAAAAGTAGATAAGTAAAAGGTAAATATCGCTGTATACTGTTCAAATAATACAAAAATTTAGAAAAGCGGTTGGACATAGGAGAAATAAAAAGCTAGACTAGTTCCAAAACATAATAGAAAGAAACTTTTTTTTTTTTTTTTTTGAGAAAGAACCTCAATAGTTGCAAAGCATTTAAAAAAAATAAAAAAATAAAATAAAAAAAAACTTGTGATTCCAATACATAGATAGCCGATACTAATGCAGAATAAACACATGTAGTCAGATTGACATTAAAAAGTTTAAAATGACACTTCAAAGTCTTGTGTACGTAATCGGCCTGGAAGTGGGCATCCAAATTGCTTAAAACCCATCCTATATGTAAAGGACCAAAATTAAATGTACCGACATTAATGGCACCAAAATCAAGCCAACCTCGGTCCTCATACACGAAGGGAAGAAATTGTCCATCTTTTGTAATTTCAATTACCAAATTCAAATTTTTAATTTTGAATGACCAAAGTATAATTTACCCAAGTTTTTCAAAAAAGTTATATGCATACAGCTTGTAGAATGTATAAATTTATTCTCTTTTTAAAACTTCGTTTACTTTATTAAAAAAAAAACAAGAAAAGAAAAGATAAACACTTAGACAGAGTTAGAATCTCATAAAACAAATTCGGATATTTGTCTTGGAATGTACTGATTTAGATGCTATTATCTAATTATAAATCAGTGGTTTGAAATTTATGTAGTAGGGAATATAACACAAGTTACACAAGCTATCTTATTTTGTTTTAATCCGCATATAGTCAAGATAAATTTCTTATGCATGAGCAAACTTGTTCCATTCCTCTCCGATTTCCGGTTGGCATCTTCTACTTAACTCGGGACATTCGGCACTTCTGAATGATCTTCTAGCCACAATTTGGGGCAATTCAAAATTATAAGTTTTTTAAGTGTTTCAAGATTCAGTAGCCACTCTGGTAATGTTGTCAAGTTGTTACAACTCTGGATTGATATGGACTATAATGTTTTTGCAGGTCGTTTAATCCATTCAGGCAAAACCACCAACCGTGGTAATTCAGAGAAGCTTAATGCTTGAAGACTTGTTGGGAATTCTTCTTGATTGTCTTCCCCTTCAGTCAGATCAAGTTTTTCACAATTCTCAATGGCCAAAACCTCTAAACTAGTAAGGAATTTTAGAATTGGAATTAAAGAAATCATACCCCCACAACTGTCAATAATCAACATCCGAAGGAGGCATGTGCAACCTTGCAACATTTCATACAAAGATTCTAGATTGCCACAATTAAATAATGCCAAATTTCTTAGAGAATTCCAGGCCGTAGGTAGAGACTTTTGTTTGGTTGTTATTGACAACCATCTGAGGCTGATCATGTATCTTATATCTTTCGGCAATTCTTCTAATTTTTCACATCCATCAAGGAAAAAAGTTTGCAGATTTTGAAGCTTGCAAATGGAGTTTAGGAGTTTTTTCATTTTTTCTTAAATTTATCCACCTTAAATGCTTCATGGTACCGATAGAGATAGGTAACACCTCAAAACATGAGTCACTTAAATCTAGAACTCGCAAGTATTTAAATCCTGAGAGACACGCATCAATAAAGGATTCAAAAGTGAGTCCATCCCCTTCAATCGAATAAAAAATGGTCCGTAAACTCTTTGATTTTTGTAAGCATTTCAAAATATTTTCATCCTGCCAAGTGTTGTCATAATAGGATAAATGCCAAAACCTTTTTAGAGATGTTTTGGGTCTAACAATTCATAATTGAGCACTCACTTTGGGCTATTGATAGAGCTAGATCATGTGCAAGATCATGTTTTTTGAATAGATGAAAGTAACCAGCGTCACTATAATCTTTAAGAAAGCATCTTGAAAAGAGCTCATCTACATATTAGTTGCCAATATCTTCTGGCTCTTGATTTTCATCCAGTGATTGAAGCAACCCTTGAGCCATCCAAAATGGAATTAAGTCTAAAGTATTGTATTTGTAATCTTTTAAAAGAAATGAAAAATAAGCAAAACATTGTTTCAAGTAAGATGGAATTTGATTGTAACTCAATTGCAAGGCCGACAAAATATCACCTTCTTTTATGTTCAATTTCTAGATTTCATTGTCTTTAACAAGACGTCAATCGCGCTCATCAAGCTTTGAATATAATAAGCTTCCCAACAACTTCACTGCCAAGGGAATTCCTTTGCATTTCTTCACAATCTCTTCCCCAATTTCCACTAGGTTTGCATGTTGCCTCTCTTCTCCTTCATCAAATGCCCATTTTATAAATAAAGACATACACTCTTTTTGTGGAAGACCTTTCAATTTGTATGGGCACATGGTGCTCATCATGGAAGCAATTGTGGGGCTGCGTGTAGTTACAAGGATCTTACTTCCATTGGCAAACTCCCCCCCCCCCCCCCAAATCAACAAATTCCTCAACTCTATCCATTTCACCCTATCCTCATTCCAGTTTCCAAACGTCATCCAAGATGAGCAAGAATTTCTTATCATCCAAAATATTTCGAAGGGGCATTTGCTATTGCTCTTCCTCCAAATCATACAATTTTCACTAGTTATTGATATGATAATTTTTACCAATAGCTGTTTTAAAACGAATTCATCGGAAACACACATCCAACCTTTTAACTTAAAATGGTGGACTACTCTTGCATCATTGAACACTAGTTTAGCTAATACAGTTTTACCAATACCTCCAATCCTAACAACAGAAATAACAGAGACCTTTTGATCATTCGCAGGATGCATTATGATAGGTCACAAATGCGTTGACCCCTTGTGATAAATTAAGTTGATTAATTAGCCAAGTTTTTAATTAATCAAGTTAACATGCAAATTGCATGGTAGCACAAACAAATCACCAATAACCTAGAGTATGCAGCGAAAAATAAATTGACACGATGATTTGTTTACGAATGAGGAAAACCTACACGGCAAAAACCCCACCGGGTGATTTAAGGTCACCACTCCCAAAATTCCACTATTATCACAACAAGTGGTTACAAGTAAAGGAATCTCAATATCTTACCAACCTATAGTTGAACCCTTACCCCAATACCCAATTGGACTTGTTCTGTAGTGATAGTTTCTCCTTTTGATGCACGGCTCCCAGTACATGACTAATCAATTACGCGGATCCTAGTACGCGACTTCAATTCACCAACTAGAGAGAGTTGTTGGTTGCAAAGCTCTTCAATTCATCCACACAATGAAGATCAAGAAGATACTTGGTTACAAAACCCTACGGTGCACATTACACAGCAACTTTTTCACAAAAAGGATGAACTAAGGCATGAACTTTGTCTTAGATCACAAATTGCTTGAACAAGAATTTCTCAATACTTGAGCAACTTGTGTACTTGTGCATACTTCGACGGCCTTTAAAATAATCCTTTTATATGTCTAGGGTTAGGAGAAAAGAAGTTCCAAAGACATAAGAAAGGATTGGAATCAAAACAGAACTTAGAATTTGTTTTCCATAAATCTCGACAGATAGAGGTGTTGAGGATCTGTCGAGAAACTTTTGAGCTTCGGGGCTGAAATAGCTTCTTAAAACTTGATAGATGCATGTGTCGAGACTAGATGTCGAGCTTTAATAACTTGCACTTTCCAGCTTGTTTCTTGGACAGGCTTGATGACTTCAACACTTGATCTTGAAACATAGTTTCTTGAAGCGTTATACACATCCTAATTCTATTCTACCCAATTACAAGTAAAGTGCGTTTTGTCAAAGGATAAGCCAATTACATAAAATAATGACATATGTTCAAAACAACTTGAACCACATATGTCCTAACAATCTCCCCCTTTGGCAATTCGTGACAAAACCACAACAAACAAATGAAGATATGAGAGAAGTCATAAATCACTCAACTCATATTCACTTGTTGAATACAATAAAATCTATTCTAACACAAACTCTTGAAAAAATTTGCAAGAAGAGAGTTTATGACAAGTAAACTTTGACAACCTATATTTTTTAAACACTTTTAAACAAAACACATCAAGGCATCTTTGTGTGAAGCAGAAATAATAGATTGCATACAAATAAAAGAAACATATATATAAAGACAGAAAAGAAACAACACATGAAAAGGTAGGTGAAAGAAACATACATCAACATATATATATATCAAGAAATAAGCACAATGTATGTCAATAAATGGTCACAAGACTGAAGTACATGAACAATGCATCTCTATAAGAAGGAAAAGAAAAGAAATACATGTAAATCCTCACTACATCCCTCATAACAACACTCCTATACTCCCCCTAACAAAAATGTCCTACACAAGCTCTCTCCCTAAGTATGACTACTCTTATAACTCAAAACTACTCCCTCTTTTTGTCACGAGTGACAAAGGATAGAGTGTCAAGTAGACATCTCATCAGAAGAGCTAGCATCTCCATCATCATCATCTGAAGCACCATTGTCATTACCAATATCATCCTCAGTCTCAGAAGCCACATGAGGAGGTGGAGAAGCATTAGAAGCAAAGCCGCCCAAGGTCGCCTGTCGCCTGGCAATGCGACCAACACGAACGTTTACCTAATACAACTCCGTAAAGAGCGTATCGAGGCAAGCATCCATGCGCTGAAGTTGTGCCATGATATCTCCAAGTGACACATCACTCGAGGAAGAGGAGGGAGCAGATGTGGCTCTAGCAGATATGGATGGAGCCGGACAAGAGGTAGGAGCTGCTGAATCCGTCTGTCTCGACCTAAACTGCGCCTCACTACATTTTACGACAGCGGCGTCTATGGCAGCCATGACATGAAAGAAAGGAGTCGGACGAAGGAAACAGGACGGAGAAGTGGCGAAGAATCCTCATGATAGCAGAAAGAAAGATGAGCTTATCACGGGTAGCCGTATCCCTATAAACATCTATGATGGAGAAGATGAAGTGTGAAGGAAAGTCTATAGTGAGATGCTCTAAAAGAGACAACAAAAATCGAACACAAGGCTCTGTGATGGAGTTGTAATGAGAGAGAAGGTGCAAAACAAATGTCATCACCATGTTCAGGAAACGAGGACCTTTAGCAAAAAGCCTACATCGTGTGTACTGATGTTCACCCCAATCAGAAGGGCGCTCACAGAAAGCAGAAATCATCTCGTCTTTGGAAACAGTCCATAGACGCTCACATTCGGGGTAATCAGGATGATCAACCCTCGGAACATAAAGTACCTCGAAGACCAACTCCGGAGTGATTGCAAAGCGCGTATCTCGAATGTGAGTGTGAAAGAGAGGTATTGAAGAATCAATCCCCTAGATGTTGGAGTAAAACTCCTAGATCAGCACGGAAGGACAAGTGACCAGGACGTCACACAGTGACTTCCAACCCTGACTGTGAATGACATCGGGTAGGTCGGTGTCGGTAAAGTCTGCAAGAATAAATTGGCGTTCCGAATGAACACCTCGTTTAGAAAAGTTCTCCGAGAAGTCCTGTTGGGCTTTCTCATCACAGAACCGAACAGAAAGAGGAGTAGGATCAGAAGATGAAAAGCTCCTAGAACGAAGGGGGTTTTAGGACGGAATGGATTTACGTTTAGGTGCCATAGACACTACTAACGCAAACAGAAAGAGAGGGAGAAAGAGAGAGACACTCAGAAAAGTCCCAAAACAGTTCAAAAATAACAAGTATTTTGAAAGGAAAGAACGTATGCATGGAAAATGCATGAACATGTGACATGCAACATAAAAAGCATCATGGGCTAGCCCAATCCAATCGTACCAGCACACAATAAGTTTGCACACATCTAAATGCATGAAAATATTATTAGAATGCTAATGTGTTGCAATGCATGTAGTTTTAAAGAACAAATCTATAAAACCAACCCAAAAATTGCGATAAACACTTATCAATTTGAAAAACCCCAAAATTTTTCAAAAACCCCAAAACCTAGGTTTTAAAACATGAAATGCATGAAGAATGAGAGATAAGAAGCTTACCAAGTGAAGAAGAACTTAAAGAAAGCTTGAAGAAACCTTAGGAAGAGGTTTGGAGTGAGTGAGAGAGGTTTTGGGAAAGAAAACACAGAGGTATCGAGAGAGAGATCGAGAGAAATGAGATCAGAATCGCGCAGAACTTATATATAGAAATTCAGTAATTCTCGACAGATGCAGGTATCGAGAGGTGTCGAGACAGCTGTCGAGGTAGGTGTCGAGAAAAACAGCTTCGACAGATACAGCTATTGAGGAGGTGTCGAGAATGAAGGATTAACCACCAAAAGAATCTCGATCGATCCATCAGCTGTCGAGAAGCTATCGAGAGGACATAAAATTTCTCGATCGATCCACCAGGTGTCAAGAAGCTATCGAGATTACGATAAGAAAAAGCTGAGAAGCTCGACAGACAGCCAGGTATCGAGGATGTGTCGAGGAGGTGTTGAGCTAGCTTCAAAAAGCAGGTTTTCAAGACAAGAAAAACACAAACATAAATGCAATCACACATGCAACTCAACCAATGATCCAAACAACACATTAAGCTCTCAAAATCATCTCTCAACAACAATAAGCACATGGATCCCAAAACACACACACACACACTAAACAGGTCTAACCAATTTTATATTTCAAAAATAAGTCAAGACAGTTTAGTGAGCATACATTAACGCATGTAAACCTTGTGATGACCAAATCACATTGTACTTGCACATGTATCAAGAGTAGCAAAGAATATTGCGTGTTGTGTGTGAAAAACATCGCAAGATTGCATAAGTGTCTCAAAGTTATGATGATTTCAGACATGAGAAAATTACTTTAACTCACACACAATCATAACTGTTTGATGGGGACTATCACCTTCGAAGTACATCCTATAACTCCCACATCTTCTAGAAAACACTCTTACAGTCATATTTTTAAAGCATTTTGTTCTTTTGCTTTTTATTTCTTTGTATATTTTCTTTTATTAAGCAAACCATGCATGGGCATATAAGAGAGAATAGAAATACCCAATTATGTTAAGCTATTGAGATTGCATTTTTGCTATGCCGAAGCATACAGATGTCATTTCATGATTGGCGGGTAACAGTGATGAGATGATTATTTATGCTTTTCTCTTAGGATTTTCTAGTCCTACTCGTCAAAAAGAGTGATACGAGTGTTAAGTACAAGAGATCACTTAACTTTACTCATCACAAACAAAGAGCCACAAAGCTCACTTACTTAGTTGTGCATAATGATGCTCATCTAAGCTACAAGAAATACAAAGTTTAGAAAACTCTGTTTTAATGGCCATTTTAAGATTCACAAGAACCAATATACACAGACACACACTGTTTTTGTATTTTTCAATTTTTTAATTTTTTTTTATTTTTTTATCAGAAAAGCAAAAAATAAAACACAAAACTAAAAACAAACACACAAAAACATGTTAAAGAAAGCAAAACAATGCATAAAACTAGACTGACCCAAAATAGTAAAGCAACACACAAGTAATGCAAAAACAACAAAACGGGGGGAGAAAGAAGAAGTGAACAAAATCACTTAGAACCCTTTTCTTTCCACACCTTGGAAGAACCCTTCCTTTTGGCCAAACCTTGAATCGGTGAAGAGGGGAAAGGATTGAAACTGTTCAAGTTCGAAAGGAACATGAAGGCTTTGAGTAGATCTCCAAGTGGAGCAAGAGAGGTTTGAAGCTGATTCTAGTTCCCAGATGCTATCATGTCGTTGCTCTGTTGAGTGGCTAACCACTTATAGCAATTTGGTCGAGTATGACCGGCAACACCACAATGATAACAAAGATGCTGCTTCTTTTGTTTAGGCTTTTGAGAGTTAGCCTTCTTAGTCCTAGGGTTTTTAGTTTCCCTCTTCTCAAGCTTAGGGGTTGCTCCTAAGATGGACTTACCCTTGTCTAAGTTCTCATTTGCTAATTCAGTTTTAACATCATTGTTCTCAATTTTAATGTTATTAGCAGGAGGAACAAAAACAGTAGTACTAACAGAAGGAGTGTTAGAGAGAAAGAATTCATACCCCAATCTTGTTCGATTTGAAGCAAATTTCTGAACACTGAGCATCTCATCCAGCTTTGCACTTGACGTCCTCTCCAATTGTGCTCTAACTTGAAACAGTTCCGCTTCAAGTTTCTTGGTCTTCTCAGCCAAGAAGTTGTTCTCAAACCTCAGTGCCCCAATAGTCTGATTTGTTTCATCAAACTTAGTGGAAAGCTCTTCACGGTCAAGTTCCACATCACTGAGCTTCTTGGTGGCCAGCCTATAGAGTTTCTCATGTTTCTCAGAAAGTTTATATAATTTCTTATAGGCGATATGGATATCATCTTGGTCATCCATAGTTTCAAACTTAGCATCCACCAATTCTTTTTCTTCATCTACTTCTTCAGTAATATCTTCAGTAGGATTAACAGTGGCAGTGAAGGCATTCAAAATTCCGTCATCTTCATTATCGGAATCATCCTCGGGCTCAATGTCGCTCAAGATAGCAGTGAGTGCCTTGCTCTTCCCAATGCTCTTTAGGTACGTAGGACACTCTTGTTTCATGTGACCGAATCCTTGACACCCAAAGCACTTAGGTCCAGTGGGAACAATGTACTGACCACCATCCTTGGTATCCTTCTTCCCTTTATCTGGGCTCTTGAACTGTGAAGAACTAGATTGCCTACGGTCCTTGTTGAAGCCTTTTCCATTGGCATTTTTCATAAATTTCTTGAATTACTTGATAATGTAGGACTTCATCTTAGAATCTTCATCGTTGGAAGACTCATCTGTGTCACTGCTTTTAGCCTTTAGTGCCATGCTCTTGCCTTTACTTGACTTGCCAATCCTTGTCAACCCTAGCTCATAGGTTTGCAGATTACCAACCAGCTCAGTCAGAGGAATCTTGTCAATATCCTTCGATTCCTCTATCGCCGTGATCTTGGCATGAAATCTCTCGGGTAGAGATCTAAGCACTTTTCTGACTATCTTGGATTCAGGAATGGTTTCCCCAAGATTGAAATCTGAGTTTACTATGTCTTTGAGCTTTGCATAGAACTCATCGAATGACTCATCCTCCTCCATCTTAAATTTCTTCGAAGCTTGTAGTGAGCCTCTGTAACTTCGATTCCTTGATAGCCTTTATTCCCTCGTAGGTTGTCTGAAGAATGGTCCATGTTCCTTAGTAGTTTCCGTGGAGGAAATCTTCTTGAACTCCTCATTGGTGACCGCACTGAATAGGGCATTCAATGCTCTGTTGTTGAAATTTGCCGCCTTGATCTTGGCATCATCCCAATCGGCCAACGCTTCTGTAGGCTTGGTCCAGCCTATCTCCACAGCTTGCCACACTTTCTCATCTAGTGACTACAAGAAAGGTCTTATGCGTACTTTCTAGTATGCATAGTTAGTACCATCAAATAATGGAAGTATAATAAGAGATTAACCTCTATCCATGACAAACAGAGGTCAATGGATCACACACAAGGATTAAACCCTAATCAGAGTGTGCCTGCTCTGATACCACTTGATAGGCCACAAATGCATTGACCCCTTATGATAAATTAAGTTGATTAATTAGCCAAGTTTTTAATTAATTAAGTTAACATGCAAATTGCGTCGTAGCACAAACAAATCACCAATAACCTAGAGTATGCAGCGGAAAATAAATTGACACGGTGATTTGTTTACGAATAGAAAAAACCTATACGACAAAAACCCCACCAGGTGATTTAAGGTCACCACTCCTGAAACTCCACTATTATCACAACAAGTGTTTACAAGTAAAGGAATCTTAGTACCTTAACAATCTACAGTTGAACCCTAACCCCAATACCCAATTGGACTTGTTTTGTAGTGACAGTTTCTCCTTTTGATGCACGGCTCTCAGTACGTGACTAACCAATTGCACGGATCTCAGTACGCGACTTCAATTCACCAACTAGAGATAGTTGTTGGCTGCAAAGTTCTTAAATTCATCCACACGATGAAGATCAAGAAGATGCTTGGCTACAAAACCCTACGGTGCACATTACATAGCAACTTCTTCACAAAAAGGATGAACTAGGGCATGAACTTTGTCTCGGATCACAAATTGCTTGAACAAGGATTTCTCAATGCTTGAGCAACTTGTGTACATGTGCACTTGTGCATACTTCGACAACCCTTAAATAATCCTTTTATATGTATAGGGTTAGGAGAAAAGAAGTCCCAAAGACATAAGAACGGATTGGAATCAAAACAGAACTTAGAATCTGTTTTCCATAAATCTCAATAGATAGAGGTGTTGAGGATTTGTCGAGAAACTTTTAAGCCTCGGGGTTGAAACAGCTTCTTAAAGCTCGATAGATGCATGTGTCGAGACTAGGTGTCGAGCTTTAATAACTTGCACTTTCTAGCTTGTTTCTTGGACAGACTTGATGACTTCAACACTTGATCTTGAAACACAGTTTCTTGAAGCGTTAAACACATCCTAATTCCACCCAATTACAAGTAAAGTGCATTTTGTCAAAGGATAAGCCAATTACATAAAATAATGACATATGTTCAAAACAACTTGAACCACATATGTCCTAACACATTAGACATTCTACAATTTGTTCTTTGTCTTGGTCTCTTCCTATTACATCTGAAGCTTGGACAAAGGAGTAGCTCATCTCCCTCCCATGCACCGAATGCTTATTATCTGACCGTTGAGAGAGATGAAGCTTATCCTTATTAGTTGCAACCTCATCTAAACGAGCTCTAATTTCTTTGACTTTGTGAGCCATCTTGGTTTAGAATACAAGTGAATTAGAGGAAGAAAAGAAACGACGTACCTTCCTGATGGTGCTACCCTGTATTTCCACCACTTGCCTCCGCAGCGCTTCACCCTAGAATACATCAAGGACATCTTGAGCATCATAAAACACTTCTTTGAGCTGCCTAAGCCAAATGGTCAGCTCTTGATTATGAACCTGTTGGTCTTCTACATCTAACAACATAACTTTGATGGTGGATAGGGTGTTTTCAAGTCTGTTCAAATCGCTTTCAACACCCAATACCAAGCAAGCTTCTTGGAAAGCCGAGGACCCTATTTTCCTAAGCACTTTTACTGCGATGTTAAAGACAAATGTTTTTGCAGCCATTTTAGAGAGAGAGAGAGAGAGAGAGAGAATGAATGGAGTTTCTTCATTTAAGCAAGGTTGAAAGTAGAAAATGAGGAAAAGTAAAGGGATTTTAGTTTCAAAGTATGAGCTGGTTCTTAGTGTTCCCACCCAACCATTAACTTTCTAGTATGTTCACATGGCTGCCAGCCGGCCCCAAATACAATTTCTTTGTTTTGTTTTTGAGTTCTTTGCTTTGATTTAACATGATTTATATACTCTATTACTCATTATATTTCTTTTGGTGGCTATGTGTGCCATTTGCACCTTTTGACTGGATCAGTGTGAGAATAAGGCCAAACAAGCGACACGCAATTTTGTGTCTTGTATGTAGGGCTGTCCAAACAACCAGCTGAATCGACCCACTCTACCAAATTGACCGGATCCGAATTGTCCACCACCCTATCTGACTATTCCGACAGTTGGCGGTGGGTCCTTGCTTTCCAAAACCGATTCCAGCGGGTCTTTTCTTCCAAAACCCAAGCCACCTGACCCGACCGAACTATAAATGGGTTAAAAGGATTTTCAGAACTCACCCAAACCTCAAACTAAGTTCTGCTACCCTCACTCTCTCCTCTAACGATCTCTCTGCTCTTTGCTGATCTCTACTCTTCATCGGTCTCTGCTCTTCTTCGATCTTTGCTAAACGTCGTTGATCTTTGCTCTTCGTCCACAACGTCGCTATTTGGTCTTTGCGTCCATTGCCTCAATCTCTCAAGTTTGATCTCTCTACTCTTAGTCACTCGATCTCTCTACTCTTAGTCGCCAGGTCGTCACCAGTTCAGAACTTTAGATCTATGATTATCTCTCTCTCAAGTTCAAGCTCTCAAGCTTGATCTCCCTATTCTTTATTATTTGGGTTTGTATATCTCTCTATTCTCTGTTATTGAGTTTGTTGATCTATTATTTGGGTTTGTTGATCTAATCTTTGGGTTTGTAGTTGTAGATCTTTTGAATCGTTGGTTTTATTCTTTAAGTTTGGGTTTGTATTTTCGATCGAAATCAAAGCCGGCCACTATCCACCCGAGCCTGATCTGACTCGACCGGTGGCTTTTCATGGTCGACGGCGGGTCAGGAATTTCTCCACCCAATCTAATCGGGTCGGTTGCGGGTTGGGCACAAACTTGACCTGGACCGACCTATGGACAACCCTACTTGTATGTATTGTGTGAAAGAGATAAGAATACTCATAAATAAATGCCACAACTTAATTGGATATTAAATAGATTAAATGGCCATAACAAATAATGATTTTAACTAAAACCCTAAAAATCATAGTATGCTTGCAATACACAAAAACAATGTAAGGGACTAATGAAGACAAAATTCTTATACAAAAGAGCGCTTATCACAGTACTAGCTATTAAACGAACTAGATTTAGTCCCCTCAACTAGCACAGCAATATTATGAGAATGGTTTGTGGATTTGGTCCATTTAGAAATGCTTACCACTCTATGATGATGATAAATACGAATCATCATATACTAAATGTCATAGGTTAAAGTCTCATCGTATAATATATTTATTAAAAAAATTTTAAAAAGAAGGAATTAATAGCTTTCAGCATTTACATGCTCTTATCTGTTTTGAAGTTCTGAACTCAATTATGGTTTCTATATTCATCATATTCAAATTCAAATTTGGGTCCTATATATAAAAGTGAATTTGGATTAAAATCTTGTTTAATATGCACGTTGAGCCCGACTTTTATTTATTTATTTTTTCAGCATATGTATTCACCCATTAATCTGAGGGCGAAGGCGCATTACTAAGGTCGACTCCAAACCAATAGACACGCAACCCAACCATGCTAATTTCACCATATTAGGGTAAATTATATTTTTGGTACTTAACTTTTATACTCTATGTCAATTTGGTCCATAACATTTCATATGTGTCACCTTAGTCCTTATCTTTTTGGTATTGAGTCAAAATAGATTCTACCATTAAGTGGCAAATAGAAAATGCTAATATAGTTAATTGTAATATTAAAATATTATTTTTACCACGTGTATTGCCACATGGGCTGCCATGTGGCCATAATTTTTTTAATTAAAATTATTAAAACTTGATAATTAAAAATTGCCAATCCAAACGATCTACCCATCAAGCCCCCCCCCCCCCCCCCCCCCCTTTCAATTCTCATGCTAGTGACCTTCAAGCTCTACTCTCCAGTGACCACCACCATTAGAGATGTCACTTTCATCCCTTTTGGGTATTTTATTAATTAAAAAAAAAAAAAAAAAAAAAAGCCTTATGGTGTTAGTATTTTTAATCCATCATTTAACAATAGAAACTATTCTAAGTTTTTGACACAAACACAATACCAAAAGGTTGAGGATTAAAATGACAACATTTGAAATATTAGGGATCGAATTGACACATAATGTAAATACTAAGGACTAAAGATGTAATTTAGTTAAAATTGAATTTGGATTAAAATCTTATCTGATATGCACATTGAGCCCGACTTGTTGATAGTCCTAAATTGCCATGTACGTATAAATGTGTTATAGCTTTGCATTCTATACACAAAACAATGGCAACCTAGGAATCCTTATTCAATTTGTCCCATTGAAAAGGAAGGCATCAATTGGGCCTGAGAAGCCATGGGCTCAAACAAGGATTATTACTTGTAGAATTCTTCCTTTCAAACTTATTGAAAATGTACGCAACATTCTGATTATAAAAATAAAAATCATCGTGGAGAATATGATGATTGATGATCATGAAGATTAGCTTTAGTAGGAAAACACCCAATGTTCACTCTAGGAAACAAGTCGATTTGCAGTTGATTTGAGGGTCCAAGTCTTGTTGCATGGAACACTCGTACTATTTATCAGGAACATTATAGGGCATCCTAGTCATGCCTTGTGACAGACACATTGACCCTTTTCTATGTCATTGGACCAGAGGGTGTGAAGCTAGAAGGATCTTGGGCCCGATATTTCTCATTCTTTCTCTTTGATTTGTGTTTCATGGCCCGGTATTTCTCTTTCTTTTTTCTATTTTTTCTTTTTTTTTTCTTTTGGCAAAAACACCATTTTGATCCCAACATTTTGGAGTCATGGTCAATTTGGTCCCTACATTTTTGTAACAGTCAATTTGATCCATGTTATTTTCAATTTAGAGTCAATTTAGTCTTTACCATTAACTCACTAACGAAAAATGCCTAAATAGCTAGTTGTGTGCTTTGTTGGCATACACGTGGCAAAAATATATATATAATCAAATATTTAACATTTAAAAAGCCACATAGGCATTTCAATATTAACAGAAATAGCCATGTCAGGTCAAAAACTAATATGGAAAAGTTAATTTAAAAAAAAATAAAGAAAACTTTTTTTTTAATCCTTAATTTCTTTAATTTTCTTGTGTATTCTTGCACTTTCTTAGCTACCAAACATAGCCAAACAATACACCCAATCTGAAAATCCCAACCAAAATAAAATATAGACATTGTCCGAAGCCCATAAATGGATATTTTCTAGTAGCTACAATTAGCCCATTTTAAGTCCCACAAGCTCCATACAAAAGAGATTGCCTCGTAGATTCCTAGAGCACGTAGGACTTGAGAGCACTGTTCTGGATGACATAAACCATAGCTGCAGCAGCTAGTTGATCAGAAAATGAAGTCCTAATGGATGAGAAACTCATCATAAACAATCAAAATTACTTAAACACAATCTAATTGGCTTAATTTCATATTGGCCTCTACCAGCTCATGCCCAATAATTAGAGGGAAGCACTTCAATAAACAAGAGCGAATCCTGTGAAAAAGTAAAGGCTGAAACTCTGTTGAAATTTCACCAGAAAAGAGCAGTGCAACAAAGAGATTTGTTAAAAGAAAGAAGAAGAGAAATTAGAAGATTCTCTACTGGCAGATTTTGGTTGGGATTTTCAGATTGGTGTATTGTTTGGCTATTTTTGGTAGCTAAGAAAGTGCAAGAATACATAGGAAAATTAAAGAAATTGAGGATTTAAAAAAAAAAAAAAAAAAACGTTTTCTTTATTTTTTTTTTAAATTAATTTTGCCAGTTTAGTTTTTGGTTTGACATGACTTTTTCTGTTGTTATTGAAATGCTTACGTGGTCTTTTAAATGTTAAATATTTGATTTTATATATATTTTTTGGCACGTGTATGTCAACAAAGCACATCATTTGCCACGTACGCATTTTCCATTAGTTAGCGAACGATAGAGACCAAATTGACTCTAAGTTAAATATAATAGGGGCTAAATTGACTGCTACAAAAATGTAGGAACCAAATTGAACGTGACTCCACAATGTAGAATGTAGGGACCAATATGGTGTTTTCGCCTTTTCTTTTTCGAGAGGATTAACCACCAATACTTTTTTTTTGGTGAATTACTTTAAGGATATTAAGTAGCATAAAAACAAATTAATTAAATAATTAGGATGTGCTAAGAAGGAACCAACTTTGTTTGCAATAAATATATAAAATCATTGTAACTTACGGACACAACCAATCATTGAGCTTAAAGACATTAGCATTATATAGAACAAAATCATGAGACAAAAGTTCTCAAACCATTGTCAAAAACTCAGAGGTCCTTTAAGAGTACTAGTTATCAAGCCAAAGGAATGTGTACTCCATTACCTAGCCAAATGATGTTAAGTATACTCCATACCCATTAGCTCCCCTTCTCGTCTTCCCTCATGAGTCATGAGCAAGCCATAGACACTGCTCTAGTGTATGAGCAATCCATAGATAATATGCATGTTCTAGATTTAAAGGCATCACATATGTAATGCCATAACATTGTGCATCTTTAAATCAAAATGTTATCATTGTCTCACATGTCAGGCTAAGCTTACCGTTAGAAAAATAAGATTTAATATCCATAAACTCCAAAATAACATTATAATCCAACTTCTAATGATAAAACATAAATAAAAATCTCAAGTAACTCATGATAGAGTAAACTCCCAAAACAAAAGATTGAATTTCAAATTCAAAAAGAAATCCCCGAGACTAACAATGCACTGACGATTTCAATGCATAGTCCACCTGAAGCACAAAACATCACGTCCTAAATGATCTTGTAAAACTGTAAACACAATAAGCTAATCTGCAAAAATATTGAAACAACAAATAAGGCGCTAAATAAACCTTGTAAGTGATAAATCCCAAGATTCGTATTGAAACAAAGTGTAAATGGAATAGTAGAGGTGAGAACAATATTATTGGTTTCTTAATGGGTTCAAAAATTTAAAAAAACTCACTAGATAATAGCGTAAGAATCAGAGGCAAGTCAAAAGAGAACAAGATCGTGTATTATATAATGGAAATGACACTCAAAAAACATATCACAAGTTTAATAATCTAAAATTCCGTGTCTCAACTATTGCTCCATTTGATATAGTCACATTATTATCTTCAAGGTTTGGGTCAATGAAATATATCTCAACTATCAAAATTATCATCAACATAATCACATTATGAATCTGCACAACCTCCACTACATCACATAATCCAAATGGGCTACTGAAACTATCTTATAGCCAAAAATTCATGTCAAAGGAGTATACATGCATCAATATAGTAAGTCAAAAAGCAGGGTGTGTAGCTAACCCACCAATCCGTCAAAGCCAATCCAATCCAATCCAACCCAATCTATTGGTTGGGTCGATATTTAGGGATCGGTAAATTGGGTTGGGTTGCCAAATTTTATTTTACAGAGAGTTGGGTTGAGTGCGGATTACCAGATTTACAAATTCGCCTAACCCACCTATATTTGATATTTATTTAAAATATATATTATATGGTTTTATTATTTACTCTTGATTTGATGAAAAACCAACATATTTATAAGATTTCTCATTAAAAAAAAAAAAACATATTTATAAGATTATAAATTTGCTTTTATTTGTGCTGGTTTCATGCACTAATCATATAGTTTGTATTAGTTTGGTGCTATGCTCAGGTTTAATTAGTAAATCTGTTGTTATTTTAAATGTCCAATTCGATCCACGTGGGTTGGGTTGAACCCCTATGATGGATTAGGTTGGATTGAGTTTTTTTTTTTGCAACCTGAATATAGTGAATTGAATTGAAAATATCTTAACTCAACCCATGCACATCCCTATAAAAGATTATGAAGCTATATATAATGAGTTGGAATTGGATCTCAAGAATATACCATACAGAGAACACTTTTGGATATATACTCCTAGATCTTAGTTACATGGTATTCCTTCTTTTCATATGAATGTTAGATACTACCATAAATTATTTATTATTATTTTTTGGTTGAATCGCCATGAATTCAATTAATAGAAGCCACAATAATGTGAAAGGAGGCAATACAACATAATTGTACCCTCAGTGGATCTAGGAATTTTTTTTTTCAGGGAGTCATTAAAAAACTTATATTAAATAAAATTTAATAAAAGATGAATTTTAATATATCGAGTTATTGACAAAAAAAAAACCGCAAATATATGAACTTTTACAATTTCATCCTAATATTTTTCAAATTTTGAAATCATTGTATAATAGATCATTATCAGTTGTCATTAATTACTGCTAGTGTAGGTACGTGTTACCATTTTATTTTGTTAAGTTTGAATAACATTTTTGTTTTTATGCAGTTGTCATTATCTATTTGTCATTGTTTTTATAAAAATATTTTAAACTAAATGACAAAACACAACCTACTAACACAATATTAATTATTGACCTACACAGCCATACTCATCCATATATAAATAATACACTAAGTGTCTACTTAACCAATCAAATGCTTGAACAATTACAAACTTTACTATTTTTTTTAATTATTTAACTGTATAACAAAAATTATTATAACATGATAACAATACACACAGATGTAATAAATCACCTTTATTTCCTAATTATTAAATTATATAACCCTTACAAACCCTTGGTGCAATAGTCATTCCACAAGTATAAGTTCTTGTGGGGTATGAGGGGCAAGTGTTGGGTTACAAGTTTCCAAAAAAAAAAAAATTATATAAAGTTATATTATATATATACAGCAAATGCACACATCTACACACACTCACAAAATTCACTTTATATATATATATATATATATATATTAATTGAAGTGTCCATACAAAATTTTTTTAATTAAAAAAATGTATTACTTTTTTGTTTTATTTAATATGGATATAATTGTAAATTTATACCAACTTCATTTTCTATCTCTCCATTTTCCATCCTCCCAACCAAACATATATGAACGAAAATTAAATCTCTTCTATCCTCAAAATTTTCTATCCCTTCTTCATTTTCTATCGTCCCACTTTTCAATCCCTCCAACCAAACTCACCTTTATTAGAGGATAGAAAAGAGCACTTGAATAATTACTCTATAATATAGTCTATAAGTATCTCCACCAATTAAGAGCACTTGTACAGATTAAGCAATTTATCAAATCAAGAATATCTCCATTAGTCCATTAATACTTCCAATTTCAACATCTAATTAACATAACAAGAATTCTAACTTTGACAAAATTAATGTACAGTACAGTGGACATATAATGCATATTTATATTTATTAATGTATATATTGATTTGCAATGATCACACTACCAGAGATAGAATAATATTTTATAAATGTTAAACTCATGGAAGAAAGAATAAATGAGAGAGAGAGAGAGAGAGAGAGAGAGAGAGATTACTCCATACCTAGTTATCAGCTTATTTAATCCGCTTGTAGTCGAGATAAATCTCTGAGGCATGAGCAATCTTGTGCCAATACTCTCCAATTTCCGGTTGGTATCTTCTAATTAATTCGGGACATTCTGCAATTCTGAAAGATCTTAGAGCTGGGAGACAAAGCTTCCCCTTCGATAGAGAAGACAAGTTGGGGCAATTCTCAATTGCAAGTTGTCTAAGAGATTCGAGATTCACTAGCCACTCTGGCAATGTTTCCAAGTTAGGACAACTCTGAATAGCAAGGATTTGTAAAGATTTTGCAGAGCCTTTAATCCAATTGGGCATAGCCACCAACTGTTGCAATCCAATAAAGCTTAATGCTTGAAGGCTCATTGGGAAATCATTTTTAATGTCTTCCATTTCAGTCAGATCAAGCTTTTCACAATTGTCAATAACTAAAGTCTCTAATGTGGTAAGGAATTTTAGGATAGGAAGCAAAGAGATCAAACCCCCACAATTTTCAATACCCAAGAGCAGAAGGCTTGTACAGACTTGCATTGTTTCAACTAAAGATTCTAGATTGCCACAATTTAATAATTCCAAAAATCGTAGGGAATTAGGACACCCAGGTAGAGACTTCTGTTTGGTTGTCACCGAAAAAATCCTTAGTCTGATCAGGTATCTTATATCTTTTGGTAGTTCTTCTAATTTTTCACATCCACTGAGATCTAAAGCTTGCAAATTTTGAAGCTTGCAAATGGAGTTAGGGAGTTTATGAATTCTACAATTGCTACTCAAATCCAACAGCCTTAAATGCTTCATGGTAACAATGGAGCTGGGTAACACCTCAAAACTTGAGTCACTTAAATCTAGAACTCGCAGGTATCTAAATTTTGAGACACATGAATCAACAAAGGATTTAGTAGAAGGTCCAACTCCTTCCGCCACAGAAAGAATGGTTCGTAAACTCTTTGATTTTTGTAAACATTTTAAAACATTTTCATTCTGCCAAGATTTGTCAGTATATGACAAATGCCAAACCTTTTTAAAGATGTTTTGGATCTGACAATTAATAATTAAGCACTCACTTTGGGCTGATGATAGTGCTAGGTCATGTGCAAGATCATGTATCTTGAATTCTCGCAGGTAACCTAAATCAATATAATCTTCAAGGAAACATCTTGAATAGAGCTCATCTATATATTGGTTGCCAATATCTTCCAGCTCTTGATTTTCATTTGGTGATTGAAGAAGCCCATTTGCCATCCAATATGGAATTAAATCAAAAGTATTGAATTCATAATCTTTTGGAAAAAGAGAAGGAAAAGCAAAACATTGTTTCAAGTAAGATGGCATCTGATTGTAACTCAATTGCAAGACTGACAAAATATCCCCTTCTTTTCTGTTCAATTTCCACATTTCATTATCTCTTACAAACAGCCAATCACGTTCATCAAGCTTTGAATATAGTAGGCTTCCTAACGATTTCACTGCCAAGGGAACCCCTTTGCATTTTTTCACAATCGCATCTCCAATTTCCACGAGGTTTGTGTGCTGCCTCTCTTTTCCTTCATCAAATGCCCATTTTATAAATAGGGACAGACACTCTTGAGGTAAAAGACCTTCCAAGGTGTACGGGGACATGGTGCCCATCATGGAAGCAATTGTTGGGCTGCGTGTAGTCATAAGAATCTTACTTCCATTGGCACCCTCCACCAACAAATTCCTTAACTCAATCCATTTTCCCCTGTCCTCATTCCATACGTCATCCAAGACAAGAAAAAATTTCCTGCCATCCAAATTATTTTGAAGTAGCACTTGCAACTGCTCTTCATCCAAATTGCTACGATTTTCACTAGTTATTGATTTGATAATTTTAACCAGTAGTTGTTTTAAAACGAATTCATCAGACACGCACACCCAACACTTTAACTCAAAATGCTCTATCACTCTTTCATCATTAAACACCAGTTTAGCTAACGCAGTCTTGCCAAGACCTCCAATCCCAACTACAGGAACAACAGAGATGGATTGACCATCACTAGGACCCATTAGATGCTCCACAATATTTTCTTTGTCTTGGTCTCTTCCTATCACATCTGAAGGCTGGACAAAGGAGTAACTCATCTCCCTTCCACACACCACATGCCTATCATCCGACCGTGGAGAGAGATGAAACTTAGCCGTATCTGCTGCAACCTCATCTAAACGTGCTCTAATTTCTTTGACTTTGTGAGCCATCTTGGTTCAGAATACAAGTGGATTAGAGGAAGAAAAGAAACGGCGTACCTTCCGGGTGGTGCTCCCCTGCATTTCCACCACTAACTTTTGCAGTGCTTCACACTCGAAATCATCAAGGACATCTTGAGCATCATAAAACACTTCTCTGAGCTGCCTAAGCCAGACGGTCAGCTCCTGATTATGAACCTGTTGGTCTTCTGCATCCAACAACACAGCTTTGACGTTAGATAGGGTGTTTTCAAGTCTTCTCAGATCGCTTTCCACACCCCATACCAAGCAAGCTTCTTGGAAAGCCGGGGACACTAATTCCCCAAGCAATTTGGCTGCGATGTTAAACACATATGTCTCTGCTGCCATTTTTAGGGTTTGTTCGGTTGGAGGAGTGGAAAAGTGGGAGGATGGAAAATTGTGGGACGATGGAAAATATTTAGTTTTCCCTCTTGTGTGTCCAGTTGGAGGGGTGGAAAAGTGAGAGGGTAGAAAAGTGGAAGGGTGTAAATTGACTATTATACCATTGTTAATAATAATGTTGAAATGGGGAAAAAAAAAAAAAAAAAAAAGCACAACGTTGAAATTGAAATGGAAAAAAAAAAAAAAAAAAGTTCAACTTTAACGTTGAACTGAAGAAGAAAAAAAAAAAAAAAAAAAAAACTCAACGTTAATGTTGAAATGAAAAAGAAAAAAATGAAAGAAAAAGTGTAACGTTACTGAAGGTCTTCAGTAACGTTAAAAAAATAAATAAAAAAAAGTGGAATGTTACTGTTCAGTAACGTTTAAAAAAAAAAAAAAAAAACCAAGCCATCATTTGGGATGGGGGCATTTTAGTAAATGCCCTCATCCCATGTTTTCTCCCCTCTCATTTTCCTCCCAATTTGGGAGGAAAATATTTGTGGACCCGAGAGGAAAATTTTTCTCTCGATTTTTCACCCTTCCTTCATTTTCTCTCCAAAGAACAGTAGAAAATGTTCATTTTCTCTCCAAAGAACAGTAAAAAATGTTCATTTTTCTCTCTTAGTTTTCATCCTCTCTATTTTTATCCTCCATATTTTCTCTCTAAAAGAGAAATGAAGTTTTCAAGAGAGAGAGAGATTGAAATGAGAGTGACAGGTGATTGGGAAAGTAAAGCGATTTCAGATCGAGGGGGAATCTTGGCTTTACATTTACGCACTTGCTCCAAGTGGACCCACTTTTCTTTTTCTTGCTTTTAGTCTACTTTACCCGAGCTAGAGCCAACTCACAAACAGAGAGTCAACATGTTCCGCTGCCAACTTTTCTTCATGTTGACTGGTTGATTATTTTTGGGGGGAAAACAAAATGTTGACCGGTTGATATTATCGGACACACAGTGCAATGCCTTTTTTTTTTTTGGCTAAACACATGGTGGCATGGTGCTGTGCCATGCAAAAACACTATCCTAGAAAATGATTTTTTTTTTTTTTTTTATGTGATTACTGCGCATAATCTTGATTGATTTTGCTTGAATTGAATTTCCTTGGATGGGGGATAATTGGTTATTACTTCTTGCCCATATTCAACTCAGTTCTAAATACTATTGTTATCATAGGTAAGTTTGCACTCATTCTATTGGCATTGTTTAGAGTAAGCACTCGGTGGGTGCTACGTTGCTCACATTCTTTTTTTTTTGTGGCAAGCAAGAGCTTTAGCTTATATTAGAAATTAGAGTTGAGGCAAAGCCTCTCAAAATGCATGCCAATAGAGTCATAATACAAAAGCATAGACATGTCCACTGGGAGATCATCATAAATCCTAAAATGTTGTTCTTGAGCAGCTCCCTTCTTCGCCAAAGAGTCTGCGCACTGGTTTGCCTCCCTAAAATAGTGTCTAAATTTAACTCAAGGCAGCTGCTCCAAGAGGTACTTGCAGTTCGAAATGACCAAAGAGTGAGCAATGTTAATACTGGTACTTCCCACCACTCAATCAGCCACAACTTTAGCATCAATCTCAATCTCCAAAGCCTACAACCCCATTGACCAATAGATCCGCAATCCATCTCTTAATGCCCATAACTCCACATCCACACTCGAAGATATACCTATAGCTTGGGAGAAGCCTTTAACCCAGCCACCCTCATGGTTTTGGATTAGTCCTCCTCCCCCGGCCTTCCCTGGGTTCCCAACAGAAGATCCATCTGTATTCAACTTATGCCAATTCAACTTAGGCTTACTCCATCTCACACTAACTGGCACCTTTGCTGCACTGCCCAGCCCAAAAGAAAAAGTTTGTGGCTAGATTATGAGTCTCTCGGGCCAATCTGGAGTCGGGTTCATCATGTTTAAAAATTCTTTTGTTCCTATGGGTTCATCATGCGGCTAGTATTTTCTCATACTTCCCTTTGCATTTAGTAGGGCTCTGGGTGCGTCACTGGGCGCTTTGAAGAAATGACGACTGGGTTTCAATTAATTGAGTGACAATGGCGTGCATGTGTTTGCATAATCACTATAAATATGAGCTCTACTTGGCTGAGTAATTGTTAAACTGACAATACTAAATTGATTTACGCAACCTGGTATATCTTGTCAAATGTCCATCTAAAGCTTCTTAGTAAAATTTTGTAAAATGATCCAATTCCATGGCTTCTGCCAGAGAGTTCTTCTTCAAAGTAACCACCATGTTCTTAATTGGGTGTATTAATTATTATCTTCAGGTCCAGTAGCTCCTGCAGAGCGAACCTTCAAAATGAGAACACCATATGCCGAAGTCATATATGGTGATAAACAACATCAACCTTGGATCTAATCCTATAAAGACTTGAGGCTTTAGGCCTGGTCTATAGTTATATATGTGTAATAAAAAATTTGGAAAAGTGAATTTTACTAGATCTAATCCTAATAAGTTTGTAAAGTTGTAATTTACAACTATTTTATATTGGCTTTAATTCCGTGCTAAATTTGATCGTAATTTTGTTCAATCTTTTGTACCCTGTATTTTATGTGGGATTTATTTGTAAGGGTTATGTGAAGACTCAAGGCAACATTGAAGACTAGAGAAGTTTTCGCGGGTAGCTTGCGAGTAGACTTCCCGTGAAGTGAACATATGCTCAGCATCTGACTGGAATGCGAAGAGTCAAGACAGATGGTGACAACTGGTTTTACGAGTATCTTGCAGGTAAGGCTTTCCCACAAGATACCCGCGAAATAGTATGTTTTGCTATTTTGTTATATCTGCTCCATTACATCCTCGTAATCACTATATATACCATCATTACCCACATATTGAGAAGAAAGCTTTTCAAAGAGAAAAACCCTAGCCACTAACCCTTGAGAGTTAGCTATTATCATACCCACAATCCTCTACACCATCCATTGTAATTTTCCTCTACTCCTACTTCTCCATATCCAGACCCTTAAGAGGTTGATATCCCAAACACTTGCCACACCCATATTGAGTGTCTAGTGAGGTTTTGGTGCTGCTGGGAAGTATTGGAAGAAGCCAAGCTATAGCGGATGCAATCGGGCACATTACAGGATCTGGAAAGTTAGACAAGACACGGTTCCGAGAAGCTTTGTTGGAGTAGAAGTTTGGAGGGATTAGGTACACTGGGTAGATTAGGCTTGGAGAGTCTCTTGTTATTCGTGTATTCCAACTTATTGTCTAGTGGATCAATTTACCGCTTGGAGGGTGGCAGAGAGGTTTTTCACCGAGTTCTTCGATTTCCTCTTCGATAATACATCGGCGTGTTATCTTGTGTTTGCATTTCTCTTCTCTACTCTTTTAACTTTCATTTTACTGCTGTGTTGTGATAAATATGGCTTAGAGTAGTTGTTTTGTTTGTTCACTCACATTTACTCTATTCCGCACTTAGTTTAAGTTAGAGTAAAATCAATCGAGCTGTAAGTTATTAATTTCGGGTTTAAACAATTCTTGTGTTTTTAACACAAATCCGAGCTTTCAAAGTTAAAAAGAAGAAAACACTTACATAAGCTTCAGAAAATAAATAAAAGTTGGAAAATTATTTTGGCCTTTGGTGGTGCACATCTACTTTTTATTTTGGCCTTATGGGACGGACTTTGATGCATACAACATTGGTGGCTACATATGCCATTTGCGCCTATTTGGAACGATGTGAAAATAGGGCAAAGCAGGGGCCAACCCAAATTAAAGCAATTTCGTGTCTTGTATGTGTTATGTGAAAGAGATAAGAATACTCAAAGAGATAACAAATAATGATTTTAACTAAAATCCAAAATCATAGCATGCTTGCAATACGTAAAAACAATGTAAGTGACGAATGAAGAAAAAATTATTATAGACAAGAACCCATATCACAGTACGAGCAATTGAATGAATTAACTTTTAGTCCCCTCAACTAGCACAACACGATTATGAGAATGGTTCATGGATTTGGAAATACTTACCACTCTATGATGATGATAAATATGAATCATTATATACTAAATGTCATAAGTTAAAATCCCATTATATAATATATTTATAAAAAAAAAAATTAAAAAGGAATTAAAAGCTTTTGGCATTTACAAGCTCTTATTTTGATTTAAGTTCTAAACTCAATTACAATTTCTATAGTCCTCGTATTCGAATTCGAATTCAGGTCCTAAATATAAAATTGAATTTGAAAAAAAAAAAAAAAAAAAGCCTCATGATATTAGTATTTTTCATCAATCACTTAACGATAGAAACTATTTTAAATTTTTGACACAAACGCAACACCAAAAGGTTGAAGATTGAAATGACATATTTGAAATGTTATGGATTGAATTGACACAGTGTAAATGCTAAGGACTAAAAATGTAATTTACCTAAAATTGAATTTGGTTTAAAAAATCTTGTCTAATATAAGCCAGGCTTGTTGATTGGCCTAAATTGCTATGTACGTGTAATGGCTTTTGCATTTTGAACAAAAACAATAGGAACCTAAGAAAGGAACGCATCCATTTGGGCCAAAGAAACCATGGGCTCAGATGAGGATTATTAGTTGTAGAATGCTTCCTTTCAAACTTATTGAAAATGTACGCAACATTCTGATTATAAAAAGGTGTAAATGCAATTTGTTCCTTATATTTTGGAGTCATTTTTATTTTAGTCCCTACATATTTTTTTTAACATTTGTAGTCCTTAAAATGAAAAATGTGTTTTATTTTGGTCCTTACTGTCACTCACTAAATTGAAGTATCTTACATGGCAAACGGAGTGCATTGTTGATACAGTAAATGCTGAAGTATCCATTAAAATAATATTTAAAATGCCACATCAGCATCCATGTGTCCATTAAAATAATATTAAAATAAATTTATCAATTTTAAAAATTACAAAAATTACAAAAAAGAAATAAAAAAAAAACATAATTAAATATAGCAATATTACTTTATCAATTTCTATTAAACTTTCTGGGCAACCAAACACAACATAAAAGTTATTAAATCTTAAAATCTCAAACAAAATCTCCAAGCTCTCTCTGTGAAAGTCTCAAGCTCTCTCTCCAAGCTATCTCTTTCTACAAAAGTCTCCAAGCTTAAGGTGAAGGTGGGTTTTGGGTGAAGGTGGAGGTGATTGAAGGTGGTTTCGCCTAACGGGGCTGACTAAAGGTGAGCTCTCTCTCTCTAAATCTATGGCCGAAAACCCAACTCTCTCTCTCTAAATTAATGGCCAAAACCTAGCTTTCTCTCTCTCTATAAACCTTGGCCAAAAACCCAACTCTCTCTAGCCAAAAACTTAGCCCTCTCTCTCTAAACCCATGGCCAAAAACCCAGCTGTCTCTCTCTCTCTCTCTAGATCTGTGGTTATTTGTGGTTTCAGATATTGGGTTTTGCTCATTGATTTAGGATTTGAGTTTTGTGTTTGGTTTCTCAGAAAACATAAGAAAATCTAGGTTAAGTTTTGTGTTTGGGGCCAAAAAATCTAGGTTTGAGTTTTGTCTTTGTGTAATTGTTGAAAAAAACTGGGTTGAGTTTTGGGTTTGGGTTCCAAAATTTTGTCTTTGTAATTGTGGGCATGCCTTTGTGTTTGTGAGTTATGATTTTTGTTGATCTGGATTTTGAGAGGCAACAACACACCCTTCAGTATGGAAGTTATGTGTTCCTCACAAAAAATCGGAAAACCCGATGCATTCGGCATCCACAGCCATATGGTCACAATCTTTCAAAAAAAGTGTAGCTCTTTATAAAAGGGTACATAGCTTAATAGAATTTAGATTGCCAAAACCTTGGGTTTTCACTTTTCATCCCTACATTTTCTAAAGAAACTCAATCCATGTAATTTCCACCCTCATGGAATTTCATCTCTCTAACACTAACATAACATTCTTGTATGACTAGTAGTGTTAAATCTATTTTTTTTTCTTTTGGATAATTTGGTTTGTGTATATATATGGATTGATTTTTTGTTTTTTGTACAAAATTCTTTTATGATTTTTCTGTGTTTTATTTCTGGGTTTGTATATTTTTTTGGGTTTATGCTTATGTGTTTTCTTGATGGATTTGTATGATTTTCTGGGTTAATGTGTTATTTGTGTTTGTGATCTTGTATTAATGTTTAAAATTGAGTTTGTGTTTTTTGTGTTTGGTTCTGGGTTTGTTCTCTTATGTTATTGTGCTGATGTTTAAACCCATGATTGTGTTCTTGTTGAAAATGAATTAAATCTGAATATATGCATTTTATTGTTTTTAATTATGTTTTTTCTTTTTTTATTTTGTTAAAATTGATTGGATAATTTTTTTTTTTATTTTATATTTAGAAGTGGACATGGCATTTTTTTTAAATGTCAATTAAAAATTTTTATTAATATTTTAATGGCCACATCAGCGTTTAATGTGCCAGCAGTGCACTCAATTTGTCACATAAGCAATTTCCGTTAGTGGCCTAACGGTAAGGACCAAAATGAAACGTGTTTTTCATTTTAGGGACTAAAAGTAGTAAAATAGAAATGTAAGTGCATTTACGTCATATAAAAAAAATAAAAATAAAAATCATCGAGGAGAATATGATGATTGATGATCATGAAGATTAGCTTTAATAGCAACACACCCAATGTTTACTCTATGAAACAAGTCGATTTGCAGTTGATTTTTGAGGGTCTAAGTCTTGTTGCATAGAACAACTTTATTATTTATCAGCAGCATTATAGGGCATCCTAGTTATGCCATGTGACAGACACATTGGCCCTTTTCTTTGTCACTGGACCAGAGGGTCTGAAGCCAGAAGGATCTTGGGCCCGGTATTTCTCATTCTTTCTCATTGATTTGTGTTTCTTGGCCCGGTATTTCTCTTTTTTTCTTTTTCTTTCCCCCCCCCCCCCACCCTTTTTTTTTTTTTTTTGCGAGGATTAACCACCTCTACTTTTTTTTTTTTGTGAATTACTTTAAGGATATTAAGTAGCATAAAAACAAATTAATTAAATAAATTAAGATGCGCTAAGAAGGAACCAACTTTGTTTGCAATAATATATAAAATCATTTGTAACTTGCTGGACACAACCAATCACTGAGCTTAAAGACATTAGCATTATATAGAACAAAATCATGAGACAAAATTTCTCAAACCATTGTCAAAAACTAAGAGGTCCTTTAAGAGTAGTAGTTATCAAGCCAAAGGAATGTATTCTCCATTACCTGGCCAAATGATGTTAAGCATACTCCATACCCATTAGCTCCCCTTCTCGTCGACCCTCATGAGTCATGAGCAAGCCATAGACACTACTCTAGTGTATGAGCAATCCATAGATATTATGCATGTTCTAGATTTGAAGGCATCACATATGTAATGCCATTACATTGTGCATCTTTAAATCAAAATATTATCATTGCCTAACAAGTTTGGCTAAGCTTACCGTTAGAAAAATAAGATTTAATATTCATAAACTCCAAAATAACATTATAATCCAACTTCTAATGATAAAACATAATAAAAATCTCAAATAACTCATGATAGAGTAAACTCCCAAAACAAAAGATTGAATTTCAAATACAAAAAGAAAATCCCCGAAACTAACAATGCACTCAAGATTTCAATGATAGTCCACCTGAAGCTCAAAACGTCACATCCTAAATGATCTTGTAAAACTGTAAACACAATAAGCTAATCTGCAAAAATATTGAAACAACAAATAAGGCGCTAAATAAACCTTGTAAGTGATATATCACAAGATTCGTATTGAAACAAAGTGTAAATAGAATAGTAGAGGTGAGAAAAATATTATTGGTTTCTTAATGGGTTCAAAAATGTCAAAAAACTCACTGGATAATAGCGTAAGAATCAGAGCCAAGTCAAAAGAGGACAAGATCGTGTATATAATAGAAATGACAATAAACATATCACAAGTTTGATAATCTAAAATTGTGTGTCTTTTGTATTGCTCCATTTGATATGGTCACATTATTATCTTCAAGGTTTGGGTCAATGAATTATATCTCAACTATCAAAATTATCATCAACATAATCACATTATGAATCTGCACAACCTCCTCTACATCACATAATCCAGACGAGTTACTAAAACTATCTTATAGCCAAAAATTCAAGTCAAAGGAGTATGCATACATCAATATAGTAAGTCCAAAAGCAAGGTGTGCAGCTAACCCACCAATCCGTCAAAGCCAATCCAATCCAACCCAATCTATCGGTTAGGTTGATATTTAGGGGTTGGTAAGTTGGGTTGGGTTGCCAAATTTTATTTTACAGCAAGTCGGGTTGAGTGCGGATTAGCAGATTTACAAATTCGCCTAACCTAACCTGACCCACCTATACTTGATATTTATTTAAAATATATATTATATGGTTTTATTATTTACTCTTAATTTGATGAAATACCAACATATTTACAAGATTTCTCATAAAAAAAAAAAAAAAAACAAATTTATAAGATTATAAATTTGCTTTTATTTGTGTTGGTTTGATGCACTTATCATATAGTTTGTATTAATTTGGTGCTAAGCTCAAGTTTAATTAGTAAATTTGTTGTTCTTTTAAATGTCTAATCCAATCCACGTGGGTTGAGTTGGGTTGGGTTGGACCCCTATGATGGATTGGGTTGGATTGAGTTTTGTTTCTTTTTTTTTTTTTTTTTTTTTTTTTCAACCTGAATATAGTGGATTGAATTGAAAATATCTTAACTCAACCCATGCACACCCCTACAAAAGATTATGAAGTTATAATGAGTTGGAATTGGATCTCAAGAATATACCGTATAGAGAACACTTTTGGATATATACTCCTAGATCTTAGTTACATGGTATTCCCTTGTTTCATATGAATGTTAGATCCTACCAAAAATTATTTATTATTATTTTTTGGTTGAATTGCCATGAATTCAATTAATAGAAGCCACAATAATGTGAAAGGAGGCAATACAACATAATTGTACTCTCAGTGGATCTAGAAAAAAAAAAATTTTCAGAGGGTCATTAAAAAACGTATATTAAATAATTAATAAAAGATGAATTTTAATATATCGAGTTATTGACCAAAAATAAACCCGCAAATGTCGTCCTAAGAGTTTTCAAATTTTGAAAACATTGTATAACAGATCATTATCAGTTGTCATTATTTATTGCCAGTGGAAGTAGGTGTTACCATTTTATTTTGCTAAGTTTGAATAACATTTTTATTTTTATGCAGTTGTCATTATATATTTGCCATTGCTTTTATAAAAATATTTTAAACTAAATGACAAAATACAACCTACTAACACAATATTAATTATTGACCTACACAGCCATACTCATCCATATATAAATAATACACTAAGGGTGCGTTTGTTTCGACTAAAAATCACTTCCGGAAATTGTTTTCCGTAAAATTGGCTGTTTGGTTGGCTTGGAAAATTCGGTCAAACTGAAAATGTTTTCAGTTTGACCGAAAAAATGGCTTGAAACGACTGAAAATGAATTCAGTCCAAATTTTCACTTCAAACGACTGAAAATGAAACAGCACGCGAGACAGAGAGAGAGAGAGAACACGAAGAGAGGGAGACAGAGAATGAAGAGAGAGCACGAAGAGAGAGAGAGCATGACGGAGAGAGAGAGAGAGAGAGAGAGAGAGAGCACCGCGAGCTCGCGCCGGCGATCAGATCGTCGCCTCGCGATCGCCGGCGGAGCTCGTGAGTCGCAATCTCGCGACGCAATCGTGAGGCGGCGATCGCGAGATCGCGCCGCCTCGCGATCGCGATCTCGGCGCGACGATCTGATCGCGATCGCGATCTCGGCGCGACGCGGCGATCGTCGCGCTGCCTGGCGATCGCGGGGCGACGCCTACCGATCGCGGCGCGTCGCGTCGCGATCTGGCCGGAGCGATCTCACCTCCTTCTCTCAGTGTTGACCGAATGGATTGTTGGATGTTTTGATTTTTGTTGGTTTAAAAGTTGGTTGTAATTTTGTATTATAAAATTTGTTTGGAATGTGAGAAAATGGCCGAAAAAATGTGAGAAATCAATGAAAATTTTACATTTTCAGAATGTTACCAAACACTTAAAAATATTTTTTAAAGTATTTTCTAAAATGCTACCAAACACCTAAACATATTTTCCTTTCCCGAAAATATATTCCTGAAAATAATTTCTGTTGAGCCAAACGCAGCCTAAGTGTCTACTTAACCAATCAGATACTTGAACAATTACTAACTTTTTTTTTTAATTCTTTAACTTTAAAACAAAAATTATTATAACATGATAACAATACACATATATGTAATAAATCACCTTTATTTCCTAATTATTAAATTATATAACTATCGCACACTCTTGGTGTGATGCTCATTTCACAAGTATAAATGCTTGTGGGGTGTGAGGGGCAAAGGTTGAGTTTTAAGTTTCAAACAAAAAAGACCCTAAAATAAAAAGTTTCAAAAAAAAAAATTTATATAAAGTTATATTATATTTATACAATAAATGCAGACATCTACACACACTCACAAAATTCACTTTTTGTGTATATATATATATTGAAGTGTCCATACAAAATTTTTTTAATTAAAAACAATGTATTACTTTTTCGTTTTATTTAATATGGATATAATTGTAAATTTATACCAACTTCATTTTCCATCTCTTTATTTTCCATCCAACCAAACATATATGAAAGAAAATTAAATCTCTTCTATCCTCACAATTTTCTATCATTTTTTTATTTTCTATCCTCTCACTTTTCAATCCCTCCAACCAAACGCACCTTTATTAGAGGATAGAAAAGAGCACTTGAATAATTACTCTATACTATAGTCTATAAGTATCTCCACCAATTAAGAGCACTTGTATAGATTAAGCAGTTTATCAAATAGAGAATATCTCCTTTAGTCCATTAATACTTCCAATTTCAACATCTAATTAACATAACAAGAATTTCGACTTTGACAAAATTAATGTACAGTACAGTGGACATATAATGCATATTTATATGTATTAATGTATATATTGATTTGCAATGATCACACTACCAGAGATAGAATAATATTTTATAAATGTTAAACTCATGGAAGAAAGAATAAATAAAAGAGAGAGAGAAAGAGAGAGAGAGAGAGAGAGAGTGATTACTCCATACCTAATTATCAGCTTATTTAATCCGCTTGCTGTTGAGATAAATCTTTGAGGCATGAGCAATCATGTGCCAATACTCTCCGATTTCCGGTTGGCATCTTCTAATCAATTCGGGACAATTTACAATTATTAAAGATCTTAGAGCTGGGAGACAAAGCTTCCCCTTCGATGGAGCAGACAATTTGGGGCAATTCGTAATTTCAAGTCCTCTAAGAGATTCGAGATTCACAAGCCACTCTGGCAATGCTATCAAGTTAGGACAATTATGAATATCAAGGATTTGTAAAGATTTTGCAGAGCGTTTAATCCAATCGGGCACAGCCACCAACTGTGGCAATTTAAAAAGCATTAATCCTCGAAGGCTCATTGGGAAATCATCTTGATTGTCTTCCATTTCAGTCAGATCAAGCTTTTTACAATTCATAATAACCAAAGCCTCTAATGTGGTAAGGAATTTTAGGATAGGAAGCAAAGAGATCAAACCCCCACAATTGTCAATATGCAACATCCGAAGGCTTGTACAGACTTGCATCGTTTCAACTAAAGATTCTAGATTGCCACAATTTGATAATATCAAAAATCGTAGGGAATTAGGGCACAAAGGTAGAGACTTCTGTTTGGTTGTCACCACAAAATACCTGAGTCTGATCAGGTATCTTATATCTTTTGGTAATTCTTCTAATTTTTCACATCCACCGAGATATAAAGCTTGCAAATTTTGAAGCTTGCAAATGGAGTTAGGGAGTTTACGAATTCTACAATTTTTTCTCAAATCCAACAGCCTTAAATGCTTCATGGTACCAATGGAGCTGGGTAACACCTCAAAACTTGAGTCACTTAAATCTAGAACTCGCAGGTTTCTAAAATTTGAGACACATGAAGCAACAAAGGATTTAGTAGAAGGTCCAACTCCTGCTTTCGCCACAGAAAGAATGGTTCGTAAACTCTTTGATTTTTGTAAACATTTTAAAACATTTTCATTCTGCCAAGTATTGTCAGTATATGACAAATGCCAAACCTTTTTAGAGATGTTTTGGATCTGACAATTAATAATTAAGCACTCACTTTGGGCTGATGATAGTGCTAGGTCATGTGCAAGATCATGTATTTTGAATTCTCGCAAGTAACCTAAATCAATATAATCTTCAAGGAAACATCTTGAATAGAGTTCATCCATATATTGGTGGCCAATATCTTCCAGCTCTTGATTTTCATTTGGTGATTGAAGAAGCCCATTTGCCATCCAATATGCAATTAAATCAAAAGACTTGATTTCATAATCTTTTGGAAAAAGTGAAAGAAAAGCAAAACATTGTTTCAAGTAAGATGGCATCTGATTGTAACTCAATTGCAAGACTGACAAAATATCTCCTTCTTTTCTGTTCAATTTCCACATTTCATTATCTCTTACAAACAGCCAATCACGTTCATCAAGCTTTGAATATAGTAGGCTTCCTAACGATTTCACTGCCAAGGGAACCCCTTTGCATTTTTTCACAATCGCATCCCCAATTTCCATGAGGTTTGTGTGCTGCCTCTCTTTTCCTTCATCAAATGCCCATTTTATAAACAGGGACAGACATTCTTGATGTAAAAGACCTTCCAAGTTGTACGGGGACATGGTGCCCATCATGGAAGCAATTGTTGGGCTGCGTGTAGTCACAAGAATCTTACTTCCATTGGCACCCCCCATCAACAAATTCTTCAACTCAATCCATTTCCCCCTGTCCTCATTCCATACGTCATCCAAGACAAGAAAGAATTTCTTGCCATCCAAATTATTTCGAAGTAGCACTTGCAACTGCTCTTCATCCAAATCGCTACGATTTTCACTAGTTATTGATTTGATCATTTTAACCAGTAGTTGTTTTAAAACGAATTCATCAGACACACACACCCAACACTTTAACTCAAAATGCTCTATCACTCTTTCATCATTAAACACCAGTTTAGCTAACGCAGTCTTGCCAAGACCTCCAATCCCAACTACAGGAACAACAGAGATGGATTGACCATCACTAGGATCCATTAGATACTCTACAATTTTGTCTTTGTCTTGGCCTCTTCCTATCACATCTGAAGCCCGGACAAAGGAGTGACTCATCTCCCTTCCACGCACCACATGCCTATCATCCGACCGTGGAGAGAGATGAAACTTAGCCCTATCGGCTGCAACCTCATCTAAACGTGCTCTAATTTCTTTGACTTTGTGAGCCATCTTGGTTCGAAATACAAGTGGATTAGAGGAAGAAAAGAAACGGCTTACCTTCCTGGTGGTGCTCCCCTGCATTTCCACCACTTGCCTCCGCAGTGCTTCACACTCAAATTCATCAAGGACATCTTGAGCATCATAAAACACTTCTTTGAGCTGCCCAAGCCAGACGGTCAGCTCCTGGTTATGAACCTGCTGCTCTTCTGCATCCAACAACACAGCTTTGACGGTGGAGAGGGTTTTTTCAAATCTTCCCAGATCACTTTCAGCACCCCATATCAAGCGAGCTTCTTGGAAAGCCAGGGATCCCAATTTCTCCAGCACTTTTTGTGCTATGTTAAAGACAAATGTCTCGGCTGCCATTTTTAGAGAGAAAAAGAGAAATGGAGTTTTCGAGAGAGAGAGATTGAAATGAGCGTGAGAGGTGATTGGGAAAGTAAAGGGGTTTTAGATAGAGAGGGAATCTTGGCTTTACATTTACGCACTAGCTCCAACTGGACCCACTTTTTTTTTTTGCTTTTATACTTTACCCGAGCTGGAGCCAACTCACAAACAGAGAGTGAACATGCTCAGCTGCCAACTTTTCTTCATGTTGACTGGTTGATTATTTTTGGGGGGAAAGCAAAATGTTGACCGGTTGATATTATCGGACACATGGAGCTATGCCTTTTTTTTTTTTTTTTTGGGGGCTAAACCCATGGTGGCATGGTGCTGTGCCATGCAAGAAAACTATCCTAGAAAATGCATTTCTTTTCTTCTATGTGATTACTACGCATAATCTTGATTCATTTTGCTTGAATTGAAATTCCTTGGATGGGGGATAATTGGTGATCACTTCTTGCCCATATTCAACTCAGTTCTAAATACTATTGTCATCATAGGTAAGTTTGCACTCATTCTTTTGGCATTGTTTAAAGTAAGCACTCGTGGGTGCTACGTTGCTCACATTCTTCTTTTTTTGGTAAGCAAGAGCTTCAGCTTATATTAGAAATTAGAGTTGAGGCAAAGCCTCCCAAAATGCATGCCAATAGAGTCATAATACAAAAGCTTAGACATGTCCACTGGGGGATTATCATAAATCCTAAAATGTTGTTCTTGAGCAGCTCCCTTCTTCGTCAAAGAGTCTGCGCACTAGTTTGCCTCCCTAAAGCAGTGTCTAAATTTAACTCGAGGCAGCTGCTCCATGAGGTACTTGCAGTCTGAAATGAGCACAGAGTGAGCAGTGTTAATACTGGTACTTCAAACCACCCAATCAGCCACAACTTTAACATCAATCTCAATCTCCAAAGCCTACAACCCCATTGAATAGCAAATCCACAATCCATCTCTTAATGTCTGTAACTCCGCATCCACACTCAAAGATATACCTATAGCTCGGGAGAAGCCTTTAACCCAGCCATCCTTATGGGCTCATGGTTTCGGATTAGTCCTCCTCCCCCGGCCTTCCCTAGGTTCCCAACAGAAGATCCATCTGTATTCAACTTATGCCAATTCAACTTAGGCTTACTCCATCTCACAATAACCGACACCTTTGCTGCACGCTGCCCAGTCTGCCCAGCCCAAAAGAAAAAGTTTGTGGCTAGATTATGAGTCTCTCTGGCCAATCAGGGGTTGGGTTCATCATGTTTAAAAATTCTTTTGTTCCTATGGGTTCATCATGCGGCTAGTATTTTCTCATACTTCCCTTTGCATTTAGTAGGGCTCTAGGTGCGTCACTGGGCGCTTCGAAGAAATGACGACTGGGTTTCAATTAATTGAGTGACAATGGCATGCATGTGTTTGCATAACCAAGGTTGACATTAACACTGAATATGCTTTGGTTATTAAGATTGTGTCATTTTTTTTCCTATTGCTACATGATAGTATGTTACATCTCTCTTCCAAGTTAGACTTTATCCTCTCTTTGTTTTAGGGAATTAGATGCCAAATAATTCATTAAAAAAATTAAAATATAGGAAAAGTTTAATTATATGAATGATAATGGGTTGATAGGGCTAAAAATAATGGTAAAAATTTTGTCTACTTATGTGTGAATAACGTACATAAAATTGAGTAAGAATTGATGAAGTGTATTTTATAAAAAAACTATTCAAAAAATGCAGATATTCATTCAGACAACGAGTACAAGGGCTATAAAACCCACACAAACCAAAAGGAGAAAGGTATGCAACTCTTGTGCAACATATGCACTACAATTCTCTAGCTAAATAGCAATTCTTCCGTACAGTTAAGCTCTGATCTTGGCACACACCACACTGGTGTGCTCTGAGAACCTTGTCCTTTTTTACAAGATCTCATGGCTGCTATGTTGACTTTGTTCATTCAGATAGACGAGGAGTTCAACTAAGGATTTTTTGCATTATCAACTACAATTTCAACATTCAGATAACATAAAACCAGTTCTTGTCTACAATCTCAAAAAAAAAAAAAAAAAATTATCAATTAAACCTGAATTAGGGATTGTTTGCCACCAATTTTTACATTTAGCTTTCAACTTATTTTGCTTTTGTAGAACTTTTTAAAAAGGAAAAAAAGTGTGGTTACAAACTATTTTGGAACCAATGACTCCAGTTCTCACTAAAAATTCACGTGTCTTTTAGTCATTTCTTTTAGTTAAGTTTACATGTGCTATTAACAAGGTACATGCCAATTTTTTTAACGGAAGAGAGTCATTTAGTCATGTCGTTTAGTTAAGTTTACATGTGCTATTAAAAAGGCACACGCCAATTTTTTTTATTTTTTGATAAAGCCAATTTTTTATTTGAAGAGAGTCATTGGTTACAAACTAGCTTATAACTTTGTTATTTTTTAAAACCTGACATTTTCAAAATGCAACAATACTTTAGCCAAACTTTCAATAAAAAAAACCAAATAAGTTCATGACTTTAAGTACCTCTCTAAATCCCTTGGTTCTTTTTCATCAAATTTGCCATGAGTTTTCTCTTCTCTAGTTCCTAACTTTTCTATCATTTCCCAAGCGAATTTTTGGGCTTTGCATTACCTTCCGAATGTGAAATGCGAAAAATTACAACAAAAAAAAATCATATCACACATAAAAATTTAGTTGGCATGTTCTACTTTTCACAGGACAATTCAGGCTGTTTGAAAAGAACCCATATATTTTGATCTGGTCCCTATGATTTAAGAAGAATTGGTCGTTATTAGGAACTAACGTCAAAGCCAATGTGGCCCGGCATCTCTTTATTGGTGGTTGTAAAACCTCCCTTTCATGCCATGACTTTAAAGTTTAAACGCGAGAAATTATTATAGGAGCTGAAATTTTTTACTTTTCGGTTGTACGGTGAGGACTTTAACGGGACTGAATCTATGGACGCAGCAATTGCCATTATTCCAACCGCGTGGTTAGGAACTGACTTTTATTTCAAGCGTCAGTCTTTTATCCTTTTCCACTCCCTTCTTGTAACAAAAAGCACAGATCCATCCATCAAAAAAAACAAAAAAAAAAAGCACAGATCCAAAGAGTGACACAATTCGTAAGGCAGAGAGATCAGACCGAACACCCACCACCACCTTCAGTTGCCGGAATCGCGTCTGATTCAGGTTTTTATTTATTATTAATTTTTTATTATTATTATTATTAAATATGATTTAGGTTTGGAATTTTTAGATTGAATGGTTTCGATTTAGGTGTTTGGTTAGATTTGGTTTTAGTTATAGTATTTGGGATAGATTTGGTAGACTAATCCTTGTATTTTGAAAATTCTTATTTTAAAAGTTTGCACCGTTTCACTGTTTAATAAAAAAATAAAAAACTGGACACAGAAATATGAGGGCTTGAATCTTCTCTCTATGTGAGAGATGCACGATGAATCTTCCAACTAACTTTCTAGAGAGAGAGAGAGAGAGAATTGTTTTCTTTGTGTGATTAAAATTTTTGCAGTGGAAAACATGTTTTATTTAGCAATTGCCCATCTTAAGTCACAAGAATAGTTTATGTTTTTCTCTTTTGGTTTTTGTTGTTAAAACAAAAAGGTAAGAATAGATTTATTTGGATTTGGATCGGGGTATTGCACTGGGGCAAGAATAGATTTATTTTAACTTTAACTTTTTAATTTCTTTTAATTATTTTTCAACTTTTTTATTTAATGGCTGAGATTTCTTCTCTCGTATGTTAAAAATACATAATATTCAAAAAAAAAAATTTTTGTTAAGATTAAAAATTGTTTTTTTCAATTTTCAATCTCAACCATCTATTAAGATAAGTATTTATCAGTCACCTGATCTCATTCCGATTTATTCATTGTAGTCTATTTGGTAGTTGGGTATGGTAGGGTAGGGATGAAGTCACTGGAGACAGTGGTTCATCTATCTCTTCCTAAGAATTCGTAACATTATGTGATACAGTAAGAGACAAAATTGTCTCTTTTTTTTTTTTTTTTTTTTTTTTTTGGTTACTTAATTGGTGAATGAACTAATTTGAAGGAATACAAACCTAGTGAAAACTCTTTACAACTACTAATAATAAAAAATACAATCTTGAAATGATAGAAACAAATCAAGGACAAACTCCGGTTCACCGTGGTGAAACTTTTAGAAAAATGTTAGGGAAATTACACTATATCACCCTATTCTTAGATAACAATTGATATTATAAATTTTTTAAATGCACATTTTGCACCATAAATTATGACCCTCGTGACACTTTACATCTTAACCTTAAGTTTGTTGTTAACTTGGATGAAAATTCAAAGTTTATGATCCAAAATGTAATCAACAATATAGTTTAATACGGTAAAGTCTAATTTCTGTTTTGTTTGAAAGGGAGTGAGAAGAGGGGCAATTGGATATTTTCACAATGTGTCATATTTTTCTATTCAAGTTAAATAAATAAATAAATAAATAAAAAAGGCCTTGGAGTGCAAAGTAAAACAAAGGTCATAGTTTATGATGCAAAATGTGCATTCAAAAAGTTTAGAATACAAATGTAATTTGGAGTATAGTTTTGAGCAATAAAGTGTAATTTTTTTAAAAAGTGTTTAAAAAAATTTTTTTTTTTTTTTGAAAACTTATTTTTGATATAAATGATGAAATTTAGCAATTATGAAAAAAATTTGACTTTTTGTTACTATCGGTCAACTTGTTCAAAGTTTAGTCAATAAAGACATTTTGATCTTCTTGCCATTGGACACTTAGGGTCCGTTTGATTGGGAGGATGGAAAAGTAAGAGCATAGAAAATAGAGAGAGGATGAAAAAGTGGGAGGATAGAAAAGTTTTTAGTTTTCCTCAGTTGTGTTTGGTTGAGGGGGTGGAAAAGTAGAGGGATGAAAAACTTTTTGGTTTGGTTGAAAATAAGATTTGTATAAATTTACTATTATGTCCCTCTTAAATAAAAGAAAAAGTAATACATTATACTTTTAAAAAAAATTGTGTATAGATGAAAGTGGATATTTCAAAAAAATAGCATAAGAAATTATTTAAAAGTGTTTTCTTAAAGAATAATAAAAACAAAATTAAAAGGAAAAAAAAAAAGAAGAAGAAGAATAAGCAGCGTTACAGTAGAAAAAAAGAAGAAGCAATGTTACAGTAAAAAAAAAAAAAAAAAAAACCTCACAGTGCAAAAGGAATAAGAAAAAGGTTCCTACATTAAAAAAAAAAAAAAAAAAAAACAACAACAAAACAACAACAACAAGAAAAGTGGGGGCAATTTTTCAAAAAAATTTTCACTTTTTAAGTCTCCAATTTGGAGAGATTATATTTTGAATAGGGAGGAGAGAAAACTTGTGGGCCCTACCACTTTTCTCTCCCTCTCTCCCTCTCAACCAAACAGTGGAAAATACCATTTTCCATCCTCCCTATTTTCCACTCTCTATTTTCCATCCTCTCTATTTTCACCCCAACCAAACACACCCTTAAGATTGGTGAACCGGACATTCAATTGATTCAAATCACATTAAATTTAGAGTTTCCTTGATTTGTGATCGAAATTATGACTTTTGCACTTTTTGGCTTAAAATGGGATTTGGCACGTAAATGATGGTGGAAAAAAAATATAATATCAACAATATTCTTAGTTTCACGCGTTTGGCATTGGCTAAAAAGTCATAGCTTATTTTTGCTATTATTCATGCATTTCTCTATAGTATTTCAGCTATCTTTTAACTTTATTTATAGTATTTTTAACAAAAAGATTTCAGTTTTAGCTAAATAAGATGTTCCCAAATAAATACTCATTCAAATACAAATTTATTATCTTTTTAAGTGCCATGGATTATATTTATTGTCATATTAATTTTTAAGTTTTTTGTAGTCAATTTTTTTATTTATAATTTATTAGCTTTTGCATCTTTTGAAAAAAAAAAGTCTAACCAAATTACCATTAAAGGAATTAGTCATATTAAAAAACAAAAAAAAAGTAAGAATAATGAATTTTAAATTAAAAAAATTATAATTAAAAGCCACAATTAAATATTATTTAAGTGATATTTAAATATAAGAAAACCCATTTTAAGTTATCGCCTGGCCTCCAAATATATGCTCTCCATCCCAACTTCTTAACGCTCTCTCTCTTTAATAGGAACTGAATTTGACAACTGCGTTGTTTCAACTTGCAAGAGGTTTTCAGCCTTAAACTCACTGCTACAATTCCATTTAAAAAAAAATGGGGATAGAATTATGTCCGATGCGGACATGTGTTCGTTTACCAATGTGTCTAGTACACACAAGCTGTGTCCTAAAAAATATGAAAGGTCTCATTTTCACATGCATTTATTTCGTCTATCCCTCTTTAGTTAAAAACACACGTCAGATAGTTTTCTTCTTCTCTGATTGTTTTGTTTGTAATTTCTTCAGTTTTAATTAAACATACGTGGTTCAAGATTAACCAGTGTACTTCAATGGCTTTCACGAGCACTCCAGGAGCCATATCATCATCCTATTCTTCTTTAAAATCTCGGTGGTTGCAAAAAAAAAATAATATACAGTGGAAATACGATGTTTTCCTTAGTTTTAGAGGTGACACTCGTAATAGTTTACCGACCATCTATATGCTGCTTTGCAACGAAATGGCATTTTGACCTTTAACGATGAAGAAAAACTTAAGAGGGGAAAACTTATTTCTTAGGAGCTTTTGAAAGCAATTAAGGAATCAAGGATTGCTATTGTAATTCTTTCAAGAAACTATGCATCTTCGACATGGTGTTTGGATGAGCTTGTAGAAATTATCCGACGTATGAAAGAATATGAAATGAAAGTTATACCAATTTTTTATGACATGGACCCATCTGATGTACGAAAATAGACAGGAGCTTTTGCAAAAGCCTTTATTGATCACAAACATCTTAAAAGGGATTTGGTGGAGATTGAAACGTGGAGAAATGCTTTGAGAGAATTGGCCAAAATCGCAGGATGGCATTTACGTGAAAGGTAATTTCTATATAAACATTTCTTTTACTGATATCTAAATGACAGCTTTTTTTATTATTAATCATATGCCATGTAGTATATAAGTAGCTATGAGAATGTATTACAACACGCATGGATTCAAATATTTCAACTTATGCTAGTTAAAAGCCTGTTGTATTTCGGGACTCAGTGGAAGCAATGCTGATATATTATTGTTATAACTTATAACAAATAATTTGAGACACCTACCTTCAACACTTAGGAGAAGCTCTTTTGGAAAAGAGTGAAACAAAAATATCTTTAATATTAGAGTAGTTCTAGGACCATAAATTATTCCACAACTTTTTTGCCACAACTCTAACATGCAGATTGTGAGTAGTTAACTATCATTTATAAATGAATTCATCATTTTTTTTCTTTATCAATTACATTTTGTCTCATTATAGTTGTGGTAAGAAGTTGTGAAAAATTATGTAATCCTAGACTTTTCCATAATATTATTGTAAAAGTTAGATTCCCAAACTGGAATTGGATGATGCACACAACAACACGTGTCATATATGAGTCTTTAAAGTTTAAACGCTTGACATGTAATAGATTCTTGAAGATATTTAGGACTAACAATGCTACATGGCAAACCATAATTGGTCAACCTCATATATGTTTGACACATGTTAAATTTATTGCTTATATATAAGCCATGTGTTAGGCATTAAATTTCACACACAAAAAAAAACAGTTATTTCTCATCATTCAATGCTTCCTACGTAAATTTAGATTTTCCTGCCACTCTTTTTATGTTCACGTATTACTTTTCCCCTACAATGATTTTTTTTCTTTCATAATTGTTATTTTGGGTTGTTTCGCTTTCATGTTTCATTCCTACTCTCCCCCCGACCGTTAATCTTTTAATTTCCTCTCTCTAAGATTTAGTTTTAAATGGAATCACCACCCTCGTAAGTTTTTAAATTGTAACGGCCCTTGCAAAAATTTAAATGCAAATAACTAGTAGTTTTTAAAAAAAAACATTACCAAAAATGTTCCTATGACCATAAAGTATCCGATATTTACAGAGAGAGAAAAAAACTTCCAAAATGAGAGATGCCTCAATACAGCTGGAGTTCCACCAGCCAGTAACCGGGTCAATCAAATCAGAAACTAAAGCATTGGTGGGCAAGGCAGAGAGTGGAGATATCACCCTACCTCTCAGGAATCCAATTATCAGTTATCACCATACACCCGAATAGAATGGCCATCACCAACAGGCCATTTAGCTCCTAATTTTATCACTTTCCTAGCCTTTAGAATGCTCTTCCGCGCATAAGACCCTGAAGAATTTTTAGTTTAAAAAATGGAGCAATTAGGGAAATACTTTGCTTTGAACACCTTTTAACAAAGGGACTCCTCATCGTGAATTAAGCACCAAACTTGTTTTGCCAATATTGCCTCATTAAAAATACAAAGATCTTTAAAACCCATTCCACCTTCATCTTTTGGCTGACACAATCTCCCAATTCTTCCAATGCACCTTCCTTCAATCATTCCGTTGACTCCACCAAAACTTACTAATCATCACTTCAATATATTTGCATAAACCCACAGGAAGCTTGAAACAAGACATAGCAAAAGTAGGGATAGCTTGAACAACAACTTTAAGCAAAACTCTATTCCTAGCTTGAGACAAAATCTTTTCCTTCTACCCTTGTGATTTTTCCAAAACCCTCTCCTTAATAAAATTTAGGCTAGCTGCTTTATTTCTCCCTACCACCACTAGAAGGCCAAAGTATTTTTCATACCCTTTTATTTCCAAAACCCCCAAAAAGATTCTTAATGGATATTTTAACTTCGGCAGTAACAGACTTACTAAAGAAGAGAGTAGTCTTATCTCTATTAATTTGTTGACCCGATGCTTTTCCATTCTCTCAAGAATTTCCTAGATAGTTTGAATGTCATCCACCTGCACTCTACAAAACAACAAACTATCATCTGCAAAAAAATAGTTAAGTTATATTAGGACAATTTTTACATAGAGAGAAACCCCAAAGTCTATCAACCTGCACAACCTGATGGATAAGAGAAGTTCAACCTTCAAAAACAATGAGAAAGAGATAGGGTGATAATGGATCCCCTTGTCTAATGCCTCTTGAAGGTTTAATATCACCCTTAGCCTCACCGTTAACCAAAATAGAGTAAGAGACCAAACTGTTACATTCTGAAATAAGCTAAATCCATCAATTATGAAAACTCATTTTCTCCATAATATTTAATAATAAACTCCACTCCACCTTGTTGTAAGCTTTACTCATATCCAACATAAGGGTCATAAAACCCATTTTGCCAGATTTTTTTTGATTTCATATGATAAAGAGTCTCAAAAGCCTCAAGAATATTGTTCAAGATAACCTTGTCAAATTGAAAGGCAATCTGGGATTCAGAAATAATATCATGCAGAATTTTCTTGAGATGGTTTGCCAAGACCTTCAAAACAAACTAGTACTAGATATTACACAAAGCTATAGGCTGAAAATCAAAAACTCTCTCGGGACCCTTAATTTTTGGAATAAGAGTAAGATACATATGATTTAAATCAATTGGAATTTTTCCCAAATTTAAAACAGATAAAACTGCTCGAGATATGTCACCACTAATATTTTGCCAATGATGTTGAAAAAAGATAGGAGGCATACCATTAGAACCGGGAGCTTTCAAATGAGTCATTTGCTAAGTCAATTTCTTGTTTGGAAAAATCGTCCAGCAACATAGTATTCATCTCCTCGGTAACCTGAGTAGGAACAAATTGAATTGCAGCGTCAATCTCTGTAGGAATAGAAGATGAGAAAAGTTGTTGATAGTAATTTACCAACAAAGCTGAAATATTATCATCCCCCGTGCACATCACCCCCGTATGATCTCTAAAACCATTATTATGGTTCCTGCGAAATCTTTGAGAAGCCCTACCATGGAAAATTTTTGTATTTCTATCCTCCAAACTCATCCAATGAATATGAGACCGTTGATGCCATGATTCTTCTTCCTAAATTAACAACTCAGAAATCTCCTTTTTCAAGGACACCTCACGGCTAGAATCACCACCCATGACCCAACATGGCCAAAGCTTCAGCCTGTTTTAACATATTTTTTTCTCCACCAAAGCACAAGTAATATTACCAAAAGAACGTCTACTCCGCCATTTCAAATCCTTTTGGCAAATCATAAATTTTTCCTCCACCTTAACCATCGATGACCTGCAAGGATTAACCCTCCAGGCTGCTTCAACAGTAGTGTGACGGCCCTCCTCAGTGAGCCAAACTTGTTCAAACGTCCATGGGTGTTGCCTCTTCTCAAGAATGCCTAGCGGGTGAATCACTAGTGGCATATGATTAGAAGAACCACACTCCAAGTGAACAATTTTATAGGCAGGAATCATAGTATCCAATCGTCTGTCCCAATAGCCCTATCAAGCCTTTCTCAAATAGTGGAACCGTCAGAAAAATGTTTAGCCCAAGTAAATTTGTTTGCAGCAAAGCCCAAGTCCCTAAACCCACACTCATCCAGCACATCTCTGAAATCTTGCATCTGATTACTTGACCTCAGTCGTCCACCAAGTTTTTCATGAGCTCTAGTAATCTCACTAAAATCTCTTGAACAAAGTCATGGGAGGGAATTAAGTAGTTGAAGGCGCCTTAAAATATCCCAAGATTCTTGATGCCTTGAAGTTTTTGGGAACACATAAAATTCAGTAAATTGCCATGAATTTTCTTTCCCATGATTGATGACGACATCGCTATAATTTGAGGAAAAATCCTCAACAATTAAATTAATATCATGGTTCCAACAGAGAGCCAGACCACAACCACGAGTAACTCTTGGCACCCCATATACTCAAAACCAATTTTTAAAAAATTACGAATAATAGTTAGCCTAGTTTCATCCAATCATATTTTGGCCAAAAACACCGCTACAAGATCTTGTGCCCGGACTATATCTCCAAGTTCTACATCTGTCTCTTGGTTTCCAAACTCACGATAGTTCCAAAAAAATATACCCATTGCCTCTGGCGGGGTTAAGAGTCAACCTCCGCCAATGGAGAAAGAGAAGCATGATCAATAGAAGAAACCATCAATTTCTTGTTTAGTAACTTGACCCGAATATTGTCAGTAGAGAAACGGCGTTTGGAAGACCCGAGCCCACCCTTACTGAGTTCAGAACTAGGACAAGCACGAGGGAGACGTTTCCAGGAGGCAGCTTGGGATTTTTTTGAGGAACCAGGAGTAACCACTGAATTACAAACATCACGTGATGAAGAGGTTGAATGTAAAGAGGAGACTGAGGAGGCACGCGATTGAGTTTTAGAATTCTCCAACATGTTTGGAATTAATTCAACACTAATGGGATTAGCTTGCAAATCCGAAAAAACCTCACCTGAATTCCCTGAGTCATCATACTTCCCTAAATCACGGTCAATATTAGAGAGCTGTTGAGTGAAAGATACGGATTGATTGCTATGACCCGACGAAAAATGAACGGCGGAGACAGTAAATATAACGGCGGTGACACTCCTCCTGGAAGGTACAAATGGGGGAGCTCGCATGAAAAGCCCAAATTGTTTTTTATCTGGGGACAACGTACCCTTACTCTGAATCCAAAGGTTGCAGTTCTTGTTGTCATGATTGAGACAACCACACCAAAAGCAAAGGTTTGAAAGCAGTTCATGTTTGAAAAACACCTAGATTTTCTCACCACCTTCAACAGTAACAAACCTCGACACAGAGGTAAGGATACATCAATAACAACCCTGATTCGAATAAAACTTCCGCCTTCATCATTTACAGTATCAATGGCTCGTGTCACCTCCCCAACTGTATCACGGATTCCTTCAGCTACCTTCTTATTCATAGAGCGAATAGGAATATCATGAACCGGAACCCAATAAATCACTTTATCAAACTTCAAATTTGCTAACGAAACATCTTTGTCACACCTTTGTAAGGCCACCAAATTTTTATCGAACTTCAAGGCTCGCTGTGCATAACTCAATCAACGTCCAGTAGGTTATCAAAGACAGAGCAGTTTGTGATCTTCAAGGTTCCGAATCTTCAACCCACTGGTAGTTCTCCACAACTATCGAAAGGTTCTACCCACAGCATCCACGCTTAGAACACGATGTGTAAAAAAATTAGCCACAATGATTATTGAAAGTGGTAAAGCAAAAGGTGTCTCTTGATATTTCATAACAGTTTGTATCTTTTATTTTTCCATAACTGTTTGTGTCTTTTGTTTTTTCATAATTGTTTGTCTTTGAGTCTTCCATATTTTAGAATTTTCTGTAATGAAACAAAGAGTCATGACAATAATGACAGCTCTTGTAATTTCACCCTATAAAAGGAAATAGATGTATGATGTGAAAGTGTGTGAGAGAAAAAGTTGTAGTGAACTCTTAAGCCAATAGCCTAATCTCTTTGTTTGAGAGTTTTTAGTACTCTAATAAAATTTTCATTCCTCTCTTTCTTGTGAGTACTTTGTTGAATTGTAAGTCAAGGCTTTATAAAGCCAACAATGATAAAATCACTAGAACGATGAGCTTTTGGAAGAATAAAGCCCACGTTCTCTCAATCCGAAAGAAAATGATTACTCTAGGATTCTGTTAGGAGATCCATGGAGAAAGAAAAGTAAGACACACTCCCAACAACCCACGAAGAAAGACCCACAAGCTCTTGAGGAACACTTGGAACCTCGGGAGGACGAAAATCCTTCTAGGGAAGGAACGACACTTTCCATAGTCTAAAGGGGCAGGGGACCACCTTTCTTAGCAACAAAGAAACTTTGCCTTTCTCCAATATTGAATGTCAATCACTTAATTGGGTGTTTTCTTTTCTTCCTTTTTACTTGCTCAATCCAGTAAGTACATCCTCTTTGCTTCATTAGTTGTTTTGTTAAATTATTCATTTGTGAGTTTGTTTTATGGGTTATGTTCTATGCATTTGGATATTTCTTTTTGTTATGTAGTTTTACCCACTAGTTGTATGATGTTTGGTATGTTTAGCGTTTCTTTCTCTTGATTTCAAATGTTTGGTTGTTGATAAACCATAGGAAAAAAAAAATCACCATGTGTCTTGGTATTTTTAGATATTAAGGGCCCGTTTGGTACATGTGTTTAAAAACTGAAAATTGTTGTTTGCAAACATTTGTGAAAATACGTATGAATGAAAAAGTATGTGAAAATGCGTGAAATGTTGTTTAAAAACTGAAAATGGTTGTTTAAAAACAACCACCAAACACCCCCTAATTTTTTTTAATAGATTGGAAAGTGTTTTTGTTGATATCTCTTTTACTTCGAATTTTCACAAAGTAAAGGAGCTTACTTAGTTGCTAATTCTTAATTTCTCTCTATTTAATTGTTTAATAAAATGTATGAAAATGATATTGATTTTCAATTTATTTGCTGTCATAACTATTTGTAAAGAGTAATTTCATGGTGAAAGGTTTCTATGATTTTGTGAATCATTCTTTTATCATTTATTAGAGGATACCTATTGTAGACAACACAATTTATATTTGTATATAAGTAATAATATTTTCTATAAAAAAAACCTCTTACAAGATACATTAGATGACAATTAGGGTACTCTATGTGACCCAATGGTACATCAAATTTCACTTATTTTAAATTTCTCTAGATCAAAAACTATGTTTGTTATAAGGAAAATTCATCGCACATATATATTTAAAGGAAATAGTGAACTTATAAAGAATCATATAGCATTTGTAATTCACAATTTTTTTTTTTTAATATTATCTTCTATTTGTATTTTATTGTACTTGCTTCTCATGAGATTGGGTGAGGGAATCAAAGAGGAATTCATAAAACACAATTAAGAAAATTCAATCTTACAAAGGATTGTCCATAAAAGAGTAATGCTTCAATCATAAACTATTTTTCAACATTTTTACAAATTATTAATATAAAAAATTCTTATTTGGACCCACCACTAATATCACCTTTTATTTATCAATAATTACTCATCACATTAGTAGTTTGTAAAATAGTTTGTGATTTTAACATGGTCCTAAAACTATTATCGAGTTTCTTCAAAATTGAATTTATGTTGTAAATGAAAATAACAAATATTTTATTAGAAGTTTTCATTGCGTTGCTTACTTCATATTTGATAATATATGATTGAAATCGGTTACATGTTGATGCTAAAAAAATCAGTTGTGTTGACAATAAACACATGATTATTGTCTATAACAATCACTATAAAAATAACAATTGTAATTTTATCAATTTATGTTTTTATAAAATAACATAAAAAAACAAAATCAAAAACCATGGGTCAAAAACTCGTCAATATATATATATATATATATATATATATATATATATATATATGGCACTCTCTTTAACAAGGAATTTGCTTACATAAATTTGTTACTCAAATGTCACATCAGAGATAAAGACTAATTAAAATTCAAAAGATAATTCCCATGAAAAAAATATTCAAAAGGTAAAAAATTTATTTTCTTAGATTCATTATATCAAGACATTTCTTAAGTGCCACATTATAGATAAGGACTAATTAAAATTTAAAAAATAAGGACTCTTTATTTTCTTGAGTTCATTGTTTCAAGTCTTTTCTCTCTCACACAACGCACAAAACTTTTCATATTTCCACTCATCCTTTTTCACCTCTTCCACTTCTGCTACTTTATACACAACTACCTAAAGTCTTTCATCTTCATGCCATAGGTTAGGTGCTTTTTTATTTTGTTTTAGCCCTCACAATTCCTTGGTTTCTTTGTCATTTATTTTACTACTATTTAGTGTGGTATTGTCATGAGCCTCGACCATAAAAGAAAAAAATGATGATTATTATGGAGTTTTCTTTGTTGTGAATCAAGATTATCTCAACTTTAGTTGCAACCCTAATTAAGTTTAGTTGCAACTATTCAGGAATAGTGTGAAACGGTATACAAATCACAATCATATTTTTAGTTCTCTCCATCGAAGTTAAAATTAGGTAGTTCTTCACATAATTTTTATATTCTTTAAATAATTTTTATGTTCTTTCTCATGTATCTTTCACGTATAATACTTATTCACCTTTTTTTTTTTTTTATTACCTTTGTTAGTGCTGTAAATTATAGTTGTTGTGGTTTCTTAAGATTAGTTTCAAATGATTTAATTTGTTGTGACGATTTTGATGTACGATTGTAAGTTATTTAGTGTGCTCTACTTCTCTATATAAAGACAAAGCTCATGTGTAAATTAATAATACAACAATAGTTCTCTCATTTTTAACTTATACTTTTCTTGAATTTTAGAATTCTCTTTGTTTTTTGTTTTTTTTTTTTTTTAAGATATAAAAGTCATATTAGAGGCGATTAAATATTGATAAATGGAAGTGTATTTAGCCAATTTTTCTTTATTTGATTCCATTTTCTATATGTTGTTATACAAATAATTTTGTTTCATTTAGATTATGAACAAAGTATTGAGATTGGGGTCTAGGGATTTGGTGGTAAGAATGAAATGGTTGAGGAAGTATTCAGTTTTAGAAATAAAATATGTGTTTAAATACTGCTTATTTTGCTAAAAATTGAAAACAATAAAAAATAATTTTTCGGTTACTGTATGCTTTTTAAAATTACTGTTCCCATGCCTATTTGCACTGTTCATGTTCCGTGAACAGTGCAAGAGGCGTTGAGCTGGGGGAAAAAAAAAAGCGCAAATGCAGAAGAAAAAAATGCAAACGCAGGAGAATCCAAACGAAGCTAAAGTCTACCTTTTATCTAGATGTTATTTTATTATTTTAAATATTAAATTTATAATATGGTGTAAATTCCTAGAAATTTCTAATAACTATGTAATTACAATATATATATATATGTATATATCCACTCAATAGTCGGAAACTACTTCTAGGAAAAGGAAAAATTAAAATTATAAAATATGAATTAAGAAAATTAAGTTTCAAAGCATTCCACAATATTATGGGAAACATCATTAATACTATATAACAAAATGATTATTATATATGGGTCTTAAAAAAGTAAAATTATTTTCAAATCAAATTACCAAGTATCCACACATCATGCACGAAATTATCTAGTTTGATTTAAGAACAAAACTTTCTATGAATTATAAGCTACCATCATCTTCATTAAATTTTTTTTTTTTTTTTTTTTTTTTTGGCACTAGCCTGGAAAGATAAGTTTACCCTTCTCTTGTCAAAATCTACCTATAAAAATGGTTGACAGACCATACATTACATAACTAAGAAATTATTTATATGATAACAATGCAATCAATGATTAAGTCACATGATAGATCAACAAGCTTAGATGTTGAAGTCCTTGATCTTATGCCTCAATTTCAGGGACAAACACTCAACGGTTCCTCTAGCATGGCCCCTTAGGAATTTAATTCAATCAAAGTCCAATTTGCTAGCATATTTTACTATTCAACTTATTTTTGCTACTATTTATAGGTCCCACTGCACTTTTTGGTATTATTCATGGGTCTCATTATACTATATCAGCTAACTTTTATATTTATCTACAGTAATTTCAGTAAAAAGTTTTCAGTTTCAACAAAATAAGCTGATTCTAAACAGACCTTATAATATTTTTCATAACTCAAATAATTTAGTAGAAGGTAATATTGGAAAGTTAAAACTTAAAAGTATCATTCATAAATACGGAGTCATGGTGGACATATCAATTGTTTTAAGAAAGATGTAGTATTGACTACCGCACATCATTGGTGCGATGGTCACTCCACAAGTATAAGTATTTGTGTGGTGTAGGGAAGTAAGGTCGGAGTTCAAGTTTCTAGGAGGGAGCTTCGCGTACATACACTTAGATTAGGTTAGAATAAAATTTCATCTTGTTTAAAAAAATAATAAAAAAAAATGTAGTACTGGCTCAATCATTGTTTTGGGTTAAATAAAATCCTTGAAGCGCATTTTAACCATTTAGTTCAACAACCAAAAAACCATTTAGTTCACAAACCAATTGTTTACATAATTTTTTTTCAGGAAAAAAAAATGTAAACATTATTTTGAAAAAGTAGAGTTTTGAGGAGTTTATATTTGATATTTTGTTTTCCCTCTTCAATGATGAAAATCATATACCTTAATTACAACTCGAGGTAAAAGATTGGGTTTGTGTTGTCACTAGCTAAGGTTTAGATCCTGTCATTTATTATTTTTTTATTATTATTTTGGGAAAAAAACGAACCATTACCTTCTCTCACTGATGCCAGGTCTTAGAAAGATACTCAGCGTTTTGGCTGTCTACTTTGCTAAATTTGTGTATTCTCTTTCTTTGTTTTTAGATAAATAGATACAATAGGATATAAAACCTAACTTGAATTTACATGTATCGTAATTGTTAGAATTGAGAAACCTCAAAAGGTCATGAACTTTTATGTTTAGCATGTTCAACTTAAAAATATTCTTATGAAGTTTCTCTCTGCTATCAGGTATGCGTGTTCAATCTATGGTTTCTTTTTAAATGACGTAAAACCTCACTAGGATAGGCCCTTTCAACCCACCCTCGAAATTAAACCATAGATACACAAACACCCCCCCCCCCCCCCAAAAAAAAAAAAAAACCACCAGAACCATATATTAGATAATCCAAGAAAACTCTTGGTGGGGATTGAATCCAGGACGTCTGAGTTTATAGCTCATCCTAAACCTCCAACTACTAGGTCACACCCTGATGGGATGCCTAATGTATGAAGCAAGACACCTAATTTTTTTGGTCAATCAATGTAGCTCTAGCTGATTTTTTTTTTTTTTTTTGGATTTAACAGGCTAATATAATTGTTATTCTACGAAATTTATTGGATGATGGCACTTGCTTTCTCCTCTTGATACTTTCGCAGCTACTAGTATCTCTTGCTTCTCTCCCTCTTTTGTTGGGTTTTTTTTGGTACCATGATTGGGAAGGCTCACGTCTTAGGCAAGAACAATAATTGTTTGCTCTTAAATACTTTTTTTAGATCACTCTGTCGTAAACCATCTCCCCCTCACCCCCCATAACAAATTGCATGGAATGAGAGACAATTGGATAAAGATCGAACTGAAGTAATCTAACCAGCATCAACAAAAGGTTTTATAACAAAAAAAAAAAAATATAGTTCCCAACCCATCCTTTTGACATGTAAAAGTGATATAATCACACAGTTCTTATATGAGTAATTCTATCCACATTGCTCAAGCTAATGAATTCATATTTGTTTCACTTAAGTACTATCACCTAATGCTTTTCTCCACAGGCGTGAGGCAGATTTTATCCAAAACATTGTGGAAGTGATACTGCGTGAACTGAGTTCAAAATTCTCAAGCATTACGAAAAAAAACTTGGTAGGAATAGATTCTTCAGTAGAGGAATTGATCACTTCATATTTAGATTTTGGGGGCAAAGTTTTCATGAGTGGGATTTGTGGTATGGGGGGGCTGGGAAAGACAACTCTTGCTAGAGAGATTTATGAGAAGTTCTCCAACGATTTTAAAGGTTCTAGCTTTATTGCTAATGTAAGGGAAGTTTCAGAAAAACAGAGTTTGCTTCCATTACAAAAACAGCTTCTTGCACAAACTTCGGGGGAAAGAAACATGGATATATGGGATGTTTATGATGGAGTTGACAAAATCAAGAAGAGGCTACATTGGAAAAGGGTTCTAGTTGTTCTAGATGATCAATTGGACCAATTAGAAAAATTGGTTGGAGAATGTGACTGGTTTGGAAAAGGGAGTTGGATCATAATAACAACTAGAGATGAACATTTGTTGCTCCAACACGAAGTTCATAAAATATATAAGCCTAATACATTAAATGTTCATGATGCTCTAAAGCTTTTTTGTTTGAAAGCCTTCAAAAATGATCAACCTAGAGAAGGTTATGTACAACTCTCTGAAAATGTGATATCTTATGCTAAAGGACTTCCGTTGGCTCTGGTAACTTTGGGTTCCTTTCTGTTTGGAAGAACAATGGATGAATGGAAAAGTGCATTGGATAATTTGAAAAAAAAATCCTAAAAGTGAGATATTTGATATACTTAAATTAAGTTATGATGGACTAGAGAAAATGTGGAAGGATATATTCTTGGATATTGTGTGTTTCTTAAGAGGGAAGACTAGAGATCAAGTAATAGAGATATTAGAGAATTGTGGGTTTGATGCGAAAATTGGTATAAGTGTTCTTTTAAATAAATCTCTCCTAATCTTAGAAAACAAGACATTGTGGATGCATGATCTACTACAAGAAATGGGTAGAGAAATTGTCCGTCGAGAATCATGTGAGGAGCCTGGAAAGCGTAGCAGGTTGTGGCTTTGTAAAGATTTGTGGCAGATAATGACAAAAGATACGGTAAGAGCAATGGCAAAACTAAAAATTTATTTCAACAAACAAGTTTATGTAGGTATAATAGCCTAATTTCTTTCAATAAAATAGTTTGTTCTGATCCAACAGGAACATAGGTGCCTAGGTTCTTGATTAACGAAATACGGAATACAAACTTTCGTTTTCGTATATTGTTTCTAACGATTTTTTATATTTTTGAAAACATAATATGATTGTATCATCTTTATAATATATAATGGAAGTTTTACAATAAATTTTGCAAAACTTCTGTTACTTCATGTCATCAGCAACCCATCACTAGCTAATTTTGGCTCTCCATTCCAGTCCCTTTTTCTCCTCTGAAATACTATGGTTGTACTTTGTTCAACTTTTCTTCCTTCTTTCTTTCTTTCTTTCTTTCTATCTTTCTTTAATTTTTTTTTTTTTTTTTTTTTTTGTAATGTTCAGTATTCCATTCCATTCCTTTTTATGCCTTCTTAAATTCTACCATAGCACTTTATCCGACCTTCATTTTCCTATTTTTCAATATTCACCCCCCCCCACCCCCCAAATAATTATCTTCCATATAATTTTCCATATAAATCTATTGGGTAATAACACTCCCCTTCCTAGAAGAAGTTTGGGAAGATGACGTTCCACCTCAAACTTGAAGCGGAAAAAATATTTTCTCCCCTTTGACATCTGTTTGACCAAATTTTGTTTAATTAATATAAAAGAAAAAATTATGTACCAACTTACCCTTTGCTTAAGGCAAGTTTCCAAAATTATCCTCCATTTCAAAATTTATTATTTCTAATTGTTAATTGAAGTGTATTTTAAAATATTAAGTATGACTTTTGCTTTTTTCTTTTCTTTTCTTTTCTTTCCAACGGGTTATGGAGAGATTTGCCATTGCAAGTGTTTTTTTTTTTTTTTTTTGAGAAACATTGCAAGTGTTTTAGTGCTTGATAAATTTTGTATTTTTATTCTAACTTTATCAATTATGTTTTTGCTTACCATGGTTAAACTTTTGTAAAAAGAATTTTATAAAAATTTAAAATATTTCGTTACTAATATAAATAGAAGGGGGGTGAGTGTTGATTTCTTCAAACCTCAAGGGAGGAGAGTATAATTAGCCCTAAATCTATGATTACTCCCTTTAATACCCTCTCTCGTGTTCATTACATCCTTTGCCTTTAAGTTAAAAAAGAGGCCAATACTCCCTATTTCTTCCATTTTGTTTCCCTTTTGGTATTTTTTTTTTTTTATTGTTTATTTTTTTACTAACATATTATTTTGAGAATTGCTTATACTCACAACATGTTCATAACAAATTCTAATTAGTAATTGTTAATAGTTGTTATGGATGGGGAAAAAAGTAATTTAAGTTATGGATTCAAATTAGAACTAATAACAACTTACTATTTATAATTTGTTGTGAAAGTGTTGTAAAAATATTGTGGACTCGCACTTCTCTATTATTTTTGGTTAATTTAACTGCAGATTGCGGCAATGCACATCACATTTATGTTAACAATGCTATACTTGTGGCCAAGATGTTTCTATTTAACGAAGTAATGTTATCAAACTATCATATTCAAGTTATTTTATGTTTATTTTTTACTGAAATTATCATTTCATATTCAGTGTTTGGTAGAACTTCCCGAGAGATGAAGGTGGTTGCGGTTCCTTTCTGTTTGATCTTTCCAGAAGATTGGAAAGAGTTTCATTCTTAACCTGTTCAATTCTGATTTAGACTTACGTGTTCTGCTCCTTTTGGTTTTTGTTCTTGAAGTTGTTTGCTTTATTCTGTTTCTTGGAGTGAAAAATATTTGATATACACTTGTATTTTGGATATTAGGGACAAAAAGTTAGAATTTATAGTAATTTTTGTTTTTGTTTTGTTTCTTTTTTTCATTTTTGTTTTGAATTGCGGTTTTGAATTATGGTTTTGATCCTTTGGATTTTTTATTAGGGGGGAAAAAGTTTTTATATTTTTATAAAATTTGTTTTGTAGAATAATTGTTAATTTTAGCATATTTTAGGAATTGATGATGCACAAAATTTTGTAACTAAATGTTGTTTAGGAATGGGTATTTTTTCTGTTATTGAGAAAGATTGTTTTGCTTTTCATTTTGATAGTGGAAAAATTGTTTTATTAATCATAGTGTGTATATATGTGTCATCTTAATTTATATAAAATTTTCTTGCACATCACCCAAATTAATGACTAATTTGTAAACTTGAATTCATTTTTTTTAAATGAATTCATTTTTCTTGATGTAATCATCCAATCATTCATCTGATTACTACCTAGAAGAAAATGAATATTTTTTATTTTTTCAACTTCGATATATAGGCTTAATTTTCTTTATTTTTCCAATCATATTGTCTTGGTCTTGAATTCCTAAAAGGTAGAATTGAACCTCTAGTTTTGAAGCATGGTTATAAAACAAATATAGCAATCTTCGTATATGAGTTTTAAACTGGACAATAAGAAGAAAACCTCAAAATATGATGTGTTACGATCATCTCTTTTAGGGATACTATGCTTTTTTAATTAGTAAAAGGACTCTTAATATCTATGAAGCACGGACGCGGCTAGGAGGGTGCCGCACCGGAGTCCGATGCGGGACGTGGCGTCCGACGCGGTTGCCTGTGAGTCGGTGCCGCGTCTGAGCTTTTTTTTTCAAGGATTCGCACCGAATCGGCTTCGATTCGAGCCGAACCGGGCAGATTTAGCCAGAATCAAGCCGTATCGGCCGAATCCGCCGACGACCGAAACGTGCCAAAATGGCCGAAACAGGCCAAAATATGCCTTGAATCACGCCAGAACAGCCGAAATCATCTTTGAATAAGGCCCAAACATCCTAAATCTGTCCTTCTTTTTTTTTCTGAATATTTGTTGCAACCTTTGTGTTTTCTTTTGTGTTTTGTGTTTTGTTTTGTGTTTTTTGCCTTCTTCTTTCTTTGTTTTGTGAATCAAGGTATAGTAATGTGTTTTTTAAGAATATTTTAATAGTAAAAATATATAGAAAATATAAATAAATATTTTTTTAATAATTTTTTAATCGCCGCACCCCGCTGCACCTGCATCCAACTTTTTCAAAAATTGCCGAGTCTCGCACCCGCACCCAAATCCGAAAACACACCCATGCTTCATAGCTTAATATGCAATGCATTTTACTATTAAACCATGACGTTGTACTACTATCTATTAGTCACTAACAAGAGTCTTAAAACTATTTATATTTTAATATTTTATACTCTATGAATAATGTTAGGGATACAACATTTTTAATTATATTTTTTGATAACTATTAATATGATATATTGTGATTGGAGCCATTCCACTTTGAATTGAGCCAAACTTTGACATCACTTTTATCATTTACCAATCACAACCTACAATATCAACAGTTTTGAAATATGTTGTCTTAGAACTTAATGATTTTTCTGTAGTTAAATTTGAAGTTGGTACCATCATTTGGGGTTCTCTTGGGGAGGGCAATGCAAAATTTAAATTATTTCTAGGGGGTTCAATTGGGCAATTTTCCACACTCAACCTTGTTGGTTAAGATGAAGTTATAAAAAATCGTAAAAAGGTGGCACGTAATGCACAAAACTATCACTTTTTGCAGGGTTGGTTAAAAGGAAGTTATATACATGGAAAACTCAATGAATATATATATATATTCATTTCCTTAACATTGTATAAAACTAGACTGATACTTCTACTATTATATTTTCTCGTGCAAATCACCAAGTCTTTGCTTTTGAATCTTAGGCAACCGAAGCAATTCAAGCCATAGGTCTGACCTCTTTAGATTGGGATCCAAAAGAGGCTCAAAGCTTTGAAGAATGTTCTACAGCCTTTTCAAAGATGTTTAATCTTAGATTGCTTATGATTGATGATTTGCATATCCCAAATGGTCTCAATCATGTTTCTAATTCCCTAAGACATCTTATATGGAATGGTTATTTCTCGAAATGTTTGCCGTCCAGTTTCCAACCGAAAGAGCTTGTTAAACTTGAATTGCACTCTAGCAACCTTGAATATCTTTGGAAGGGAGTTAAGGTACTTGTGTCTTTTAAGTGCATTTCTATGATATATTATTTCTCTTTTCTCTTGGTGTAGTTACAATACACTCCCATCTTTCCCCTTTCATTATATAATTGTTTTAATTTAAACATTATTTACTCCTTAAACTAAACTCTATATTTACTTTAATGTAAATTAATTGTTCTTTTCTTTTGTTTTTTCGTTGCAACAGTACTTAGACAAGTTAAAGTCCATTGATCTTAGTGATTCCAAATTCCTTATTAGAACACCTGACTTCTCTGGACTTCCAAGACTTGAGAGACTATATCTTATTGGCTGCCATAATTTAGTTGAGATCCACCCATCTATTGGACAACTCAGGAGGCTTGTTGTTTTAGATCTAGAATCCTGCCGATCTCTTACGAATCTTCCTAGCATGTCCACTGAAATGGAGTCCCTTACAATTCTTAATCTTTGTGACTGCATAAATATCACAAATATTCCAGAGTTTAAGGGAATTATGAAAAGCCTATCAGAACTTTCCTTGAATAAGACTGCTGTTGAGGAACTACCCTCCTCAATTGAGTGTTTGACTGCACTTACTTCGTTAAATCTAGGAGATTGCCAAAATCTCGAATGTCTTCCAAGCAACATGGATAGTTTGAGGTCTCTTGAAAATCTCCTTCTTCCAGGATGCTTGAAACTTTCCGCCCTACCAGAGAACGTGTGGAAAATGAAGTGTTTGAAGAAACTTGATTTGAGCGGACCTGGCATTAGACTAGTTTCCCAAAATAAACTTAATTTGGGTGGGATGTTTCGACTTCAGAGAATAGGGCTTAATTGTATTGGCTTCTTATCCTCGTTAAAATATTTAACATTAAGTGGAAACAGTCTTGTCACCCTGCCTGCAAGCATCAGTCAACTTTCGAAACTTGAAGCTCTTGATTTGTCCAACTGCTTTAAGTTTCAATCATTGCCAGAGCTTCCATCAACTGTGAGATATATAAATGCTGAAGGATGTTATTCCCTCAAACCATTACTAGGACTGCCAAAACCATCACCAGGACCGTTTGTAAGAGAACAACCTTGGTCCAAGAGGCATTATTATAATGAGAGCAACGGTGAAGTGGCATTTAAAATATTGAACCGTTACCTACAAGTAATCTCCTCTCTCTCTCTCTCTCGTGAATTGTTAACATCTTTCCTCGTTCATTATAATTTTTTTTTGGGTACAGGGACTCCTTCATTCAAAAACTGGATATGAAACTCCTACCGAAAACAAAAAGGAAGGACCAAGAACTGAATTTCAAATAATTATTGCTGCATCTGAAATTCCTCAGTGGTTTACTCATCAACGTGTGGGGAACTCAGTAAGTATAGATCGATCTGCCTCCCAATTGGTGTAACAGTAGGTGGATGGGATTTGCTCTCTGTGCTAAGTTGGAAGGATATAACTATCTTTTTGGATTAAATTCGGACAAAACATTTGATTTTAGAGCTCGTGTGATGGCCCTGGGTGGTTCACTTCACAGTCAACTCAACTCTGAAGTTGTCTTTAAGGTGTCATTTGGTGCTGGTGACATTTGGATATTGTATTTGTCTCGTGATGATTGGTTTGCTACTTTTCCAAATGGTGAATACCATCAGATTAAGGTTGTATTTGAGAGCTGTGGCTTGATGGAGAATGTGCGCAAATGTGGGGTCAGTTTGGTATACGAGAAGAGTGTGGAAGGGTTCAACCAAACAATTGCACAATGCAGCAGAAACAGCATTATTGCTTTTGAGGGTTGGGATGGTGTCCATCATAATGAAACGAAGCTTAGTAGGTTCCGGAATTTTAAGAAAGAACTTTTGAGATATGGGGAAATTATTCGTTTCGTCTCTTCATTCACCGGTAATGACGATTTTAAAGATCCTGGACCTAGTGCATCTGGGAGCTTGCAGTCGGACTAAATTGAAGGATTCATCTTTTTATTCACGTGGCAACGACCTTCTCAAACATCCTTGTTACAATTTTTTTTTTTTTGATAGGTAATTAAAGATGTACTGCATAAAAAAGGACATCATGTTCACGACGGTGAACATTCTTAATGCTGTTTTATTTTCTTTTCTTTTAAGCTATACAGATGGTTTTAAACTAGAGTTTGAATAATACCGGAATTGGTTTCAAGCACATTAACAAACTTTCTTACTCTCTCTCAAGGAACACTCAGAGTAAATAGAATGATTCCCTTATATTATTGAGTATGAAAGGATAAGTTACAAGAATGACCTCTATTACTATATATACAAGCAGAGCATCCAAAGAAAAAATCTATTCTAACAGAAAATATCTAACAAGCTAAGGCGGGGGGAAAGAAACTGTTCCAATCGTCTTGGTAACTAACTCTGCAACCTGTCCAGCTATGATAGGCTCCGGTTCACACGTGCTTCAGTTAGTTACAACTCGTGCTTTCTGTTACATCCAAGAGTGAAGAGCTGTTGTTTGTTACATGCACGGATCGTGTGCTTGATAGTTTAGTAGAACAGCATCATTTCTTTGATATTATTGTTGGATAAAATCTGGTTTTGTACATACGTCATGTTCAAACACACAGCTGGTTTTATTTTCTTTTCTTTTAAGCAACAAACTAGAGGATCTATTTCATTAACATATTCAAGGAACATGCACTCTGTAAATTTCAGAATTTAAGAACAAGAGAGCATCCAAAGTACCTTGGTGTGGAGAATTTCAAAACAAAGATTAGAACACTTCAGGAAAACTTTTAATCTTCACTCCATTCACTTTAGAACGCCCAAGATGTGTGTACAAAACACACAGCTCTCAATATTATTTCCAAAATGGGAGAATGAAAGTGTGTCTCACACTCTTTCTTTTCTTTTGAAAGTGTGTCTCACACTCTTTCTTTTCTTTTCGAAAAATCACCTTAAAAAATTCTGTATGTTTCTCCCTTTATAACTAACTGATTATCTAATTGGGCCGGCCTATTGGGCCTTTCCAATTGAGCTTTAGTGTGTGGCTTGGAATGGAACCAAAAGGGACCAATAAGACACTAGCTCCAATGGGCCTTGGGCTTTTCCGTCAACTCTTGACAAGTCCAAAGTTACCATTAATTATATTTAATACCACTATATAAATATAATTGCACTCTAGGCCTTATTAATAAATTATATCCCAAGACTTTATTTTACACGCAACCCCTTCATAAAATATTCGTAGTAATACAAAGTCATAAATATAGACTGCCACTTTGTAAATTACTACATCTTATCCTTGAGTACCCGGTTTAATCCTTTAAAGTTATTCATCATATATTTATGAAATCCAATTTCATAAATATATACTTTAGTAATTTCTTACCAAAGTGGTTAGGCCTAACTCTCTGAATAACCAAACCCATTAAACTTATCTCAAGGGAATATTTTATATCTCCGTTAAGAGACTATGAATTCCATCTTGAGAATATATGTTCCATCAACACTAAATGTGGTTGCCCAACATACTGAGGTTTTGACCGTTACTTTAGATCTCACTCCTGATATATCAAAGCAACTTACACCTCATGATCAAGTCCATTATTCTCTCAGGATTAAGAGTTCGTGCAAATAGAAGTCGTGAGATTTATTATTCATTTGACAGTCGTTAGGAGAATAATAAATCTCACAGCGGTCCAGTTCAATATGTCTTAACTCTTAAAACATATCAACATATCAACTAGAAGTCACCACTTCCATGATCAAGACAAATCATCTTAGTTGATACGTTATAGTCTTCACAGATGAAATGCCCAATTTCATCACCGACTACGAACTATAAATTCTGAGTTTACAAAGAACTTGTGATTTATATCTTCTGTGACTTTTCACATAAATCACATACTATGCATCTCATGGACTATATGATAATGTCCAAATATTCATGTTACCATTATTTTAAATAAAAATAAACAACTTTATTAAACACAACATTAAATCATACATAATGTCATACATAGCATCATACAATAGGATTTAAGGGCATATATCCTAACAATTATTTCATTAATACAATGCGATGTTATATGATTGCTTGCTTCATTCTCCCCTTGCTTCTTAACACTCCCCCTCAAGATAGCAGTTGTTGTGAGAGCTTTATTAGGATCTTTAGCAACACTATCTTGTTCTTTAGTGACAATATCATGATCTTTCTGATTGCTCATACGACTGTAAATATTCAACATTCTTATCTTGTTGAGTAGCTTTGTGAAAACAGGAAATCATAGAGCTTTAGTGAACAAATCAGCAAGTTGATGTCCACTGGAAGTATGAAAAGTTTTGATATTTCCTTCTTGAAATTTCTCTTGGATCAAATAACAATCTATTTCAATGTGTTTAGTATGCTCATGGAACACTGGATTTGCTGCTATGTGAATTGCAGCTTGGTTGTCACAATACAACAGTGCTGGATTAGAGTGATTGACATTTAAGTCTTTTAATAATTGAAGTAACCAAACTTACTCACATTTTGTAGCCATGGAATGATATTTTGCCTCTGCTGAACTTCTAGAAACCATTCCTTGATTTTTAGACCTCCATGATATAAATGAATCTCCCAAATAGACACAATATCCAATTAAGGATCTTCTTGTGTCAAGGCATTCTGCCCAATCTGCATCACAGTATGCTTTAAGATGCAATTGAGAAGTACTAGATAGAAAAAGGCCTTGACCTAGTGATCCTTCGAAAAATTGAATTATTCTATAAGCTGCTTTAAGTGTGGTTCTCTAGGCTTATTAAAGAATTGACTCAAATGGTGCACAACATAAGTGATATCTGGCCGAGTCATGGTATACATCAATTTCCCAATTAGCCTTCTGTACTGCGTAGGGTCTGCAATCTACTTTCCTTCAAACTTTTAAAGCTTCAAATTATGTTCCATAGGTGTCTTAGTAGGCTTAGCACCTAACATGCTTGTGTCTTGTAAAATTTCAACAGCTTACTTTCTTTGATTTAACAAAATACCATGTGTACTTGAAACCTCAATACCAAGAAAGTACTTCACAGAACCCAGGTCTTTGAACTTAAACTTGGCATCCAAAAGCTGCTTCAAATGGTTAATAAAGTTCTGAATATTACCAGTGAGGAGAATGTCATCTTCATAGACTAGAAGTTCTACATAAAGAGAACCTTGATTAAGAGTGAACATGGAATAATCACTCTTAGATTGCTTGAAATCAAGACCAAGAATAGCAGCTGAGAGTTTGGCAAACCATTTCCTTGAAGCCTTCTTAAGACCATACAAATAATTAAGAAGTTTGCACACTAAAGGACTTTGATGAGTGGCTGATCTGAACTCCCCCTTGCTGTGAAAACCAGGTGGCAATAACATATAAACATAAGTCCCCATGTAAGAATGCATTATTGACATCCATTTGAAAGATGGGCCAACCTTTCGCAACATCTATACTCATCACCAACCTCACAGTGATAAACTTGATAATAGGGGAAAGAGTTTTAGTGTAATCTAGTCCCTCTTATTGTATAAAACCCTTTGCAACTAATTTGGCTTTATACCTCTTAATAGAACCATCAAGAGCTGCAATTTCTACAGCCATAGAATCTCTCCATTCCTGACACTTAATAGCCTTACAATAAAAGGTTGGTTTAAGAGTAGAATGAGTGATGGCTGAAACAAAGGCTAAGTATAATGGAGAAAGGTTTGAATAAGTGAGATGAGAATCAATATCATAGGGTTGGCGAGCTGAGGGTTTGACAACAGATTGGCATTTGTAATCTTTAAGGTAAGAGGGAGGTTTATGGGGTCTGGTGGAATGTCTGGGAACTAAGGTAGAAGGGACAGGAGAGGTATGTGAGTCTGGTATAGAGACAGATAAATCAAAGGGTTATCAGAAGGTTCAATGGAAGGAGGATTTGTAGAAGAAGATACAAGTGGGTATTCTAGCACAATAGGTGGATATGAAATGGGAATATCAATGGCAATAGGAGAAGAAAATGTAATAACATCATTAGAAACAGATGGAATAGATGCAGGAGAACCAAACTAAGCAAGAGTGGCTTTAGGAAAAACAAATGTATCATCAGTGGAGACATGAGATACAGATGTATTGATATGAAAATGAAAAATTGACTCATAAAAAATAACATCTCTTGAAAGAAAAATGGTTTGAGTGTCAATATCTAGTAATTTGTAACCTTTAACACCTAAGGGGTAGCCTAGAGATAGACGCTTTCTAGCCCTTGAATCAAACTTGTGTCTATTATGAGTTAGAGTACAAGCAAAGGCTAAACATTAAAATGCCTTCAAATGAGAGTAAGATGGTGACTTCTGATACAACATTTCAAAAGGTGTAGAATGATGAATAGGAGAAATAGGCAATCTAATAATCAGATATGTAGTTGTGAGGACACAATCACTCCAAAATCTAAGAGGCAATGAAGCTTGGAATTTTAAAGCTGGGGCAACATTGAGAATATGTTGATGTTTTCTTTCCACATTGGATTTTGTTGAGGTGTTTGTACAAAATTGAGTTGGTAAATGATGCCTTTATCTGCAAAAAAATGTTTTAAGAAAAATTCAAAACCATTATCTGATCTGATAAATTTTATTTTTGCATTAAGCTGAGCTTCTGCCACTGTGTAAAACTTGACAACAATAGGCTACACTTCAAACTTGAATTTCAGAAGATAATCCATGTGCACCTCGTATAGTCATCAACAATGGTAAGGAAATACCTATATCCATCATAACTTGCAGTGGACATAGGTCCCCAAACATCAAAATGTATCAAAGAAAAAACAAAAACAGAAATAGTAACACTATTTGGAAAAGGCAGTCTCTTTTGTTTGTTAAAGGACAAATCATACAAACATTGTTGTGTGCATGTCCAATGTCTTGAATAGACTTATTTAAGACTTGAATCTTGGCAATAGAAGGGTGTCCCAATCTATAATGCCACAAATCAAAACTAGAATTATGAAAAGAACTGTTTACATGAAGCGCAATGAACCAAGAAAATGAAGCATCAAGTCAATGACTTGATCATCTTGCTAATGGAGATCAAATTGAAACCAAAAGTAGGAACACATAAGACATCTTTAAGAACAAAAGATCCTCAAAGAACAACAGTGCCTATATGAGTTACCACTGTAGATTCACCAATAGGTTATTGGACAGTAGAATGAATGGATGCAGTAACAGTGGTTAAGCAAGAAAGATAATGCACAGTATGATCAGTTGCTCCTGTATCAATTATCCATGTTTCTAATGAAAAAGATGTCCTATTTACTATCTTTGAAGAAAAATTTGAATGTGTAAGGTCTATATCAGAATTGCTAGATCGAGGTGTAAAGCTAGAAATGACAAAATTACTTGAAAATTTTGGAATTAGAGATTGATGAACTGCTTGAGATTGCACCCCAGAAGCCATCAATGCAGAAGCTTGATGAACACCATTAGGGTTAATCTGAGAGTTTCCGTTTGACTGAGAATTGAAAAAAGCCAGCAATTGATGACATTGCTCTTGAGAGATAGACATTGCATTCCAGTAGAAGAATTCATTAGAGTGAAGCCAGTAGAGAAAGTATTCATGGCATTACTAGGACTAAAGCCTGAATTGAGATTATTCACAGCATTGGTGGATAAATTAATCATGGCAAAATTAGAGACTTGATTCACTAAGGCTTTTCCTTTGAACTTATAACCTGGTGGATAACCATGAAGCTTATAGCATTTGTCTATTATATGCCCTACTATTCCACAGTGAGAACAAATTGGTCTTTCCTTGTGATTATTGTTCCTTCCTCCAGAACTATTTGTTCCACCTTGATTAGAATTAGAATAGAAGACATTATGCTGAGCAGCTTGAAACTGTTGAGAACCTGAAGAAGCTTGAGATCCTGGATTAGAATTGGAGTAGAAGGCATTAGATTGAAGCTGAGGTGCCCGAGATTCTAGATTAGAATTGGAGTAAAGAGCACTAGGTTGAAACTGAGAACCAACTCCATTTCCAACCTGTTTTTGCTTCTCATCTTGAAGAAAAAGAGAGTAAACTTTGTTCATTGATGGAATGGGATCTCTCATGAGAATTTGGCTTCGCACAGTGGCATAATTCACATTGAGTCCCAGTAAGAACCTAATCACATACTCTCTATCATCCATCAAAATCTGCATAACTACACAAGCACAAGATGGTAGAGGATCTTGATTTGCTAACTCATCCCAAAGATCCTTGAAATTGGTGAAATAATTATTCATAGATAACTGATTTTGAGAGATGTGTGAAATTTCTTTCTGCAATTCGTACACTCATTGCATTTTCTTGATCAAAACGATGCTTTAGATCTAACCAAACTTGTCTAGCTATTTTAGCATACATTAGACTAAATGAATGTTCTTCTGCATTGAACTAAACAACCATGAAAGAACCATTGTATTACAACAAACCCGAGTACTAAACAGAGGTGAACTTGAATCTTGCATAGGAATAGTATGATCTATAAAACCAATCTTGCTCTTAGCTGTACCAAGATGGATAATTTTCAGCATTAATGTTAAATATATTAGCAACGCGATGTGTTATACCATATTGTATATGCTAGAGTAGATGCAGAAAGGGAAGCATAAAATAAGAACAACGAGAACACGAGGGTTCCATAGTTCAGCCTTGTCGAGCTACATCCACGGAGAAATTCCTTAAGGACTACTAGACTACTAGTACAAGGAGTGAGCTTGGACCTATTACATTGGGCTAATATGTCTAATATATCTCTAACAAATCAATGGCTGAGATGCAAGAATAGCACCATGATTTTCATTACTAGCAAAGTAATATGGATTATCATTCAACTCCTCTACCACCTAAGACTCAATTTTCTTTGAAGAAGAAGATTAACAAGAGAAGTGAGTAATAGGAACAGATTCTGTGCTAGTCGCCATTGAAAAGAGTTTAGAGCTTATGCGTTCTCTGATACCATAACAAACTTTCTTACTCTTTCTCTCAAGGAACGCTCAAGAGTAAACGGAATGATTCCCTTGTATTATTGAAGAGCATGAAAGGATAAGTTACAAGAATGAGCTCAGTTACTATATATACAAGCAGAGCATCCAAAGAAAAAATCTAATCTAACAGAGAATATCTAACAAGCTTAGGCGGGAAAGAAACTGTTCCAATCTTCTTGGTAACTAACTCTGCAACGTGTCCAAGTATGATATTCTCAGGTTCACACGTGCTTCAGTTAGTTACAACTCGTGTTTTCTATTATATTCAAGACTAAAGAGCTGTTGTTTGTTACACGCTTGGATCGTGTGCTTGATGGTTTAGTTGAACGACATTGTTTCTTTGTTATTATTTCATTATTAATAATTTAATACAATGCGATATCGTTTGATTGCTTGCTTCATTCTTCCCTTGCTTCTTAACACACATCATTATTGGAACTAGTAATATGTAATTATTTTGTAATATAGTATAATGTATAATTTCTTCACCTAAATTGTTGAAAATAATTTCTTTCTCTAAAACTCTCTCTCTCCATATATAGTCTGTAATTTTTTCCAAACTTTTTTTAGTTTAAAATTTAGAAAAATACTATATTTTTAAAATATTTTCACAATACTTTCATAACAAATTCTAAATGGCAGGTTGTTATTAGTGGGACAAAAAAGTAATTTTAATGATAGTTTCAAATTTGAATCAATAACAACTAAACAATTATGATTTGTTGTGAAAATATTGTAAACGTAGCACTTCTTATTAATTTATTATTCAAATATTTTTCACTTAAGGATCACAAAATTACTTTAATTTATTACTCAAATAATTGGTAGATACATTCAAATGCATAGCAATCACTACTAATATGAAAATTAACCAACTCATATTAATTTTAAGAAGGCAAAGATATGTTTGAATAGTTTTTAATTTTTAATTTTTATAAATCAATTAGAAATTTTAGTAAATAATAAAACAATATTTTGTTTATATGCATCACTAAGCAAGGCTTCGGTCTCCTCTAACCATACATGATCATCATTACAATCACCTAAAAATTGTGTCTACCAATAGTTTTATGAATCATACATAGTTTTGTTTTCAGAGAAAAATAAAGTGAATGGTTTTGAAAATTTCTACTATCCCTACAAATAGTTTGTTGGGTAGTTATTATGAGAAATTTTCTACTATCTATAGAAAACCTAATATATATTTGAATTGTTTTTATATACTCCGTATAAAAAAACTATATAGTTTCAATTTGATAATATTTTAACTTTATCTGCACGCGGTCTCAAATGCATCTAAACTAAATTAACCCTCCACTCAATAGATACGTCACCTAGTCCATACTCCATAATCAATCTATTACACCTCCTTCTACATCTTTAACCTGTATCTCCAAATTCTATGGCAGATTATTTGAATTCCAATCCCTACTACACCTTAGTAATAGTGATGGCCCTGGGAGCTCTCTTGTCACCCAGCCGCTTCTTAGTGGGTAATAACTATCCCTCTTGGCCCCTTGGGCAAGATCTATGATTGTTGCACTTACAGCAAAGAAGAAAGTCGGTTTCCTTAACGGCGAGATCACCATGCCATAAACTACTGCTCCTCTGTTCAATGCTTGGATTTGTTGTAACACGACAGAACTATCCTAGCTCATTAATTTAATCCCGAAGAACATTGCTTGCAGTGTGATGTATTCCGATCGAGACTGCCAGACAAATTTGGTTGGATTTGAAGCACAGGTACTCTTAGAGCATCCACATCAATCCATGGATAATCTTGCAAAATACAAAAAATAGCTTTTTTTACATATTTTGACCAAAAAAACACTCATATCAGTAGGTGTAAAATTGTGCATAAATATACAAGAGCTACAGTAACCGAGCATATATACACGGTTATTGTAGCTCTTCTATACATTATTTTAATAATTTCTAATTTTGCTCATTTTTTTCTCTCTCTCTTCTCCATCTGCAAATCCAACGCCCTTATCATCTGCTTCTTCCTCTGATACACACACTCCCACAAACAAAATCAAAAATCAACCACAAAAATAAAAAAAATCAACCACAAAATCACCAACAAACAGAAACAGAGAGAGTGGATCAGCGCTTGTGGCGGATCAGCGTGCTTGGATCGAAGTTTCAGATCGATGTGCTTGAATCGGCATGCTTGGATCGGCGTTCTTCTCGCCGTGCTTGGATCAAAGTTCTTCTCGCCGTGCTTAGATTGGAGTTTCAGATCGGCGTTGTGCTTGGATTGGAGTTTTAGATGGAAATTTCATATTGGCATTTGGAATAGAAAGGAAATTTCAGCTTGGATCGGAGTTTCAGATCGGCATCATGCTCCCTGCTTGGATCGAAATTTTAGAGAAGAGTTTGGAATAGAGAGGAGTTTCAGAGAGGAGTGAAAATGTTGGAATGAAAAGGAGTTTCAAGCATGAGTGGAGAGAGAGGGTTTGAGATAAAATAATAATAAAAAAGTGAGAAAATGATTATTTAAATAAAACAGATGATAGAATAAATAAACTTATGTGGGTGTTTTGTAAAAATAGATGTGTAAAATAAAAAAAGTAGGTGTTTAGTGTAAAAATGGGTGTGTAAATACACTAACTGATGTGGTTGCTCTTAAGGAAATTCCCTGAGAATATTGTTGGATATATGTCAACTATTTACTTTTGTGATTAACCAAAAGGAACAACATACATATCTAAATATAAGTAATAACACAAATAGATGTGATAGGCAAAAGTAATAAATAGATACTGTATATATAAAAAGAAATCTTCAAATAATTAAAAACTTACAGACCAAATACGTAAAGAATGAATGATTCAGATCAAGTCTCGTGTTTGACACAATCTCCTTAAAGCAAATTTCGCCCCTCACACAATCTGTGGTGCTTTGGGACTCACGAACGTCTGCCTCCCAAGATAAAATGATCTACAACACAGAGAAGATGCACGCAAGGTTCGTGCTTTGCAAACTATTCTATGTCTCTTTCTCTCACTTTGACTCAAATGAATGCACAAAATATTCTATCCGCAAGAGTTTCTCCTAAAAGTTGTTTTTCATGAATGAGGGGACTATGAAAATATTTGTTACTAAACAGACACTATTTCAAAAATAATTGTTGTATACATATTTACTAACTCAAAAAATAAAATAATAAAATATTATTATTAATTGAACAAAAGAGCTCAGTCCACATATACCTAAAGCCCAACCCAATATCCAACCTAATACACATATTCTCTAAAAGTCCTAAACTACCTGCCATCATGGCCGTCAAACCCGACTGGCAGACTCCACCCGATCTAACGCTGACTCCACTCCCCATAAGCAGAGACTCGATTCCGATATGACGGCAGTGCAGGATAGCCCCATTTCAACTCCGGTCAAATGGATATCTCCTTGCACTACCACTTCTAGCCCCAAGACTCCCATATTTGTAAGCTCTGTGGTTCTTTTTTATTATATTTCATATAAATGACTTATCATTTTCCTTTTCTATATGTGAATTCATCTTTCTTTCTTTATTCTTTATTTTTAATTTTGCTTAATTTGTGATTAATTGTAGAGAGTTGAGAGAGATTCTAGTGAAAATCTTACGAAATCTCACAAATCTCCAATGAAGAAATGTTCGATTCTTTTACTCCAAAACGAAAAATGGAATCCCCTAGGCAAGTTTAATTCTTTCTTTGTTTTTAATTATTGGGTGGAGTTTGTTTTGTTTGCTTGATTTTAAATTAGGCTTTTAAATTTATAGATTCTGAGCAGATGAAGGTGGTTAATGAGGCAATGCATGTGTCGACTGCACCACCTAACATTGTGTACCGTGAAGGTGAACAGAAGAAGGTATTGGAGAACATGGAACACAAGTACTTTAAAAGTGGTAGATTCCTATATATTTCCAAAACAATAATAACTTGATATATATTTCAATAAACAGTGTTATTATGCCATTTTGGCGGGATAGTTATTATGGCAAATTTTCTACTATCCATAGAAAAGCAAAAATATATGTGAATAGTTTTTTTTTTTTTTTAATTATCAATTGAATAGTTTCAAATTTGATAATAGCTTTATCTTCACGCGGTCTAGTATATCCGAACTAAATTAACCCTCCACTCAATAGATACGTCACATAGTCCATAACCAATATCCATCAAACAAGTGCTAAGCACTAACACCTGTGATATCGAGAGAGGAAAGAGTGAAAATAAGAGCTTCTCTGAGATTCATCCATGGCATCCTCCAATCAATCTATTAATTAATCTCCAAATTCTATGTTAGATTATTTGAATTCCAATCCCCACTACACCTCAGTAATAGTGATGGCCCTAGGAGCTCTCTTGTCACTCAGCCACTGATTTTTAGTGATAACTATCCCTCTTGGGCAAGATTTATGATCGTTGCACTTACAGCAACGAACAAAATTGGTTTCATCAATGGCGAGATCACCATGACATAAACTACTGCTCCTTTGTTCAATGCTTGGTTTTGTTGTAACACGACAGTACTGTCCTGTCTCATTAATTCATCCAGAAGAACATAGCTTACAGTGAGTTGTATACCGAGACTGCCAGACAAATCTGGTTGGATTTGAATTAAGCACAGGTAATCTCAAGGAAATTCCCTGAGAATATATGAATCACACAAAGGAATTTCTCACATTTCTCAAAACCTTTCAATCAGTCACTATTTTGCTAATTTCAAATCAACTTGGGATGAATTGGTTAGCTAGGATCCAATGCCTGAATGTTCATGTGTAGCAATGAAAAACGAGATTACATGATGAGGTTTCTCAAGGGCTTGAATGAGAAATATGGTATAGTAGTTAAACCCTCATGAGTGAGTCAGTATCATCTATCAGCAAGGTGTACTCTCTTTTTTCTCTTTTCAAACTGCAAGCCCAATTCTGGAGGAAGATACAATAACAAGAAAATTATTGTATTAAGTTAATGTGTTTAAAAGTTAATGTGTACTTGCTCGTATTAAGTTCCAATCACGCATGATTATGAACTCTTTTTTTTTTTTTTTTTTTTTTTTTTTTGAGAATCATGAACTCTTAATTTTAATTAGTCTATTTTAGTCCAAATTAAGTTAAATTAACAAGATATCATAATACTATTGGTTGTAGATTTAATGTATTGCGGAGTTGCATGCATCTTATTCAATCCAAGAGAGAAAACATTAATTAATTCCTAAAATTTGGTTTAAATTGATTAAGTTAAATTTTGAAAATGATTATTAAGTTATTTTATTGTTGATTTGCTAAAATTGAGGTCTAAGGAATTATAAGAAAAGGTGAAAATTCGGAGTAATTTGTGAGTATAGTGGTATGTCTAATGTGTTAAATATGATATTTGAGCCCATGTGATATTATATAAATTATTTGAAGAGTAAAATGTTTTACATTTTGTAAATATATACATGAAAATTGAGGAAAATTCAAATGTGAGTAATTTGGAGTATCATTATTGAAAGGGTGGGGCTATTATGATATAAAAAATAAATAAATTTTCAAATATTAAACACAACTTTAAATTAATAATTTCATACTGTATTTAGTAATTTCTTGAAGCATTATTTGGATTAAAATATGTGTAAATCAAATAATTCATTGCGTAAATCAAAACACATGAATCCACTACCTAAGAACCCTTCCACAAAGAGTACAAATGGAGACAGATTTTCTCCTTTCTCATATTCAAAATTTCAAATACATTCATAAATTTCATATACCCACATCCCTCCATTGCCCAAGTGGGCATATTACCCCTACTTATAGTTTTTTGTTATAGATAGTTATTTGTAGGGAATCAAGGGAGTCAGTTGGTTGTAGATTGGACCATCTAGCTCATTGTGGACCCACTTTTTCGTTGGCCTGGTCCATTATTTCGAATAAATATAGTGCTCTCAACACTAAAGATATAATTTTGTAAGACTTTATGCTGCGAATGTAAATTATGGCAGGACAAAGTTCGGCCCATATACCAAATTAGGCCAAGGATCACTAATCCCAAGCCCATCCCACAAGCAAGAGGCCTGAGTTGAATTACACGTAAGCCCTTGCATTCTTTATGGTATTCAAACAAACCTCATTTTTCCCCCTAAGAAGGAAAGTAATGCCTTGGGGGAGTCCACCAGCCAAGCATAAGATTTGGCGTCAGCTTAAGTTACTAGGAAATCATTTCAACAGCAGAACAACAGATCTCACTCCCTAACACAAGATTAGACATGTTAAAACAGTAGCCTAGATCCAAAAGGCTACTTAGGCACCGCTGGTAGAAGGACCCACATGCCAGCTCATCATTACAGGTCCACTAATAGAAAGGTATAAAAAAGAAAGAAGGGGCCAATGAACAAGAGTTGAAACATTTTCAGGGCAGAGAAACACAAGAGAAAGAGAGAGAAACATCAACTAATATTTAGGGAAAGTGACCTAGTTCAGGACGCCTAAGGAGTACCTCGGCTATATAAAATCGTCCTCAAGTAGTCAGAATTTTAGCAACAAACGACCTTAAAATTGTTTATCACCCCCAATTAATTTGTATGCATCCCACAACGATTTATCACCACCATACCCTTAAGTAGCATACAAATTATTTAGAGGTTCAGGCCCAACGAATCCAAAATCATTGTGGGCTACACTACCACATTTACCATCCAGGTGAATAATCATATTAATTCTTTATTTTCTTTCTCTCTCTCAATTAATTTTTATTTATTCTTAATGTCTTTTTCATTAGATTTTAGTAAGAATGAAATGAGCGATTAGCTCTCAATATAAAATGTAACAAAATCTCTATACTAAAAAGTCGTGAAGTTTTATGGTCCATTACACCTCCATACGGATATTTGCTCACATAATCCTCAAATACGCATACTCAGGACCTCACCCAAGGCTGTCTAATTTGACCAGCCGATCTATTACTTGCTATATACGTTTAAAGTGAACTCCGAAGATGTTAAAAATTACAACGCTAAAGCTAAAGGAGTCTTAATTAAATTTTGGCTTTCTTGTGACAAACCAACATAATATATATAGCTTCTAAAACATAAGAACCGTAACAAAAATGCTTTTGTATGCACCTATTAATAAAATACCAACAACAAAAAAGATGAACTTTTTAAACACATTACTACCCAATTTTCTAAAAGAATTTGGGAGAGCCAGGCGCGCTCATTTGCTCTATGAAAAGCTCCCTACCATGTATACTACTAAGAAAAATTTCAAGAGGTCAGGATTATGAGTATGAGTCATGTATCCTCTGCTGTTCAACTTTTCCGCTAATGCTCAATATTTTTCACGTAGAAGCAATCAAAACATGAACATCCATAGTTTTAAAAACCGATACGGTGAAAGAACTGGAAAAGAAGCTAATTATCAGTTTTATGGTCGGACTGGGATCCAACCACTGGTCGAACCAATGACGTCATAAATAATTTATTTATATATATATATATATTTAAATTATATAAATAATTAATAATTTTTTAATATACTAAAACTAACAAACCAATAGTAATAAATATGTTTATTACTATTATATAAGTATATAACATCTTTTTAAAGAATTTAACATAATTACATTACAAAACAGTCATCCTTAACATAATAAACTTTCAACAAAACCAAATAAATAAGTTCATTAGTCATTATATTTACATCCAAATAGCAAATAACAAATAAGTTCATTACATCCAAATAGCAAATAAGTTTTAAAGTTTTAAACAATCATCTGTTAATTTCTATATGTATAGGTTTATGTTCAAATTACACTAGTCAAAAACAATAATAAAATTACATTACAGATTCTCTTCTCTCTCTAGAAACTAGCCAAATTAAATATAAATTTTAGATAAAACTTTTATTAGTGTTCTATTTGAAGGCTTACAAGAATAAATTCGGTCTATTCATCAATAAATAAATAAATAAATTCTGTCTATAATATGATTTAGAGCATTAGCATTGGTGGTGTTAAAAAAATGCTATTTTTAGCACCATTAAATGCAAAAGTGAGACTCTATTAGTGGAGCTATAGCCAAAATTTTTGGCTTCTTTGCTACAATGCATAGCTAGAAGTTGTTGTGCACTATAGCTCAAAGGAAAAATGAAATAATGACATTTTATTTGCCTCTTTAATTAAATAATGTTTCTTGGTTTCCTTTATGTTTCTCTGTTTCATTTTTTTTGTTTCTTTCTTTCTTTCTTTTCTTTCGTACATTTTCTGGCTCTTCAACCTCTCCCCTTTTGTTTTACCTCTCTTCCTCTAGCCAATCCAAATCTTCCATAGAAGCTCACCCTCTCCTTTTTATTTTTTTTTCCCTCTCTCCCTTCACTCGCTGCCGACCCATCAAATTTGTCCAGTGCATAACCTTCAAATTTGCCCAGCCACCGACCCATCAAAGCTCTATGCTAGGTCAAAGCAGCAGTAAAACAGCACCATGATCAGCAACAGCAGGAATTTTGGGTTCATGGGTTTTGAATTACCAGGTTTGTGGGTTTCCAATATATTTTTCTTTTTTTGTTGGTGTTTTTGGTTCTTCTTCGCATGGGTTTTTTCAGGCAGAGTGAGGCGGGATGATCGTGAGACTGAGATGAGAGAGTGATTTGATTAGGCTTAGGGTTAGTTTTTAGGATTTTATTGAGGACCAAAACGACGTGGTTTTAGTGGAAAAGTCAAAAAACCCCAACTGGTTATTAACCGATTCGACCACGCCAATTTTTGGTTCTCAAGTTGAACCAGTCAATTTTTACTATTTACCGGTTTTAAGCCCATTTCTGGTTTTTTACCATAACCGGACCGAATTGAAGGCCGGTTCTCAATTGAACCAGTCAAACCAGCCAATCGAGTTTTTAAAACTATGAGAACTAGGGGTGTGCAAAAAACCGAAGAACCAGAAAAAACAGCTTCAAACAGACCGAACTGACACACAATTTTGGTTTGGTTTTGGTTCGGTTCGGTTTCGGTTTTTTATATGATAAAACCGAAAATTTCGGTTCGATTGTCGGTGGCAAATTTTAATCCACCGAACCAACCAAACCGAACCAATATATATATATATATATATATATATATATATTTATGTAACACTAAGTCACGTTGGAGTTTGTAGCTTAGTAGTATGATGTGGCTTTAATGACTGTGGTCTCTTGTTCAGGCCTTCACCTAAACGTTTTTAGTGTTTTTAATTTTTTAAAACCATTACAAGTTGAAACCCTAGCATCTTATATTTATAAGTTCTAACCTTCTGCCCTTTTCTTTTCCAGCCGCCCCTCCACCCTTTTTTTTTTCTCTCTCACCATTTTTTCTAAACAAGTGTTTCTTGCTTCTTTTCTTTCTAGCCACCCCTCCACCATTTTTTTTTCTCTCTCACCATTTTTTCTAAACAAGTGTTTCTTGCTTCATTTTTTTGGGTTGGGTATTATATAACTCTAAGAAATTTCTCTATTACTCACACATCTTAAAAGATTTGCATTAAAGATTTTCGACCGCACCAACCCCCTCCATTGCGTCGACCAGTACCTCTCTCACAAACGGCAACACACTCCACTCTCCAGTCCCTCTCTCTCACAGTCTCTGCCTCTGTCGCCGCCTCCCTACACCGGCCTCTCTCTCACGTTGCTTTAGAGCTTCTCCGTTCTCTCTTTTTTTTTTTTGTGTTTGCTTTGTGCTTGGTGCTTCGTGTTTGGGTGGTGAGAAAACATGAGAAAGCAAAGGAAATATATATATATATATATATATATATATATTTTCTTATTTTGGTATGTTTTCTGATTATATACATGATTTTTTTTTTTTTTTGCTTGGTGTTTGGGTTCTGAGAAAACGTGGGAAAGTAAAGAGAAATAGGTTTTTTTTTTTTGGTCTCTGATCTATTTTGTTCTAAGAAATTGGAAGCAATCGAAAACTGACCAAATCGAACCAACTGAAATCCAGTCAGTTCGGTGTTGGTGTTCCTCCCTTTCGGTTTGGTGTCTGTGCCAAATTTGGTAAAACCAAAATTTCAGTTCGGTGGAAAGATCACACTTCAAACCAACCGAACTGAACCGATTACACCCCTAATGAGAACATCCCATTAATCTAAAAGCAAATTAATGTAATGTTGACCCATTTAAATGAAATCCATGGGTGGGCAGAGCGAGGGGGTCGAGCCTCCCCTGGCCAGCCCAAAAAAACCATTAGTACTTAGCTAATACTTATTAAAGACCCTTGCCAACTTTTTCTTTAGACAGAAATGACAATCTAGATCAATATAATACATCAGTTTGGACTATTTTCCTTAACCTGAGAGGAATTTCATCTAACCAAAAGTTCTACTCACTCACCCTTAATGATAATTTAGCCAACTAAAACTCCACTCTATTTCTTTGGTCTTGAAATAGAGCATAACTCTACCTTCTAAAAATAGTAATAAGTAGAAATCAAAGTGCACCACTTGGAAAGCCACAATCCATCACAAACCTTGATAGAGCCCCTTTGTACTGGCTATTATAATATTTGAATTTTTTTAATCTTTTTCTTTTGTGAAAGTTTCTTGTTCATATAGTACATATATAAAAATTTTAAAAATACTTAATTTCTATTACGGTTTAGAAACTAAATATTATTGTTTGCTTTAAGATAATAATATGATTTCAATTTTTTTGTAATAATTTGCGTAACTTTATAAAAATTTGTGTATAAATAATAAAAAGTAACATAAATTTACTAAGTAAATAGAATATGATGAATGATTGAATATGCATTCTTTTCGTGAAGATGTTTACATAATTACATTAAAATATCATCACTTAGTATCCAAATGAATAATTTTAAGATTTCAAAATTGGTTTCCAACATTATATATTCAGACAATGTGCATATATCATATACATATTTTGCCCCTCTTCAACTAAAATCCCGGTTCCGCCACTAATGGGGTCATAAATTAACTCCTTTCATCTATATAGTGCCATCAGAATATATAGTGCAAACTATTACAAAAACAATAGAAGAAATTAATCATGGCCCATGCGAAATTTAAACACCATAGTTCTCAATGGACCATCATTCAAGTTGTTAAGTTACTGAAATAAAGTTTAGTTTTTCTTAGAAAATAAGATAGACGAGGAAAAGGCTTAATTGGTCTGTACATGAGGCTGTGCCCTAAGTCAAGATTGGTCAAAATAATATGTTCCAAAATCTTGAATATGGCTGGGTTAGTTGAGTTTTGATGAGGGTTGGTTGAGAGTCCACCATGACCTTACCTTTAACAAGAAAAACATGAACAACCATGGCATCTTGAATAAAACATGAAAACAAAAGAATAATGCGTCATTTTTCTTTTCTTTATTGTACACCGAACTTATGTTTACTGTGGAAACATGGCAAAATAGGTCATTTGCCATATATCTACTACCCCTGCAACATATTAGTACACATGCTTTAATGGCTAGTATTTTCAGCAATGACACCAAAAGCTAACCTTTTATGAGATTACACAAATGCAATGACTTCTTAAACATAAGAACCATTGCACCAAACCTAACAAGCATGCGTCCTTACGCATTTATTAGTTATGTACTTTACCAGATAGACATTATATGCACATATTTTGGTGGATTCCTTCCCATGCATGAAATAATGGCCAACCTCCTATCTTCTGTTATTCAAATTTTCCACTAATGTTCAATATCTATACGTGGAAGCAATCAGAACATCCCATTATAAAAGCAAATTAATTTCTTATTGACCCAACAAATCCATGGAGTCTTGAAGCCACCGATACATTTATTAATTTCTTCTTCTTTGTTTATAATCAATAAATTTTCTAACTTTATTTTTTGGAAATTTGGCATCAGAAGGGCAGCCTATTACTAAAACAATAGAAGAAATCAGGCCCATGCAAAATTTAAGCACCATATATATCCATTATATTTAAGTTGTTATATTAGGTAGTTGATAACACTAAGATTTTCTTGAAAATTAAACAATAATAATACTGAGAAAAAGCTTAGTTGGTTTGTACTGGTCTATATAATATTTATCAAAAGGTTGAATATGGCTGGGTTCGTTGAGCCCAGTTGAGGGCTGAGTTCACCTTGAACTTGATTCCTTAGGAAAGAACAAGAACAAATGAACAACCATGCCACCTTTTCTTTTCTTTCTTTTCCTTTTTAAAAGATGTAAGTAGTATATATGCAGTTGGTGGCAATGATTCAATTTTTTTTTTTTTTTTTTTTTTTTTTGGTTAATGAAATTTTTGATATCTGCTAATCGAAACTTCTTACGGTAGAAAAATGGTATAAGAGTTCATTTGCGTATACCTGTGTCATTCTACCTAGCTCACATATTCGTAAACATGCTTGCATGGGTAGTATTTTCAGCCATGACAACATGGCTAATCTTTTACCTACACCTAATACCCAAACAATTGAAGAAATTATGGCCATCTAAAATTCATTTACCAACCATAATGGTTCACCTCATTAATTAATCTTCTGAAACAACCAAGCATTCCATGCGTAGACCATTTAATTTCATTCCAAGACCAAAAATGTAAGGAACCCTCCCTTCCAGTAGTTGCAATATATAAATTTAGTGCGGCCATAAAGCATTTCTCTCCATGTTAAAAACAAAGACAAAGGATAGAATATAATGGAGAAGACTATTAAGGCATTACTCGTTTTCACTATATTTCTTATGGCATTTGTCATTAATTGTTGCTGAAGGAGGAAGAGACGTGCCAAAGAAAGATAATCAGCTTTACAATTCTCAACATTTCTTTGGCGGCTTAGGCTTTGGTTGGCCATTTCCTTTGATTCCCGGTTTTGGCAGCATTTCTGGCTTAGGACCATTCACCCCTATTGAAGGCTTCCCTGGTTTTGGAGATTGGAGGCATTCCCGGCTTAGGACCATTCGGCCCTATTGGAGGCTACCCTGGTTTTGGTCCTGGTATTAGTCCTGGTCTTGGTCCAGGATTTGGTCCTGGTGGCTGATGCTGGTTTTGGTTATAGTCCTGGTCTTGGTCCCAGTCTTGGTCCAGGATTTGGTCCCTGTGTTGGTCCTGGTGTCGGTCTCGGTGCTGGTTCTGGTTATGGTCCCGGTATTGGTCCTGGTGTCGGTCCTGGTGTAAGTCCTGGTGTCGGTCCTGGTTTTGGTATTGGAGGCCCTAATGCTGATACAAATTTCAAATAAATGGCAGAAGGCAAGGGCGTGCATAGGGACATTCGTAATAATTATGCTGGAGCTGCAGGCAAATTTCCGTGATCGACTTAATTAATGGAGCCAATCATGTTTCCAAAGATGTCATTAGTGTGTGTTTATGACAGTCAATAAAGAATGAGCCCTAGGTCGTACCCTATTTGTGTTTGTTTAGTCATCTCCATCTAAACATGTGGCTACTGATTCAGTGATTGATATATATATGTACTGCAATAATGCGTTTTAGCTATGTTTCCTTTTCCGTAGGCAATAAATCATGATCCTGATGCAGGGGTCATTCTTGTCATATAGTGCAGCTCAAAGCGCATGAAGCACAAAGCTATGGTTTTTTCTCTTTTTCTTTTACCTTATTTTATAAATAATTTTAAAAAAAAATAGCTTTAATGAAAACAAACTAGAAACCAGTAGCTAGCTAGCTACAACAATGGGCAGAGCTCAGACAATACAAAAATAGCAACACAGCTAAGCAAAGCAGACTCAAGATACAAAATACAAATAGAGCTCACAACTAACAATCGAAACTGCTTTTTTTTTTATTACATAAAAAATAAAATAAAACCAATCAGAACAAACTAACAAAGGGATCACAACTATGCTAGCCATCTACTGGCTACAATGCTGCATCTGTGAAAATTCCCACAAAGCTGCAAGAACCCTGATACTGGACACAAAACAAGGCTAAAATCAATCTACCAAACTACACTCTTAAATTATATACAACTTATAACAGAGCTTACATGCCAGCATCATAATGTTTAGACATGGATTCTTAACAAGTCAGAAAGGCCTGCGTTTCTAACGGACGGCCTGGGGGGAATGTGAGCATTAAGATTGGTTTGACTAACTTCAAATACTACACAGTGTGCACTTTGCTTTTCCTCTGACTCCAAATATGATAGACATGGTAGCAAGGGCTATCCTATCTTACCAAAATTGACAAACAAATTTTACCAATTCCCTATTTGATAACTTCATCCCAATCAAAGGCTACACACTGCCTGGCTCATTCACAGCCAAGAAACCCACTCCCATAACCTCTAAGATGAGCATTCGAAAAATAAATGATTTCTACACTCCATCTGGTTTCTGCAAAAGCCACACTAAGAACATCTCCTTTCCAGCTCTGCATAACCATTCTATCACAAGGGGTTATCCTATCCTTTATGGCTAACCAGTAACCATGTACATTTTGATGACATTTTGTTGTAGAATGAAAGCATGTCTAGGCACAATAGCTTAATACTACACCAATACCCACCAACCAACTTGAGTTTTTCTTGTTTGAATTGCCTCCCAAGCAGATTTGCTACCTCATAAAACTGGACCTGATGACAACCAGTTAGGATGATTCTTAATAATTCATTTCTAGAAGCTCTTTAGCTCATGCTAATTATCTTTTCCATACTGGAGCTATTGTAAGATCCACCACTCCTTTCCTGTAGTTTTTATTATTTTTTCTTCAGACTTGACAGCTCCCTGATGCAAAATGAAGTTCTTTCGACTCTAAAAATGAATGGATCCCACACATCATCAATAGATTCTTTACAGCACATTCGTCTACCTTCTCTCCAAATTCTGAGCAAAAGAGCACTTGAAGAATAGTTGATTTCTATTCTCATAACGAGAACTACAGAGCCATATAACAAGTCCTGCCCGATTATCTATATTTAGCCAACGAGTGGTGGAGACGATTTTTTTTTTTTTTTTGGTAGAAAACAATAATCAATTAAGAATCTAAATAGCATCTACATAGAGAGACTGGGTCTCTCATAATACATTCCAACAGAATCATAAAACAATAACCTAGAAAGGTCTATAGGCGGACTATCAAATAACAAAAGTTCTTGGTTTGAACCGGCTCCTATCTTTGCCAAAACATCCGTACATTTGTTGGCTTCACGATAGCAGCGTTTCATCCTCACTTGAGGAATTTTGTTGATGAGGGTCCTACAATCCATAATAAGAAAGGCATATACTACTATTATTACCAAAGGCCCGACCAAGCATAATGATAGCATCAACTTCAATCTCAACAGCCAATAAATTTAAATTAATTCAAAGCATAAGTCCATTTCTCAAAGCCCAGAGCTCGGTATCTACACTGGAGGCTGAATTTTCGTTCAGAGGAGGCAATATTTTTTTTATATATACGAGATAGAAAATTTACTCTAACCTAATCTAAATTTATATATATATGAATTAAAATAAAAAGGTTGAGAAACAAATAATTCCAAAGTTTTCCATTAATATAAGTAAAATTAATTAATCAAGTCAAAAAGTTAATCAAAATATATAATATAATATATATGTGTGTAAAAATTATATTTTTTTTCGTATTTGATTTCAATTTTTTTTTTTTTTTTTTTGTGTGGTTTGTGTTATTACAGTTGAAACTTAGTATAACAATTGTTATCCTTAATTAAAATACTTTAAACTCTAAGTTTACCATACGTATATATTTCAAACAATTGAATTACATAAATCAAAATAATTAATATTTAGTCATTATTAGATATAGTTAAAAAGATTAACTTAAATATAAGATATTCATGATAAGTCATTGATTACAGTAAACTAAATTATAAATTTCATATATATGATAATACCCTTGAAATTTTTAAAATGTTCTCTATATGCCTTTGATTTTTAAAAAAACTGTACAATATTTTTAAATTAACTTAAAATTATCAATGATTATTCTTTTGCTTTAAATTTCATTTCCAACTATTCAAAAGATGGATATTTCCCAAAGAAAAAACTATTAACAAAAGAAAGAAAAGAAAAACAACAAAAAATAAAATTTAATTTGTACATTGGTAATAGGATGTTGTAATAATATATCATTTTATAATGCCAAGCTAGACATGGCTAAGGAGAAAATTTGTAGACTATTTGGGAGGATTACAAATATCTTTATATTAAAAAAATTCCATATCTTAATTTTTATTTTAAAAAATTAGATAACAAGAAAGGTAGGGGAAGGTTTGGGTGGGGTAGGGGGGGCAAGTTCTATATTCAAGTTGATAAAGCTGAGTTTTTCATTAGAAAAAATAATAGTGATGACAAAAATATTGGTTGGCCTCTGCCGTAACTCAAAGATTTGTCTAACCAACTTGTATCGGAAGCTTGAATATAACTCGAGTCAGGGACGTAACTAGGATTCGAACCTTGGGGGAGGCAAAGCTTAAAACAAAAAAAAAAACAAAATTTATGAAAATAAAAACTAACATCTATTTTATATTTAACAAAATACTACATATAAAATAAGTGTTTCTTAAACATTTGATATTATAAAAATGTCGACAAAGTATAACATACAAAATAAGTATTTCTTAAACATTTCAACATATTTATCAAAATGGAACTCAACTCTCTTTTAAGTCTCAAAAGTCGTCTATGATTGATTTTGTACTAAATTTTGCAGCAATCTCCTTCTCAATGTACAAAATCATAGTTTCCATTAGAAAATCATCTTCCATCTCATTGCGAAGCCTATTCTTGATAATATTCATGGCTGAAAATTCTTGCTCTGTAATTGTAGTAGAAACCGGAAGAGTAAGCACAAGTGTAATCACTCTATAAATATATGGGTAAAATAATGATTTTCGGGTTTTTACCAACCATTGGCACAACTCAAAAATACATGATAAAATCTTGAAGTTCGGATGCCGAACTACATTGTGCTCATAATGATCAACTTTTGCCTTTAAAAGTGTCATTTCTTGATCTGTGAAGTCTTTCGGATAAAACTTGCTTACTAACAACAAAATTTTTATACTTCTAAAAGACTCACGTGCCACTTTAGGATCAAGAGTTGAACTAAGATTAAGCAATTCCACCGCATGCTTACTAAACCGATGATTTAATTCTTGTAATATAGAATCTATTGTAGCATAAAAAATATCTACCCGATAATAATGCTTACTTGTGAAGTCATCTTGTTGATAACGAGCTAGACTTCCTCTCTCAACATAACGAGCATTCATATTTGAGACATTTATGTCATGTGCCTCACAAAATGATTTCTCAGTGGGATAAGTAAATTATCCCACTCTTCATCTCTGAATTGAGAATCCCAACGAGTGTCTCCAGCCCATTGTAATGTGCTAATCTGATTAAGTCATCTTCCAGTTTCAAGCTCACCAATTTCAACAAAATATACAATTTGATCAGCATAAGCTTTTTTTACTTGCTCAGTATGCTTGCATGAAGCACCAACAACATTGACAATAGAAGATAATCTATTAAATAAACTTTGAACAAGAATAAATTCTTTTAATGCTGCCACTAATACTAATTGCAAGCGATGTGCAAAACAACGAATGTAGTAAGCATATGGACAATCATTTGAAACCAAAGCTTTTAATCCATTTCACCCACCTTGCATATTGGTTGCACCGTCATATCCTTGCCCTCGAATATCTTGAATATCCAAACTATGATGTGACAAGAAAAAATATATTTCATCTTTTAGGGTGAATGCCGTAGTATCAAGGACATGAACTACTCCAAAAAAACGTTCTCGAACAAAACCATTTTTGTCTACAAATCTATAACAATAGCCATTTGCTCCTTCATTGGCTCATCACGAGCTTCATCAACAATTAGGCAAAACTTTGCATCACCAATTTCTTCACGAATTGCCTTCTTCACCTTGTTTGAAAATACATGTAAGATTTCCTTTTGGATTTTTGGCGATTTGTAAGAGGCATTTTTGGGAGCTTTCTCTATTGCTTCTGCAACATATTCATTATATGATATCACCAAATCCAAAATTTCAAGAAAATTATCATGATTAATTGAATCAGAACTTTCATCTCGTCCTCTAAAAGCAAGTTCTTGAAATGCAAGCACTTTGACAACATCAATTGAGGCCTTTAACCACAATCGATTGCTTGCAATTTGATCAGAATTGAAATTTTCAAGTACCTTTTGTATGTGTTGAAACTGGTTCATCAGATCTGTCATGGCACGCTCGGAAGTTCTATGAAAAGAGTTAGGTTCTTTCCCCTTGTGATTCAGAAAGGAACAATTATTTCCATGATTAACTTTCTTCCAATTCTGAAATCTATCATTAGTGAGTACATGACTCCCAGAATTCCCAACTGGCTTGTCAAAGAAAAAGCATGGTAGACAAAAAGCAATATCTTTACTTGGTGAATATTCAAGGCATGTACTAAATGACTTAATTGCAAACTACGAATGTTGAAATTTACGAGAATGACTTCCAAATTTAGTTTTCTTGTACTCATCTAGTTTAGGTTGGCATGGACCAAGCTTAATGTAAGCTTGTCAAATTTCATTCCGTTCATTAGCATCATAATCTTATATTTGCTTACGCATTCCAAGATCACACATAAAATCTATACTTTTGTCAATGGTGACATTTGGAACTTTTGTTTGGAGATTTACAGAAACTGGGACATCAACGCTAGAGGTTGGCAATCTTGCATCATCAGCTATGACTTCAAAATTATTTAGATTTTTTCTTTTGAAAAAATTTAATATTGTAGTGGACTTACTCATGATCTACAAATCAAAAAAAACAAAATGTTTCAATATTTCCATATTTTGTAGTTCTATACACCAAGACTTCTCAAAAAAAAAAATCTAAAACCAAAACAATCACAAACAGACAAGCACAAGTTTATATATACTAGTTGATTATGCTTGGAAGTGTTTCCATGCATCTGTTCATGGGTCACATACTGCTGAGTTTACATCTATTGAAAGAGAGCATATTTGTATTCTTGTGTATCCTCAACTTATTTTTTTAGTTTGGTTTGTGTTGCTTTATTTTTCTCCACCTCCTAAATTTTCCCCAAAACTATTTTTAAAACCTATGCTCTTCATAAGGGGAATTGCCTTTGTTTTCTAAACAACTTATTTTTTATGGTTCCTTGATGAATGAAAATTATAAAAAGTTTCTTATTACAATGAATGAAAGTTTTAACATTTTTTTTTAAGTCACAGATCATGTGTGCGATGAGTCTAGTAAATTGATAATGTAGTCAATTTGTGTTTACTAGTCTCCTAAATTTGAGAGAGCAAATAGATATTTTTAGTTCATTTTTTTCTTAAATCTCGTTATGTGCTTAACTTACCTAAATATAGGAACAAATTTTATCTTAAAACGTAGGAATCAATTTGAATATAAATAAATTACAAAATTAATTCATTTCCACCTTATTTATTACTCACTAATTCCAAATTTAAGCATTTTGAATCCAAATAACAATCTATTTAGCACATATCTGAGGTCATAAAAAATTTTATATGATGTTGACCTGTTGAACGATCTAAAAGCTTCTCTTAGTAGAAAATAGTTAATTTGCTGTCAATGTATTTTTTTGTAAATTGTAAATTGATAATGTAGTCAATTTGTGTTTACCAATCTCCTAAATTTGAGAGAGCAAATAGTTATTTTTAGTTCATTTTTTTCTTAAATCTCGTTATGTGCTTAACTTACCTAAATATGGGGAAACAATTTATCTTAAAACGTAGGAATCAATTTGAATATAAATAAATTATAAAATTAATCCATTTCCACCTTATTTATTTCTCACTAATTCCAAATTTAAGCATTTTGAATCCAAATAACAATCTATCCATCACATATCTGAGGTCATAAAAAATTTTATATGATGTTGACCTATTGAACAATCTAAAAGCTTCTCTTGGTAGAAAATAGTTAATTTGCTGTCAATGTATTTTTGGTAAACTGTCAATGTGTTTCAAATCCCTATAAATTTCGTATGATCGTCAAATTTGTTTTCATCTTCCTATTAACCATTATCAACTTATCAGATCTATGGGAAAAACTTGAATTTTATTTCTAGCATTGCCTTCGACATTTCTTCATTTCGTTTCTCACAATAAATATTTCTCTACTCTTCCCCGTATACACCAAAATCCTTCACCTTTTCATCATCACAAAACAGGCAACAAGAAGTCATGGCATCTCTACACGTAGTTCCTTACTTGGTTGCATTGGTAACAACATTCTCCATTGTCATTCTTTGTAGCTTATCTCTCATCGAGGCTTCCAATGAAGGCTTTAGCGTGGAGCTAATGCACCGCGATTCTCCAAAATCTCCCTTCTATGACCCTTCAGAAACTCCCCAACAACGGTTAGCCAATGCTTTGCGTCGTTCCATTAACCGTGTCAATCATTTTAGGCCAACCTCTTCATTCTCTACCAATGCAATTGATTCTGAAATAACCCCAAATAATGGTGAATACCTCATGCAATACACTATCGGTACACCACCAGTCCAAGTGTTCGGAATTGTTGACACGGGCAGTGAGTTGACTTGGCTACAGTGCATGCCTTGCACTAAATGCTACAACCAAACAGCTCCAATTTTTGATCCTGCAAAGTCAAGCACATATAAAATACTTCCATGCATTTCACCCCAATGTGATAAGGTAACAGGCTCTTGCGCAGGCGCTAATTGCCAATATAGCATGTCCTATGGCGATGGATCTACCTCAGTTGGAGACCTTGCTATCGACACTGTCCAACTGGGATCAACTGCAAGTTTCCCTAAAACTGTCATAGGATGTGGACATGACAACGCTGGACTTTTTGGTGCACAAGGTTCTGGGATTGTTGGCCTTGGAAGCAGCGCACCTTCTCTTGTTTCCCAGTTGGGTACTTCTATTGCTGGCAAATTCTCCTACTGCTTGATTCCATTTGACAAACCCGATGCCAAAAGCAAATTGAATTTTGGTACTAATGCCGTGGTATCAGGTCCTGGAGCTGTGACTACTCCCTTAGCCATCAATCCAGATGACGACTTTTACACCCTAACACTTGAAGCAATTAGTGTTGGCCCAACAAAAATCACCTCGACTTCTGCCAAAGCAGCAGGGGGCAATATTATCATTGATTCAGGCACAACATTGACAATTTTGCCATCAGACTTGTACACCGGTTTTGAAGCAGCATTAAAAGCCCAAATTAAATTAGCAGTCGTTGAAGACCCGAATAAAACCTTCAGTCTTTGCTTCGACTCCCCCGAATCTACTTTTAAAGTTCCAACTATCATAGCTCATTTCACCGGCGGTGCAGATGTGACGCTGAGTGCGCCCAACACTTTCGTTGGAGATGCAACAATATCGTGCATGGCTTTCACTCCTGCAGGTGACTCAGTCGCCATTTTCGGTAACTTGGCCCAAGCTGATCAGTTGGTAGGCTATGATATTGTCAAGAAAACTGTGTCCTTCAAGCCAACGGATTGCACCAAGGCTTAATAATGCCTCTCTACCTATGTGGTGTTTTTCTTTTTATTTTTTCCCTCTTACAAATTCATACATTAGTTTTTTGAGAATAAAATAATAAGAAATTGCTGGATTGTAGTTCTAATAAATTATGAATTGAATTTTCCTCAAAAAATAAAATATAAATTGGCTATAAATCATACGATATGCAACGAAAACTTCATATATATATATATATATATAAATATTTTATTTTTTTTTTTTTTTTGCGCTAATACTCTAAGTCATTTTAACGGTAATTTCATGATTTTTAACTTGGACATAAATTTATCGTGATTTAATGTTTGGACTTTCGGTCAAATCTTGACTAATTCCCAATTAGGGTTGATAAAACTTAGTCAAAAAAAGTAATTGGGGGATTTTAAACTTTTTGACCGTCAAAATGATTTATTTAATATATGTTTAGGACAGAAAACAAATAACTATTTCTTATAATTACTTTTTCATTTTCATATTAATAATGCAATTTTTGGCAAGGGCTTTAATTGGTAATTTGGCATGCAAATCAAAGCCATACAAGATATGGTATCAACACTAGAAACAACAACAATAATAGGCCTCTTCCTTTTGATGTTCTTTTTACATTGCCAAGATTACTAATACTAGCCACATCACACAAACTGACAAAGATAAAATTCACAAGTTCATATATATTACTAATATTAGCCACATTACACAAAGTGACAAAAACAAAGTTTTTGATAAAACCAAGACAATCAAACCAAAGACTTTGGTCTCACAAAGAAGTCACTTACCAAAAACTAATCTCACAAATTCACAATCACAGTACTCACAAAATAGTCACTACCAAAGACTTGTTTCACAAATTCACAATCACAGTTTAGTACTCACGCCCTACTGTTCTAATGGTCCCACTTTATGTCTTTATAGATAAAACCAAAAAGAAAAAAAAAAAAAATTTACAAACACAAGTGACCAGTCCACAAAAAAAGCCACAATTACACAGTAGTCAATACAAAGCCACAAACTAGTCCAAGGTCCATACAACACACCAGTCCGTAAAAAGTCACAACTCACAAACACAACACACCAGTCATCACAGTTCGTAAAAACGGCAGAGGGCAAAAGGCAGAGCAATATAGCGAAGAAAAAAAAACACACACACACACACACACACACACACACAAAAATATGAACTTGAGAGTGGAGAGAAATTTCTCAGATTTATCAAACTCGTGTGTGACTGTGATCAAAAATCTAAGGAGCAGCAGCAATAGCGACACTGGATCTAATTTGAGGAAAAGAACAGCAACAACAGGCTAGCAGTGATGGAGGCATTGATAAGGTTGAGTGGAGGAAGAGTGGGGTTAAGGTAAAATTTTAGGAACATATTTATTTTTTATTTTGTAATTAATTTTAGTTTGTCAGTTTTTTTTTTTTTTTTTTTTGGATGAGAGTTTGTCGGTTATTGATGTTATACTTTCAGTCCAAATTTTTTTTTTTTTCTTGTGGGTCAATATCTAAATATTTCAAAGTAGGAGATCCAAATATATATATATATATATATATATATATATTTAAGGGCAAATCTTAGGGTACATTTGGTACTCTGAATGAGGATTACGACAAGAATTGTAATATTCATTACTAGGAATAAAATGTGTTGTAATGAATAATCATATTAATTCTTTCTTTTCTTTCTCTCTCTCAATTAATTTTTATTTATTCTTAATGTCTTTTTCATTAGATTTTAGTAAGAACCAAATGAACGATTAGCTCTCAATATAAAATGTAACAAAATCTCTATACTAAAAGGTCATGAAGCTTTATGGTCCATTACACTTCCATACGGATATTTGCTCTCATAATCGTCAAATACGTATACTCAGGACCTCACCCAAGGCTGTCTAAATTTGACCAGCCGATCTATTACTTTCTATATACGTTTAAAGTGAACTCCGAAAATGTTAAAAGTTACAACGCTAAAGCTAAAGGGGTCTTAATTAAATTTTGGCCTTCTTGTGATAAAGCAACATAATATAAAGCTTCTAAAACATAAGAACCGTAACAAAAATGCTTTTGTATGCACCTATAGCAGGGACGTACTCAGGAGCTCAATCTTGAGGGGCCAAGCATAAACACTTTTTTTTTCATGAATATTTGAAGAAACATTCATTTAGGATTAAACTATTAACAAAATACCAACAACAAAAAAGATAACTTTTTAAATACATTACAACCCAATTTTCTAAAAGAATTCGGGAGAGCCAGGCGCGCCCATTTGCTCTATGAGAAGCTCCCTACCATGTGTACTACTAAGAAAAATTTCAAGAGATCGGGATTATGAGTATGAGCTATGTGTCTTCTGCTGTTCAACTTTTCCGCAAATATTGTTCAATATTTTTCTCGTAGAAGCAATCAGAACATCCCATTAATCTAAAAGCAAATTAATGTAATGTTGACCCATTTAAATTAAATCCATGGGGTCATAATTTTACTCCTTTCGTCTATATATTGCCATCAGAATATATAGTGCAACATATTACAAAAACAATAGAAGAAATTAATCATATCCCATGCGAAATTTAAACACCATAATTCTCAATGGACCAGTTCAAGTTGTTAGGTTACTGAAATAAAGCTTAGTTTTTCTTAGAAAATAAAATAAACGAGAAAAAGGTTTAATTGGTCTGTACATGCGGCTATGCCCTAAGTCAAGATTGGTCAAAATAACAAGTTCCAAAATCTTGAATATGGCTGGGTAACTTAGTTGAGCTTTGATGAGGGTTGGTTTAGAGTCCACCATGACCTATTACCTTTAACAAGAACATGAACAACCATGGCATCGTGAATAAAACATGAAAACAAAAGAACAATGCATCATTTTTCTTTTCTTTATTGTAAACCGAACTTATGTTTACCGTGGAAACATGGCAAAATAGGTCATTTGCCATATATCTACTACGCCTACAACATATTCGTACACATGCTTTAATGGCTACTATTTTCAGCAATGACACCAAAGCTAACCTTTTTTGAGTTTACACAAATCCAGTGACTTCTTAAACATAAGAACCATTGCACCAAACCTAACAAGCATGCGTTTTTATGCAACTATGAGTTGCGTACTTTACTAGACATTATATGCACATATTTTGGTGGACTCAGTGACAAAGCCACGTTCAGGCCAGGGTGTTCCCAAGAACACCCTGACCTGAAAAAAAAAATTATATATAATAATTAAAAAAAAAATTATTTGTTTACCCTTGAAAAAAATTAGGAACACCTTCACCCAAAATTAAGAACACCTTCAAAAATTTTTGAACCAATCCATAATTAGTATAAAAACAACATACCCAAAAAAGAATGCAAAATAACAAGGACCTAATAACCAAAAAAAAAAAAACACCCAAATGTCTCTCATGGTTGCAATGCACACCAGCCCCAATCGTGCCGCTAGTAGCCATGTTTCCTCCGTGCCTCGAGTAGCAGTAGCCACAGCCACGATCAACAGATTAAGGCCATTCACAAATGTATGTCTCTTTATTTGTTATACTCTACAACTTTACCAGTTAAAGTTTGCGATAATAGTGTTAATGGTTTTTCATTTGTGTGCATTGTGATTTGTGTTGCATTGTGATATGTGCTAAACGAAAGGTTTGGATTTGTGCTACAGTGTGAGTGGCTTGTGGATTTGTGCCGTGTAATATTTTAAGTTTAAATCTATTATATATGTTGGATTTGTGCTAATAGTGCTATGTGGGTTATAGATTTAATTTTGTTGTTTTTTATTTTTATTTTGTTTAAGCTAAATTAATAGTGTGGAACTGTAGATATAAAAGCGATGCTTCTTTCCTATATGTATGTACTTGTTAATAATAAACTATTTGAAAAATTAAGTTCAAAATCAATTATAAAAAATTGCAATACCATAAAAGAATGTATGAAACAACTTTGTTAGGTCAAATTTAATTTATCAATTAATGTATTTTTTTAGAATAAATTATTTATTTGTACTTAAGAATTTTGTTATATTTAGTTTGCCTCCCCTAGAAAAATTTTCTGCCTCCGCCACTGGGTGTTGGTGTTGGTGAGATACAATTAATTGTTTTTTAGTGTATTGTCATTTGTGATTGTGAACTTATTTTATTGGTTCTAGTGAATGGGGGGCCATGGGGCTTGTCTATTGAGTGGGGGTAGATGGGGGCATGGGGTTGGGGTGGGAAATTTGAATTAGGGGAAGTAAATGCACATAGGGTGTGCTAGTGCAACTAGTAAACAATAATTTAATTAACCAATAATTAATTGGGAGAAGCAACTAATAAACAATAATTAATAATTTAATTAACCAATACATTATAAAAGACAAACAAATTAAATTATGTTACGTTAAACAACAATTAATAATTTTATAACTAATGAAACAACAATATAACAAATTATAGTTTATAAAAGACAAACAAATTAATGAAACATCTAAATATCAATAATTAATAATTTTATTAATATTTCAACTAAACTTATAGTTTATTGTAGCATTGATAATGAGTCTATCATGCAACAATTTTAAAATATGAAAACTCGTAGAAAGCAATTGTAAACTTTATGTATTTACATGTTTTTTTACTGTTGTTGTCAATATACAAAATTTTCTTTTTATTAGATTGTATAATTTATGATTGTTAAGGAACACCCTGAAAAAAATTCTAGAACCGCCACTGGATAGATTCCTTCCCATGCATGAAATAATGGCCAACCTCTTGTCTTCTGTTATTCAACTTTTCCACTAATGTTCAATATCTATTCGTGGAAGCAATCAGAATATCCCATTATAAAAGCAAATTAATGTCTTATTGACCCAATAAATCCATGGGGTCATGAAACCACCGATAAATTTATTAATTTCTTCTTCTTTGTTTATAAACAATAAATTTTCTAACTTCATTTATTGGAAATTTGGCATCAGAAGGGCAGCCTATTACTAAAACAATAGAAAAAATCATGACCCATGCAAAATTTAAGCACCATATCCATTATAATTTATATTTTTGTTATATTAGGTAATTGATAACACTAAGATTTTCTTGAAAATTAAACAATAATAATACTGAGAAAAAGCTTAGTTAATTGGTTTGTATTGGTCTAAATAATATTTATCAAAAGCTTGAATATGGATGGGTTCGTTGAGCCCAGTTGAGGGCTGAGTTCACCTCGAACTTGATTCCTTAGGAAAGAACAAGAACAAATGAACAACCATGCCACCTTTTCTTTTCTTTCTTTTCCTTTTTAAAAGATGAAAATAGTATATATGCAGTTGGTAGCAATGATTCAATTTTTTTTTTTTTTTTTTTTTTTGTTGCTTTAACAGGCAATGCAATTTATGATATCTGCTAATCCAAACTTCTTACCGTAGAAAAATGGTATAATAGGTCATTTGCGTATACCTGTGTCATTCTACCTCACATATTCCTAAATATGCTTGCATGGGTAGTATTTTCAGCCATGACACCATGGCTAATCTTTTACCTACACCTAATACCAAAACAATTAAAGAAATTATGGCCATGTAAAATTAATTTACCAACTATATTGGCATCAATCTCCACACACACACACACACAAAACATATTGGCATGGTCCACCTCATTAATCTTCTGAAACAACCAACCGTTCAATGCCTAGACCATTTAATTTCATTCCAAGACAAAAAATGTAAGGAACCCTCCCTTTCACTAGTTGCACTATAAATTTAGGGCGGCTATAAAGCATTTCTCTCCATGTTAAAAACAAAGACAAAAGATAGAATATAATGGAGAAGACTATTAAGGCATTGCACGTTTTCACCATATTTCTTATTCAATTTGTTATTATTGCTAAAGGAAGAAGAGATGTGTCAAAGAAAGATAATCAGTTTTACAATTCTCAACATTTCTTTGGCAGCTTAGGTTTTGGTTGGCCATTTCCTTTGATTCCCAGTTTTGGCAGCATTTCTGTCTTAGGACCATTCAGCCCTATTGGAGGCTTCCCTGGTTTTGGATAGGAGTGATATTGGGTCGGGTCGGGTCGGGTTTACTGTGACCCGAAACCCGACCCGATAGAAATCGGGTTTCACTGCATGAAACCCGACCCGACCCGAAAAATCGGGTCTATAAGCGGGTTGGGTGTACGGGTTTCGGGTCGGGTCTCGGGTTGTATCTTTTTCTTTTTTTTTTTTCTTTTTTTTTTTTTTTTTTTTTTTAAATAAAGGTGGACATGTGTGTTTTGTTGTTATGCTTGTATTTGTTGTTAGGAGCAGTTGGAAGTTAATATTCGGGGCACTTGATGTACATGTATTATTGATTCAAGGCTTTGCTTAGTGCTTGTTGACCATGGAATGCTGGCCAAGTCTGGAATTGTAGGTTCAGTAAATGTTAGTTTGACAATATTCCATTTGCCTACATGAATTGTGGTTGAATTTTCAGTGTTTAGCAATTTTTACAAGGATTTTTTTTTTTTTTTCCTTTGTGGGTTCCTTGTAGAAGTTAATTTCTTCAATGAATTTGCTATATGTTACTAGAAATTTTTTATTTTTGTGAATGAAATGATACTCTGCTTGCCTTTTGTCATTTCTCCAATTTGAGCTTAAGCCTTTAAGCTTATATATCCGCTTGACAGGAAGGGGATGTCCTACCATTCACCCATAGAAGGTAAGGGTGCAATTTATTTCCGTGAAGATCTAGATAAAATTTGACTCAATCAGATTAGTGCAACTATCAAGATTGCAAGGGTGTGGATAGTTATTAAGAAATCTAAGAAAGAAGAAATAGAAAGAGCATCTATCATACAATACAGTTAAACACCTGAGATGCCTAAGACAAAACTCAAGCACCTATGCGATAAAACAGGGTCATGTTACATAAGCACCATGGACAGTTCCTTCCTGTCTACATGCCTCAACACAAGTAGACTTTGTTTCTTCAAATTTTTACAAGGTTACTTGATGGAAACAAAAGCTGGAATTGCAAATTGATCAATTTTGAGAAAACCAAATTATCAAACCATTAAGTCCAATTTGTTTAAGATGCAACAATAAAACTACTGCAGCACCATGAACAAAGACAGTTAAGTAATCCCACAAAACATAATTACTTACAACAAAGTTACATAAGCATTCACACGTTGATCCATCAAGAACAATAACACGATCAAATGTATTGCATTAGCAGAAACGCGCCAACAAAATCAAAATGCCGACATGAGAGATATTAACCAAGTGGCACTCACATATTACTAGCTCTTCAACATCAAAATAGGCCTAAAATATTTTTAAACAAGAAAAAAAACCTAAAATATTTGAGATAACCAGCTCACAAATAGTTCAACAAACCCCATGAGAGATGTAAATGAGGCAATTTCAGTTGCCCACAATGGAAAGCACAACTGTGAATTACCCAATCAAATGTATGTACACATTGTGTCACAGTCACAGATGATGAGGTAATGAGAAAGGTAAACCAGCAAAATAAAAATTTTCTGCCTTGTGCCCTCCACAGTGTCAAGACCTAACTTCCTCCTCCCCAACGACTTGTTATAGCATAACACATGGCACTTGCATCTCCTTGAGTTAAAGGGAATGTACGATGCTGAAAATCTTCATTTTCAACCAATTCCCCATGAAAAAAGAGGAAGACCTCTGCATGAAAATGAATAAACAGATAAATGAAGGAGACAAGGCAATAGTTGAGAAACAGAGCTGATGTGATTATTGAATGTTTGACAGTAGAACCTTTCCTTTACTAAATGCAGATAGACAGCAAGCAAGAAGATACAAGTCACATGTATAATGTATTTAGAATGCAGATCAACATCTCAAAGCCCATAACCAGTACCAACAGTACACATAATCATATCAAATGGCTCTTTCTCCTATGTATTTAGACTCAAAGATGAGATTATTGATGCTAATGATTGTACCAGTGTTGTCAATCATCTAAGGGTTCATCAAAACTCATTAAAGGTATGGGTCAGGTAAGATTAATTTCCAAGTTCAAGAAAGTTATTTGTCCTGCAAACTAATCGTTTTCTCAATAATGAGTACAGCATAAACAAAGTACATTATCTGGTATTCCAAGCAAAAATGAGCCACCCAACTACCAAAGGATTCACAAGATTTAGGCAGAAGCAGAACTCACCAATGTATGGAGGCAGATCAATCAAGATTTGTAACAGTGCTTGATGGTGAAGGTGATGCTGCCGAAGGTGAAGCTAACTTCGCTTCCAAAAAAGCTTCAAAACATTTTAGAACAACAACATATATATTAAATTTCATTTAATACACTAACAAGATGTATTAAATTTCAGTTATATTAAATTGCCTACTATTTTATCATTTGTGCATGTGTGATGCAAGTAATAAGAGTTATTAGTAACTGGCCCATTTTGCCTCCCCAACTGCCACATTACCCTCTAGTTTCAATTATAAAATTGAAGCTGCCACACCTTCAAAGATGTGCCCTCACTGCCCTGTCTGTGTTGTCTCAATTGTAACAACCTTACTCAGCACTTGTGTTAAACAAAAGCTTTAGAAAGATCGAGATCTAGATCTGTTCAGATTAAGAAAATGCATAACAATTGATTTGTAGATAATGATTAGAATTTCAAGAACTTTATCATAAATTCATAATTCAATTATCAATATGAAGGTTACTATTTTATTTTTTGCACGAATGGCCTGTATCAAGTTCAAAAGCCATGCAAATATCATGTGTGCATATAGTCCAACAATAAAGAAAGCTGATAATCACACTGCTTCACATTATATATAAGTATGTCATATTGTTCAAGGAAAATTTATAAGGGGGACCCAAATTCAATAATTGCAATCTAGCTGTAACCCACACCCACCATACAAAATTGCAAAAGTATAAAAGAAAACGATGAATATAGCACAACCTTGTTGACCCAAAAGAAGTTATTAATATTTTGCCCCAAAAATATACAGTATGTAAATAAAGACAGCTTACCAAGGTTAATAGGCTATTATAAGTTTAAAATGTAGATTTGCTCTAATAATAAGGAAGACCCAGTTGTTGTTAAGAAGCGGAGATTAGTCCCATTAAAGAGAATCAAGATCTAAACAAAGCAAGCAAAAAAAAAAAAACAGCTGAAACATTTCAGAGAGCAAAGAAGAAAACAAAACAAGCACTGATTAAATTTAAACCCCAAGAAGAGAAATGCAGAAGAAGAATAGAGAATAGAGAATAAAGCACGGACCTAGTAGCATAAGCAAAAGTGAAGCCGCAAAGATAAGCCTGAACCCCCTGGCCAAACAAAGGATTGAGCTTGAGAGACTCAAACGAGTTGCTTGAAGGACTAAACAAAGGATTGAGCTTGAGCTTGAGTTGACACACTATGCTTCTCAAATGCCTAATCCAAAACCAAAAACAAAAATACATTTTCACATACCAAAACCCAGAAAGAGTTTTACAACAACCTTTAAAACAACATAAAAAATACCCATTAAACTAAACAAACCCACAAACCCATTAACAAGAAAAATCAAACAAATGAATGTGAAAGAGTTGACTGTGATGGAGAGGAAGAAACAAAAAGGACTTACATTACACACGTAGAGTCGTAGAGATAGAACAACAAAGACTTGAGTTAGTTGTCTGTGATGTAGCTATGGGACTTGGGAGAGCAGCTGAGGGAGGCGGAGAGCTGAGGGAGCCTGAGAGTAGGGTTTTTTTCCCAAAAAAAAAAAAAAAAATTGGGTTCAGGAGTAGCTGATATATATGACCCAACACCGACCCGACACCGACCCGAACCCGAAAATAACCCGAAAATAAGGCCCGAAACCCGACCCGAATTTTTTCAAACCCGCCCAAAGCCCGTCGAGTCGGGTCGGGTCGGTCGGGTTATCGGGTGGGTCGGGTCCCTTGCTCAGTCCTAGTTTTGGAGGCATTCCCGGCTTCGGACCATTTTGCCCTATTGGAGGCTACCCTGGTTTTGGTCCTGGTTTTAGTCCTGGTCTTGGTCCAGGATTTGGTCCTGGTGTTGATCCGGGAGCTGGTTTTGGTTATGGTTCTGGTCTTGGTCCAGGATTCGGTCCTGGTATTGGTCCAGGATTTGGTCCCGGTGTTGGTCTTGGTGTAAGTCCCAGTGTCGGTCCTGGTTTTGGTATTGGAGGCCCTAATGCTCATACAAATTTCAAAGAAATGGCAGAAGGCAAGGACGTGCATAGGGACATTCGTAATACTTATACTGGAGCTGCAGGCAAATTTCCGTGATCGACTTAATTAATGGAGCCAATCATGTTTCCAAAGATGTCATAAATGTGTGTTCATGACAGTCAATAAAGAATGAGCCCTAGGTCGTACCCTATTTGTGTTTGTTTAGTCATCTCCATCTAAACATGTGGCTTCTGATTCAGTGATTGATATATATATGTACGGCAATAATGCGTTTTAGCTATGTTTCCTTTTCCGTAGGCAATAAATCATGACCCTGATGCAAGGGGTCATTCTTGTCATATAGTGCAGCTCAAAGCGCATGAAGCACAAAGCTATGGTTTTTTCTCTTTTTCTTTTACCTTATTTTATAAATAATTTTTAAAAAAATAGCTTTATTGCAAACAAACTAGAAACCAGTAGCTAGCTAGCTACAACAATGGGCAGAGCTCAGACAATACAAAAATAGCAACACAGCTAAGCAAAGCAAACTCGAGATACAAAATACAAATAGAGCTCACAACTAACAATCGAAACTGTTTTTTTTTTTTATAACATAAAAAATAAAATAAAAGCAATCAGAACAAACTAACAAAGGGATCACAACTATGCTAGCCATCTACTGGCTACAATGCTGCAACCGTGAAAATTCCCACAAAGCTGCAAGAACCCTGATACTAGACACAAAACAAGGCTAAAATCAATCTACCAAACTACACTCTTAAGTTATATACAACTTATAACAGAGCGTACATGTCAGCATCATAATGTTTAGACATGGATTCTTAACAAGTCAGAAAGGCCTGCGTTTCTAACGGACGGCCTCGAGGGAATGTGAGCATTAAGATTGGTTTGACTAACTTCATATACTACACAGTGTGCACTTTGCTTTTCCTCTGAATCCAAATATGATAGACATGGTAGCAAGGGCTATCCTATTACCAAAATTGACAAACAAATTTTACCAATTCCCTATTTGATAACTTCATCGCAATCAAAGGCTACACAATGCCTGGCTCATTCACAGCCAAGAAACCCACTCCCATAACCTCTAAGAGGAGCATTCGAAAAATAAATGATTTCTACACTCCATCTGGTTTCTGCAGAAGCCACACTAAGCACATCTCCTTTCCAGCTCTGCATAACCATTCTATCACAAGGGGTTATCCTATCCTTTATGGCTAACCAGTAACCATGTACATTTTGATGACATTTTGTTGTAGAATGAAAGCATGTCTAGGCACAATAGCTTAATACTACACCAATACCCACCAACCAACTTGAGCTTTTCTGGTTCGAATTGCCTCCCAAGCAGATTTGCTACCTCATAAAACTGGACCTGATGACAACCAGTTAGGATGATTCTTAATACTTCATTTCTAGGAGCTCTTTAGCTCATGCCAATTATCTTTTCCATACCGGAGCTAGTGTAAGATCCACCACTCCTTTCCTGTAGTTTTTGTAATTTTTCTTCAGACTTGACAGCTCCCTGATGCAAAATGAAGTTCTTTTGACTCTAAATATGAATGGATCCCACACATCATCAATAGATTCTTTACAGCACATTCCTCTACCTTCTCTCCAAATTCTGAGCAAAAGAGCACTTGAAGAATACTTGATTTCTATTCTCATAACGAGAACTACAGAGCCATATAGCAAGTCCTGCCCAATTATCTATATTCAGTCAACGAGTGGTGGAGACGATTTTTTTTTTTTTCTTTTTTTTTTGGTAGAAAACAATAATCAATTAAGAAACTAAATAGCATCTACAAAGAGAGCGTGGTCTCTCATAATGCATTCCAACAGAATCATAAAACAATAACCTAGAAAGGTCTATTGACGGACTATCAAATAACAATAGTTCTTAGTTTGAACCGGCTCCTATCTTTGCCAAAGCATCCGTACATTTGTTGGCTTCATGATAGCAGTGCTTCATCATCACTTGAGGAATTTTGTTTATGAGGGTCCTGCAATCCATAATAAGGGAGGCATATACTACTATTATTACCAAAAAACCCAACCAAGCATAATGATAGCATCAAATTCAATCTCAACAGCCAATAAATTTAATTTAATACAAAGCATAAGTCCATTTCTCAAAGCCCTGAGCTTGGTATCTACACTGGAGGCAGAATTTTAGTTTAGAGAAGGCAATATTTTTTTTATATATACGAGATAGAAAATTTACTCTAGCCTAATCTAAGTTTATAAGTGTATGCATTAAAATAAAAAGGTTGAGAAAAAAATAATTCCAAAGTTTTCCATTAATATAAGTAAAATTAATTAATCAAATCAAAAAGTTAATCAACATATATAATATATATGTGTGTGTAAAAATTTTTTTTTTTTTTTTTGTATTTGATTTCAATTTTTTTTTTTTTTTTTTTTTTTTTTTTTTTTGTGGTTTGTGTTATTAGAGTTGAAACTTAGTATAACAATTGTTATCCTTAATTAAATTACTTTAAACTCTAAGGTCACCATAAGTATATATTTCAAACAATTAAATTACACAAATCGAAATAATTAATATTTAGTCATTATTAGATATAGTTAAAAAGATTAACTTAAATATAAGATATTCATGATAAGTCATTGATTATAGTAAACTAAATTATAAATTTCATATATATGATAATACCCTTGAAAATTTTAAAATGTTCTCTATGTGCCTTTGATTTTTAAAAAGACTGCACAATATTTTTAAATTAACTTAAAAGTATCAATGATTATTCTTTTGCTTTAAATTTCATTTCCAACTATTCAAAAGATGGATATTTCCCAAAAAAAAAAAACTATTAACAAAAGAAAGAAAAGAAAAACAACAAAAAATAAAATTTAATTTGTACATTGGTAATAGGATGTTGTAATAATATATCATTTTATAATGCCAAGCTAGACATGGCTAAGGAGAAAAATAGTAGACTATTTGAGAGGATTAGAAATATCTTTATATAAAAAACATTCCATATCTTAATTTTTATTTTAAAAATTAGACCACAACAAAGGTAGGGGAAGGTTTGGGTGGGGTAGGGGGGGGGGGGGGAAGTTCTATAGTCAAGTTGATAACGCTGAGTTTTTCATTAGAAAAAATAATAGTGATGACAAAAATATTGGTTGGCCTCTGCCCTAACTCAAAGATTTGTCTAACCAACCTGTATCGAAAGCTTGAATATAACTCGGGTCAGGGACGGAACTAAGATTCGAACCTAGGGGGGCCAAAGCTTTAAAAAAAAAAAATTATGAAAATAAACACTAACATCTATTTCATATTCAACAAAATACTACATATAAAATAAGTATTTCTTAAACATTTGATATTATAAAAATGTCGACAAAGTATAACATACAAAATAAGTATTTTCAACACATTTATCAAAATGGAACTCAACGCTCTTTTAAGTCTCCAAAGTCGTTTATGATTGATTTTGTACCAAATTTTACAGCAATCTCCTTCTCAATGTACAAAATCATAGAGTCCATTAGAAAATCATCTTCCATCTCATTGCGAAGCCTATTCTTGATAATATTCATGGCTGAAAATGCTCACTCTGTAGTTGCAATAGAAACTGGAAGAGTAAGCATAACTGTAATCACTCTATAAATATATGGGTAAAATAACGATTTTCGGGTTTTTACCAACCATTGGCACAACTCATAAATACTTGATAACTTCTTGAAGTCTAGATGCCGAACTACATTGTGCTCATAATGATCAACTTCTACCTTTAAAAATGTCATTTCTTGATCTGTGAAGTCTTTCAGATAAAACTTGCTTACTAACAACAAAATGTTTATACTTCTAAAAGACTCACGTCCCACTTTAGGATCAAGAGTTGAACTAAGATTAAGCAATTCCACCGCATGCTTACTAAACCGATGATTTAATTCTTGTAATATAGAATCTATTGCAGCATAAAAAATATCTACCAGATAATGATGCTCAATTGTGAAGTCATCTTGTTAATAACGAGCTAGACCTCCTCTCTCAACATAACGAGCATTCATATCTAGGAAATCAATGTCACGTGCCACACAAAATGATTTTCCAGTGGTAAGTAAATTATCCCACTCTTCATCTCTGAATTGAGAACCCCAACGAATATCTCCATCCCGTTGTAGTGTGCTAATCTGATAAAGTCCTCTTCCAGTTTGAAGCTCACCAATTTCAACAAAATATGCAATTTGATCAGCATAAGCTTTTTTTACTTGCTCAATACGCTTGCATGAAGCAACAACAACATTGACAATAGAAGATAATCTATTAAATAAACTTCGAACAAGAATAACTTCTTTTAATGCTGCCACTAATGCTAATTGCAAACGACGTGCAAAACAACGAATGTAGTAAGCATATTGGCAATCATTTGAAACCAAAGCTTTTAATCCATTCCACCCACCTTGCATATTGCTTACACCATCATATCCTTGCCCTCGAAAAATCCAGACTATGATGTGACAAGGAAAAATATATTTCATCTTTTAGGGTTAATACCGTAGTATCAGGGACATGAACTACCGCAAAAAAACGTTCTCGAACAAAGCCATCTTTGTCTACAAATCTTATAACAATAGTCATTTGCTCCTTCATTGACTTATCACGAGCTTCATCAACAATTAGGCAAAACTTTGCATCACCAATTTCTTCACGAATTGCCTTCTTCACCTTGTTTGAAAATACGTGTAAGATTTCCTTTTGGATTTTTGGTGATTTGTAAGAGGCATTTTTGGAAGCTCTCTCTATTGCTTCTGCAACATATTCATTATATGATATCACCAAATCCAATATTTCAAGAAACTTCTCATGATTAATTGAATCCGAACTTTCATCTCGTCCTCTAATAGCAAGTCCTTGAAATGCAAGCACTTTGACAACATCAATTGAGGCCTTTAACCGCAATTGATTTCTTGAAATTTGATTAGAATTGAAATTTTCAAGTACCTTTTGTATGTGTTGAAACTGGTTCATCAAATCTTTCATGGCCAACTCGGAAGATCTACGAATAGAGTTAGGTTCTTTCCCCTTATAATTCAAAAATGAACAATTATTTCCATCATTAACTTTCTGCCAATTCTGAAATCTACCCTTAGTGAGTACATGACTCCCAAAATTCCCAATTGGCTTGTCGTAGAGAAAGCATGGTAGACAAAAAGCAGCATCTTTACTAGGAGAATATTCAAGCCATGTACTAAATGACTTAATTGCAAACTATGAATGTTGAAATTTACGAGAATGACTTCCAAATTTAGTTTTCTTGTACTCATCTAGTTTAGCTTGGTATGGACCAAGCTTAATGTAAGCTTGTCAAATTTCATTCCATTCTTTAGCATCATAATCTTATATTTGCTTACACATTCCAAGATCACACACAAAACCTGTACTTTCGTCAATGGTGACATTTGGAACTTCTGTATGGAGATTTTCAGAAACTAGGACATCAACGCTAGAAGTTGGCAATCTTGCATCATCAGCTATGACTTCAAAATTATTTAGATTTTTTCTTTTGAAAAAATTTAATATTGTAGTAGACTTACTCATGATCTACAAATCAAAAAAAAAAGTTTCATTATTTCCATATTTCGTAGTTCTATACACCAACTAAAAAAAGGGACTTCTCAAAAAAAAAATCTAAAACCAAAACAATCACAAACAGACAAGCACAAGTTTGTATATACTAGTTGATTGTGCTTCGAAGTGTTTGCAAGCATCTGTTCATGGGTCACATACTGTTGAGCTTACATCTATTGAAAGAGAGAATATTTGTATTCTTGTGTATCCTCAACTTATTTTTTTAGTTTGGTTTGTGTTGCTTTATTTTTCTCCACCTCCTAAATTTTTCCCGAAACTGTTTTCAAAACCCATGGTCTTCGTAAGGGGAGTTGCCTTTGTTTTCTAAACAACTTATTTTTTATGGTTCCTTGATGAATGAAAATTAAATAAAGTTTATTATTACAATGAATGAAAGTTTTAACATTTTTTTTTAAGTCACCGATCATGTATGCGATGAGGCTAGTAAATTGATAATGTAGTCAATTTGTGTTTACTAGTCTCCTAAATTTGAGAGAGCAAATAGATATTTTTAGTTCATTTTTTTCTTAAATCTCGTTATGTGCTTAACTTACCTAAATATAGGAAAATATTTTATCTTAATACGTAGGAATCAATTTGAATATAAATAAATTACAAAATTAATCCATTTCCACCTTATTTATTTCTCACTAATTCCAAATTTAAGCATTTTGAATTCAAATAACAATCTATCTAGCACATATCTGAGGTCATAAAAAATTTTATATGATGTTGACCTGTTGAACGATTTGAAAGCTTCTCTTGGTAGAAAATAGTTAATTTGTTGTCAATGTATTTTTGGTAAATTGTCAATGTGTTTCAAATCCCTATAAATTTCGTATGATCGTCAAATTTGTTTTCATCTTCCTATTAACCATTATCAACTCATCAGATCTTTGGGAAAAACTTGAATTTTATTTCTAGCATTGCCTTCGACATTTCTTCATTTCGTTTCTCACATTAAATATTTCTCTATTCTTCCCCGCATACACCAAAATCCTTCACCTTTTCATCATCACAAAATAGGCAACAAGAAGTCATGGCATCTCTACACGTAGTTCCTTACTTGGTTGCATTGGTAACAACATTCTCCATTGTCATTCTTTGTACCTTATCCCTCATCGAGGCTTCCAATGAAGGCTTTAGCGTGGAGCTAATGCACCGCGATTCTCCAAAATCTCCCTTCTATGACCCTTCAGAAACTCCCCAACAACGGTTAGCCAATGCTTTGCGCCGTTCCATTAACCGTGTCAATCATTTTAGGCCAACCTCTTCATTCTCTACCAATGCAATTGATTCTGAAATAACCCCAAATAATGGTGAATACCTCATGCAATACGCTATCGGTACACCACCAGTCCAAGTGTTCGGAATTGTTGACACGGGCAGTGAGTTGACTTGGCTACAGTGCATGCCTTGCACTAAATGCTACAACCAAACGTCTCCAATTTTTGATCCTGCAAAGTCAAGCACATATAAAATACTTCCATGCATTTCACCCCAATGTGATAAGGTAACAGGCTCTTGCGCAGGCGCTAATTGCCAATATAGCATGTCCTATGGCGATGGATCTACCTCAGTTGGAGACCTTGCTATCGACACTGTCCAACTGGGATCAACTGCAAGTTTCCCTAAAACTGTCATAGGATGTGGACATGACAACGCTGGACTTTTTGGTGCACAAGGTTCTGGGATTGTTGGCCTTGGAAGCAGCGCACCTTCTCTTGTTTCCCAGTTGGGTACTTCTATTGCTGGCAAATTCTCCTACTGCTTGATTCCATTTGACAAACCCGATGCCAAAAGCAAATTGAATTTTGGTACTAATGCCGTGGTATCAGGTCCTGGAGCTGTGACTACTCCCTTAGCCATCAATCCAGATGACGACTTTTACACCCTAACACTTGAAGCAATTAGTGTTGGCCCAACAAAAATCACCTCGACTTCTGCCAAAGCAGCAGGGGGCAATATTATCATTGATTCAGGCACAACATTGACAATTTTGCCATCAGACTTGTACACCGGTTTTGAAGCAGCATTAAAAGCCCAAATTAAATTAGCAGTCGTTGAAGACCCGAATAAAACCTTCAGCCTTTGCTTCGACTCCCCCGAATCTACTTTTAAAGTTCCAACTATCATAGCTCATTTCACAGGCGGTGCAGATGTGACGCTGAGTGCGCCTAACACTTTCGTTGGAGATGCAACAATATCGTGCATGGCTTTCACTCCTGCAGGTGACTCAGTCGCCATTTTCGGTAACTTGGCCCAAGCTGATCAGTTGGTAGGCTATGATATTGTCAAGAAAACTGTGTCCTTCAAGCCAACGGATTGCACCAAGGCTTAATAATGCCTCTCTACCTATGTGGTGTTTTTCTTTTTATTTTTTTCCCTCTTACAAATTCATACATTAGTTTTTTGAGAATAAAATAATAAGAAATTGCTGGATTGTAGTTCTAATAAATTATGAATTGAATTTTCCTCAAAAAATAAAATATAAATTGGCTATAAATCATACGATATGCAACGAAAATTCATATATATATATATATAAATTTTTTTTTTTTTTTTGCGCTAATACTCTAAGTCATTTTAACGGTAATTTCATGATTTTTAACTTGGGCATAAATTTATCATGATTTGATGTTTGGACTTTCTGTCAAATCTTGACTAATCCCCAATTAGGTTTGATAAAACTTAGTCAAAAAAAGTATTTGGGGGGATTTTAAACTTTTCGACCGTCAAAATGATTTATTTAATATATGTTCAAGACAAAAAACAAATAACTATTTCTTATAATTACTTTTTCATTTTCATATTAATAATGCAATTTTTGGCAAGGGCTTAAATTGGCAATTTGGCATGCAAATCAAAGCCATACAAGATATGGTATCAACAGTAGAAAAAACAACAATAATAGGCCTCTTCCTTTTGATGTTCTTTTTACATTGCCAAGATTACTAATATTAGTCATATCATACAAACTGACAAAGACAAAGTTCACAAGTTCATATATATTACTAATATTAGCCACATCACACAAAGTGACAAAAACAAAGTTTTTGATAAAACCAAAACAATCAAACCAAAGACTTTGGTCTCACAAAAAAGTCACTTACCAAAAACTAGTCTCACAAATTCACAATCATAGTACTCACAAAACAGTCACTACCAAAGACTAGTCTCACAAATTCACAATCACAGTTTAGTACTTACATCCTACTGTTCTAGTGGTCCCACTTTATGTCTTTATAGATAAAACCAAAAAAAAAAAGTTACAAACACAAGTGACCAGTCCACACAAGAAGCCACAATTACATAGTAGTCAATAGAAAGCCACAAACTAGTCTAAGGTCCATACAACACACCAGTCCGTAAAAAGTCACAACTCACAAACACAACACACCAGTCACCACAGTTCACAAAAAAGGCAGAGGGCCACAGGCAGAGCAATATAGCAAAGACAAAAAAACAAAAAAAAAAAACACAAATATGAACTTGAGAAAGGCGAGAAATTTCTCAGATTTATCAGACTCGTGTGTGACTGTGATCAAGGATCTGAGGAGCAGCAACAACAGCAACACTAGATCTAATCTGAGGAAAAGAACAGCAACAGCAGGCTAGCAATGATAGAGGCGTTGATGAGGTTGAGTGGAGGAAGAGTGGGGTTAGGGTAAAAATTTAGGAATTGTAATTTAAGTTTTTAGCCCTTTTTTTTTATTTTGTAATTAATTTTAGTTTGACAGCTTTTTTTTTTTTTTTTTTTTTTTTTTTGGATGAGAGTTTGTCGGTTATTGATGTTATACTTTCAGTCCAAATTTCTTTTTTTTTTTCTTGTGGGTCAATATCTAAATATTTCAAAGTAGGAGATCCAAAATTGTATATATTTAAGGGCAAATCTTAGGATACGTTTGGTACACTGTATGGAGATTACAACAGGAATTGTAATATTTATTACTAGGAATAAAATGTGTTGTAATGTAATAACTAAACCTATTCATTAGTTTGGTTGTGAGTTATAACATTAGAATGAAACTTAACATTTATTTTAGGAAATATCTTACTCATACAATTATATCTCCTTAAAAATTGTTATTTTTAAATTTAAGAGAGATATGTGTTATTTTTTATGATTTTTTATTTTTATAATTGTTAGATATATATGTAAAATTTGTTTATTTTGGAATATATTAAATTTTGAAATTATTGCACTTACAAAGGAATAACTAATACAACTTGTAGGGTCAATGGGCCCCGAAGTATATATTTATGTATGTAATGGGCCATTGGCCCAATCCGTGGACATTAGGAAGTACGAAAATGGGAAAATATGTCCTAAAGGGTCTAGGCTGGAGAGTAAAAGGATAAAGTCTGACTAAGATCGTCTAAGAAGACGGTTCGAGGTGGAATACTGCCTTGGCAGAGTAAAGCCGAGGTTGGGAAGAATAATTTGTTTACCAGAAGCAACCTTCTAGGAGGTCCTGCAAATAAGGATGTGCATGGTAAGAGTATAGGACAAGGAAAGGCCATGAAATATCTAAGGATAAAGTTGCTACCACCGCATTAAATATTTTGCAGCTAAACCTCTGGCCGCATTAATGGGGAAGTGATGCCTGAGCAACAGAGTTCAGCCTTACAACTGTCTCCAAAGGCTTCAGGGGTGGGTTGATAAGACAAGTATCCAAACCATTAATTTGATCCATACGTGGAGGATGCAAAGAGGAAGAAAGATGATTCAAGAAAGGGGGATCAGAGAAGAAGAAGAGAAAACACTGTGGACTAGATATCTTTGTAATCTTCCTTTAAGAAGAAAGAAGTATAAGAACTAGCTCATCGGCTAAGGTCCGAGGACAATTTTTCATCATATAAACTTGTCCACCAATATTGTTTTATTATCTTGAACCACTACCATTGTTAACCAAGCCCACAAACAACTAGATTTAGAATCCACTCTCTGCAAATTTATTGTATTGGACTCTTTGCGCCTATGCTCTTTCTACTATTAGGCTTAGGTACAAATTGCGACCTTACAATAGTTATTTGTGAACAAAAGAATTAATGGTGCCAATGAATACGAACTTACCGGACTAAAATTACAAATGAAATTTACAATACCAAAATGATAATTGACTAAACTTGAAAGGTATAATTTGAATTTTTGCAACAAAAAAAAAAAAATTGTATATATATACACAATTAAACACACTTTTCATAAATAGAAGAGGAAAGAAAATTATAGCAATATCATTATTTTCTTTTCATGTTTTATTATTGGTTGTTCTTGAAGTCCATGGTGAACTTAGCCCTCATCAAAGCTCAACTGACCTGAGTCAAGGGCAGACCTACAGTAGTGCAAGGGGCGCAAAAATAGCTTGTGTGTGTGTGTGTGTTAAAATTTTAAATTTTGGTCCTAATAGCCCCCCCTCCAATTAAAAAAAAAATTGGTATACATATGTAATCTGAAAAATTAAGGGCATGTTTGTAGACTGTAATAGGCTCTGTAATGTAATAGTTATTTCTATAATTTAGTTATTCTATAGTTTTTTTATATTTTTATTACAAGGAATAATCATTCCTTATGAATAGTTATTCTTCAAAATGAGGAATAACTCTTCTTCTTTAAAAGGTTATGTAAGATTATAATTTATACCTAAGCCCAATAGTAGAAATGGTATAGGCCCAAAGAGTCCAATACAATAAATTTGTAAAGAATAGGTTTTAAATCTAGTTATTTGTGGGCTTGGTTAACAACAGTAGTGGCTCAAGATCATAAAACAATATCGGTGGACAAGTTTATATGATGAAAAATTGTCCTCGGACCTTAGCCGAGGAACTAGTTCTTATACTTCTTTCTTCTTAAAGGAAGATTACAAAGATATCTAGTCTACAGTGTTTTCTATTCTTCTTCTCCGATCCCCCTACCTGAATGTCTCTTCCTCCATTTATATCATCTTTTTTCTTCTTTGCATCCTCCACGTATGGATCAGATTAATAGTTTGGATACTTGTCCCATCAGCCATCCCTGAAGTCTTTGGAGGCAGCTGTAAGGCTGACCCCTGATGCTCAGGCATCACTTCCCTATTAATGCAGCTAGAAGTTTAGCTGCAGAACATTTAATGCGATGGTAACAGCTTTATCATTAGATATTTCACGGTCCTTCCTTGTCCTATGTAGACTATTCTTCTCAATCTCGACTTTACTCTGCCAAGACAGTATTCCACCTCAAACCGTCTTCTTGGACGATCTTAGTCAGACTTTATCCTTTTACTCTCCAACCCGGACCCTTTAAGAGATATTTTCCCATTTTCGAACTTCCTAATGTCCTCGAAGTGGACCATTGGCCCAGTACATACATAAATATATACTCTGGGGCCTATTGACCCTACAATAGCCCATCGAGATTCTCATTTCTGCCACCTCGGGAGGAAAAGAGGATCTCGACCTCTGTCTTTATGATCTTGTATTTGTCACACATCATCCCTGACAGTGAAGGTGTCCCTTGAACTGCCCCTTGCACACTCCTGATGCTTCGGCATGCAAGATATTCCCTCATTAAATTTATACGGCTTCATGTCCCCCACGTTCTACGATGTGATGCAAATTCAACAGTTGAGGATTGTGCAGGAACACAAACGGGAATTCTCCAGCTTGTAAACCTCCTTTGATATAATTTCCACCTAATCAAATCATCTTTACAACTTCAACATTCATACAACGAACCTGCAAAATTTCACAATCCACACATGCCCTCACAGTTACCAAGAACTTGTCGAAGGAGGCTTTTCTTCTTAGCGTAAGTCTTCATAAACCTCTTCACTCGTTCTCTTTGTGTACACTTTTCTCTCTTCTGTATCTCTTTCTCCTCGGCTCACTTATCCCTTTCTCTATTTTTCAATACCTTCAACCCTCTCCTAAAAATGGGTAGATTTGCCTCCTTAGTAGATTCCATGGAAAAAATAAAACAGTTTAAGACTTTGTATAGGATTTCATCGAGAGTATCCATTAGGTACGGTAAGGAAGGAGCATGGTACGAGAAAAGGTGAGAGGGAGAAGTAGTAATCCCGATGATCGCTTTTATAGAGGGAGGGATGAAAATCCCGATGGGGATGGTCACTAGGGATTACCTCAGGGCCTATAGATTCACTCCTACTCAATGCGCCCCAAATATTTTTAAGATTTTAGGTTTTGTAGATGCGCTCAATGGAAAAATGGGTTTGGAACTTACTCATCACAACGTTAACTGGATTTACAATCTCCACCACCTAATGGGGCAGGGATATTACTTAAAATCTAAGTATCCCGAGGTTAGACTGATCCAATGCCTCCTTGAATCCAACAAGGGTCTAAAAAAAGATTTTCTAATCATATCAAGGGAATGGCACGATGGACTCCCATGTCCGACGAGGGAAGGGGAACTAGGTAAGGCTCTAGGTGTAGATGAACTACTTATAATCTCTCTCTCTTCTTTTTCTTTAATTTGTGTCTATATAGAATTTTTCTTTTGATTTAATCCTGTTTTTCTTGATGATTTCGCAGACAGACGTGCTGCTATCCCCAACTTCGGCCTTGTCAGTGAAGTGAAATTAGACGAAATACTAAAGGTAGAAGTATTCGTACATACCGACAATCAACTCAGAGCAGCACATTTGATCCTCGGCTACACTTCCATCTCCAAATTCTTCCAGGCACCGAAGTGTATGATTAGAGCAAAAGACCCACACCTACATCGGATAAGTGTTGCTGCTAAAGTTTTCCTTCTTCCTGAGGGCGCTCCAATTCCTCAAGGCACCCTCGTCACATAACCCATACCTGAAGGTATCCCCACAATTCCTTTTCCATCCCAACACACGGCCAGTGAAGCAACCTCCTCCCAACCCAACCCAACATTAAGGAAGAGGAAGAAATCGTTGAAGTTTCAAATTCTAAGGATGAATTTGAGGTTTTCATCCAACCCACTTTCCCGAGAAGCCCAGCTAGTGACCTCTGCATTTCATCTTCAGAACCAACAAGTCATCCACAAGAAGAAACTGTTAATCCAGGCACAATAGGCATCCAATGCAAGACCAGACAGAGCCTCAGAGATATAATGGAATCCCAGGTGAGGAGTCAAGAGACTGGGAAGACTGCTTAGACTAAACTCCCTTCTCCTAAAGACAAACAACCAGAGAAATCTTCTCAACCTAAACTCCTTTCTCTTCCACCCATTCAACCGCAACGCACTGATCAAGCTGATCATAAGAGAAAAATGGAGCAGCCTAAGGGGAAAGATGTGGTTGAGGGGGGGAAGAGCCTCCTTCCCAAGGACGTGGAGCCTCAAAGGGAGTTAAGCAGGCTCGGACAACACAGACTAGGTTGGAGAAAATGATTGAGGTTTAGGCCCCTGTGTCTGCCCCAATTTGGGCCCCAGCAATGATCACAGACAATCATGAGGCCATTGTCGACGCCTACATTAGGGGTTCTAATGCAAGAACAGCTGCCTGTGTAGCAGATGCATTATAATGAGCTCTTCTGCTATCTGAGGATATAGCCGAGTTGAGGCAAATGAGGAAGCAAGATGTCTTATAACACTAAAGACGGAGCTCGCTATGGTAAGATTACCATTCAACTTTTACTTATTTTTTTTTTTACACTTAGGTTTTCTTATTTGACTATACCCATTTGTTCCTCTCTGTTGGATTGAATAGGCCGTCCAATCTACTCATAGGGCTGAGAAAATTGTTATCAGCTCATACAGAACAATGAAGGATGAGGATGCCAGGCGCATTTCTGCCCAGAAGACCTTTGAGGTGGCAGACAAGAAGCTACAAGAGGTCACTACCCAGCTAAACTCAGCAAAAAGTGAGAAAAAGAGCATTGAGGCAACTCTAAAGACGGCTGAGAAGCAGGTTGAGACTCAACGTTTGTAGCTTCGCCAGGCCAACAAGGTCAATGTGGTGGCAAAAAAACAAATAGAGGCCCTTAAGAAGAGTCTAAAAGAGTCTGAAAAAGTCAAGGAGGAAGTCAACAAGGCTAAAGAAGAAGCAGAGAAAGCCAAGGAGGAAGTCAAGAAGGCAAAGGATCGAGCTGAGCGGGATGGATATGAGGTTAGGGTGTCTAAGACCAAGGAAAACCTCAAGTCACAGGTCTCGGAGGTATGTAGGCATTACTGCCTCTAGGTGTGGAATGAGGCACTCACCCAAGCTGGGGTTGATGCCTCTTCTGCCCTCTAGAGGACAAAAAATGTTTACTATCCCCTAGCCATCCGAGCTTCTAATCCACTTGTCTCCAAGGCTGATGCTACCTCCCAGGGGGCAGATGCTGGAAAGGACGACTCAACTGATATCCTTCCTTCCTCCAACTATCCATCCGAGAAGGTTGAGTAGTCTAAGGTCACTAGAAAATCATCTAAGACAACTAAAGGGGTGGCCCATGATGCTGCCCATCCCCCCCACTGCCCTTAACGAGTCTGAGGGAGAGAAGGAAGCTACCCAACCAATGCAGATTATCTCGGCGACCCTTCCTATCAACCCTAGGGAGGATCCAAAGGGCAAAGGGCAAAGGGCTGGCTTCTGACAACACGACTCCTATCCAGCCTCCGAAGAATCTCAAGGGCAATATTATGATAAAAATGAAGCTATGATTGATCCTTGTTTATCCTTTCTTTTAGCTTTAACAGTTTTTTTTTTATATGCCATAGTTTGATATTCTGTAAGTAATCTGCCTTTTCAAAAGGCTTTAAATTAATGAAAATGACAAGTTTTTTTTTATAACATGTATGTTGTTTATATCTTTTACTTGTAGAATTTCTATTTGATATAGTACTTAATTATTAGAACAATGATTCATATGGGCGATAATTCTCTTCTAATCAACAAAATCAAAAGTTAGTGAATCAACCAAATTGGCAAAACACCTTTGTAATTACAGGATCCATACATCATAACAGAAAAATGACTCATATCTTTCACTATAAACCTAATGATCTTGAGGTAATAATTGGGAATTAACCAATCCAAACAACAAATAGGTTTGATATACTTACTAATGTTTTAAGTGATGCTCATGAACTCCCATCTATTCAAATCACTGTTTTGGAAGTCCTCAAGATATTCGATCATAATGGCTAAACATAACCAAGATCAACCTAAGATGTTAGTTGACCCAAAATGGATGGTCTAAGGAACCAAAAAGTTCTATTTAACACTTCAAAAAATACTGTGAAATATCAATTTACTCAAGGTATGTGGTCCAAGGAGCCAGGTATATTCAAAGTTCTGTTTGATACAATGTTAATTTACCCAAAGTAGATGGTTCAAGGAACCAAACATAACTAAGGTTCTGTTTAATACTTAGAAAAATATTGTGAAATATCAATTTACCCAAGGTATGTGATCCGAGGAGCCAGGCATAGCCAAGGTTCTATTTGATACAGTGTTAATTTACCCAAAGTAGATGGTCTAAGGAACCAGACATAACTAAGATTCTATTTAACACTTAGAAAAATATTATGAAAATATTAATTTACCCAAGGTATGTGGTCTGAGGAGCCAGGCATATCCAAGGTTCTGTCTGATATAGTGTTAATTTACCCAAAGTAGATGGTCCGAGGAACCAGACATAACTAAGGTTCTGTTTAACACTTAGAAATATGCTGTGAAATATCAAGTTACCCAAGATATGTGGTTCAAAGAGCCAGGCAAAGCCAAGTTTCTATTTGATACTTAGAGAAAGTACGAAATGTTATAAACAACATGTGATAAGAAGGATTTTTATTAATAATAATAGCTTCGCAGGTTATTTACATTCTATGGGCGTGGTACAACTTTCTCATCTAAGTCTTCTAGATGATATGCCCCTATCCCTGCTACCGAGGTAATACAATATGGCCCTTCCCAGTTGGGCCCTAGTTTTCCCTACGCCAGATTTTTTACAGTACCTAACACTTTCCTTAATATCAAATCCTTTGGCACCAGTGGCCTCAACTTCACATATGAATCATAGCCTTGTTTGAGCTTATGTTGATAATACGCCAATTGAATCTGTTGACACCTCATTTTGCAATCCGCATTTAACCTCACTTGGAGGGTAAAAGGGTAATTTCACCTTAGAAATATGCATCTTGATTTTGGTCATTAGATCCTTAATCTCATTTCACCAAGATGATCTTGATGTTGTAACGATCAAATCGATTAGTTATAAGCCCTAATCGGACCATCAGATTGAAAGTTATCATCAAATCAAGTTTTAATGGCCGAGATGCACTATTACAAATTGAGTCCGACCTTATGTGATTATGAACAATTAATTCCAATTGGTTATAATTATAATCAATTTGAAATTAATGATGTGTCATAATTTGATTGGTTAGGACTACATTTTATGGTAAGGTTGCATACACCTAATTAATTAGATAGTTAAACATTAATTATTCAATGAGTAATTTGTGCAATTATCTTTTAATTAGGGTAAATTTGGAACTAATTAGGTCTGAAATGGGAGTGATTGGAGCCTATTAATGTTAATTGGAAACTAATTTGGGACCTATTAATGTTAATTGTGCTGAAATTATTTTTCTAAGAAATGACCTCTGCTCACTATTTCATTGATATCTCTCAGAATATTTTGAATCTGTGAATGAGGTTAATTTTTCCAGAAACTAGACATCCAGGGCTTCAATTTGAGCACAAGAACGACACAATTCCGATCAAAATTGAGTCAGATATGAGTTTTCAAAGTTGGCTCTACGGGCTGTTACAGCAACTACGGGAAAACCGAATTTTGGCTTGCTCCCCACTCCCACAAATCTCTCCATTTAATGCACCAAATTTCCCCAAAGGCTAAAATGAGGTCTAGGTTCATGATTCATTGTCAACCCTCATTAATGGCCTTCCATTCCTATTTCCTCCACCACTACTATATAAACCCACCTTTCCTTCATTCCAAGACACAGAAAAAACCCCCCTCTCTTCTCCTCTCTTGAGTTCTAGGAAGTTGAGTAGTCTTGTCATATTTTGGTCTTCTTGAGACTCAAAGTATTGAGTGAGACTTACTCTTCCTTTCCTAACTCTTCTTTTCCTCCACCCATAAGACCTCCCTCAAGAGTCTCCTTATCCACCATATGGATCTTGCATGAAGGTATAATTTCTTTCCCTAACTTGTTTTTTGTGTTGCCATGATAGGAATTTAGGATTAAAGTATTATAGTAACTGTTTAAATTCCCTTGAATATGTTTAAATGTTCTTAAATATTCTTATGTGTTCATCACATGTTCTTGGTTGTTCATCACATGTTTATACATAACACTAGTTTTAATCTTAAAATCATATCAAAAATATGAAAAACATGTTTGTTTAATAATTCTTTCAAATCCTTGAATCTAGGATGTCACCATACACACACATTCACTAGAATTTATTTTTTAATCCAAATGTCATGCTTAATAAATTGAATTAGGGTTCATCACATGCACACACCTTAAATTCAACATGCAAATTGATTGACATATTGGATGATATGAATGTTGGCCACCATAGTCTAGAAGACCGGTTTCACCGGGCAAGGTGGGTGCCTAACACCTTCCCACTTTGTAACATAGCCTCCGAACTTAGATCAAGGGTTAGTAGATCAAATACTTGTCCATGTAATTTTCAATTTTTAGATTGTAACTAGGAAACAAAGCCATGTACTTTTTCTTAGATTGTATCTAGGACCAAAGCCATGTAATTTTCCTATGACCAATGTAAATTCAATTGAAAATTAATAAAATGATGAATTTTTCAATTTTGGTTTTCTTATTTTTTCAATAATTAAATAAGTGGCGACTCCATTGTAAAACCCTTAATCTAAAGGGAAAAATATAACTAGTCGAACCTCCATTTTGAGAGACAATAACACGACTCCACCCATTCACGTGGGTTTGGCCCAACCAACTCATTATAAAATGGGCCGGGGGCGCGGTCTCTCACAGAATCATGGCATTTTCTCTTCGTTCTTCGACCAAATCCAAACTTCTTCCCAATAATTCATTGTTATTGTTTGGAGTGAAAGAGCTCGTCCTCAATGTTAGGAATCCGGTTTCAAGAGGAATTACAATCTCGGCTCCATAAGTCATTAAGAAGGGTGTCTCCCCTATTGATCTCCAGGGTGTAGTGTGATATGTCTATAAGACGTGTGATAACTCTTCTACCCATTTCCCCTTGGCATCATCTAACCTCTTCTTGAGCTCATTCACTATTACCTTGTTGACAACCTCGGCCTGTCCATTCCCCTGTAGATAAGCCGGGGTGGAATATCTATTTGTAATGCCCAAATCACGACAATATCTCCTAAAAGTCTTACTATCAAATTGAAGGTCATTGTCTGAGATGGAGTATGAAGAACTCAAAATCTGGTGACAATATTTCTCCAGACGAACTTTTTTGCATCTATATCCCTGATATTTGATAATGGATCAGCTTCAACCCACTTAGTGAAGTAATTAGTGCTTACTAGCAACCATCTCCTATTCCCTGCTACTTTGGAGAAAGGTCCCATAATATCCAAGCCTCATTAAGCGAAAGGCCAAGAACTGGACAGAGGATTGAGGATGCCTCCTGGTTGATGAATGCTCGGAGTAAACCTTTGACACTGATCGCACTTCTTCACATATTCTTGTGCTTCTCTCTGCATATTTGGCCACCAATATCCTTGGGTTAATGCCCTATGAGATAAAGATCTACCCCTAGTGTGGCTTCCACAAATTCCTTCATGTAATTCTTCCGATAGTAACTCAATTGCCTCAGGGTGCATACACAACAGTTCTGGTCTAGAAAAAGAGCGTTTGTACAGCTTTTGGTCCTCGGATAACCAGAACCGAGGAGCCTTTCTTCGGACTTTGTCAGCTTCGGACCTTTCTTCAGGTAAGACATCTTCTTTAGGGAACAACACAATAGGGTCCATCCAACTAGGTCCTACTCGAGTTTGATGAACACGAACTGCATTCCTATTCACCTTGGTAGGCCTACACAAATCTTCCACCAAGATAACCCGAGGTAAGCTTTATGCCGAGGATGCTACTAATGTGGCAAGAGAGTCTACATAGGTATTTCTGCTTTCGGGGACTTGCATTAAGATGAAAGACTTAAACTTTAAATGTAAATGTCTAACCTAGTTTAAATATTCCTACATCCTCGGATCCTTGGCCTCCAGTTCCACTATGACCTATCCTACAACCAGCCTCAAATCCAAGAACATTTCCACCATCTTTCCTCCCATTCTTTGAACCATAGTCATCCCTACTAGAAGAGCCTCATACTTGGCCTCATTATTTGTGGCTAAGAAGTTCAACCTCAGAGATTTCTCTATAACGATTCTCTCCGGAGAGATCACAACCAGCCCCACTCTTGATCCTCTTTGATTTGCAGCGCCATCCACGTACACTTTCCACAGCAAAAGTTCCTTTAAGGAGATTATGCCAACTGATTTTTCATCCATGCCCAATATCTTGGCATTTTCTTCTAACGAGGGTTCAGGGAATTCAGCCACCAAATCAGCAAGGACTTGGCCTTTTACAGAAGTACGAGGCATATACTTGATGTCAAAAGCCCTTAAGATGGTACCCCATTTGGCAATCCTTCCAGTATAGTCAGTGCTTCAAAGTAGCTAAAAGGAAGTTGAGTCAAAACAATAGCTGTATGGGATTGGAAGTAATGGAGAAGCTTATGCGTAGCGTGCACCACTGCTAGGATAGCTTTTTTCAATGGTAAATAATGCACCTTAGCCTCATGTAAGGACTTGCTCACATAAAAAACTGGCCTCTATACACCACCATCAACCCGTATTAGCACCAAACTAACGGCATGATGAACCACAGCAATGTAAGCGAATAGAACTTCATCCACCTCGGGCCAAGACATAATAGGTGGTCGAGAAAGATATTCTTTAAGTTACTGAAAGGCAAAGCGCACTCCTCAGTCCATTCAAATCTCTTCCACTTATTCAACAACTAGAAGAAAGGCCTACATCTGTCTGTGGACTGAGTAATAAACCGGTTGATGGCAGCAGTCATCCTTGTCAACTTTTGAACCTCTTTGAGATTCTGAGGTGGCTGTAAGCTATTAATTGCTCTAACCTGCGCAGGATTAACCTCAATTCCACGATGAGTGACCATATAACCTAAAAATTTACCCGATCCCACACCAAAGGAACATTTGGAAGCATTAAGGTGTAGCTTATATTTTCTCAGTGTCTGAAAGATATTATTTGGGTCTTCCACATGCGTAGACACCACTTTACTTTTCACCACCATGTCATCTACATATACCTCAATAGTTTTTCCCAATTATGGATCAAACATCCTAGTCGTCATCATTTGATAAATAGTCCCTGCGCTCTTCAAACCCATTCTCTGTTGGAATGACAAAGGTTGTTTTCTCCTGATCATCCAAAACTAAAGGTATCTGGTGATAACCTTAAAAAGCATCCAAAAAACTCATTTGAGGATGCCCAACAATGGCATCCACCAATTGATCTGTACGAGGCATTGGGAAAGGATCTTTGGGATAAGATTTGTTCAAATCTGTAAAGTCTACACATACTTTCCATTTCCCATTCTTCTTCTTCACCATTACTGTATTAGCCAACCATTCAGGATAAAAAATAAAAATAAAAAAATAAAATAAAAAATAAAAATTCATTGATAGCTCTAGCCTGTTTGAGCTTGATCACTTCTTCTTTAACAAACTCGGAATGTTCTTTGGATGCGTGCTAGAGCCATGCAACGCCCTGTTCATAGCGTCATTTTCCAAACCTTTGCAAGAAAAACTTTTCTTTTTAGGACCACGCGAGTTATCCCATTCACGCGAAAATGAGTCACTAGAGGGATTCCTTGATCGGGGCCTGTAGCTGCTGTCTCCATCATTGCCAAAAGAGGGGTCAGAAGTGGAGGGAGTTCGTTTTCGTTGCTCATGGCGTAACTTCCTTTTCAAGTGATCAATCTCTAGTTGCATGGCTCTAGCACGCTCTGCATGAGAGGCACGGCTCCCACTCAATGATTGACTCCGACTAATATGGGTAGTATGCACACTCCCTTCACGGTCTCTGCCTCGCTCAAAGATTGAGAGAACGCTTTTGACGTGGAGACCCCGTAGACTTAGCTTGGTGAGGACCTGAACCTACCATAGTTGAACATTAGGCACAATGAAACAACAAGAATTCCCACAAACGACTCCAATTGTAAGGTCACAATTTGTACCTAAACCCAATAATAGAAAGGGTATAGGCCTAAAAAGACCAATACAATAAATTTGTAAAAAGTGGGTTCTAAATCTTGTTGTTTATGGGCTTGGTTAACAATGGTAGTGGCTCAAGATCATAAAACAATATTAGTGGACAAGTTTATATGATGAAAAATTGTCCTCGGACCTTAGCAGAGGAGCTTGTTCTTATACTTCTTTCTTCTTAAAGAAAGATAACAAAGATATCTAGTCTATAGTGTTTTCTCTTCTTCTTCTCTGATCTCTCTTCCTAAATGTCTCTTCCTCCTTTTATATCATCTTTCTTCCTCTCTGCATCCTCCACATATGGATCAGATTAATGGTTTGGATACTTGTCCCATCAGCCCATCCTTGAAGTCTTTGGAGGCAGCTATAAGGCTAAACCCTGAGGCTTAGGCATCACTTCCCCATTAATGCAGTCAGAGGTTTAGCTGGAGAATATTTAATGCAGTGGTAGCAATTTTATCCTTAGATATTTCACGGCCCTTCCTTGTCCTATACTCTTACCATGTACATCCTTATCTACAGGACCTCCTAGAAGTTTGCTTTTGGTAAACAAACTATTCTTCTCAACCTCTGCTTTACTCTATCGAGACAGTATTCCACCTCGGACCGTCTTCTTGGACGATCTTAGTCAGACTTTATCCTTTTACTCTCCAACCCGGACCCTTTAGGAGATATTTTCCAATTTTCATTTTTCCTAATGTCCTCAGATTAGGCCACTAGCCCAGTACATACATAAATATATACTCCAGAGCCCATTAACCCTACAACTATTAAAAAATTAATATTATTTTTTTAATAGTAAAAAACTGTTTAAATTTCTTCTAAAAAAACAAAATAAAAATTACCTCTTAAATTTGGCCCATTGCCTATTTTGCACCATAAATTTTAATTTGTCGTTTGTCATTTTAGTCATGGAAGTTTACATTTGGCCCATGGTAACTTTTTTAACGCAATCAAGAAAAAGCTAACTGTGACATCATATGTGATTTTACAAGACCAAAATGACAAAAATAAATCTTACAGGACCAAAATGTAATAATTTTCATTACTTTTTATTTTATATTTTCTAAATACTATATTATATGGGTAGTTTGCATGTATAGTATCTTCATGCATGACGCAGCAGCTAAACTTTTACAGCTCCACCTACTCAACCTCCCTAGTTATGCTCTGATGCATCAGATTATTCTTCAAAATGAATTCTCAACCTGAGTCATAAACTTCATGGGGGCCTGATGCCATCAATAAATACACTAATTATTCTCATTTGTGACAATCAGAAGATTCAGAGCAAATACCCGAAATAAAAGAAATGATGGCCCATGCAAAATTGATTTATCACCTATATTACCATGGGCCATCTTATTGATTATTCATTTCCAAAAAAAGTTACGTAAGTACCTAACATTTTCACAACTTGCACTACAAATTTGGGTGAACGTAAAGCAATTCTTTCCATACTAAAAGCAAATACAAAAGATTAAAATATAATGGAGAAAACTACTAAGGCAGTGCTCGTTTTCACTCTATTTCTTATAGCATTTCTCATTGGTGCTGAAGGAGGAAGAGATGTGCCAAAGAAAGATGATCAGGTCTATGAGCCCCAGACTCTCTGGCCATTTTGCTTATGTCCTGGTTTTGAAGGCTTTCCTGGTTTTGGTTCTGGTTCTGGTCCTCGTGATGGTCATGTTGGCGGTGGTATTGGAGGTGGTATTGGAAACCCTCCTCAAGCTCATGCCGATTTCAAAGAATTGGCAGAAGGCAAAGACGTGTATGGGGCTGGCCGCATATCTCCATGACCAAATGGAGCTAGCATGTTTCGAAGGTGCCTAATAGAATAAGGGTGTGGTTGTATAATACTAAATAATAAATGAATCTTGAATAGGCAGTGCCCCATTTGTAGTTGTTCAGGCATCTCCGTCTACTGATATGTAATGAGACATACTTACTGAAATAAATGTTTCTGAGCTATATGTTACCTCTTCCAGGCAAACACACAATAAGGACCCTGATGCAAGGGGTCATTCCAGTCACAATGCAGCTCTATATATACTATTACACACATTTTTTGAACTAAAATCGCAAGTTGAAAACACAATTTTGAAAACTGAAATCATGTCTTCAACTCACAATTTCAATTCAAAAAATAAGTGTGTAACATTTTGTGTAATAAACACTATCATATGTATAACTATGAACAGAATCTAGAAGTTACCAGGATAGCAAGACAGTTAAACAAACCAACTTCAACACAATTCTAATACAGCCGAGCTCAGAACTAATGATCAGAACAAACTAATAATAAGTGGTCACTAACTTCTCTTCCAAATTCTTTGAGCAAAAGAGCACTTGAAGAATAGGTAATCTCTGTTCTCAGAACAGGAGATACAAAGCACACATAACAAGTACTGCGCCCAATTCCTCATTTGGCCAATCTCTCTTTAGTAGATAATCTATTCTTGATTGCCATCCAACTTATAAAAGTATACTTGGTACAGCACTAAGAAACCAAAAAATCTTCCATCATCGAACTACTAGGCGGTTCTAAATCTAGTCTTGTCCCAAGCAAGAACATGAAAAGGAACTTGATGCAAATAAGGTCCTAGAAGATTTAGTCATTTCACCAATCTTTATCATCAATAGCAGCTTACTTTGGATGGTAATAAGGTCTTTAGACCTTACAGCTTTCCAACACCAAGCTTTATCGCGAATTTCGCCAGTCATATTTTAGGCAGATAGAACAAGATATATTATTTAAAATTTATATATATATATATATAATGAGAGAATCATGGCATTATATTTGGATAAAGGATTAGAAAACTCACCTCTTTAATGACAATTGAAATTCAACTTTCTTATACCGTGGCAATTTTTAAATCAAAATCTAAATTCATCTTTCTCAAAAATAAAAATTATCTTTCTCATTTAACTCAAAGACTCAAAGGAGTGGACCAATATTTTAAACTTAAAATAACTTTCAAAAAAAAAAACACTCACACAAGACACTGACTCCTATTGCATCTACCCCTCCACTGATTTTTTTTCACATTCTTTGGACTTTTACTTAGTGAACTCTAGGTTTTTGTTGAAAATTCAAAATTTAAATATTAAGAAGAATAGGGAAAGAAAGTTGAATTTACATTTTTTTTAATTGAAGTAAATAAGGAAATGAGGTGATATTCAATTTTCGAGGAATATTGCTATACTTTTATCCTTTTTACTTTCTTTTTTATCAATTTATATTGAGTAATTAAACTACATACTTGAATTTACGTACATTAATCTTATAAATTTATTCTTATTAGCCGTATGAAAAATAAATTGTGTATTGACATATACATTATTATATAATTGTTATATATTTTTTTTTTTGGTTAATGTCAATTGGTTTTACTTGGTATTAACGCTTTTATGTTTGTCTTTTAATATTGCCCCCAAAATTAAAATCTTGGCTTTTTTACTGCGAAAATGTATAAGATTTTATCTTATAACTGTAAAGTGTCAAAATGAATCACATTAATAATTCATTTTCTTTCTCTCCCAATTAATTTAATTTCTTTTTAATATTTTCTTCTTATATTTTAGTAAGATTGTAAGAACACTATGAACCATTATCTCTCAAAAAAAATATAGCATTTAAAATCTCTAAACTAATAAACCATGAGGTTTTATGGTCTATCACAATTCACACGTCCATTGGTATAAATGCTCACATAGCCTCCAAATATTCGGGGTCCCTTCTGATTGAATGGGGTTCATACCCAAGGATTGTTTCATGGAAAATTTCAATAACCTTTATTACTAATTATGTTTGAAGTGAACTCCACAATTTTTAAAAATTACAACCCTAAGGGCTAAGGCTAAAGGAGATTTTAATTTTGGATTTCTTGCATTAAACCATACAAATGACTTCTAAAACCATAGCACCAGATCTAACAAACATGTGTTTTTAATGCACCTCTGCTCTGAGATACGTACTCTACCAAACTTTTCAATATTTTCAAAATTTTCTTCCCAAAATTTTCAATATTTTTATTTTTTCACGTAAAAGCAATCAGAACATCCTATTCTAAATTAAATAAATATTAAAAATAAATAAATAAATAAAAACATCCCATTCTTTTTTTTCTATTTTTGAGGAAAAAGAACATCCCATTCTAAAAGCAAATTAATGTCATGTGGACCCATGGTTAAATCTTTGGAAACTTTTGAGTCATGAAGCCACGGATAATTTTACTATATCATATACATTCATCAGACGTGCAACCTAGCCATCTCAAAAAACAATAGAAGTAATCATGGCCCATGCAAGATTTATAGTTCTCATTGGACCATCATATTCAAGTTGTTAGGTTACATATATAATTAAATGCTGCTTAGTTTTTCTTTTTATAATAATAACAATAATGAGAAAAGGCTTAATTGGTCTGCGACGTAACTCAAGATTGGTCTAAATTATTAACATGTTTTAAAAGGTTAAATATGGTTGGGTTAGTCGAGTTCTGTAAAGGGTTGAGTTCACCATGAACTTGAAGATGAACAAAACATGAAAGCAAAAGAGTAATGTTAATTTTCTGCCTTTTACAAAATTTTAGGAATTTACATAAATTCCCAGATTTGTAAGAGGCAGAAAGCATAAAATAAAAATAAAAATACACATAAAGGCAATCACACGAAACAAGATATTACATTCGAAAACTTGTCTACATCTACAGAATTGCAATGATTTCACTACTTCTAGGGAAAATATATAAGATGCGGTAATACATTTTTTTCTCTCTAAAACAAAATGACAAATCCTAATATGAAGTAACAGTATTTATTCCCCACATAGTAGATCCACAATGGACTAAAAACAGATTTTTTTATGGTCAAATCATAATCTGGATCAAATACAAGCTAAGCTCTTCATAACCCCAAAAAAATATTAAATCAACCATCCAATATAGTTTCTTGCTTTTTTGTAATTAATTATGTAAAATTTTTGCTTTTATTGACCTTGAAATTATGATTTCTGATACAAATTTTATTTGTAAACCGACTTCGATCTTAGTGTAAAAATTCGGTTAATTAGGTCATTTCGCCTGTATCACTCTAACTCTCATATTTATGTCGTATATTCCTACATATGCTTGTATAAGTTTTTATATATATATATATATATATATATATATATTTTTTTTAATACAAGATAGAATTTCTATTCTAGTCTAATCTAAGTGTATATATGTGTAAAGCTCCCTCTTGGAGACTTGAACCCCGGCTCTTGTCCCCCACACCCCACAAGCATTTATACTTGTAGAGTGACCACCGCACCAAGGGGGAGCGGTGGTGTTTTTTTTTTTTTTTAGAATATTCTCCATTTAAAATTGATTGATTTATAATTCATATTAAATTTTATAAATTTAAAGGCATCGAATGTGATGTAAAATTTGTAAATCAAACCCAAGAACTAGTTTCTCAACAAGAAAAAAAAACTAAGAACTAAAATCTTAATAGCGAATTGAATATTCTCATTTCACTTGAAATTGAGAGATCATGTTTCCTACAGTTAATTAACCCCTTTACTTATTCTCTAATCCATCAAATTATTCCACTTAAAGTAATTTATGCTTCAAAATGAATTCGCAACCTGATGCATTAATCATGGGGTCATGATGTGATTAATAAAGACACTAATTATAACTATTTTTGGAGATTTATTCAATTCTTCCAAAGTGCAGTGACATGATACGTTTTCAATTCATATAAATTGTGAATCCTAATATAAATTTAATCATTTAATTGGTGACGATGAGATCCATCATTCAAGTAATTAAGAGGAGGGAGTATTAATCAGGTGGCTATCCTCTAAAAGTAGTGAACATTTAGTCCACTTCATTATGGAAATTCAGAACCTACTGCCAAAACGATTAAAGAAATTGTAGCCCATGCAAATTTAATTTGTCAATTATATATTACAATGGGCCACCCATTATTTTTTTCTTGAACAACCAAGCCTCCCATGCATAGGCCATTAAATTTCATTCCCAAACCATATGTGCAAGTAACGTAAGGAACTCTCATTGTCTCGTTGTTACGAGTTGCACTACAAATTCGGGTGGCCATGAAGCAATTCTCTCCACATTAAATACAAAGTCAAAAGATAAAGATATAATGGAGAAAATTACTAAGGCATTGCTGGTTTTCACTCTATTTGTTATGGCAATTGTCATTGGTGTTGAAGGAGGAAGAGATGTGCCAAAGACATATGATCAGGTCTACCAGCAGTCTCGGACTGTCTGGAACTATTTAGGCTTTGGTTGGCCTTTTGGCTATGCTCCTTTCTCGAGATCTGTGTTCAATTTCCCTGGTTATGGAGGCTTTCCCTTTGGAGGCTTTCCTCTTTTTGGTCTTGGTCCTGGTCCTGGCGTTGGGCCAGTTATTAGTAATGCCTGCCATGGCTTATCTCCTTAATTGATCGACCAAAAGGAGCAAGTATATATGTCATATGGGTGTGTTTGTAGTAGTTATAAATAAAGAATGAACCTCTATATATGTTTGTTCAGTCATCTCTATTAGGTTAATGTTAATTTGCGCACAGCTTGTTGCACATCTGTATACATAATTTTAGAAATCATATATTCAAAACTTGATTTCAGTTATAATTTTGAAATCGTAAAATCGTATCTTAAAAACACGATTTCAGTTATAATTTTAGAAATCGTGTTTTCAATATACGATTTTACGATTTCACAATTTAATAACACACAATTTCAGCTGAAGTGGTAATGTGGTATACACATTATGTACACAATGTGTGTAATAATCAATGCTTAAAGAATTAATAAACAATACAATCACTTCTTTTCATTTTTACAAGTCAAAAAAAAAAAACTTCTTTTCATTTTCTTTTTTTCTATATTCAATCGAATTTAGCTTAATACTCTATCGACTCCTTTAAAAAAATGGATTATTTATCCATCAAGAATAACAAAGGCAAGAACTTTAGTCTGAGCCATTGATATATACATAATTATATTTAATCACTCCCAAGATTTGGAAGTTGGTTTTAAGAAACCAGAAAGTAAAATGGTTTATTTTGCCTAATACCTATGACCCTCCCAGAACTAAAAAGTAAAAACAAAAAAATAACTTTTATCTTTAACAAATCTCTAAAATATTGCTCATAAAAAATAAAAATTTCCAAAAGCTTAATATCGAAATGATCAGAAGTGTTGTGGCTGCTGCTTGCCACTAGTCCTGAGCTCATCCACAACCTCTAAATAATATTTGCTCTGTTCTTAATTCTTCACTTTCACCAAGTAAAAGATTAAAATTGAGGAAGTGGCGAAAATTTACCCGTCTCCTTTCATATATATCTGTGTATAGAGATTACAAATCTGATGATTTCTACAATCATTTACAGATGCTATCTAAAACAAAAAGTGCTAAATGAGTTAATGGACATCTAAGTTTAGCCTTATTGTCAAGATACCAAAAAGATTGATAGAAATAGAAGCAAGGATAAAGCAGTGAAGAAAAGCACTAAAGAGAAAAAGGACATTATTGACGTACTGTATAGTTGTGTAAACGACATGTAGCTTAGACCTGTGTATAGTTATTTAGTAATAGGCACGTGCAGTAGTTGGTTAGTTAGTTAATCTGGTTGGTTAGGCTGGTTGGTTAGTTAGTTAATCTATTATTATTGGAAGGCCTCTGATTGTATATATGTATACGGTTTCCTTTGCATTAATTCAATTAAGAAGAATATAAATTTCATTTCCAGAAGTTTCTCTGGTTTTCTCTCTGTTTTTTGATATGGTATCAGAGCAATTGTTCGCTTCCGCTTAGATTTTCAACACAATTTTCCTTTGAAACCTAGGGTTTTCTCTTCTTCAAAGCAATCAAAACCTAGGGTTTCATCTTCTTCTTTGCTTTCGAAAGCTAGGTTTTTCTTCTTCGAAGCTTCATCCATGGCTTCCTCTGATAAAGCATCTGGAAGTGTTACCATTGATGAATCTCATCCATTCTTTCTTCATCACACAGAAAGTCCTGGTGCGATTCTCGTTTCTCAACCACTGATTGGAGGAGAGAATTATCCCACATGGGCACGATCAATGGAAGGAGCTCTCCGAATCAAAACCAAGTTTTGGTTGATTGATGGCTCTATTTCTCTGACCCCAGCAATGGAGAAAATTCCCCTATTTGTTCAAAGCTGGGCATGATGCAATGACATTGTGGTCTCCTGGATCATCAATTGTGTAATTGCAACAAGCATGGTGTATCGTAAAACTGCCAAGGAGGTTTGGAAGAAACTTCAGACCATGTTTTCTCAAGGGAATGGTCCAAGAATCTATCAATTGCAAAAGGATCTTGCTAGTTTTTCTCAAGGTGAGCTCTCTGTGAGTGATTACTTCACAAGTCTTTCAATTTTATGGGATGAAATACAGAATTATGAGCCATTGCGTCTTTGTTCATGTGAGAAGTGTGTATGTCGTGTGAATGAGAGGATTTCTAACCTTCATCACAGAGAAGGCATCATGCAGCTTCTGATAGGTCTCAATGACTCTTTTTCTCACATCAAAGGTCAACTTCTGTTAATGGATCCTATTCCATTAGTGGACAAGGTATATTCTTTGTTGATTCAAGATGAAAAGCAAAGGTCAATTGGACAAGGCAGCAACAATGGGCCTTTCGTTGAATCCACAGCACCTGTAGCAGCAAAGGCAATGATTCATGGTTCCAAGTCATTTAAGAGAGGAAAGGAGAGGCCTACTTGTAGTCACTATGGATTGCTTGGTCACACTGTTGAGAAGTGTTACAAAATCCATGGATATCCTCCTGGATACAAGACCAAGGCACGAGCAAATCAAGTTATGTCTCTTGATTCTGTTCAAGAATCAGCTACTGCCACCACACCATCACCTTTTCCTTTTACTTTGGAGCAATGCTAGAAGTTGCTTGCTATGATTGGAGGGTCTGATGCTCAGATCAACCCCATTGCCATGGCTAACAATGTTTCTCTTAATCAAGCTTCAACATCTCAGTCTACACCATTGGCAGGTAATCTCAAGCACTCCATTTTCTCTGCTAAACTTGTGAATAGGACTGCGTTTGATAATAGTACCTGGGTTATGGACACTGGAGCTAGTGATCACATTATTTGTTCTGTTTCTTTCTTTCAAACTTACACTACTGTTGCTCATTGTGTTTTTGAGTTACCAAATGGTGAATTAGCACATGTCACTCATATTAGCATTGTGAAACTTTCCAATTTCCTCATTCTTGAGCATGTACTTTGTGTTCCATCTTTCTCATTCAATCTTTTGTCTGTCAGTCAACTCACACATAGTTTGCCTCTTTGTCTGGTGTTCTTATCTCAATTTTGCTTCATTCAGGACCTTTCTTGTTGGAGGACGATTGGAGTGGGTGAAGTCCAAAATGGTCTGTATTTGCTACAAAAATCCAATTCTAGGACTGTCCCTTCTCTGTCTGATCTTGCTTCCACCAACAAGACCCTCAAGTCAGCCCTTTCAGCTTCTGTTTCAAATAAAGATTTTTCAATCTTGTGGCATTTTAGATTAGGACATCCTTCTTTTCATAAACTGTCAGTTTTAAAGGATGTATTACCTTCTATCTCTACTAAATGTACTGATGTGTGTACTATCTGTCCATTGGCTTAGCAAAAGAGGTTATCTTTTCCTTCTCTTAATAATATGTGTGCTAAGCCTTTTTCCTTGATTCATGTGGATGTTTGGGGTCCATATTCTGTATGCACACATGATGGTTTTAAATTTTTTCTTACCATTGTTGATGATGCCACAAGGTCTACTTGGGTTTACCTTATGAAGGCTAAATCTGATGTTAAACACATCTTAATATCTTTCTATAAAATGATTTTCACTCAATTTAACATTGGTATTAAGGCAATTAGATCAGATAATGCCCCTGAGTTTACTTTGCTTGATTTTTATGGTTATCATGACATTATACATCAAAAGAGTTGTGCTTACACACCCCAACAAAATTTTGTGGTTGAAAGAAAGTATCAACATCTTTTGAATGTAGCTAGATCCCTTAAACTTCAATTTAATATTCCCTCAGCTTATTGGGGTGATTGTCTTTTAACAACAACTTATCTCATTAACAGGCTACCTACACCTTTGTTAAATAATAAGTCCCCTTTTGAACTTCTTTTTCATAAGCAACACTCTTTTAATCATCTAAGCGTTTTTGGTTGTCTATGTTTTGTTTCTACCCCTTCTATTCATAGGTTGAAATTTGAATCTAGAGCTACTCCTTGTGTTTTTCTAGGGTATCCTTTCAATGTGAAGGGTTACAAAGTCCTTAATCTTCATTCTAGAAAAATTTCTATCTCTCGAGATGTGGTTTTCCATGAGTCTGTCTTCCCTTTTTCTTAGTCATCTCACTCTTCATTATCACCTCCTTTGTCTATTCCTTTGTCCAATTCCACTGTTCCAGACCTTGACTCTTCTTATTCTCCAATTTCTATTCCAATTCCCACTGACACCACACTCCCTGCTGCTGATTCTAATTCTATTTTGATTGGTTCTTTGCCAATTCCTTTGCCTTCTATTATTTCTCTTGATCAACTAGTTGCACCTCTAGCTCAATCCATTCCCATTCCTTCTGTCCAGCATGTTGACCAACCTGATCAGACCCTTACATCTGTCACTGATCATGTTGTTCAGCTTCCTTCCATTCCTACTGTTTCTGCCCCTCCTCTTCGAAAATCCACTAGAATTAGTCATAAACATGCCTATTTACAGGCTTATCAATGTAACCAGGTGTCTCAAGTTCCTCCCAATTCTCTCTCCTCTAGTACTGCCTTTCCTTTGTCTGCTCATTTGTCATCTCATAAATTGTCTGCTCGACATTCCCACTTCTGTAATGTGATTTCCTCCATTGTGGAGCCCAAATTCTATCATCAAGCAGTCCAAGATCCCAAGTGGCAAGAGGCTATGGCCATTGAGATTTCTGCCCTTGAAGCTAACAACACTTGGTCACTTACCCCTCTTCCACCTCATAAAGGAACCATTGGATGTAAATGGGTGTATAAGGTGAAGTATAGGTCTGATGGGTCTGTGGAACGATATAAAGCCAGATTGGTGACTAAGGGCTACACCCAAAAGGAAGGTCTTGACTATCTTGAGACTTTTTCCCCTGTTGCAAAGTTAGTTTCTATCAAATGCCTTCTTACAGTGGCTGCTGTGCAAAGCTGGTACCTTTGTCAACTTGATGTCAACAATGCCTTCCTCCATGGTGATTTGAAGGAGGAGGTCTATATGGATTTACCACCGGGCTTCCACAGTAAGGGGGGGCTAGTATGTAAGCTTACTAAGTCTCTATATGGACTTAAGCAAGCGTCAAGACAATGGTTTGCAAAATTTTCTAATGCCTTACTTCTTTTGGGCTATACACAGTCCAAGGCTGATTACGCTTTGTTCACTAAGAAGAATTCTACTTCTTTCATTGCTTTATTGGTGTATGTTGATGATATCTTAATTGCTAGTGATAATAAGCATGCAGTGGATGAATTAAAAGTTTTACTAGATCAACAATTCAAGTTAAAGGACTTAGGAGATCTTAAGTTCTTCTTAGGTCTTGAAGTGGCAAGGAATGCAGATGGCATCAATTTGTGCCAAAGGAAGTACACACTTGAAGTGTTAAGTGATGCTGGTATGACAAGTTGCAAGCCAGCCAAAATACCAATGGATCAGAATCTCAAACTTAGCAAGTATGAAGGGAAGGAATTGAGAGATCCTAGTTCATACAGAAGATTAGTAGGAAGATTATTGTACCTAACTATAACTAGGCCTGATATAACATTTGCAGTACACAGATTAAGTCAATTCATGGTACATCCTAGAGAACCACACTTACATGCAGCTAACAAAGTCCTACAATATCTCAAGGGCACACCAGGGCAAGGTCTGTTTTTCTCAAGCAAGTCAGATTTACATTTGAAGGCCTTTGCAAATGCGGATTGGGCCTCCTGCCCTGATACTAGAAGGTCAGTAACTGGGTTCTGTGTTTTCCTTGGTGGATCCCTGATTTCACAGAAGTCAAAGAAGTAACAAACCATATCTTTGTCTTCAGCAAAATCAGAGTACAGGTCCATGGCAATAGCTGTATGTGAAATCATTTGGCTGCTATATTGCTCAATGACATTCAGATCAAACATTCCAAAGCAGCTTTATTGTTTTGTGACAGTCAGGCAACCCTCCACATAGCTGCGAATCCTATTTTCCACGAAAGAACGAAGCACATTGAGATAGATTGTCATCTTGTAAGAGATAAGGTGTTGGAAGGGTACGTCAGGTTGCTTCATGTTCGAACCAATTCACAAATTGCAGATTTATTAACGAAGGCTTTAAATGCTCAACAATTCTCTTTACTGGTGTCCAAGTTGAACATGGTCAATATACATGCCCCAATTCCACTTGAGGGGGGATGTCAAGATACCAAAAAGATTGATAGAAATAGAAGCAAGGATAAAGCAGTAAAGAAAAGCACTAAAGAGAAAAATGACATTATTGGCTGTTTAGTTGTATAAACGACATGTAACTTAGACCTGTGTATAGTTATTTAGTAATAGGCACGTGCAGTAGTTGGTTAGTTAGTTAATCTGGTTGGTTAGGCTGGTTGGTTAGTTAGTTAATCTGTTATTATTGGAAGGCCTCTGATTGTATATATGTATACGGTTTCCTTTGCATTAATTCAATTAAGAAGAATATAGATTTCTTTTCCAGAAGTTTCTCTGGTTTTCTCTCTGTTTTCTGATACTTATGATTGAACCTTAAGATTAAGAAAAGATGAGATTTGCATAATAGACCTCTATATATCATCAGCTTGCGATAATCTGATGAACTTAATCTGTGACTATTTACAATAACACTACATTGTAGTTTTTTTTTTCTTTATTTTTTTAGTTTCTATTTCTTCATTTCTAGAGAATGTTTTGGGTGTACATGCATGTATCAAAAAGCATTCATGAGGGCAGATAAAGTTAGATAAAGATTGAGTTTGAACAAAAATGAAGCCAGCTTGCTTCACAAGTTCACATATCCCACACGCATCCTTCAATTAATTATTGTCAAAAAAAGGAAACCAATATGTTCCAGAGTTCAGAAGTTCTGCACATAGACAAAACCATGGCTTAATAATATGCCGTGAGGCCATGGCTAACCTTTTGTCTCCACCTACTGATCCCCTAAACTTAAAGAGTTCGATCTTTCACAGAATTCCTACTTAAAACGAAATGCTTAAAAAAAATTCACAGGTTGAGCCATTTAATACATGGGATCATAAAGCCCAAATAAGTTACCAGTATTATCATTTGTGGCCATCAGAATAACCTAATATCAAAATGAATTAAGTAAATAATGGGCCATGCAAAATTAACGCCATATTTCACTAGCCACCAAATTGTATCAACAACAATCCAAGCGGCCTCATTCATACACCATTTAATTGTGTTGCCCTACCAAGTCTCAAAAGTTTCCCCAATTAATACAACTTGCAATATAAATTGGGTTTGTCTTGAAACAATTCTCTTCCATCGAAAACACAAAGAGATTGAAATAGAGCTTACTATGGAGAGCAGTAGTACCACTAAACTACCGTTTATTCTCATTTTCTTCCTCGTGGCATTTCTTGTAAAAAGTGAAGGAAGAAATGAAGTGCCAATGAAAAATGAGAACTACCAAACTCATCATTTCTTGGGTGAGCCTTTTGTCAGATGCCTTTCCTATACACCTGGGTTTGGATTCACTTGTTGTATTTTCATTCCTGTTGGGCCTAATCCTAGCGAACCTAATCTTGGTGGACCTAATCTTGGTGGCCCTAATCCTAGAGGACCTAATCCTGGAGAGCCCAATCCTGGTGGACCTAGTCCTGGTAAACCTAATCCTAGCGGATCATATGGCTTCAGTCCTGGAGGAGGCAATCCTAGTTCTAGAGGAATCCCAACCCTTAGTGGGCCCAATCCTGGCGAGCCTAATCCTGGTGAACCTAGTCTTGATGGGCCTAATCCTGGTGGATCGTATGGCTTTGGTCCTGGAGGAGGCAATCCTGGTTCTGGAGGAATCCCAAACCCTAGTGGGCCTAATCCTAGAGGACCCAATCCTAGTGGACCTAGTCCTGGCGAGCCTAATCCTGGCGGATCGTATGGCTTTGGTCCTAGAGGAGGCATTCCTAGTTCTAGAGGAATCTCAAGCCCTGGTGGACCCAATTCGGGTGGACCTAGTCCTAGTGGATCGTATGGCTTTGGTCCTAGAGGAGGCATTCTTGGTTCTGGAGGAATCCCAAACCCTGGTGATCCCAATCCTGGTGGGCCTAATCTTGGAGGACCTAGTCCTGGTAAGTCATATGGCTTTGGCCTTGGAGGAGGCCTTCCTAGTTTTTAAGGAATCCCAAGCCCTAGTGGACCCAATCCTAAAGGGCCTAATCCTAAGGGATCTAATGGTTTTGGTCCTAGAGGAGATAATCCTAATTCTGGAGGAATCCCAAACCCTGGTAGACCTAATCCTACTCGACCATATGGTTTTGGTTCTGGAGGTATCCCAAACCCCGATAGGTCGAAGCACAAAGGTGCAAAGCATCATTCCTAAGCCAATGATGGGACAAATGGCAAATCTCCATAACAAAAATAATATCATCGTACTAGCTATCTGATACATGTCTTTATGTAAGATAATGACATCAAAACCAATATACACATCCATATATCCTTTATATAAAATAAGGACACTTACATACGGTTCAACTATTGTGGGAATGTGTTATCTCTGTGTTTTTTGCCATGCAATGGCATAGTAATAAAAGTGATTTTGAATCTTTTAATATACTTTTAAAACACTCTCTCTCTCTCTCTCTCTCTCTCTCTCTCTAAGTTGAGACCCATTAATGAAGACATTTTTTGCAGTATGGATTTAAGTTTTATCATATCTAGAAAAAAAAATTTCTCATAAAAAAATAAATAAGCTCTAAACATTCAATCGAGACATGGGACCAATTTTTATGATAAATTATACAAACGGACTTTATTGTAAAAATAGTTGGTAGAAATAAGCTTATAATAAGACATGACAGAAAGTTGTGGTACTCTTAGACAATGAATGACTCCAAAAAAATTATGTGCTTCCATGATTGGTTTTTACACTCAAGTAATCGACCACATCAAGGACCCGTATAATTCCATTGGCTAAACTCCTCTATAGTCTAGTTTTGGCCAGTTTCATGTAACATAGACACCGCATCTATAGTTAATTTAGTGACTTTGAAGTATATTGTCTGTTATTAGATGACCTTATTTTGGGCTGACACCTGTGTTAAATGGTGTCAAATGTTTCTTCTATTGACAGCAGGAAAAAAATAAAAATAACAAAGTAATTTTAAAAATAAAAATAAAATATCCCACCAAGATTATATCCACAGGTTGGGGCCCTTAAATTTTTAGAAAGCATGGATAAACTCTCTAATTAGTTGAGTTAATTATGATCAAGAATTTGACCTTCTGCTAGCCTTCTATATATATATATATATATATATATATATATATATTGGGAGAAATAATTAACTGCTAAACACACACACACTTAATTACACTCTCTCACTAAGCTCAAACACATTAATTAACCCAAAGTACCACTACAAAAGGGCCTAGATAGCCTTCTATATTGATCTAGGTATTTTGCCTCAACAATCAAAGCAAAAGTTTTTTTGCTCATTCAGCTACAAATTGTTATGGATTCTCTTATCAATGATGATTGAATTTCTTGTAAGTTGTAATCATCACGTTTAGCATGTTCTATATTGCTTCAAAATTCGAATATAGTCTAGGGTGATCTCAATAGAAGGAAGTTAACAGATCTACAATAGGAAAAAAATATGTTGATTAGTATCATGTTTAGCATGTAAGTCTTCCACCCTTGTCTTTTCAGATGACATGGGTGATAAATTACCTAAGCCCATGTTAAATATATGTGGAAGAAATTGTCGATGTGCAACTTGTTGCTCGAGTCCAAATCAAGGTTGTCCAATGCACACCTAAACCTAAGAGTCCACCCAACTCAAACGTACCCAAGTTGACTACCACTCAATTCAAGTGGTAATTAGGTTAGTCGACGACAAGTTCTCATCCATGTAGCCAAATAATCTCAAAACAAATGGCATGAATCTAGAAACTCGATTAATCCAACCCCATGTAACCAAATGATCTCAAAACAAATGGCATGAATCTAGAAACTCGATTAATCCAACCAGCCTAAAATTGTCAATTTTTAAAACGACGAGTTCTTTAATAAATGTTTTAATATAAAAATTTAGAATAAAGTCAAAATGCGGGTTTAAGTTTAACAATAACTTTTTTATTGATAATTGGTGAAAAGATTAAATTAGCAACTACCGTTAACTTGAGGGACTAAATTGACAAGAATAAAAATTAGGGGTCAAAAATAATAATTCACCAAATTTATAAAATGTAATTTGAATTTTTGCCCCCAAAAAAATTAATAATAAATTCCAATCTCTAAATCTAACTCTCGTTCCTCGATTATTTGTAAGCTTAATCACCTAATTCACCGAAATCCAGTTTATCAACTCTAGCCCTCACCAACTTTTTGCCACTCAAATGACCAACTTGTTAGTTGTTTTCAGTTCTACAAGCTTCTTTTTCTTTCGAACCAAAGAGATTAGTCAAGGTCAACTTTTTGTGATAAGCTTACACCCCTTGTTCATGGTATCCGGACACGCACTCCAGACTCCAGTCTTCTATTCTATATTCATTAGGTCCTCAGCCGCCCATATTGACCCATGCCTCCTCGCATCAAATAGCAAACTTTTCTTTCTCTAATTTGTTGTAAATTTTCTTGAGATTTGTTTATAAGCAATTTGTTCCAAATAGATTATGCATGTATTCTTATCTACCATTATCAATACGATTAGATTAGATGATTCCAACCAGTTGATTTTGTTGGGGTTCGGGAGAGAGAATCACCATTCTTCTTCTTTTTCTTTTTTTAGTTAGATAAAAAAAAAAGTCTTCAGTTTGAACTTACCAGCCCCACGCTACGTGACAACAATACAATACCAGGTGTATTACATAGACCTTGCTATAACTATTACCTAAACCGCTCCCTCTCTGGGTAGACAAAGACTCTACCACCAAACCATAACCCCGTGTGATGAGAATTCAAATCCGGAAGTTTAAAATCCATTAATGAAAATGAAAAAGAAAAACTCACTACAGCGTCTAGAAAAGTGGGGGGGGAAAGTTTCCCTATGCAAGAAAGTTTTTCTCCAATTTCCGCTTCATAGTAACTTTCTAATACCAAACAACCAATTATGCATACATATTAGTACTCCTTAACTCCTTGCTAAAATACTAACTTCATTAGGGCTGCATCAAGATACAAGTGACACCCAACCCAAGCCACCTCGATCCTACCGGCCATTGCAAAGTAGAAGATGGGATGCCAAAGTTTTTCTACGGACATTAAGATCCAACCATGGAAGGACGCAATCTACCTCACACTTGCTACCTTCTCTTTTTCAACACTTTACAACTACTAAATCTAATCAACAATCCAAAGAGATGCGATCTTCCTCACACCTCTCGCTAACAAATCTAATAAACAATCCAAAGAGACCAGTTAACCAAATGGAGTCGGTCAACAACTTTTTCCAGTACCCCAAACACATTGCTCACCCTTAACTAGAAGATAAAATTCTCAACTTGCATTAAATGGGAGAGAGCTCTTGGAACTAGTACAAATAAAGTGAGGCCAAGAGAGAGGTAAGGAAGGGAACGGTATATTACACAGTATTGCTTCATTGTAGGATATAAACTGTTTTGAGACTGACAACTAAATCAACAGAAGGCAATTTAGATTCCTCTAGACTTGAAGAAATATAAATATAACTTAATATATATTACTCTACGACGCTCTGACATTCCAAACACTAATTCCAATTAATACCTAAGCAAGACAGCTTATACAGTACCAGATTTTAAACATCTAACGACATCAACAAAGATATATAAGCATACATAAGGGGCATATCTAACAGAGTACCCACCCTGTTCTTGACCAAACCCCACCATTGTCATTAGTAAAATTAGCTTGAACTGCACAATATTTTTAGACAATTCCAGAAGTATGAAAGATTGTCTACTAACATGCCAAAACAATTGTTCCATTTCCCTTTCCCTCCAAGCATTTTGTATAAACCCTGTTGAAGGCAAAGGAGAAACACTGTATGTCAGCAATTTTGGACGAACATGTGTACAATTCCCAATCTTAATCGATGAGATTGAGAAAGTACCATATGTCATCTTAAGCCCCTAAACAGGGGGAAAAAATACAGAGAAATAGGTTATACGTGTGCTGAAATATCATTTACTTTCTGTTTTCAAGTGAAACTTTGTTTCAGAGCACATACAAGCATATTTCTCCAGACCATAATCTTTTTTGAAATCTAGATCATTCAATAAGGAAAAAAAACAAATAAATAAAAACCTTTTAAAAGTTTCCATTTTCATCACCCATCAGGCTATCACCTACATACTGAAATAACCTTTTGGAAAAAAGGCACTACTACACTAAGGCATCAGTTCTTGGGGTTAATCATACACTTCGTAATTATATTTGGAAGTGATTTAGCATCCTAAAAAAATTCAAATAAATTTAAATCATTCCCCCCTTTGTTTAAAAGCCAATATTTGGCTGTGCACAAAACCACACCATACACGTGCTAAATACATGCATTATAATTCCCCAATCCAATCTGGCCATAACATGTTCACAAAATGAGTGTAGTTGTAACTGAAATTTTTTTTTTTTTTTGATAAGTGTAGTTGTAACTGAAATTAAAAGTGCTAAAACTGAAAAGTGGTGGATAAATGGAAATACAGGTAAAGAGGAAGTTCACTTATAGATAGGAGTGACCCCTATTGATAAAAAAAAAAATGAGGTAAATTTGCCTGAATAGTTTGGTCACATGCAGGGGAATGAGATTTACAAACCAAAGAAAAGTGAATTGATCCAAGCCAAGGTAAGGGAAAGTGTAAAGAAAGACCTAAAAAATATTAGTAATAAATGACATGTCAATTAAGGAAGTCACAAATAATATAATTTCGGATAAATATGTGACTTGAACCCTAACTAGTCTATTGAGAATCCATAGCCGACACCAAAATTTTGAAATTAAGGCCCGGCCATTGTTCTAGTAGTTTTTGAGATTATCATCCTCATAGCTTATTCATCCCCTATTAAAACCATCTTTTGAAATAATGTAACTACACTGAATCATCAATTCTTGTGGTAAATCATACAATTGCAAGTTAATTTAGCACCCTAAAAAAATTCAAATAACATTTTACACTGTCTTGCTTTCTTTAAAAGTCAATATTTGATTGTGCATTAACACACCTAAAGCAATTTGATTTTCACAGGATTTCATTTCTTTTCCTGAAAGGATTTTAAACATAATTTGATGTTCACTATATTATATTTCCTTTCTAGTGTGCATGACAGTACTACCAATACAAATGGTGCCATAAACATATACATTCCCCGCAATGTCCTAATCTGGTAGTACCAAAAATTCAAAGAGATTGCACCTGAGAAAACTTACATAATCTAAAGCCTCAGCCTCAATTCAAACTGGTTGAAGGTAGGAAGACTCTAATGAGTTCTTTCACTGTGATATGTTTCCTACAGGTGGGGCATTTACTCTGTGCACTTATTGCAGTCTTAATACATGTCTTGCAGAATATGTGACCACACCTTGTCGACATTTCCTCAGCTAATGGGCCCATGCAAATTGGACAGCTAAAAGTAGGCTCCTTCGGTGGTGGTGGAGGCGGCTTTAGCACATTCTCTCTCTGCAAATAAAATATTAGAGTCAAACTTTAATCCCAAACAGACAGACACACAGAGCACATCAATTCTTTGTCAACTATTTAGCAATGCAACTCTAAACAAATCAAACAGTAGAAGCTCTAAATTAAACAAAGTTTAGATACTTCTTGTCCACAATATAACTTGAAAGTCCAATAAATTATTATATTGAATAGCTCATACCTAGTGTCTAAAATGGATGCATCTTGAATTCAATCTGGAATGGCTTTTGAAATCAACTTAAACAGAAATTTTATTAACAATGTGGAGATCAATTGCTGCATCTGTGCCATCGACCATATCAAACATCGCATAAAATAGTGGCTAGATGGTATAGATGCCAGCACACATTCCAGATGTGTATGATAAAAAGAGATGCATATTCAACTTTCATAGGCTTTTTTGTAAGTTATGAAGCATACACCAAGATGCACAAAATTAAATTAGTTTCAAAGTTGCAAAGGACATTTGTACCTTACAGTTGCAATGTCTCATGAAACAAAAGCTTAGATCAGGTCAAAATCAAGCATATTTAGATGCAGACCCGACTAACCAAACAAATTCTTGTAAAAGACAGGCATTCAACTTCATTGTAACAAAAACGCAGTACTAACCACTTTTTACTCCTTGAATTTATTACCAGTTTAATGGACCTGAAAGCCATACACTACAAGTATTTTAACTCAAGCATTTTTATGGCAATGGCAACTTCAGTTATATTACTTAAGCCATTAGTTTTATTCTTCAAAAAAAAAGGAACATGCAGATATGTCTTCATTACAGAGATAAGGATAAAAGTTTCAGCAAATACAGAAACAGAGATATAAAAACAGAAACATAAACCATTACTGTCAACACAAAAACATAAAATTAAAAATTAATCAAACAATGATAAAAATAGTATAACATATAACATGAAGGATTGCTATTACCGTAGAGCTGCCACTGCTTTCCAAATTAATAAAAACATCACTATTGGCAAATGCTGGGTCCGGTGGAGCTCTTCGACGCTTGCGATTATTCTGGGTAGCCCTAGTCCTTTCTTCTGTAGTGATCCAAGAGAGAGAGAAAAAGATGTGAGAAACACTTGAAATACCAAATAAACATATGGATGCAGCTTAGAAAAAAATGAACAATAGCCCATTTGGCTGCAAAAACATAAAAAAACATAGAGACAGAATGGGGCAACTATAATTTGATAGAAGGCCCAGCTCATTTGGTATCAAAGGCTCTTTAAAGATAGAATCCTGAAAAACAAGGCTACTCAAATATAAATAAAGACATAATCAAAGAAGTTTTCTAAATTATATAGGGTAGTCAAATATAACATTAATCGTTTCTGTAACTCAAAACATAATGCTTCTCTCCCACCAAGAGCACGCAAGAAATAAGGAAACCCCAGGATTCTACCCTTACTTCTCATAAGTTGCTCAATTTGAAATAAGAAAGTTACATCAATCCTGTAACGGCAGAGGCATTATTATATATATAAAGAGCATACTTTCAAGGGAAAAATAGACCAATAACATCTTCAGCCAAAACCTTCAGGATATCAGCTATGGACAAGATCATCAATAGACCAATTGAGATTAGCCACTAGTGGACACCCCAACTTCTATCTAACAGATAGATTTGTATAAAAGTCACTAAAGTTTACATTGATCATCAACGTGTCACAACCCTCTTCCTTGTTTCAAGCTTGGGATGATTGACTGGGGGAAAAATATATGACACTAAGTACTATATAGCACAAATATTCATAAGCCTCCAACTATGAAAGAGCAAAAAATAACAGAATTAAGGTTACCTAATTCTACATCCACAACAGTCCTTATATGGTTCCTTCTGGAATTGTTTTTGGCCTAACAAGAAAAATTACCGAGTTAGCAAGATTAGTTGAAAAACTATTGAACTACAAATACTAAAATAAAAATAAAACAAAATGACAACCAAAGAGGCATACTTGAGCAAAAGCCGTGGGGGAGGATTCAATAACATCATCATCAATGGCTTCCACATCAATAGTAGCAGGTGGTACAGACTGACCCACTTGACCAGCTTGAGTTTCATTATGCCCCACTTGAGTCGAAGTCCCCTCCTGGTCCCGATTCTCACTAGGTGGTGCACTGTTGAGATCTAAATCCAGACCTGTTTTCCTCCGACGATACCCTCTTACATGAGTCCCCTTGGCCGCCCGAGTGCTCATGATAAAAGGATACGTTTCTATCCAAGCTCCACAACCCAGAAAACCTAAAGCAGAAGAAAAATGTCATCTTTTTTGGAATGTACATACTAGAAACATGTTTGCTATTATGTATTCATAAAAGCAGTATAGCCATTCCCTCACGGCTACAAATTATAATTTGCATCTCTTCGAGCAGAAAACCCTATGTCAATCTTGGAAAATAAAACCCACGTCCCCAGAATGCCTATATCTATGTCTAAACCTTTGACCCAATATTTGGCATGAGTTGAGTTCAAATTACACCCCAATTGTTATTGAGCCACTTTATAACTTTGCATTAAATAAGTTTTTTGACAAATCCATCATTTAATTACATTCTCCATATACCTTCAGTGTTTGAAGATGATGATCAAAGATTGATAACTATTTCATCGGTTATACATAGAAAATTAGATTATGAACTGATTAGAAAAACCATATCCGATTAACATGAAATTCGACGCACATGTTACAAACGAAAAGAACTTACAATCCAATGATGAAGTCTTCAAACTATTAATCCAACAAGTGTAACAAGAACCTAACCCTTTTGACAAACGATACCATCACAATATACTTACTATTTACCCCCATAAAATAACTAACGACTCTTTTTCTTTTTCAAAATCCCAAATCGACCCATACACGAACATGCACAATTGATCCCATAAAACCCAACTAAAACGTAGTCCTGTCACTATTTCTAAAGCTCCAAACACCTAATCTGAACATCTATGCCTACATCACACAACCATCTTTTCTAACTCATTGCTACTTATCCATAACCCAACAACACACTTTAAAAACGCAAACTTTATTCAATTTCACATACACACATCAAAAAAAAAAAAAAAACTAAAAATCCAAAACAGCCCAAACTCTGAGCTTTTTCCCAGAACTTTCCTGCTTCCACAATCGCCCAAAAAAAAGACTAAGAAGGTCAACAAAATCAAACCAAAGTATAAAAAGATTTAATTTTTTTGACCAAATATAATCTTTTTTTTTTCTTTTAACAAGCAACAATCGAAGTCAAACAGTAAAAATTTCCAATTCTTGATTCCACTTCAAAAAAATTCAAAAATTTCCTTACATTTTCCAGATACATAAAGCTCAGATTAGCACTGAAAATTCAATCATCCAAGAAACAAAAAAAAATCGAAATTGAAAAGCCCTAACTCATATATATCACAAATCGAAACAAAAGCATCTAAAGTAAAGAGAAAAAGCACACAAAACACAAAACTCTAACCTGATCAATTAAACACAATGCGATCGAATCAAAAACCCTAGCCGATTAATCGAAACTTAAAATCAAAGAAAAAATTTTAAAAGAAAAAAAGAAGCGAAAGATAGAGATTCGAATTTGGAATCGGAATAAGAAACCGTACCTTTACTCTTGCGACTTTTTGAGAACCAAAAAACAAAAATGTTAAATAAAAAAACACTGAAACTTTTTTTCTATTTATAAATTTTTTTTTTTTTAAATTGTATTTTTTTTAAGTGAGAGAGAGAGAGAGAGAGAGAGAGAGGTGTGTCTGAGAAATTGGAGAGGGTTTTATAGAGAGAGAGAGAGAGAGAGAGAGAGAGGGAGAGGGAGAGAGGAGTGTGAACAGGGTGGTCGGTGTGGGCTGAGGGGTGACCACGTGGCCCTAGATCAGGAACTTGGACACGTGTTGTGGGTGCAGTGTGAGTATACGCACAAATTGTGTTTTTCTTTCTATCACTTTGCAGTGGAGAAGGCCAAGTTTACTTACTGAAATTTGGAGGGGGGAAAATGAAATTTTTACTTTTTTAGGACAAGGAATACAATTTTATGTCATCACTTTTGTTAATAATTTTGATAGAGTTAAAAATAAATAAATAATGCTAGAGATATAAATTATTTTACAAAAAAATTTATAAATTACTGATGCAGTAAGTGATAATTAGCTATATTAACATTTTTTAAAAATATTATAAAATAATTTTTACCTAAAACATTACTCTTAAAAAAATTATAAGTCTTTTTGTGGAATAGTAAAAGTAATTATCCAAGACTGATAATCAACCACTTTTTTAAGTTGCAGTAAAAGTTGTGTCCCGTGGTCTTAGAAAAGTTGGATTGAATAATGGTGTGTTTTCGATATCAAATTTCTTTGCTTTTTTATATTTTTGTTAAATCTATTTAAGTAGAATTTTGAATAAATTTCTTAAATCATTATTTATAATCTAAAATTGTTACATCGTATATAATCTTAAATTATTATTTATAATCTAAGATTATATTATATATAATTGTATATTATATAATAAAAGTATTTTATTTTTTTAGTTAAATCTATGTTGTAAGAATTTTGAATAGATTTCTTAAATCGTTATCTATAATCTAGAATATTATCTATAATAGTAAACTTCAATTTCATCAGTGAATTTTTCTCATCAAGGTTTCCCTTCATAACTATATAGTCTATATTGTTGCCTCATTTATATTTCCGTTATTGATTACTGCAATATTGGTTATGTGCGAGGAAATCTAAATCTCTAAAGCATAAATTGATTAATTATTAATTAGTATTAAATAGGTAAAAATAAAATCAATCAACAAGGGTCTAAACAATCTAACATATTTGAAAGTGCCCCTCTTCTTCAAAAAAAATAAATAAATAAATAAGTACTTCAAATTGAGCTTTACTAGCAGCCACACTTGAAGTCTATCTTAACCTTGTGAGGCATTCCATAGGGTCATCATAGAACGGTAGGTCCAAATCTAAGCAAAAGTGCCCTCACAAAGACATCCTATTTGCTGAAGACCCCTTTTTCTTTTGCATTTTAGAACTACACCCGTGCTTCTTTCTCCTTCTGACAGAGGCATGAGAATCTTTTGATGTACTTGCGTGTTGTTGTACTAAAGAACTATTTTTTTCAAAATTGTAGTAAAGAAGAATTAATTGGCCTTAGAAACCCATCAAGATGGATTTTCACCGTTCAACTTGGAAACTAAGGGCTATTTGGTAATGTGATTTTAATAATGTTGTTTGTATTTGTAAAAAATACGTGTGAGTAAAAAAATTGTATAAAAATATGTGTAATGTTGTTTAAAACTAAAAACATGTATTTAAACATATGCACCAAACGGACTCTAAAGCTTTGTTTGGTTAGAGATGGAAAAGTAAAAGGTAAAAAATAAATAATTTTCCCTCTTATGTTTTTGGTTAATATGAAAAGTGAAGAGATGAAAAATATTTTTGTTTGATTCAAAAGAAAATGAAATGATAGAAAATACAGTTTATTTAAATTTATTCTCACGCTCTTATTACAATTTTTTTATAAAAATATTTTATAAGGATAAAAAAAGTATTGTGGGGTAAGAAAAAATACCAAATGTATGATTTAAGATTGGAAAAACGCACTCACATTGGAGAAGGAATGGGGTAGATGGGTGATTTCACATCAAACCCCCTCTCCTCTCCTCTCCTCTCCCCACTTTCTCTCCAATTTAGGAGGCAACTATTTTGGTAAGCTTGAGGAGAAAACAGCTAAATCCCACCAAAATTCCATCACCCATTTTCCTTTCTAATCAAACACCCCTCTCACCCAAAATGCCTTTTACATCCCTCTTAAATCACCCCATTTATTGCTATATGAAACAGGAACTTGATCTTCTTTTCTGCCACAATCTATAAGCCACTTGGCTGAAAATTGACATCAGGAATGGAGTGGCAGAAATGGATTATTTTCACTTCAATGAAATCGGGTATTGCTTTTTCTTAATGGACTGAATAAGTGAAATACCTACAGTAGTGTCCATACTCTTAATGCTTAATATCAAGGTCAAAACACAGTGTTGAGAGGATATTTCCTGAAAATTCGTTAATGAAAATGTTTACCAAGCATGTTTACTCCTACACCTGCAATTACTTCCACTGTTATACTGCTTCATACAATAAAATGATATAGATGTGTGATTAAATGAACAAGTAAAACTGTTTTTTTTTTCCCCTCTGAAAGTTAGAATGAAGCTATTATTCATTAAAATTAACTAGAGTCAAAACATGTCCAATAACAGTACCACTACTTAGGATTGCATTTTCCCCTTTTCCCAATAACAGTACCACTACTATGTTTCTCTCTGGACTGCGCAAAGGCATCTTCATAACATTTTTAAAACTTGGGTAAATGATATTGATTCTTTAAAGAGAAGAAGAAAAAGTCTCTTACCAGAAGACTATTGTTTCTACTTGCAATTGCCAAAGCTATAAGAAAGTAATAGACTATGTTGACACTAAAAACCATTGCAATTGCCAGAGCTATTGGAAAGTATAAGATTATCTTGACACTAAAAACCAGAGCTCTTACAAGTAAAGTGGCATGGGAGATTCTCAGCTTATCGCAGACATTCGTGTGCTGTCCATTTCTGCAGGTAATGATAACCAACTAACCATTTTGTTTTTTGCTGGGCTAGCATAAACTATAATTTAGCTGTTGATGATGCTCCTGCCAAATGGGCTTCTATTACAACAGGTTCCTGATGCAGATAGGTCTTTCTGAGGTAGTTACTACTAATGCTCTTGGTTCAGCTCCCTATTCTTTTGTATGTTTGTCTTTCTTTTCAATGGTATATCCTTTTCTTACAGCCACTACAAGAACAAATACAGACCCTTACACTATTGGAAGTGTTTCTAGAAGCAACAAAGAAACTACCATTCTTACCCTTTTGACACTGCTGGACATGTAACCAAAAGCAACACAAATGCGTGTGTGTGAGGGAGAGAGGAGGGATTACTGTTACCCTTTGAACATTCATATTGATCACTATTAATTTCACCAAGAAAATGGTAGTGTAACATAAGTGCTGCTTCAAGAAATATCCTCAATCATTACCTTCTATTAGCAAGACTCAGTGCACATCTCATTAAATTTCTGACAAGCAAATGTTTTACTGATTTCAATTCAAGTTTTTGGGCGGAATATTCAATACAATTCAATCAGGAAAGACATGAAAACATACAAAAATGAAATATTCAGCACTGCACAATGGCACTTCAAGAGTTAATTATCAGAAAATTAATGGAATAAGTTTTTCCAGAAGACCAATTTTTCTAAACTGGGGCACCCATATGTAATGAAAGATATCATATGCCAACATGGAAAAAATTCACAAAAAGGGCCTGAAAGCAGTACATTACATATCAGAAAAACTCAGCCGGGCAACAGTTAAAGAATAATCATGATAAAAACAGAAGTAAACTTTGTCACACAAACCATCTGAAATGCTATCACATAAAAGAATAAGAAAATTAAAAGTTCAACAAAGCTGAAGGGTTGTGTTAGACATACATGCTTTATAATTGTACATCAGAGTTTTTCTGTCAACCTGACCATAAATGAATTAACTGCAGCTGCATCCAAGAATATCCATGAAGAATCGAACAACTCATGGAAAAATTCCGATCCAATCTCCTCAGCTGCATTTCTAAATGCAATTCCAAATGCATTTCCTTGAACTGCCCCAAGTCGAGGCTTCCCACAAACTCCTACAACCAATACCTTATTGGGCTCTTGTGATAAGCAAGCACAGAGCAAAGGCTTCATTCTTGCTCCCTTCTCTCGCAAGGCATCCATCAGAAAATAACAAAATTTAGTCAATGCCTGGGGGTAACCCAGCAGCTTTGTATCCACTGAATCTTCAAGCTTTAACCACCGGAACTTTCTTCCGCTTCGTATACAACCAGTCTTAGTTATTGCCGTGCTTCCTTGCCTAAGAATTGCCCTCTGAATCTTGATTGCATCTTGCATTCCAGCTTTCAGCTTGTCAAGGTTACCCAAGGACAGTGCATCATAGGCTACACCAAACTGCTTTGAAGCACAAGAGCCATCTGTTTTGACAAATGATTCAAGCAGTGCTGTAACCCCATATACAACATCCGCTGCTGACACCCTTGAGCGATAACCATGTAACCGCAAGAAACTCCTGTAGTAGAAATCGGTAAGTCCATACTCAGGTAAAAACCGTTCAAATTCATCTTTCATCTTCCGCTTCACTTCAAGATTCATGTACTGAAACTTCTGTTGGCAATCCACAAGTGCAAATCCCATACGGGCTAGAAGCAGCTTGAGCTTTTTCATTCCATTATCACTCCATGTTTTCAACTTAGTCGCAATGTATGAAGAGCACAACATTGAATCAAACAAAGTCCACTCTTGTAACAACATTAGTCTTGGTTCATCTTCATATGCAATTCTAGACGCATTGGGAGCTCGAATCTTTGTCCCATCTTTGAGGGTCACCGAATTCACTGCTTCCAAATTCCCTGAGCTGTTGATATGCTGCTCGAGCTCCATAACCCCAGCTTGGTACCTCTCATCAGTTAACCTTTCATGAACAAACTGATCCGTCAATGAAACACAAGCCAACCAAAGCAACTCATTCGTGTTCTTCCTCAAAGAATGTGACAAATCATACATCAAACACCCAGACGGCTTTCCATGAAAAGTACCCATATGATAATACTCTTTCTTGAGCTTCCCAAAAAGCTGAACTGGATCTTCCTCATTTTCTCCCGAAACCTTCCTCCGCTTCCTCGATCCACTCCCACCCTCCTCTTCCTCACTGTCACTATCATTCTCATCTTCACTATCCAACTCATCAACCTCATCATCACTATTCAAATCACTAGCACTCGCCAAAGCCGAAACATCAAAATCATAAGCCAAATCAGCCTGCTGCTCATCATCCTGGGTATAAAGCACAACCACCCTATCATTCTGATCACTCAAATTATGCAAATGAATAGGCCTATGACTATCCACCACAAAAACACGTGCCACGGGGCCTAAATTCAGGACCTTCCTTAAGTCCCTATGGCAACCCCAATTGATCAAAAGTATAGAGATGGGCTCATCAGACGAACACAGATTAGGCCCGGCATACTTGTGAATCTCCTGAAACGATGAGACGGGGTAACAAGCATACCGGATTGAATCAGACTCAAGGACATGGAAAACAATCTTGAGGGCACAGAGTGAGTCCACATCAGAGGTTGATGGAAAAATAAGCAAAGGAGAGTATAAAGAAGCCGTCACCGATTCGCGAAGCTTTGAGTAAAACAAATCAACCCTATGCTCCCTCACCATAATCACTCAATTGGGTATGCAGATTTGAAGCAAAAACCTTACACTTTCTGCACCCAATTTTTTTTTTTTTTTAATGAAACAAAAACTCAGAATTACTCAATTGGGTACACAGATTTGAAGCTGTTTTCGGCTTTAATTACATAATTGCTCAAGTGGGTCCACGATTTTCAGAGGAAATGGTAGATTTTCATAAAGAAACACCTGCAACCTATGAATTTCAAGCAAAACCAAAGCAGGAAAACCCAAAATCAGAACAAAAATACCCACAAGCTGTTTCTGCTATTTTTCACATAAATGCTCAACTGGGTCTACGAATTGCTCTGTGAGAACAAATATTTTACTGAGAACCCAATTCGTTGAACAAGAAGGATAAGCTAATTAAGCGATTTATTGATGAATGTATAATAAACCTGTGCTAATTGTTAATTAAAAATTCAGAAACAAAGCAAAACAGAGAGAGAGAGAGAGAGAGAGAGAAAATCATTTGCTAGAACTTAAAGAGAAGAGTTTTGAAATTGAGAAGTACCTGAGATTTGTAGGAATACGAAGGAAAATTGTGGAGCTTTTTCTGTGTGTGTTCTGTGGCTCCAAAACAATCAGATCTAAGAGAGAGAGAGAGAGAGAGATTGTAAAGTTGTGAATATTTTGGTTTTGAATTTTGTAAGAAGAAGAAGAAGAAGTTCGAAGTTAGGAAATGTTTTCAGTGAAAATTTTGAACGTTTTTGAAACGACCGCCAAATCTTAGCGCTATTTTTGGAATTGCGATTTCGCGTGTCTGAACCACTTTAATTTTATTTATTTAAAATTTATTTATAATTTCTTAATTACAATTGGGTGATGCGGATGTATGAAATCTGGACATATCTGCTGAAGTTGAAACTTGAAAATATAATAAGGTAATATTTTGTACCCGTTTTTGTTTTTTATTTTCAAAAACTTGGTTTAGAAAATATTTAAGAAGAATAATTTTTTGTATTTTGAAAATTAAAAACAGGTTTGGTCAGTTGAAATTTAAAAAATAATTTTTTAAATAAAAAAATAAAAAATATTAAAATATGTTGTTACTAAAATTTAAAATTTAATGCTAACTCATTAAATAAGATAGATTTATTAAATCAAATGCGTGTTTTTATTAACTTTTGAAAACTAGAAACTGAAAATAGTCTTTTGAATGTTTGCAATTTCCTTCGCAAATTAAGTTTTAAGAACAATTTTTGTTTTTTATCCATTTTGAGTAACCAAACAAGTTTTTTAGTCTCAAAAATAAAAAATTATTTTTGAAAATATAAAATAAAGAGAAAAAACAATTACTAAACATACTTTAAGACTTTTAGCAAAGACTCATCTTTTTTAAAATTATATAAATCAAACTAACAATATCCTACAGCAACTGTTTTCATTTGATCAATAAAATAAAATATTTCCCTTCAAATAAATAAATAAATAAAATATTTTGTATAAAATATCATAAATTTTATACATATTTGAGTCGGGTTCAAGTTACATCTAGTATAACTCTAAATCATGTTAAACAACTTAATTATATTTTGATTAGACGTGAATTTTAATAATCTACCATTGGATGAGATTTTTCTTATTATACTTTACATGCTTGCAAATTTTCAAAATTCTTAAAATATGGGCTTTTAGATCGAATAGTAAAATTTTAAGTAGAATAACATTTTTTATAATTACATCAAGTATAACTTGAACACAATCTTATATGTTCTTAACACACACGTCAAATTTCGTGAAAATAGGATATTATTTAATATTTGGTTCATAAATTCATTTTTTTATATATAATTTTAAACTACAAGAACTTGAAATTTAAACATCTGATTAATTGCATATCTCTTGATTTACTTTATCATCTTAAAAATTTGCAAACATAAAAAATATATGAAGAAAATGTAATTCAACAATAGATTTGTCAAAATTCACATCAAATGAAAAGTATTAAGTAGTGTAAGATTAAAATTACACTAGGTATACCTTAAACATAAACAATGTCACAACACCCAATAACTTGTTATTGAGTTCATATTTGAAAATACACCGTTGGATTACATTATCTTCATATATTCTCTATGCTTGCAAAATTTCAAAATGATCAAAGATTAATATCCATGTCTACAATCAATTTTTTAAATTTAAGTTTTTGTAGTATAAAATAACACATATAAGTTAAGTTTATATTGAATAGTTAACTCAACTGATAAAGTCTTTAATGGTTTAATAAGATATATGAGGTTCAATCATTGTCTATATAAAAAATTGATTGGTATCTTGGTCTAATAATAAAGAGCTACTATCAGAAGCGGACGTCATAAGTTGAAACTATCTCAAAAAGAGTTTACGAATTGAATAGTAAATAACATCCAATTAACATGAAAATTGGCATATGGACCAAATTTGATTATTTTTCTATAAAAAATAAAATAAAATAAAAAAAGGAAAAAGAAGATATTTATAGATTATAGTGTTGAAGATCAACTGTGACTGAACAACATTACCTTAATTTTGGCTCATTAATGAGACAAATTTTTATTAGCATAATTATAATAAACCATCTCAAAAGTTGTGAAAAATAGTCAATAATACTATCGTGCACCATTGGCGCTATGATTACTCCACAAGTATAAGTGTTTGTGGGATGTGAGGGGTAAGGGCTGAGTTTCAAATTTTCAGGAGAAGGTTTCACACAAATATACTCTTAGATTAAGCTAAAGTAGAATTTCTATTTTGTATAAAAATAATTTTAAAAAGTAAATAATAAATTTTGAGTCTCTTAACTTATTATTGTGTTAAAAAAAAAAAAAAAAAACCTTATGATAGTGTATTCTAATCCAATAATTATGATTCATGGACTGTCTTTCTATTTTATATTCAAAGTGCATCATTTTGTTACGCTAGTCCTCATTCCTGATGACAAATAAACCCCTAATCTCTACCAAAATTATCAATATGGCACCTTAAGAGCATCCACATCAGATGTGGCAAAAAAAATGTCATTTTGTCACATCAAATGCCTACTTTATTATTTTATCACATTATTTTACAACATTCCATTTATCAGATGTTTTATCATTCAATTCTATACATTAAAATAATATTGACTACATATTAAAATAATATATTATCTCCTCCCCCATTATCATCAACAATATCAACGGCACAACCACCAGCCACCAATATCCACTGCCGCAACAACATCTCTACTGCAAACCAACCATCACAATTTCTAACTAATATCAGATCAACCCAAATTGCAGCCAAAAAAAAAAAAACCCCACAACCAGAGAGAGGCAGAGTGAAAGGCGGACAGAGAGGAAAGGGAAGAGGGTGAGATCGAAGGCGGCCTCGGGGTGAGATCACCTGCCAAACCCAAACCTATCACAGGCTAAACCCACTTTCAAGCTCACACCGTCAAGCACCACCTTTACCCACCAAGTCCACCAACCACTAGTCGCTGTTAAAACCCATCTACCACCATCGATGAACCCAATCAGAGATTTACCACCATGGCAAACCCAACAAACCCATCTACCAACATCGATCACCACCATGGCAAACTCAATAAATCCATCTACCACCATCGATGAATCCAACACCGAGGCCATGGCCGCCGATTTCGATGAAGTCGCAGTTGCCTTTCCTCCTCTCTTGGTCACCACTGCCTTCTTCTATGCCGCCTTCTTCTTGCTCGCGTCGGATTGTGAGAAGAGGAAGAACACGGGTTGGGAACTTGGGAGAGAGAGACAGATTATGAGAAGAGAGAGAAAAAATCAAATAAAAAAACAAGAGGAGAGAGAAAAGTCGAATAAAATAGTATTTTTTGGTTTGGCATTTGTGCCCGTACCGTTGCAAATTTGCTATGGTATGGACATAAATGGTAATAATTTGGAACATATAGAACATCTGATGGCAGGTGTTCTTTGTGTTTGGTGTGCCAAATGTGACAAATATTTGGCATTTGGAACATCTGCTATGGGTGCTCTAATTATACCCAATTATTGTGAGATAAAAAATACTCATTCTACAAATATAATAAACAAATGGTTAGGCTATTGATTTTCTAGTCCTTATTAGTCATATACACATTTCCAAAAAGAAAGAGAAAGAAATAAATAAATGAGAAGAAAAGAGAAGAAGAAGTTTAGATGTCAAATTACTTTAGGCTCATAACGGTGAATTTTCATTTTTTTCAAAAAGAAGTTTTTCTTGATTCGTGATGTCTTGTCAATAAAACTTGTTTAGTAACAATCATATTTCATCAATTTTGAAAAAATTCATATGCTTATTGAGGATCTAAAAATTATCGAACAATAAGCAACTCTACTACATGGTTACTTAATCAATGATTCAATCATTATGTAAGTTCAACTTGAAAAATCTTTGATGGTTGAATAAGAAATTTGGAGTTCAATCCCCACCTACACCAAAAACTGATTGGTGTCTTAGCCTAATAATAAAAAACAATAATCAGAAGTAGGCGCCATAAGTTAAAACTTTCTCAAAAAAAAAAAAAAAAAAAAAATCAATCATTATAATTGATAATTTACTGCAACATAAAAGAAAAATAAAAAACTTTAACCCGATAGTGTTACTTATAATTGTAAAGTCATCTTACTAATGGTGGTGGAGAGGGGAACATGCACCTTAACATTCTTTTCGGTGGAGGTAGATAACATGATAGCACTGAAATCCGAAATTCTTAAAAAATATATTTTTTATTTTTGGTCCTGAAAAAACAAACAATGAAAGTGTTATAGAAAACACATTTTCAAGAGGCATAAAATCATTTCCTCTTTTTAGCATTTTTATTTATTTATTTATTATAAGGCATAAGGCATAAGGCATAAGGGATTTGTTTTTGTTTTATTAGTAATAATGGATTTTTGTTTTGTTTTGGGATGGGACCATCGACCATAGATATGAGCTAATGAACACTTTAATTTTTAAGTATTTTGGGCTAACCTTAAGGAAAGTTTTGGGGCTGGTTTTCAATTTTGAAGGGAGCAGGTATATAGACATTTTGTCCAAAAACTTTTAAGCATGATCGATTAGTATATAGCATATATTATTTTAATAAGTTGAATAGAAAATAAAAGTTGGGTTGTTAGGTGTGTTGCAAAATAGTATGATATAAATGATAAAGTAATTTTTGAGATGGTAAAATAACATTTTTCATGGAAACCAGATGTGAATGCTCACTCAAATGTAAATAAGCAAAGTTGTACTAGATGGGGGCACCTTCAAGACCTCACAAAATATTGCCAGCTCCTTTGCTAATTAGCAATGTAGGTGGGGTAAGCAGTGGTGGGGCCAGAAAATTTTCTTAAGAGGGGTCAAGCTAAATGTATCATTGTATTCAGATAGCTTTAACTCTTTATATAAATCCATATGACTTTATTTTTTAAAAAACAACAAAAAATTTTTGCTAAAGAGATTTATTTATATATTTTTATTAACTTATACTTTGAATGCTCTTAAAATTAATGACTTACATATGACAAAAAAGTCAATATTAAAAGGAAACTAAATGAGGCAATAATAAATTAAGAGTATTTATACTTTAATTTTAAATGAAAGGGGATCATCAACTAAAATTTATTAAATATTTTAAAATTTTAATGTTAAATAGAAGGGTAGGGGCATTTTTAGAAAATCCAGGGCCCCCCTAGTCCCCCCTCCGCCTATGGGGGTAAGGGCTCTCACCTCATTCCTCCTCTTTCTTTATAATTAATTTCGATAAAAAGAAAAAAAAAATTGGATCAATTCCATCAATGATTTTATTTCTTGACCATAAATTACTTAAACTTTAGGATTGAAAATTATATTATTTGTTTAATTTTTTTATTAGTTAATTACTAAATTCCGTTGTAAGAATAAATTTTTTTATAAAATTATAAAAGTGTAGGTTAACTATATATGTATGTTTGGGTGTTAATATAATTATCTAAAAGAATAGAGAACAATTATGATTTGAAAATCATCTTCATCTTCTTCTTTTCTTAATGTAATTTTGGTGAGTATAACATAATGTTACGTAATTCCAATAGTGTCAAATTGTATGTGCAATTTTATATCAAATTGCTTGGTTTTATTTGTCTTCTCAGATTTAATTTCTCTCTTATCAGCATAGTCATCACTTTATCAATTTCTTTATAGTTCTCAAAGTTGATTTTTGTTTTTTGTTCTCAAATATTAAAAAAACAAAAATTGTGTGTGTTTGAAATTAGATGTCAAACAGGATATGAATAACATAATTTTATCTATAAGAGAATTTATTGTAACCTCTGGCTTATAGAGTAAGGGAAACCACTATAAAATTGAATACACCTTGATATATGGATAATTAATCTCTTTGTATTGGACTGTTCTTGTTAGAATTGTATATCGAGTATGGCTTATTATCTAGCTGTGCTGTTATCCTCGTATTGTTTTCCAGCATGATTTCAATAAAGCTAATTCTTGTTTATCCCAAAAAAAAAAAAAAAAATCCAAAGCTTGGAGTCTCACTATGACAGGAACCCCATGACCATGAGTCAGGGTCCTGATTTATTGAAAGTGTGGAAGACTTAACATAGCTAAAGCACACTTTTTATTTCATATAACATAACACTGTTACATTAGCCCACATGCATGATAAATATATGACTGAACAAGCACAAATAGAGCGCACAGCCTATTTGAGGCTCATTGTTTATTTAGAATTATAAAACACACCCTCATATTAAACACCTTAGAAACAAGCATGGTAGTAGCTCCCAATCCCATTTGGTCAATTAAGGAGATTTGGCTTGGGCCATTTCTTTGAATTCAGTATGAGCTTGAGGGCCTCCAATACCGTATTTAGGAGCAGAGGGAGGAGGAGGAGGAAATGCAGAAGTAGGAAAGTTTAGAGGACCTAAGCCAGGAATGCCTCCAAAAGGTTGTAAACCAGGAGGAGTATTGCCTCCAAAACCAGGCAAAGGCAAAGGAAAGAAGGGCCAAATTAAGCCCCAAGGACCCTGAGGCTGCTGATAGACCTGATCATATGACTTTGGCACATCTCTTCCTCCTTCAGCACCAATCACAATTGCCATAACAAATAGACTGAAAACCAGCAATGCCTTACTAGTACTCTTCTCCATTATATTCTGTCTTTCTAATTTCTTTGTGTTTAATGTGGAGAGAACTGCTTCATGGCCACTCTAATTTATAGTGCAGCTTGTGAAAATGGGGGATTTCTTACCTACTTGTTTTGGGAATGAAATTTAATGGTCTATGCATGGGAGGCTTGGTGGTTTTAGAAAAGAATAATGAGGTGGACCATGGTAATATAGTTGAGATTTTTGTAAATCAGTAACCTAAGAACTTAAATATGATGAGAAATATGGTGTATATATTTTGCTTGGGCCATGATTTCTTATACTATTTTTGTAACAAGCTGCACTATATTCTGATGGCAAATATATGAAAGTAGTAAATTTATTGGTGGCTTCATGACCACATGGATTTAAATGGGTGAACATGAAATTTTCTTTGAGAATGAGATGTTCTGATTGCTTCTACGTAAAGAAGATAGACCTTTAGCGGAAAAGTTGAACTGCAGGAAGGAATCCACTCTAGCATGTGGATGACCAAAAATCATGATACGTATTGATGGTGTTTTGAAACTTTAATGTTGATTTCATGCTTACAACTACTGTGAAATTTAAGACTAGGGAGATGGATTTGTAAAATTACCATGCATGTGTGTCTTGAACTTATAACTATTTAGCCTAGCTAGTTTGTTCATTGAAGTTACCATCCACATTATACAATACGTTTGGGCTTCTTGAACATGACTCTGGTTTATAGGCTAGATAAGAGCCGAGCCACCCTCCTAAATATTGGAGTGAGAAAGTTTTATAATTAACTAAAATTAGATAATAGTCAATCAGCCTTCTAAATATTAAAAAAAAAAAAAAAGAGAGAGAGCTTATAATTGAGGCTAAGAGTTGAGCCACTCTTCAAAATATTGGAAAAGCTACCACCTCAATACCACAGGTCAAAAGTATGGCAAATTCAATACATGATCCAACAATACTAATTTTTAATATTTATACATATTTAATATAATTAATTATAATGTTATCATAATCTATTGAGATTTTTTTAAAAGAAAATACCAATAGCCTATAATGAAATGTGGTATTCATCCTAATGTTCATTTATTAATACAATGTTTTATGGTTACTATGAAAATAATAAAATATGTTTCTTAAATAATAGGGGTGTAATAGGAATTCACATCTCTCTCTCTCTCTCTATATATATATATATATATATATATCCTCTCAATCAAACAATTAGTATATTCATTTTCTATCCTTTTTTTTTTTTTTTCCATCTCTTCAACTAAACACATATGAAAAAAATACACATTTTCTTTTATATATTTTTTATTGTTCCTTTATTTTCCATCATTCCTACCGAACATACCCTTATATATATCACCCCTTTTTTAAGAGGGTTCACCCAAAAATCCATTATGCCATGGGTTTAACATTGTAACTAGGGATATATAAGTAGGGTAAAATTAGAAAAAATTATTGGGTAAAATGCACTTGAGCATCTGAACTTTGGAGTCGTTGCACTTACCCTCTATACTTTTAATTTAGCCAATTTAGTACTTAAACTTTAGCTCTGCGCGCCAACTAGCCCAAATAGACGCTTCCGGCCCTTTTGCCGTCCAAAAAGCAACGTCCTCCAGCGAGTTTGTGACACTCGCATGGGACTGACATTGGAAAAAAAAAAAAAATTGTAATTGGCTAGAGAAATGCCAACCTGCAACTAAATAATAAGATAAACCCTATTTACAACAAACCATCCATAAGCCAACTAGCTGATGCCATCCCTATAAAATTCCATCAAAATGATAAATTGTGGACATTTGCACGAGAAAATAAGGGTTGCTTTCGGTCTAGTAACATGATAAATAGGTCAAGTTGGAAACACTAGAACTGACATTCTTAGCAAAACTTCAGTTTAAAAGCAGGTCATGGAAGATTGGTTTTAAAGTACGTTAACAAGATTTTACAAAAGATGATCAAATTAAGAACAGGTTTAATGGTCACTTCAATATATGAGCAATATAATAAAAGAATCTATATCTGTCCCCCCCCCCCAAAAAAATCCAAATAAAACAGAAAAACTGAACATAAATAGCACACCTTAAAGAACCTAATGGTAAGAGAGCGGCAAGAAGAAGGCATGCTTTTCCATCAGAAATACATGTTTATTAGTACAAGTAGCGCACTTAGCAAATGTAATCGCGCTGCAAAGAAGAACTCAGCTTGGAGAGAGCAATTTAAAGGTATTTACAGGTCCACACACCTCATATTTATCCACAAATTCGAAGACAAATCACTTTCTGCCCCATGGAAAGCAGCAACTCTGGAACGTTGAGCAAGAAAATAGAAAAGCAAAAGATCAGCTCCATGAAAACCAAAATGCACAAGAAAATACACCATTTACAAAAAGCAGGAGTTGATGAGTGATAACAACCTTAACACTATCTTTAGCATCTTGCCTCCGCGTGTTGGCGTAAGGTGTCTCATTAGGCCCTGGTGCCCTTCCTACCCCACTCTGCCTCTCCTCCCGCACTTTGTTAAAAATATGAGTAAAACCATCAGCTGATGCAGGGTTATTCTCATCCCACTCACCAAATTTTGGAACAGCAGCACCTTTTTCAGGCTGCCAGACAAGAACTCAACTAGTCAGGAATAAGTTCTAACAAAAGACTGAATATATCCAGAAAAGAGTAAAAAAAAAAAAAAAAAAAAAAGATTGTATGAAACTAAAATTTCCAGTCTGTGTCAGAATAGAAATCATGTACCTGTAGAATTTGGGAAAAGGCCATACATTATCGGTTGTTTCAAAATGCAAATGGTAAAACTATAACGATTCCCACGTCAAATCAAATGTTTAAGTTTTAAAGAAAAAGTTATCCTCTAGATTAAGAAAGAACAGTATAAGATAATTTAAGAGGTAAGCTAAGTTTAAGCATTTTAACTTATTTTCTGAGAAAAATGAAACTAAACTACTCTAGAAATCTACTTCATGATCTATCATTCCTTTCTTTCCTCTCTTTCAGCTAGTCACAAAAAAATGCTCAAACACACATTTCAAGTTTATGCTACTTTGGCAGTAAATAATAGGAGAGGAAGAAAGTTCACTGTTTCATCGCCACGAGTCACTGGTTTCATTCGGGATCTTCCAGGAGTACCATGAGTGCTATCATATGAAGTCTTTCCTTCCCAAGAGGGTGAATTGACCCCACTATCTCTTGCAGAAGCCCTTGCCTGGCGATGGAGTGGTGAACGCTCAATACCGTGCTCAGATCCAGTACTAGGCCTTGAAGGTCTTCTATTGGCTTCGCCAGGTCCAACTCCACGCCCTCCATGGCGTTGATAAGCAGACTCATTGGTAGCTCTGGTCCCCAAATTGTCATTATGGGCTGGAGATTCAGTGAACTGCCTGAGGTCACCATCTTCCCTGCTTGTGCCCCGTTCATGTGATGATATTCCTGCTCCCTGTCTTATAGGTTCCGCGGGTTCGGCTCTGCCTCTGGAAGTAGGTCCTTGAGTTGATGCTGAATTATAATTAAGTAGATCAGGATTCTCTTGAGGGTCATTTGGATTTATCATCTTGCCCCCAGAAGTTCGACCCTTCCGAGCCTTATCAAAAAAGGCTGTGTAAGGAACATTCTCTTCACTTTCCCAATTGCCAAACTTTGGTACATGTGAACGTTGCTGCCACATTGAAAAGAGCTTGTTATATCTACCAGTGCATCATCTATAAGCCAATCCCATTATTTTATCTACCTACACATTCCTTTTCATCAACCATCATCACATTCATTAGGCAGAAAAGGATGATATTGATCTTTGTCCTCCCAATTTTATAAGAGGGGAAAGGGATTGGTAAGTCATTGCAGCCAAGCAGGCAAAAGAAACCAGGAACTGGGACAAGACGTAATCTACCAATTCCCCACCCACCCCCCCAACCCAAAAAAAAAAGAGCAAAATGAGCGGGCATGGCCAAAACCATAAATCATGTCGTGACAACAACAAAACACATACAGATGGGTATTTAACTCTGAATGTCTGGGTTATGAAGCACACAAATGGACATGAACAAAAACACACTAAGACATGGAGAAATCATAAAAACTAGGGAATAAAATGGCTGAGATAAAGGAGCAAATAAATGTCTTCTTTTTTTTAATACATATGATATCATGGTATGTGATATGTACACAACTCTATTTTAATCAATTCTTAAGTTACAATTTATGTTTAAATTATTTGATATTCAATACTGGAAATAAAGAAATGATAAATAAAAGATATTAAAAAAAATCCAATAAAAAAAACCATTAGTAAAGTTGGTTAATTAATGTTTAGAGTGTGTTCAGACCATGTTTCAGGTGTGCAGCTCATTTTCAACTATCATCTTCTTCTTTCTTTTTAAATTTGTGCGAAAGAAGCGTCTGACAAGTCTCAAACCCAATAGTTGTTGAAGTGTCGATACACACAAACATAAAAACCTCACTGAAATGATGCTCCTACCATTTCACTATGACAACATTAGCAAAAACAGTATAACAATAGTTCTACACTTATAAGCAATATAAGACATTTGATTCATTATAATGTTCTGCTTGTAGAAAAGAGCCATCTTGTTGACCACTTAATATCTTAAAAAAAAACTCTATTACAAAATGAGAACCAGTCCACTTATGTAGCAACAAACACTAGATTACCTCATTCAACATTGAGAAGGGACTGTATTAAATACTACATTTATTCTTTAATGGACAGTGGGTGCGCATATGGTAGATTGAAAGATGCATTAGACCTGCAAATTACATTGCTAAAATAATGAGCAAACAAAACCAAATTGCATTATGCCATATAGTTGTGGAAAAGTTTTATGCATGTCTTATGTCCTTACACATGTAAAAAACATATTTAGATGACTTCAACTTACAATGACTGGATCCTAGCCCCTAACAATAAAAATTGTAAAAAATAAGATTATTCCACATATCTGTGACATCTTAAATTGGGCAAAAAGGAAGAGATACAAAGGAAAACAAATTGACCTTCAAACAATGTGCTTCAAGTCTACCTAAAGTCGTACCATCAACACACTAGAAGTGTATTTACAAATTTTTAAGTGTCATGTTAAAAGAATCTCATACAGACAAAAAAGAACGATCATAAACAAAGAGACATAGTTATCGCTTCTTCCTTAAAAAGTTATCCTTCATCACTCTTTATATCACTATGACCTCAACTTCTTGTAGTTGTGCATCAAGATCCTTTCAACACACCACGTTTGAGAAGTCATACCAACTCAATAACTATTACGTTGTGTAAAGTAAACAAACTTGACAACAAATTTAATCATCTCTGAGCCAAGAAGAAATACCCCAATCAGACAAATAGTTTTTAAATAATTCACAAGTATCAAGCTTGATGTTCTTCAACCTTAATGTTAGACATACTCTTTATTGGCACAGACTTAAACCAGATGGCTCCAATCATTTTATTTCTTTGCATGCGCAAATATCTCAGAGGATTTTGCAGCCAACCTTGTAACTTTAAACTAAACAGTATCAAAGGAGTAAATCGAATATGCTACTCAAAATTAAATCATAATATAGAAGGAACAACTATATAATGAACAAGGCACTAGATTGAAATAAGTTATCCATCAAATAATTAATAGCCCAAGCATTCAGTATGATGTTTAAAATTGGCTTCAAAAGATTAGATTAACATAGTACGTTTGCAGTCTGTATGAAATACAAAATTACAATATTAACTATTACTATAAATTTTAAATTTTTAAATCATTAGTATTTTGTGATTTTATTTCTTCTTTTTTAGAGGCTGGACCTTGGAATGCTGGCAATTGCCCTACACAAGCAATGTGTCAAGGGTGAGATAAGGAATCAATCTCTCCAACCTATTCTTTTGTGATTTATTTTTTTAATGTGTGGACAACAAGAAGGTAACAACCAACAAATGCTACCTTAATTTTTCATTTAGTTAAAAAGAAACCATTAAATGAGATAAAGAATAATTAAAAACAAATAAAGGGTGGTTCATCCAAAACGAAAAAACAAATAAAGGGTGAGCTGAAAGGGCTCTTGATTACAATAGGAAAGGGTGTCAAGGCCATAGACCTTTGCATCCATTATGGAAGAAAGAGGCTTCCCTAAAAATATAATGGTATACTTGGCTGCATCACTTTGTCAAGTCCAAGTCCTGGTTAGGAGGTTATTCTAGATGGAGGCTAGCAGATACAGTAACTTCAGCCACAAAGTAGATATCTTGAAATTTTGAGGGACGCTTTGTCCTCTCCATTGTTTACAGAAATATATGTAAAGCAATTGACTAAGCTTTCTCAAGCTTTACCGATTGGTTACAGATCTTCACCAAAATTTGCATTTATAATCGAGTCCTTCACCCTCTAAGGGAGTGAATATAGAATGAGCACAGGGCAAGAATTCCATATTTCAGTTCCATCAGATAGCATTGCTAAAAAATCAATCAATTTTAGTACCGGTAAGGAAGTTCCTAATGAAAAGGGAGTGGGAGTGGTTTGCCGCAGTAGCATAAGACAATGACCACGGTTGAGACTGCAGTTAGTAGAAAACATGGTGAGGTACAGGGTACGTAACTTCCTATGACCAACTAATTAGGAAGAAGGAAAATTTTTCATTATTTCACCATAGCTCTTAGAAATATGATCATTCTTTAAAAACCTCAAACAAAAACATCCCACATTGTAAACAAATTTGGAGACCCACATTGTAAACCAAATGCAACGCAAATCCCATAATGACTCCACCCGAGCTTCAATTTCCAAGAATGAAACAGTAAAAACTGTTACATGTCAACCTATAATATTAATATAACAAATCCAAATAAATCAATAAGCCTGCTTAACTGCATAGCTGCTTACTTAAACCTACAAATCAATTAAGCAAGCACATCAAGCGACACAGCAAAACTCAAACACCCACACTGCCAGATGTGTTTTTCTATTTTTAGCTTAATCCACACACATTCATCATTCAAGCAAGAGTTCACTTCTTTTCTTTTTTTTATGAAAGACTAAAAGAATTTGAACTTTTAACCTTTTATTAACATCACTATAGCTTAAATTGAAGAAAGATTTGAGAAAGCAACAGTGATTGATAATTTCCTTGATCCGCATTTTCCAAAAAATTTGAACCAAAAAATCAAACAAACCCAGATCAATAGAATCCCCAATTTTGTTAATACCACAATAATAACAAAATTATACAAGTCCCAGCGTTGCTAACCAAAACAAAACAGCACAAACACAAAGGAGTCGACCCTTTGAAAATCTAATAAAACAATCACACAAAATCCATTTCCACACAATATCAACAATATAAAAAAAAATAAAAAATAAAAAAGCAAAGAACAGAATTACATATGGCCTATTGGGTGGCTAGTTTGACAGAGAATAAGAACAAATGACAAATTTACAATTTTGAAAACTTATCAGACTCTGTAGAAAACACATGAAAGCTCCATTCAACTAAGCAGTCTAAGCCTAATAGAACACAATGCAAAAGATTCAAACTTTTAAATTTTTTTCTTTCCCTCAATTCTCTCATCAATCAAGCAGAAACTAATACATTCAAAACAAAAACACAGCGACCCAAAAAAGCAAAAGGCTAAACTTTACTGCCATTGCTCTATCCACCAAACTTGGAATGGAAAAGGCAAAAATCTTTAAGAATCCAACACCCACCACAAAAAACTCACACAAACCAATCAAAAATCTCTTTTTTTTTTTTTTTTTCCCTTCAAGATGTTCACACAGAACCCTTTAAGGAAAAAGACTCAATCTTCAAATTTCTTTTCTTTCCCTGAGTTCTCTCAAACTAATGCATTCAAAACAAAAATAGAATTACTTAAAAAAGCAAAAGACCAATAAACTTACTGCCATTGCTCTCTATCCACCAAACTTGGAAAGGAAAAGGCACAATTCTTCAAGAAATTCCAACTCTTGGGCTCAAACCCACCACAAAAAACTCAGACAAACCAATCAAAAAGTAGATTTTTTTCTTTCTTCTTATTCTTCTTCTTTGTTTTGGCTTCTAAAAGTTCACACAGGACCCTTTCAAGGAGAGAAAGAGAGAGACAGAAGGACAGAGAGACAGAACGAGAGAGAGAGAGAGAGAGAGAACGAGTTGTGTTTTGTAGAGGTTTATCAACCATTGACCGGCGCCACCGGTCATGTTTGACCATTCTCTTCTTTCTTATGGCTGTTTATTGATTTTCACTCTCTGTTAAAACTCTCTCTTTCTTCTCAGTTTCAAACGTCTCTCTCAGACTCTCCCTCCACCTCATCCCTCCGTACCTATTATTTTTTAATATTATAAATTTTTTGAGTCATATTTATCGGTGAAAACACAAGACTATTTGAATTAATGAAAAGCTGAGGAATTAGCCGATTGAACTCATTTTTTGAAACTAAAGTCAATAATATTCACTTGAAACTTTAAAAATAAGTCAAAGTGTTTAGGAATGAAAGAGTTTGAGATACACAAAGTGTTTCGGGGTCTAGAGAAAAAATTGTTCAAATTACAAAATTAACTATATATTGTAATTATCTTAAAAAAAAAAACTCTTGAAATAAAAAACGCGCTTAAGAGACAATGAGAGACCAACAATCCTCATTTATTAAATTTTATAGACTAATAGTAATCGCTTAAAACTTTCAAAATCAAAATATAAAAGAAATAAAAGTGTTCATTGAAATTTTAAGTACCAATAAGCACAGAGCATTTGAAAAAAGGCAAAGCTTTATATTTCAAATATTTTTACTTAAAATTTAGCTTTTAATATTTTTAATAATAAATTGATCTTTAGATTTTTATCACACATTTAATATTAAATTTATAGCAAATTATATATTCTAGTTATAAATACTATAATTTAAATAAATTACCGAACATCTACAAAGTACCCAATTGAACACAACACCAAAAGCTTGTGTATATGTTAAAATACTTAGGACTCTCAAGAGAAAAACAATGGATTAAACTTACATCAGAAAATGAATGTAAGTTAAAGAAGTTTAAAGTTTGTGCTGTATATCCAAGAATTAAGTCATTTTGAATATATATCATTGTCAGTTCCTTTAAGACATTTTCTCCTCTCTTTGTGTGTGTTAAAATACTTAATATCCTATAAAATTTAAAAAAAAAAAAAAAAACTTTAGACAAGAATTATATTTGGGCTCTAAGTAAAAAGGAAAAAAAAAAAAAGGTTTTTCTGCTATTATTTCAATTCATATATTTAAACGTGAATTGCTATTGCTAGAAATGGTTTTACTGAATCTAGAGGAATTTAAAGTTGACTAGTGCAATGAAATGCTGAGAGTGATGCGGAAGAAATCAGAATTGAATATGCCAATTATAAGTTTAGGTTCCTATTTCTTTTTTTCTTTTTTTTCTTTTCTATTTTGGGTGAGTCACCCTTGGCCTTTGGTGGTTGGACTTTCTTTTTCCATTTAATGGAGTGAAAACTGAAAAGAAAGATGGCTTAATTGGGGTGGTACATGACAGTTCACTGTGCGTGTACCGCACACATGCAGTGGAAGACTCTAGAAAAGCACACTCACTTTCAGCCTTAATAGTAGAGCATGGCTTAATTGGGGTGGTGACTTCTATGCAATGCAGTGACTCTCAAGCACACTTTTTCAAGTTTTGGGTCTCTAAAAACCCTATTTAAAGTAACTATAATAAATCTTATTTATTGAGTAGGAATTAATGCAAAGAAATGCTTACTTGTTGAGGAAAGAACTAGATTTAATTGTGATTTTTTTTATGAACTGGAAAGAGTTTAATTGTAATCTAATGCCTTTTTTTTTTTTTTCTTTTTTCTTTTTTAATGAAGGGGGGCGAATTTGAAGCTTATCTATTTTATTGAAAACTGTGAGAAGTAATAGGTGAATTACAAAATTCTTAACAATCTAATTTTGGTTTTAATAGCATAACATAATATACATTTGCAATTAAAGTCATCTATCACACTATGATATCTTACTAATATACCATTTGTTTTTTTTTTCCATATTAAAGTGCACTTTAGGCATTTTTTTTTCCCCCATTTTTATCCTTTTATCTTTGATTATGTGTTCATATTGGTTCTGCTATCTATTTTCATTTGTAATTTGACCATCCATAATAGTTTTTTTTTTTTTTTGTCTGCACTGATGGAATTTCTGCATTACACAACATTGTTGAAATAGTATTTAATAAAATAATTAAACATGAAGAGCATTAATGGCTAAATTACGAACGAAAATGGACAATAAGGCGAATATGATGAATTAAAGCATGAATGGCTAAAGTAACTATTTTGAAATGTAAATGATCAAAATCAATATAACTCCAAAATTTAAGAGCAAAAGTTCACTTTAGTCATTTTTTTCCCTTTTTCATTTTAAACAGTTTAGTTACTTTATAAGGAAAAAAGAGAGGCGGGGAGGTGCACTTGGTGGAACATAATCCTCTCTACTTCACTTGAAATGACATATTTTATTTTATTTTATTCGAGAAAACGACATATTTTATTTTATTTTATTTTATTAGAGAAAATGACATATTTTATTTCTAATGTAACAATATAAACTCTATTACATTATTTAAAATTTTATAAGTGTTTGTTTGGTATTCCATAGGTTTTTTGCTAGCTTACTTATTAAAGACGAGACAAAAAAATATAATTTTAGTAACTTTTATGTTAAATATATTACAACAACAAAACTAAAAGTTAACTTAAAAAAAAAAAAAAAAAAAAAACTAGTTTTGTTACATTTTTTATTATAAAAAAAAAAAAGTTGCGACAAAAAGTAAAAGAAATAGGCTAAAAACTTTTTGTATAACAGAAACTTGGGGTGTGCTAGGCTCCAACTTGGGGTATGCAAATAATCTAACTTTTAACTTTTTGGTAATAAATTAACTTTTAGCTTTTTTGTCACACATTCAATATAAAAGTTACCAAAAAATACTTTATTTAATTAATACTATGCAAATAAGCTACCACAAATAAACGGTTTCCAATCTCACCCTTTATGTTACCCTTAATATATAATTAGATTTATAATATCTAATCTAACCATAAAATAAACTAAATAATCATTTATGACTCCTACACATCCTAGGTGTTGCATTTAGAGAGAAGAGTATTCGCATCCGCTCATGAAAGAATTCCTACATAATTTAACAAAAGAAATTTTTTTTTAAAATTTTATGTAACCACTTTTTAAAAACACTTACATCAAATTATATATTTTACACTACATTTTATTAAATATTATTTCTTTATCAAATTTTTATTACTCTTTTGAATCATATCTCTTGCTTATGTATTTGACTAAGGAAATATTAAAAAATAAACTTACAAGTGAATAGTAAATTGATATGAGTGATTTTGAAGTTGAATATCCAAAATTTACCTATCATACTATGCTTTGATTGATGCAGGTTCAGTTAAACCATGACGTGGTAGCTGAGACAAGCATTCACATCCTAACCGCGTGAACTGTGAGCGTAAACTGTGAGGGCCCATTTGAATTGAAGAGCAGAGAAAATAAAGGAAAATAAAGTAAAATTGACTAAAAATAATTAATTTTAGACTAATTCTACTTTACTTTTTTATCTCCTTTAATCTAAATGGACTATAAAACTAAACTAAATATTTATTTATTTATTTATTTTTATAGTTAATAAAGCAAAAGCAAGAAAAATCATGGTATTTAACTATTTATGATATCTTTTATGCTAACATACTACCATTAAATAAAACAGAGAAAGACGGTTGCTTGGTTGTTGGAGTTTTGACGGGGATGAAGAGAGCGTTAACGCCGTCACTGTTAATGGCGGCCGACTTTTAGTTGACCGTTGAGGCGCGGTTTTTATAGCTGGATATGGGTGTCTTCTTCTGCTTCAATGGGACCTCTCTTTGTCTTCTTCCATTGAAACATTTTCTGACTGCTTTTACGTGGGCTCTGTTTTTTTTTTTTTTTTTTTTTTTTAATATTATATATTTAACATTTTCAATGTGAACACACTCTATTAAAAATATTATAATGGTTAGCCAAATGTGGCAGCAATTGTTGCCTCTTCAGAATTTTTGACTTCTTCAAAGAATCAAGGGGGTCAAGAAAAACTAGACCTAATAAAAAAAAGATAGCACACGTTCTAAGAAAATTTAGACTTCTTCAAAAAAAGAGGTCAATCCATGCGGATTGAATGATTTTTTTTTTTATTATATAAAATTTACGGAGAAGAGATATGCTACATACATATATGGATTACACTTTTTTCAAAAAAAAAAAATATATGGATCACACTAGTATTTTTTTTTTATAAAAAGTAGGTAAAGTTAGTATTTTTCTTCTTCTCTTTTCTACTTAATTTTTATATTGGAGTAAGTTTCATAAGAGCCTCGTTTTAATTTAATTTAATTGTGACACAGGGTTGGCTCTATAACATTTTAGGTATAAAGCAACAATTTTAAGTGAAACATGAAAAATTTTATAATAGCCCCAACTAACAAATCGATGGATTAAACTTTATCAAAAAAAAAAAAATCAATGGATTACAAGGTTTCTTTTTTTAATTTTTTTGATGGGAGCAAGTTTTGTTACTTATAAAAGAAAATGTATAGATGAGATGGAATGCGCATTATGTAATGCAGGGGAGGAGATTCTTGAGCAACAGTTCATCAAATATCCTATAACAAGAAGAATTATGTGGGCTCAATGCCTCAATCTTCATGCCCAAATCCCAATCAGGTTAGAAGGGTTGAATGTTAACCAAAAAGTTTAGGCTAAAAAAAAATTCACACCTTTTGCGGCAATCAGAAGTGACATGATATAAATGGTCAGAAACAAAATTGTCAAGCAGCAATAAAGAGGCAACTACTTGATCCTTTACTCTTAATTTTCCAAAAAAAAAAAAAAAAAAAGGTATCCATTTTTTTTCTTTTTTGATGGGGAATTTGGAGTGTGGTGACAATAACTAAAAGCAACATTGGATCCACCCATTCCCTCACATTTCAAAATAAATTTTGATGCCCCAATAAGACAGGAAAGACATAGTTTTTGCTTGGACAAACGTAATGAAGATTCAAGATCTAATTAGAAATAAAGTTAGTGCAATAACCTTGTTAGCCATTTAGGCAGTTGATTTGGGATATAAATAAGGGGTTTGATTTATCTTCAATATTTTTTTTTAATTGGAATTTTCTTTTTTCTTTTTTAATGAAAAATTGTTATATCACATACTAAAACCTTGTAGCTGAATTGGCATATCCCCATATACGAAGTACTTAGGAGTCTAAAAGGAAAAATGTTCAAATTGCGGGTTTAGCAATATTTTGTAATTATTTCTCAAAAAAAAGACGTGGACATTAAAATCCACAATTCTTTATTATTGTATATTTAAAACAAACGGAATCCTCTAATTAAAAAAATACTAGAGCTAAGTCAAACTCATAAATAAGTAACTTGAACATCTAATAAAAGAAGCCAAAAGCATCGATCCTTAACATATTTATAGGGCGGTTTTTTTTTTTTTTTTTTTTTTGTGTCCATAGCTTAATAGAAGCAAATTTTGTTGCCCCAAATATTGGAACTGTAATTATAAGGGATTGGTCGCCATTTCATCTATTCCTGATTGTTGTTTTATTACCCCGGCCCACAAGATAGAGATGGCAGTAAATCCCCTCTTTTTTTGGCACTATAATATCATTTTCTCTTCCTTTTCGATGAAAGAATTACTCAGAAAAAAAGAAGAAAAAAAGAAAAGAAAAGGTGTTACTCAAGTCTAGACTCTAGAGTAAACAATCAAACGCATAATGCAACCATAAGTATGTCAACACAATCCAAAAGCAATAAAGATAATAAAATAAAAAACAAACACACAGATTTTATGACAAAGTGATTTTTTTTTAATAAACCTTTAAAAGGAAAGACCACTCCAAGGCAATCTTCTCACATAAAATTTTACACTATTAGAAACAATTATAATAGTCTAAACTTACAAGACCTTTATAAATATAGATAGAATAGTGGCTCCATGCCTTAAGAACTCTCTTGAGAACTTCCATGAATGAACTTGTATACAACCACCAGAAGTCTGATAATTCAAAAAAAAAAAAACTCTTTGTGGTGGTGTACGGTGTACCAATGGTGAATGAACACAATAGTAAAGGGTATGCAAATCTATGGTTTAAATGAAAAACTCTAAAATAAACTTTGTAATGTACTCACAATTAGAATACTCATGGGAGAGGGTAATTTGAAGTTTTGGCTTAAGAAAGTAAGGCTCTCACAAAGGTAGTATGGTAGCCTCTCCCCTATAAAATTTATGCATTAACGGTTAGTTTTATTTATATAGGCAAAACGTAGGTTAAAATGTGAATTTGATAAAGATGGTTGACTGTTTATTGCAATCTCACCTAGGCAAACTTATAGATTGAGTTTGCTCGAGTGAGAGTAAAGTGCCTCGAGCAAGTCTTTCGAAACTTGATTTCTTGAAAATGCTTCTTGATTCAACTCAATACGTACATAACCAAATTAATTGAATAAAACCCTAAATACTTGTTTTGACAAAGGAATTAATTAACATGATTTAAAACCTAAGAAGATCTTTTTTATATCTAAATAATTTTATTTAAAATCTATTTTCCTACATTCTGAAATCCTAAATTTTGTATTAAAGTTTTGCTAACATCTTATTTTTAATTGATAATATGAATTTATTTAATCTTTATTTTGACATAGTCAACTTTTTTTTTTCTTTTTGTATGGTGACATAGTCAACCTTAAGTAGAATACTACCGATTTTAGTTTGCAAACTTCTATCTACATAAGTTATTGTAACAAGTATTATTAATAGAGTTTTGTATGCGATACATATATTTAGAAAATAACCTAATCTATACACACACGTATTAGTAAATTATTTTCTATTTGTAAAACTTCTTAAAAAAATTTTATGTTTGAAAATAAATCTAAATAACCAATATCATAATAAGGCTATATTTAGATACCGCTTATTTTGCTAAAAACTGAAAATATTGTAGCAGAATAATTTTTAATTGTGTGAATAGTGCCATGAGACCCACTTTTAATGAAAGTTTTATTGAAAAAAGAGGATTGTGGGTCCCGTGAACAGTGCACAAGACCCACTGAAAAAGCCAGAAACGCGCTTCTCAAAAAAATAAAAAAATAAAAAAAGAAAAAGAAAAACGCAGACGCTAGACGCATTCATAAATATCCAAACAGATACTAAATATCATATCTGAAAATTTGTCGGAGATATAAGACTTTTTTTTTTTCCTAATCTAGCATCATTTAGAATGAATCTATTTTGGGGCTTCTTACTTATTTAGAAGTTAGGTAATGACCTATGAACACATGTGATTTCAAATTTTTTTTTTTTTTAGAATCGTGCGATGACAATTAAAGAATAATGTGCGATGTCAATTAAAGAATAATGTTATAGATCACAATTCTCAAAAAAAAAAAAAAGAAAAAAAAAAAAGAGCACGACTATGATTTTGATCAAAAGATTCCTTACATATATCACAATTTTGATGGTCTCACACAGCCAGCTTAAGCCTACACCTAAGGTCTCCACTACAGAAAGGCCCCTCCGCTTTATAAAACAGCCTCACCCCTCAAGACTATAAATTTTATGATAATAATTGATTTTTAAAAAATGGTTGTACACTATTTTTTGCATTTCTAATAAAAGCCTCAAAAATATTGGACCAGTAGGAAACCGTTTGGAGAGAAAAAAGTATTAAATGTGCTAGATCATCAATGATAATTAATTTCATAGTTTAAACATTTTCTCTTTTATACCCTAAGTACTTTGTATATAGAGTGGTGTTAATTCAACTACAAAACTCTTAACTATAAATACTCCACTTAAATATATTAATTCACAACAGAAACTTTGATGGACTTAAATCAAATAGTCCTTATAAGTCACAACCAAGATTTTATAAATAATCAAGTTTTCATAGGTATATGGATATATATAGGGTTCTTTTGGTAAAAGATTTTTAATAATGTTGTTTAAGTTTTGTAAAAATAATCAAATATATGTGAGTAAAAAATGAGCAATAATACGTGTTGTGGTGTTTAAACTACAGTTTTTTTTTGTTTAAATACCATTATTAAATGGCCATAATGTTAAAACTCATAAGCTAAACCTCTGAAGTCTGAACACACCTCAAAAGAAATATTTTCAAAAACAAAGGAAGCTTGAAAATACAAAGAGCACGCATTTCTTTTGAGGTGTGTTCAGACTACTTTTTAAAACTTAATTACACAAGTAATTTGACTTTATCGTGTCCATGTCACATTAACATGAAGGAGGGAAAAAAATTTACTTAATAGAATATCTAAATATACTTGATGATTTTTGTATTCTGCGCATATTAATCCAAATTCTTCTGGGCTGTTTGGTAAGAAATTTTTAGTAATATTGTCTGTATTTTTTGAAAATATACATAGGTAAGAAATGTGTAAAAATATGTGTAATATTGTTTAAACACTGAAAACTGTTATTTAAACAATATTAACAAATGGCCCTGACTCCAAAACATTATCTACCAATCAATAAATAATTTAAATTGAAATATCATCAAGTTGATTGGTAAGAATAAAATATGGTTCAAAGATTAATGAAATAAAAAGTCATTGATGAGGTATTCATTGTTTTTATTTTTTTAATGGGATGATTTTAAGGTAGTCTTCAAACAAAATTTTTAATAAAACGTCCTCAATGTTCAAAAATATTCTCCTCCTAATTTTGATTTGACAACTCCAAGGGTCAACACTTTTTTGTTTAATCCAAAAATACTATGCCATTAGCACATTAATAATGTTTTTATATATTAAATAATGTGAATGAAGCAATTAGGCATAGAACATTCCATTCTATATAATTGTATATATATATAGTAAGCGCAGTGCTGCTACTGCCGACAACTTTATTTATTTATATATTATTTTGGTAATTTTACTTTAGAATTTAACATTAAATTTAAATTACAGCTATGGTTTTCAATTACCAATCCCCATTTTACTAAATGGCATCCACGGCTCGCTTAATACTAATTAATGGCAATGCTCTGATCCATTATCAGTTTTTAGTACATTGATTTTGTGTATCTATATAAAATAAGGGTTTGGTTAACGAATGTTCTGAGGGTATCTGTTAATTGATTATTTTAAAAATACTTTGATACCACTTTTATGAAAAATATAAAAAGAAATCAGAAAAATTATTTGCTAACTTTTCCTCGCTGCCATAAAATAATATCTAAAATCTCCTATATTATGATTTAATGGCAATTTAGGTATATTCTCCAAAAAAAAAAAAAAAACACACAAAAATGTATAGTTCTTTAAGTGGGTTTCAATTAGCTCAATTGATAAAGTTTCTGATGATTGAATAAGAGATTTGAAATACACCAAAAACTAATTAATGGCTTAATCTGATGATAGCCCATAAGTTGAAACTCTCTAAAAAAAAATAAAAAAAGGTATAGTAGTACATTGAGTTTTTTTTTTTTAATGAAATTCAAATACACAAGGTTTTATTGACTAATGAAGTGGGCAAAACTTAGGAATAATTTCTTAGTTACACTATATTAAATTCAATTATGGAAAAAAAGTTCTCTAATTAAATTTAAACACACGGCAAAGGCCTTGTAGCTGAATTGACATCTCTCCATGTACAAAGTACTTGGGAGTCTGGAGGGAAAGTGTTCGAGCTGCGGGGTTAGCAGCATATTGTAATTATTTCTCAAAAAAAAATTAAATTTAAACACATAACTTCATTTAATTTAATTCTTTAAAAAAATATAATATTGTTTATGTTTTATTGGTTTTTTTTATTTGGTGGGATATGTTTTATTGGTTAATGCAACTATATGTTTAAATCAATCTAATATACTGCACCTAAAAAATTATAACTAAGTTTTTCCCATGAATTAGATACTCTATAAATATTTTGATGAGGAACTGCAATTATTACTCTAAATATTTTCTAAACCTGGATGGAACCCATCATTGGTCCTCACTTCTCAATCGTTTTAAGTTTTCAAAATCTACAATTACAAGAAACTTATGGATGTGATATGTGTTTGTGCATGAATACTGTGCATAAAAAGTAGGTAGAAATCTATATTTTGTTTTCAAGAAAAATAATTAAAATATTACCAAGAGTCTATTTGGCACATTTTGATATTTTTAACAAGGACATCTAAAGTTTAAATTCTCCCATATCAATTAACAAATGAATTTTTTATTAAAATCCTATTTAGAAAATATGCAATAGTAAGAATGCTAATGGAGAGAAAGAGAGAGAGACCATGGGTATTCAACTTGTCCATCAATTTGGTTTGATGCTTCCTATGGTTAAATAGATAAAATGAATGAGGGATCAAAAGAAATAAATAAAAAAGTAATGATCTCATTAATGTCAAAGATATTGTAGTCTAATGGCAAATGGTTAATTGATCTAATATATGGGGATTGATAACTTCATATAGCAAATAATAAATTAAAAAATAAAAATATTAACGAATGTCTTAAGAGCATTGTTTTATAAACTACTTTTAGAAACATTTTATAGAAAAATGATAAAGTAATAAATTTTTATGACAGTTTTTTATATTTCTCATGAAAATGGTATTAAAACTTTCCTAATAAAATTTATTAATAATTGTCCTAATGGCATCCATTAACATGCCATTAAAAAAAGGCATTTTAGACTTCAGAGTTTTATCTATTTTTTTGAAAGTTCAACCTATCGTGGGTATCCAAATTGAATTTTTAAAGGGATGGCATGCATTGCATATAAACTGGTCCATTAGGAACAGAACAATTGATTTTAAATGTTTTAATTTTCTTAACTTTGTTGTTCATTAAGCTGGTTCACAATCAGACCAGATATATTCCCCAAAAAACTATTTTTAGATTTTGTTTATTTCAAATACACATTCCATCCTAAAAATAAGTTTTTAAATCTGAAAATTTTATGTACATATTCCGTCAATATTTGTTCCATCGCCTAAGCCATCTAAACAAAGAAAATAATTATTCTATAAGACAAGTTGTTAAAATACTATTTTGAAAGGGTTCAAGTAATAATTCAGTGGTAAAGACATTTCTTGTATTATTTCATGTTAGTAATTTTAAATTTTAAAACCCTACCTATCTCTCTTCATCTACCAAAAAGAAGAAGCAGAAGAAGAAGAAGAAGCTATTTTGAAGAAATGCAAAGACAAAAATTTAAACCCTCTCTCCCTTTTGTGGATTATACAACTCTCAAATAATCTTTGTGTCATTTGATACATATTTAAAAACCCAAAAATATATATAATTTTTTTTTCTTTTTTGGCTGAATAAGAATATAAAGCCTTCCAATTTACAAAAAAAAATATTGGAAATATTATTCAGTATTTCACAAATATAATTTTTCTGATCATTTCTAAAGTTGTTGGTCAAAATGGGTAAATAAGTTTTATATATCCAATCCAATTATATCTACCACAAACTCACCCATTTGACACCCTAGTAAAAAAATGGCCGGCCTGTTTGACTGATCACATTACCAGTTTTTTGTTTTAAAGACCTATGTGCTATGCACCAAGTTTGATTGTTTTTATTTTTATTTTTATTTTTAAGACCTACTTGCTATGCACCAAGTTTGACTGTTTTTATTTTTGTTTAATAGAAAGTTGGTTTCGTCCTCAGAAAGTCAATGCAATATTGCCGTGTTGTGCTAGCTCCTGGCTGGCATTTGGTACCAAAAACGTAAATAGCGCACCAGCTCTCTTCGTTTCAATGTTAAACCATTCCACCTTTTCATATACTTTGATATGATTTTACTATTTTAGAGAATAATTTGATGTGATTAAGAGAAATACAATCTTTATAATATTTTCATTATAAATTTTAAGTAGTAGATTGCCGCGTATTGTTATTAGTGGGCAAAAAATTAGTTTCAATATTAATGGTGAATTCAAATTAAAATTAGTAACAACTTATCATGTAAAATTTATTGTGAAAATATTATGGATATAACACTTGTCTATATTTTATATTTTATGAGTATACCATTTCTTATACTTTTTCATATACGTTGATATGTTTTAGCTGGCATGTGGAAGAAAGACCAAAAATGACTGACATGTTTAATTATAAAAACCTTTTGGTCTTTTTTTAAAAAAATAATAATAATTTCAATTTTTTTTTTTTTGTCACACGTTTATAGTAAACATTACCAAAAACTATATATTTTGATAAACACTATATAAATATGTTACCGCAAATAAACTGCTGCTAAACAAATTTTTATTGTAATTAAAGCAAAATCATTTTCACATGGATTTATTATTGCCACTACCACCAATCACAACAATTTCTTTTTTATTTTAAATAATTTGATAGTTCGGGCAGTGAGATTTGAACAATGAACGTATTTGTTAAAAATATCATAGTGTCAATTACAAGATTCTTAATCCACCGATATGACAACAGATCAAATCAACTTTTATAAATAAAAGAAAATGTTGTGTTTAGTCTTATTTTTTTTCCTTTCATTTAATGAAATATTTTATGGGCAAGTGCAATATACCATGAATGGTATGGAATGGAGAAATGTTTTCAGAGAAAATGCACCAGTGCGTCAAAAGTCCAAATCTAGGAGTTCCAATATATATATATATATATATATATATAGTTTTTAAGTAAGAGTTTAATATAACATCTGTTAACCTGGCAATAATTAATGCTTTCATACTTAAAAAATAAGATTAGTTTTAATGTTTTAAATCCCAACTTGTTTGGAAAGGCTAAATGTTAATGTTAGGTTGTTCTAAACTTCTAGTTCCAACAATTGGGCAAATAAATAATGCAATTTAAAAAAAAAATGTTATGTAATTTAAAATGTATGGAGATTTGAGCTTCTCAAATGAAAGTTAAGAAGACTATTGAGAAAAGAGCACAACTTCATTCTATCTTGTACTTATTAGGAAGCAAGTTGAATCACCACGTTAGCATATATATGGGTTCTAGACTAGAGACCTTAAAAATTTGATATATTGAGTGAATTTATAGTTCATATATAAGCTCCATTTAGTAATTAACAAATGATTATTAAAAAAAGTTAATTAGTAATTAACAAATGAGTTGTTGATATCCCCCTAATGGACTAATACGGATGAACTTTTTAGTCAATCTCAAGGCTTGGACTTATTAATCCTACTCTCTAGAAAGTAGGATTAATTTGAATCACAATAAATCTTCATAATGACAATAAATTTACCTACAAAATTCAAATCAATCCAATTGTTCCTCAAAGTCCAGCTTCTTGAATTCGGGTCAAATTTAGAAACAAAATATAAAAGTTTTCCTTCATGCAATGGAAACAATCACACATCACCATCAGTCAAGCACTATTGGTTTTGCACCAAATGAAATAAATAATGGTCTTTTTTTCTTTTTCTTTTTCTTTTTTTGAGAAAGAAATAATGGTCTTCTTCTGTGATGTGTCCCCGTTGTGCAACAAAATTTGCACAACTTATTAAATAGTGACAAAGGATGCCACAAACTATATATTAGCCAATATATTGTAACACAAAGAAAACCATGTCTTCATCGAAACACAATAGCCTCTTTTTTATAGTTGACTTCAATGAGTAATGTTAGAGATAATTTTTTTTTTAAATCATATCTTTTAACAATTTGTTAAGGTGTAGTTATAATTGGTACAATATCACCTTTACATGAATTTATTATTATTATTATTATTAACACAATTTTTTATTGCACAATATTGTCATCTCAACATTATATATGTATAAATTTTATCCTAATCTCAATTTCTAATGAGAATGACGCACATGCGCTCGGCTACGTTGTACATGGTTGACTTTTTTTTGGGCAGAATCTATAAGACTTTTTTTTTTTCTTTCTAATCTAGCATCATTTAGTATTAATCTATTTTGGGGTCCTTCTTCCATATTTAGAAGTTAGGTAATGACCTATGAACACATGTGATTTCAATTTTTTTTTTTTAGAATCATGCGATTTCAATTAAAGAATGATGTAATAGATCACAATTCTCCAAAAAAAAAAAAAAAAAAAAAAAAAGCACGACTATGATTTTGAACCGAAGATTCCTTACATATATTACAATTTTGATGGTCTCGACTCACACGGCCAGCTTAGGCCTACACCTAATGTCTGAGGTCTCCACTACAAAAAGTCCCCTCCGCTTTATAAAACAGCCTCACCCCTCAAGACAATAAATTTTATGATAATAATTGATTTTTAAGAAATGGCTGTACACTGTTTTTTGCATTTCTAATAAAAGCCTCAAAAATATTGGACCAGTGGAAACCTACTGGAAACCGTTTGGAGAGAAAAAAGTATTAAATGTGCTAGATCATCGATGATAATTAATTTCATAGTTTAAACATTTTCTCTCTTATACCCTAAGTACTTTGTATATAAGGAGGTGTTAATTCAACTACAAAACCCTTAACTATAAATACCCCACTTAAATATATTAAGTCACAACAGAAATTTTGATGGACTTGAATCAAATAGTCCTTATAAGTCACAACCAAAAAAACAACCAAGATTTTATGAATAATTCCAATCATGTTTTCATAGGTATATGAATATATATATATATATATATATATATATATAAGGTCCATATTTGGTAAAAGATTTCTAATTACGTTGTTTAAGTTTTGTGAAAATAATTAAATATATATGAGTAAAAAATATATAATAATATGTGTTGTAGTGCTTAAACTACAGCTTTTGTTGTTTAAACACCATTATCAAATGGCCATAATGTCAAAACCCGTAAGCTAAAGCTCTGAAGTCTGAACACACCTCAAAAAAAAATTATTTTCAAAAACAAAGGAAGCTTGAAAATACAAAGAGCACGCATTTCTTTTGAGGTGTGTTCAGACTACTTTTTAAAACTTAATTACACAAATAATTTGACTTTATCATGTCAATGTCACATTAACACGAAGGAGAGAAAAAAATTTACTGAATAGAATATCTAAATATACTTGATGATTTTTGTATTTTGCACGTATTAATTTAAATCATATGGGCTGTTTGGTAAAAGATTTCTAGTAATATTGTTTGTATTTTTTGAAAATATATGTGAAAGAAAAAATGTATAAAAAAATGTGTAATATTATTTAAATACTGAAAACTGTAATTTAAACAATAGAAACAAACTGGCCCTAACTCCAAAATATTATTTACCCATCAATAAATAATATAAATTGAAATATCATCAAGTTGATTGGTAAGAATAAAATATAGTTCAAAGATTAATGAAATAAAAATTCATGGATGAGATATTCATTGTTTTTTTTTTTTTAATGGGATGATTTTAATTTTTAAGGTAGTCTTCAAACAAAAGTTTTAATAAAACGTCCTCAATGTTCAAAGATATTCTCCTCCTAATTTTGATTTGACAACTCCAAGGGTCAACACTTTTTTGTTTAATCCAAAAATACTTAGATGCCATTAGCACATTAATAATGTTTTTATATGTTAAATAATGTGAATGAAGCAATTCGGCATAGAACATTCCAATCTATATAATAGTTATATATAGTAAGCACAGTGCTGCTACTGCCGACAACTTTATTTATTTATATATATTTTTTGGTAATTTTGCTTTAGTATTTAACATTAAATTTAAATTACAGCTAGGGTTTTCAATTACCAATCCTCATTTTACTAAATGGCATCCACGGCTCGCTTAGTACTAACTAATGGCAATGCTCTGATCCATTATCGGCTTTTAGTACGTTGATTTTCTGTATCTATATAAAATAAGGGTTTGGTTAATGAGTGTTCTAAGGGCGTCTGTTAATTAACTATATTAAAAATTCTTTGATACCACTTTCATAAAAAATATAAAAGGAAATTAGAAAAATTAGTTGCTAACTTCTCCTCGCTGTCATAAAATAATATCTAAAATCTCTTGTATCATGATTTACTGGCAATTTAGGTGAATTCTCAAAAAAAGGAAAAGAAAAAGGTATAATTCTTTAAGTAGGTTTTAATTAGCTCAATTGGTAAAGTTTCTGATGGTTGAATAAGAGATTTGAAGTACACCAAAAACCAATTCGTGTTTTAGTCTAATAATAGCCCATAAGTTGAAACTCTCTAACAAAAAATAAAAAAAGGTACAGTTGTACATTGAGTTTTTTTTTTAATGAAATTCAAATACACAAGGTTTTATTGACTAATGAAGTGGGCAAAACTTAGGAATAATTTCTTAGTTACACTATATTAAATTCAATTATGGAAAAAAAGTTCTCTAATTAAATTTAAACACATGACTTCATTTAATTTAATTCTTTTAAAAAATATAGTATTGTGTATGTTTTATTGGTTAGTACAACTATATGTTTTAATCAATCTAATATACTGCACCTAAGAAATTATAACTAAGTTTTTTCCCATGAATTAAATACTCTATAAACATTTTGATGAGGAACTGCAGTTATTACTCTAAATATTTTCTAAACTTGGATGGAATCCATCATTGGTCCTCACTTCTCAATCGTTTTAAGTTTTCAAAATCTATAATTACAAGAAACTTATAGAAAGTGATATGTGTTTGTGCATGAATACTGTGCATAAAAAGTAGATAGAAATCTATTTTTTGTTTGCAAAAAAAAAAAAAAATATTACCAATAGTCGATTTGGCACATTTTGATATATTTAACAAGGACATCTAAACTTTAAATTCTCCCATATCAATTAAAAATGATTTTTTTTAAATCCTATTTAGAATATATGCGATAGTAAAGCTTTGTTTGGATCACGTCCACGTTTTGGATGTTTGTGTTTCAGGCATTTTTTATTTTTTATTTTTTAACCAGCACTTAATGCACTGTTCATGGGACATGAACAGTAGTGAATAGTAATAAACAGTAACAATAAATTATTTTTTATTGTTTTCAGTTTTCAATTTTCAGTAAAATAAGCGTTATCCAAATGCACACTAAGAATGCTAATGGAGAGAGAGAGAGAGAGAGAGAGAGAGAGAGAGAGAGAGAGAGAGAGAGAGACCATGGGTATTCATCTTGTCCATCAAAGTGGTTTGATGCTTCCTATGGTTGAATAGATAAAATGAATGAAGGATCAAAAGAAATAAATAAAAAAGTAATGGTCTCGTTAATGTCAAAGATATTGTAGTCTAATGGCAAATGGTCGATCTAATATATGGGGATTGATAACTTCATGTAGCACATAATAAATTAAAAAATAAAAATATTAATGAATGCTCTAAGAGCATTGGTTTATAAACTACTTTTAGAAACATTTTATAGAAAAATAATAAAGTAATAAATTTTTATGACAGTTTTTTATATTTCTCATGAAAATAGTGTTAAAACTCTCATAATAAAATTTATTAATAATTTTCCTAAGGGCATCCATTAACATGATCCATTACAAAAAGGCATTGTAGACTTCGGAGTTTTATCTATTTTTTTGAAAGTTCAACCTATCATGGGTATCCAATTTGAATTTTTAAAGGGATGGTATGCATGTCATACAAACTCGTCCATTAGGAACATAAAAATTTATTTTAATTATTTTAATTTTGTTAACTTTGTTGTTCATTAAGCTGGTTCACAATCAGACCAAATATATTCCCCAAAAAACTATTTTTAGATTTTGTTTGTTTCAAATACACATTCCCTCCTAAAAATAAGTTTTTAAATCTGAAATTTTATGTACATATTCCTTCAATATTTGTTCCATAGCCTAAGCCGTCTAAACAAAGAAAAGAATTATTCTATGAGACAACTTGTTAAAATACTATTTTGAAAGGGTTCAAGTAATAATTCAGTGGTAATAACATTATTTCTTGTATTATTTCATGTTAATAATTTTAAATTTTAAAACGCTACCTATCTTTCTTCATCTACCAAAAAAAAGAAGAAGAAGAAAGAAGAAGCTATTTTGAAGAAATGCAAAGACAAAAATTTAAACCCTCTCTCCCTTTTGTGGATTATACAACTCTCAAATAATCTTTGTGTAATTTGATACATATTTAAAAACCCAAAAATATAAATAATATTTTTTTTCTTTTTTGGCTAAATAAGAATATAAAGCCTTCCAATTTACAAAAAATATATCCAAAATATTATTCAGTATTTCACAAATATAATTGTTTTGATCATTTCTAGAGTTGTCGGTCAAAATGGATAAATGAGTCTTATATATCTAATCTAATTATATCTACTCAAACCTACCAATTTGACACCCCTAATAAAAAATGGCCGGCTTGTTTGACAGATCACATTGCCATTTTTTTTTGTTAAGACCTACGTGCTATGCACCGAGTTTGATTGTTATTATTTTTATTTTTAAGACCTACGTGCTATGCACCAAGTTTGATTGTTTTTATTTTTATTTAATAGAAAGTTGGTTTCGTCCTCAGAGAGTCAATGCAATATTGCCTTGTTGTGCTAGCTCCTGGCTGGCATTTGGTACGAAAAACCTAAATAGCGCACCGGCTCTGTTCGTTTTAATGTGAAACCATTCCACCTTTTCATATACTTTGATATGATTTTAGAGAATAATTTGATGTGATTAAGAGAAATAAAATGTTTATAATATTCTCATTATAAATTTTAAGTAGTAGATTGTCGCGTATTGTTATTAGTGGGCAAAAAATTAGTATCAATATTAATGGTGAGTTCAAATTAAAATTAGTAACAACTTATCACATAAAATTTGTTGTGAAAATATTATGAATGTAATACTTGTCTATATTTTATATTTTATGAGTATACCATTTCTTATACTTTTTCATATACGTTGATATGTTTTAGTTGGCATGTGGAAGAAAGACCAAAAATGACTGACATGTTTAATTATAAAAACCTTTTGGTCTTTTTAAAAAAAAAATAATAATAATAATTTCTTTATTAATTTTTTTTTTTGTCACGCATTTATAGTAAACATTACCAAAAACTATATATTTTAACAAACACTATACAAATAAGTTACCGCAAATACACTGCTGCTAAACAAATTTTTTCTGTAACGAAAGCAAAATCATTTTCATGTGGATTTATTATTGCCACCACCACCAATTACAACAATTTCTTTTTTATTTTAAATAATTTGATAGTTGGGGCAATGAAATTTGAACAATGAACGTCTTTGTTAAAAATATCAAAAGTGTCAATTACAAGATTCTTAATCCACCGATGTGACAACAAATCAAATTAACCTTCATAAATAAAAGAAAATGTTGTGTTTAGTCTTCCCCCCCCCCCCCCCTCTCTCATTTAATGAAATATTTTATGGGTTAGCACAATATGCCATGAATGGTATGGAATGGAGAAATGTTTTCAGAGAAAATGCACCAGTGCGTCAAGTGTTGGTTTGGATAGCGCTAAACGCGTTCAGCGCTTTCCACTTTTTATTTTTTTTTTTTTTTTTTTTTGGTTTCCAGTGCAGGGGACAGTGCACACTGTGCGCATATTGTGCACATACTATTCACATACTTTTCAGCAACTTTTTATTAAAAATAGGTCTTGTAGCACTATTCACACATTTAAAAATTATTTTGCTACAGTATTTTTAGTTTTCAGTTTTTAGCTGTATCCAAACAGAGCCAAAAGTCCAAATCTAGGAGTTCCATTATATATATATATATATATAGTTTTTAAGAAAGAGTTTAATATAACATCTGTTAACCCGGAAATAATGCTTTCATAATTAAAAAATAAGATTAGTTTTAATGTTTTAAATCCCAACTTGTTTGGAAAGGCTAAATGCTAATAGGTTGTTCTAAACTTCTAGTTCCAACAATTGGCAAATAAATAATGCAATCTAAATGGAAAAAAAAAATAACGTTATGTAATTTAAAATGTATGGAGAATTGAGCTTCTCAAATGAAAGTTAAGAAGACTATTGAGAAAAGAGCACAACTTGCATTCTATCTTGTACTTGTTAGGAAGCAAGTGAATCTCCACGTTAGCATATATATGGGTTCTAGACTAGAGACATTAAAATTTTGATATATTGAGTGCATTTATAGTTCATCCATTTAGTAATTAGCAAATGATTATTAAAAAAAGTTAATTAGTAATTAAAAAAGGATGTTACTAATGGGTGCCCTAAAGGCACATAATAGTATACCATTTTTTGAAAAAGTTTTATTTGGAATTGAAAAAGTTTTACAGCAAGGAAGTCAATACCGTATCGAAGGCTGTACCGATTTGGCCACTCGTACGATATATTTCGGATACCAGTCAATACCGGTGCACCGTTTTGGGTTTACTGCTATTTTATATATTTAATACACATACACACACAATCTCTATTTACACACACATACACACACAGACTCTCCAACTTTTAGTCTTATAATTACCTTTCATTTCAACTATTGTATACTAATTGATACAACAACCTAAAGATTAACTGAAGATTAGAATTGATGCAGGTAAAACAATTAAAAAAGAAAAAAATGGAACTCTTAATTCAAATACCAAATCCAAATTAAGTAAAAGAATTGGAGAGATCAAAAGTTAGGTGAAATAATGAAATTATCTACAAAATACTTTCATTATTGACTATTTTAGAGACAAAAATTGCCACAATTACAAAAAAAAAAAAAGCGCATTTTATGTTTCGGTCCGGTACAGCCGGTACGCAGTCGGTAAAGCCGGAATTCGCCGGTACGGTTAGTATTTTTTCCGGTACAAAATAGAAGTGTACTGGTACCGATGCACTAGGCGGTATCAGTACAATATTGACCACCCTGTTTCACAGTTTTTTCAATTTCTTATAAAATGTTTCCAAAAATGAGTAGCTTAATATGTGCTCTAAGAAAACACATTAACTGGATCCATTAAAAAATGAGTTGTTGATATTCCCCTAAGTGGACTAATAAGGATGAACTTTTTAGTCAATCTCAAGGCTTGGACTTACTAATCCTACTCTCTAGAAAGTAGGATTAATTTGAATCACAATAAATCTTCATAATGACAATAAATTTACCTACAAAATTCAAATCAATCCAATTGTTCCTCAAAGTCCAACTTCTTGAATTTGAATCAAATTTAGAAACAGAACATAGAAGTTTTCCTTCATGTAATGGAAACTATTACACATCTCACCGTCAATCGAACACTATTGTTTTTGCGGCAAATGAAATAAATAATGGTCTTCTTTCTCTTTTCTTTTTCTTTTTTGAGAAAGAAATAATGGTCTTTCTTGTGCCCCCATTGTGCAACAATAATTGCACAACTTGTTAAATAGTGACAAACATGATGCCACAAACTATATATTAGCCAATGTATTGTAAGACAAAGAAAACCATTACCTTGTCGAAACACAATATATAGTTGACTTCAATGAGTAATGTTAGAGATATAATTTTTTTTTTTTAAATCTTATCTTTTAATAATTTGTTAAGGTATAGTTATAATTGGTATAATATCACCTTTACATGAATTTATTATTATTATTATTATTAACAGAATTTTTTATTGCACAATATTGTCATCTCAACATTATATATGTATAAATTATCCTAATCTCAATTTATTTATTTATTTGTTAATGAGAATGAAGCACATATGACATATCAGCCAGCACTATGCTCAACTACGTTGTGCATAGTGGACTTTTTTTGCGGGCAGAATATATGTAGGGGACTGATTATATATATTGGCTCTACTTTCGTATTTTATTTAAGGGCTAGTTGCCAAAGACCTTGTAACTGAATTGCCACATTCTCATGTCCAAAGTGCTTGGTGGTTTAGGAAAGAAAATGTTCGAGTTGCGGGATTAACAACATGTTGCAATTATCTCTCAATAAAAATTTAAGAGCTATTTAGTTTGTATATATTTTATTAAAAAAGAAGAAGAAGAAGAAACCAGCTTGTATGTCTTTTAAAATACCTCAATAATCAATACACTTTACTTCATTTATATTTTATAGATATATACTACATAAAAATGTGTCAAATATAACCCACCAAACCTATTTTTTCTTGGACGAAATGTTTTTACCAGTTTAATATTCTTTCTACCACTCTATCATATGAGCTTTACCTATTGCTTCATGTAATTAATTCATATACCTATTAATTTGATAATAATAGTTAAAAAAAAAAAGAACATTCTAAACCAAAATATTATATATGGTGTAAATTATGTTTAAGAGAATATTCAACAAAGAAAGTGCGCCCCAACCTCTCTCCCCTTTCCCTCTTGTATCAAGTCGCCTATATTCTGTTTACACTGAAAATAATGAACAACTTATTATTATTATTATTATTATTAGGAAATGCTTTATGTTCATCCATGGGTGAGGATCGAATCAAAGAGCTTTGCACGCATTTTAGATATCATTATAACTAGGCTGCAATAACATTGACTTATATATTTTTATTAATATAAATTGAGCTGGGCTAGTACCATTAAAAGAAACATTACTTGTCATTAATGGTCTTAAATCTTTATGACTAGGCAATAAATCTTCCCTTCTAGAATCAGCTGTTTGGGATTTACAACCTTTTAATGATGGCTTGGGTAAAACTTGATTTTTTTGGGTTAATAAAATATGGAAAATACTAATGAATGTCTTTAAGGCATTAGTTAACAATCTATTTAAAGAAAGTTTTTATGGGAAGAGGGAAAAATAATAATAATTAATGTTTTGATAGCTTTTTTCATTTCCTATAAAAGTTATGGCAAAACTTTTTTAAAATGTATTGTTAACTAATGTCCCAAAAGCACTTGTTAGAATGACCCATATAATATTTATTCAAGTCAAAGTTATTAAAAGGTAAAATTTGAACATTTACCATATTATGAGTCATACGACAAGCTTGCGTTGCGTGCAAATGTTTCGGCTAATTAAAGTGCAAGTTTGGATTAGCCTACATATATATGTAGAATATTCTCAGCTTTGAATTTGCTTATGTTTGACCAATTTCAGCCATAACAAAACGACTGAGGTACCAATTCGATCAGACTCGAGCATTGATTATCCTTTTTTTATTATTTGGGGATTAAGTGTGAACTTAGAGGTTGAAGAATTAAAAGTTAAAAGTCATGGTTTGCAGTTCACGCATGTAGTTTTACTATTTTAGACTAATTTTGTTCAACTAAAACGTATAGGTTTGACTTAACAAAACCAAGTATCAAAAGGAAAGTATTAATAAAAAAAAGTTCTAGAAGGAAACACAATAATTGTTAAATGATTAAACTGGAACAAAGTCATCTTACAAAAAGAAATGGAGGGCTTGGGCTCCACTTGGCTTAAGCAAGAAATGCATAAGCACATATATAATCAAGGCTAAGTATTTGACCCAACAGAGATTAATTAAGCCTTATTGCAGATCTAGTGATGCTTCTTTTAGATTTTGGGCTGCCTGTAAAGCAGGAAATCCATTATGGTAATTTGGTCTCTTTTTGAGAAGATAATTGAGTTGTCTCATTAGTGTTAGACCTAGAGATATCATAGCCCATCAGAGCAGGTACAAGCTCAATCTAACTTTGTGTGCAAGCTGGGTCTTTTACTTGGGCCAAAATGGGAATATACTTTTTCGCTGAAACTTTCTAGTAAAATGCTTTCTGTCTGAATCTATTTAGAAATAGAAAAATGCTAACGAATGCCCTTAGAACATTGGTTAACAATCCATTTAAAAAAGGTTTTTATGGGAAAATGATATAAAACAATTAATGTTTTGACAACTTTTTTCATTTCCTATAAAAGTGGTGTTAAAACTTTCCAAAAATGGATTATTAACGAATGCCCTTAGGGCATTCGTTAGCACGACCCTTAAAAATATGCCCCTATTAGTTACAATGAAAAACTTGATTTGGCGAAACTTGAGTTATAGGCAAAAAAAAAAAAAAAAAAAAAAAATGCATGGAACTTGAGTTCCATGCAGAATTTTTCAAGAAACTCGATTTTTGGCAACTTGAGTTTTTCATTGGAACTTGATTTTCTAAAAATCGAGTTTCAAAATAAGGGCATATCTCTAAATAGTTCCAGACATGAAGTATTTTACTGGAAAGTTTTGCAAAAAGGGATAAAACCACATTTTGGCCCTTCTATATTAATCATAGTTAATGTATGGTTAGTTTAGAATTTAACTTTTTATATATACTCATGTTGGTTCCATTGAAACACGATATTTGCAGTTCACTCTTATAATAAGATATAGTCCTTAAGGTGGGTTCCAGTTAGTTCAACTGGTAAAATTTTTGATAGATGAATAAGAGATCTCAATCACTGTCTACATTAAAAATCGATTGGTGTCTTAGTCTAAAGATAAAAAACTATCATCATAAGTCGACGCCATATGTTGAAATTCTCTCTAAAAAAAGAATAAGATATAATCCTTGAGGGTTTCCTTCGTGGCTGTAGTCTATCAGACTGAATCACGTAACCATTATGTTCATGTGTTACTTTCTATTTTATGTTTCCGTTTTTGCATATATGTTGGCATTTTATCATAGGATTGGAGTTAATATTTAACAACTAGCAGTAGCAAATTTGTCGAGGGATACATGCATAGGACATGTAAGATAAATGATTAAATTTACTATTTCTTAACAGTTTAAACTTTTGAGACAAATAATAATTTATCATGATGAAAGTAATTTCCAACTTTAATTGAGGCAACTTTTAATGGTTGATTGAAGATGGAATTGTGGACATAGGGCTCTCTCTATGGTCTTTATAGATAGGTGAGATAGAAAATAGGAATTGTAATAGGAAATCTAGCCGATATAGAGGTTATACGTGTTGAGGTTCATCAATGGGCAACCTAAAAAAAGAAGAGTAGCCTAATCGCTAGACCGGAGACCAGCTGGTAGAATTGGTTGGGAAAATTTCAACAAGCAAGTTAGTAATGAAGAACATAGAGCCAACTTAAAGAAAAATAATAGAGATACGAGAACAAATGGTGCATACATTTCTTACTATTTTTAAGGAGTATTTATGGGATTATGTGAGTGGAGTTGGTGAAAATTTCCCCATAAACTCAAGATAACATCCTGATAACATGCCTTCCTCAGAGCTTGGAGGTTGACTTAGGACATGATCCGAAGGTCCATGTTCTCTCACATTTAATGTAAATGATGGTTGATGGGATGTAATAAATGTAAATTTAAAAGGGTTATGACATTTTACAGGCTTGGTCGGCTCTACCCCTAGGCAAGTTAAGCAATTGCGTAAGGCCTCCAAATATTAACTAATAAAATTAAAGAAATGATATGTTCACAATATTTTTACAACATTTTTATAACAAATCTTAAGTGGCAGGTTATTACTGGTTATTATTGTTAGGGCAAAAAAGTAATCTTAGTGTTACATTCAAATTTGAACCAATAACAACTAATCACCTATGATTTGTTGTGAAAATTAGCAGCACCTCTCATAAAATTATCCATTTACTTAGAAATTTTCATTAAGCCTCTCTCTCTCTCTCTCAACAACTCTGAGCCAAATTAAAAAAAAAAAAAAAAAAAATCAATCACAAACCTTATTTATTTTGTGCTCATTCTAGAAGCTTTGCCTTCATGTTTTTTTTTGAAGCTCTTTTCCATTTGTTTTTGTTTTTGTTTTTTTTTTTTTTTCCATATAACCCGTATAATGAGATTGTATTTATATTTTATGTGTGTAAAAAGAACCATGTAGGTTTGTTTTTGTCTATGTTACTATGTAAAGGCTGTGTGGACCACTTTGCCTTCATGTTTTTTTTTAAGCTCTTTTCCATTTGTTTTTGTTTTGTTTTGTTTTGTTTTGTTTTTTTTTTTTTTTTTTTTTTTTTTTCCATATAACCCGTATAATGAGATTGTATTTATATTTTATTTGCGTAAAAAGAACCATGTAGGTTTGTTTTTGTCTATGTTACTAAGTAAAGGCTGTGTGGACCACTTTACGTGGACGTGACAATTTAATAGATGTAACAATCGCATACTAGAGTGAAGTTACCAAATGACAAAAACTTTTGATTCCTTCAATTATTTGGTTTTTTTTTTCTTCTTTTCAAATGTTATTTATCTTTATATATATATACACAGTCTTAAAGTTTGGAGTAATTTTGATTTTGCACCTTAAAATTTCAAAATCTATATGTTATATATCATTTGGATTTAAGCCTTTATGTTTATGTGTTGGGATGAAGTGTCCGTTAAAACTTCAACTCAAAATGACGTAGTTTTACTATAATTCCATTAATCTTTTGTAAATCGCATTAGCCTGTAAATTAGCCTATTTGCACTATTCCTTAAAAAAAAAAAAAAAGAAGAAAAAGAAATTCACTACAATAGATATATCAAGTGAAATGTATATAATACAAACGTATGCATTGGGAATGTTTGGGGCCAAGAAAGATAGTTTTATTTGGTGGAGTTTTGGGATAAATTATTATTGTAAAATTAGTTTAAGTCGTAATATGATTTAGTTGGGTATTGTATTTTGGAGGGTACAGGTGAAATGAGGATCTAATGTTTCAGTTTGCAGGCTTTGCCAATGATATAATGCTTATCTCCTTTCTACCAAAAAAAAAAGCTTATCTCCTTAAAGGTACAAAGATTTCCATACTTGAGTAATTGGTTTTGTTCTAAATTTTATTTTCATGCTTCTAATCTAATTGATTTTGTTATAATTTTGAATTTCTTACAATTTCTTGTTATATTTTAGTTTATAAACAGTTTATCACTAGCTGATGGTATAGAAATAGCACGGGCAAAAAATTAAAAAAAAAAAAAGAGTCAAGATGAATATTAGTATTGACTAAGAGAAATGTTTGATCAAGCAGAGGTTTAGGTTTGAATACATATGATATGCCCAAACCATAAGTAGATTGAACCTGCTTTCTCGGTTCAAATCAAATTCTTTGAGATTTTGGCTAAGCCGCTAATATATGCATAATGTGTAGTGCTTGTGGTGTACGCATTTTTCTTCTTCTTCTTTGTTGTTAACATGACCAAACAAACTAAGTTATTTTAATTTTTAACTTATAGTGTTTGGTTCACGGTAACGTGCCTTTAATGTGATGCACATTACGATGATGTAACATTAAAATTTTTGGTTTATTTTATTTTCTCTAACATTACCATATTTTAAAATTACAAAATATATCACATCATCTTAATTTTATTACCTTCATAAACAATGTGATGTTGTATTCTTGTATTGAGATTATAATAACGTAATATTACAGCATAATGTAACATCACGGCAAACCAAACACACCCTCATTATATTTATTAAATCACAAGTAGAACTAAAATCTCTTAAATTCTATGAGAAAATTCATGTAAAGTTCGATTAATCTTCATTTTTAAAAATAGAATTAGCAAATGGATCAAATAAATCGGGTATACGTCTTAAATTTATTGGAATAAAATAAGTTGGTATTCTATGTTCCTATGATCTTTATTAGGACTTTGAAGGATAGGGTCAGCTTGAAAGGACTCGTATATATATATATTTTTTTTGCATAAAAAAATTCTTTAACATACTTTCTAATTTATTTTTATATATTTATTTATTTTTGATACATTTTATGTATTTATTTTCATATAAATAAAAGATAAAAAAACACCCTAAAAAAATGTTGAATAAAAAAATTATAGTCGGATAGTTAATTTAGGATAGTCTACTACTATGGTAATTAATTATACAAAAGAAGAAAAATAAAACATGTATACATGTTATACATGAAACATGATAAAAAGTTAATAAAAAACCCAAACGCCCTCCTTGCATCTATGACTTATTAATTATTTCATTCTTTGGGTTATTTTTTTAAGGCCTTATGACAAAAATTGTGTTCCAAAAATTGGTTCTCTTACACATACAATTATGTCAAAAGGTTTTATTTAGAAAAAAGTTGTGTAAGAGATACAAAATTTTCCTGTTCCACAACAACTATTTTCACTTTCATATTATGTTAATTTAATATTTGAATTTAGTAATTTAAGTGGAATTCCGGCTAGACAAAGCCCAAAAAAGAAAAAAGAAAAAGAAAAAAGAAAAAAGAAAAAAAAGGAGATTTGGCAAGAATTCAACAAATGATGGGTGCTCTCTGCTGGTGCTAGTCATTCCGCTTATCCAATTGCAGTACCTACTGTAGAGCCCATTGGGCTCGTTGTTACTTGTCTTGACCACATGGATCTACCAAATGTCCGTAGGCCCTTTATTCAAAACCAAAATATTGAATTAGGGTAGCACGTGACCTTTTTTTTTTCCCCTTAAATTATTTAATGGGTGAGGGAATTTGAAAAGGTGAACCTTATATGTTTATGTTAGAAATATTATAATGTATTAATTGAGTTATAAAACTATTGACGCTTATTAATTAAATTGCATTGATATAATAATGTCTTTAACATTGGTGCAATAAAAAAAATGTAAGAAACTAGAAAAAGTAGAAGATTTGAGAAGATGTTAGTTTGTCAATATGTAATTTATGGTTAAGCATGAAAAATAAGTATAAAATATCGCTAACTAAGAAAATGATCGAAATAATTTAATAACAAATATTTATATATGATATATATTTAATTGATAAGTCTCGATAAATAAAAATTCAAATAAGATAAATTTGTAGAAAAATAAAATGACTACATTAATTAATTAGAATGTGTTTGAATAAGAAAAAAAAATTAATTTAATCAGATTTCTTTTCATTGTTGGATTGCTTTGACCATAATGTCAAGTTCTCATTGGTTTAAATTAACATATGGATCAGTATTATTTGTAACTTTAAAAATTAATTTTTTAAAAATTGAATGATATTTTGGAAAAATATAGCTTTCAACAGTGGTAAGAACTAAGAAGTCACATTCATTTAATTTTATGAAAACAAAAATTAATCAAAACTTTTTTACTTTTCAAAAGATGGAGTAAGTGGTAAGAAAAGTATTCTGTGGTTCAACCATGAGATAAAAAAGTTTGAAAAAGAAGGCCCCAGCGCTATGATATTAGCTATGCAAATGGAAAATTAGGGGAAAATAACTCTGGTGAAAAATAAGATGAAAAAAATGAAGAGGAAACTCAATGTCTCTAATGATTTTGCATTTGAAACAATTGAAAAGTGGATTAGTGAAACAAAATTAATTTAACTAAGAACACTGATTGCAGCTACTTAATTCTTTGATGAACACTCCCTTAAGGCTTTAGCTTTAAGCATTGTGCAAATGATCACCTTAACCAATTTATTACCACTATGACCATTATTGCGCCTGTAATTGCTATCTCTAATCCTAACTGCTTACAATTAATTAACCAGTAGTTTCCATTGCAGATCTTGCAATAATGTTTGCTAGAATCATCACCCAATTAATCAATTGAAAAAAAAAATGGCAAATATTATATATATATATATATATATATATATTTATTATGAAGATATTTGTTATTATTATTTCTCTCTAATAAACATGTTTTTTTGAAGACTTACATGAATAAAAACAGAATATTGGAAAAAAACATATCATTTTTCAGGAAAAATAAATTATTTTAAAGAATTATTATAAAAAAATAGTCTCTAAAAGAAGGCGTTTCCTAGAAAAAAAAAAAAAAAATCAAAGAGTCATGCTAACGGATGCCCTTAGGGCAATTGTTAACAATCCATTTTAGGAAAGTTTTGACATAATTTTGATAGAAAATAGAAAAAGTTGTTAAAAAATTAATTACTTTTATTGTTTAAAATTTTTTATAAGATTTTTCTTTAAATAAATTGTTAACTATTAATCTAAGAGCATTTGTTAACACTTTTCATAAACTAATGCCGAACGGATTTGCTCAAATTACTAATTAGATATAGAAAAGGTGATTAGGTCTATTTTTGTTTTTTGTTTTGTGTGGACCCACCAGAAAGAAACTCACAAAAGAAGGAAAGAAAGAAAAAAAAGAAAGAAAAGATAACATAGTAAGTTGTAACCTTTGGCATTCGCCAATGACATTATGGGCCTGTTTGTTTAGGCGTTTACATTGCACAAAACGGCAGTTTGGCAAATCGCGATTCTGGGATTGTGTTTGGCTAGGCGATATTTGTGGGATTGCGTTTTCAATTTCGCAGATTTTCGCGATTCCGAAAATGAAATTTTTTACTGCTTTTTCAGCATCGCGCGGTTGGGACGATTGGGAAACCGCTAATTGTTTCGCGCGGTTCAGGAAATTTTTACCGAAATCCCAGCCTATCCCTTCTCCATATATATGTACATCTCATCAGTCTTGGTTCTCTCCTCGTCATATTCTCCCTATTCACTTCTTTCTTCTCTGTTATTGCTCAGTTGCTCTCTCTGATTGCCGCCGTTATTCTGCGTCACGATTTCCAGGTAAACATTCTCATATCTCATCAATCTTGGTTCTCTCCTCATCAATTTCACGATATTCACTGATTTCTTCTCTGTTATTGCTCAGTTGCTATCTCCGATTGCCGTCGTGTTCTGCATCACGATTTCCAGGTAAACATTCTTCAATACCCATCTTTGAAATAATTATATTGATTTGGGCTTTGCATGTTAGTTTAGATGATTGAATAAACTCAAAAAATTAGAACTTACATGTCTAAGTGATTTGTTGTTGCTGCTGTTGCTTCTTTACTGCTTGTGACGTTTTTAAAACAATTTCAGATAGATGAGTTTGATCAAAACCATTTGGATTGGATGGGATTCATTTTTTCTTGTTGAAAAGTATATGGGTTTGAAGAATATTTCAGGTTGTTGTTGCTGCAGCTGTTTATTTACTGGTTGTGAAGGAAAAAAAAATTCAGATAGTTTATTGTGTGAAATTGTTTGCTTTGGGCAGCTAGTTTATTGTTTTGTTAAAAAAAAAAAAGGGTTAGGATTTGTACAGATACGGTTGGTCTTTTTATTTAGCTTCTGATCTGTTGAAGCTATAGCAGGGAAAATTGGATTCTTCTAAATCAGAAGAGAATAGCTTGTTGGATTACTTGCTTTAGTTGAGCTCCAAGACTGAAATTAATCCATATTTTTTTATTGGAAATGTGAGTTCTCTTTAATTTGTTTAACCATTGAAACTCAAGTTCCAATATGCGATGCATAATCATCTGCTAGGCTGTTGTGATCTGTTCTTGCTTTATACATGGGCATAAGTCTGCAACTAGTTCCATTGCTGAACTTTTGTAACTAAAATATGATTTATCTGTGGAACTTTTTTCCCTGAAATTTGATTTCTGTCATCTTGTTTCCATAAAAAAGGCATCTAGCTCTACGTGATCTTTCTATGCATTTGTTACTAAATGGCCTATAAGAAAATACTTGCTTTCTAAGTTGTTCATCTTAATGGCTTGAGTCAAATTCAAGTCAACCAAGTGGACAAATCCAGCTACCAGCTTTCTTGTAAGTTGGGAGAGAGATTTAAATATGCATTTTCAAGTCACTTAAATATATCATGAGGCCTAGTTGGACCATGTTCTGCCATCACATCTTACTTTGACTTTCAATTGGACAATTGTTATTTTGACTCTCTTAGCAGGTTCTGTGCAGCTAGCAAGTTGGCATTATTGCCCTTTAATTAAATTTCAACCCCATCATTTTATATACAGCTAAATTTTATTATAAGTGAAAATTTCTGCACAACTGAGATCCTTTTAGAACCATACTTTGTGTTTTACTTGAAAATGGACTTGTATCAACTCTAACATGCCAAGCATGTGCAAGCAAAAGGAACGGAGTGCTTTATCAAACCTTCCGTTGCTATAACACAGCCCACTAAGCATCTGAAAGACAAGCTTCCCTCTTCAGCCTCGGTATCGTTTTGGTCCTCTGCCACTCCCTTTCTTAAGGGAAGGAGATTAGACTTGCCTCTCCGCGTTGTGCCGACTGCCGACGCTGTACCCACCTAGAGATTGGAGTTGCCTAGATGTAATAGTATCCATTAATTGTGGCTCTTGTTGCGTTGAAACATCAAAAATTTTAATTCGGATCCATGAGTTGGTGGCTGTAGTTTAATGTCTTAATGCAAGATTGAAAAAAGCCAGGACATTTTTTATATGGACTTTTAATTAAAGTAATGATGTTCTCAATTGTTTTAGTGATTCTGTACTTGATTTAAGGTAGACTTTACTGAGAAGATTGTCAATTGTAAATGCAATCTTAAATTTTTTCCCTGCATTATCTAGTAGATAAATTTCAACTTCAATTTTGTTGCTTCTAGAAAGTGGCTTGTGCTAGTATCTTCACAAAGACAATATAAAGTACTTAATGTATTTTGGTGAGATTGAACTATTGGTAGGTAATGTAGGGATCTGCTGTTATTTTCCTGTTAATATCTTTTTCTTGATGAGTTATTTTTAATATTTTAAATTTGATAAACTTCTCTCCATGAATTTCAACAACAAGAACATTATTATTGTTGTTATTATTAATTTAATTGTTAAGCTTAATTACATATTTTCAATAATAAAAAAACACTGATCACTAGAAAAATGACAATATAACCTTCAAAAAATAGTTAAGTCCTTTTTAGGAATTTACACTCAAAACAGCTATTTTTAACACATCTTATCCAAACGCTTAACATGGCTTTAAAAATAGAAAACGCATATTTTCACATTTTAACCAAACACTTATCTGTGGTTTTTAAAATGGAGTTTTCAAAATGCACGTTTTAAAAACGCTAATTTTTAAAACGCACATTTTGAAACAGCTTATCCAAACAGGCCCTATGGCTTATTGCCTAATGCTTTTTTAGAGGACTTGGTATTAATAGGTGGGATTAATTTCAATAGCAACCCTTGGTATTAAGGAAAATAAAAAAAAAGGCTTACTCTTAGTCCTTAAGACACAACATTGGGCTTTAGATTAATGTGAAGCTACTTGTCACATATATATATCATATAGTTTGGGTTTGTTTGAAATCCGTTTATTTTGCTGAAACTGAAAATTTTTTTGTTGAAAGTACTATAAATAAAGGTAAAAATTAGTTGAAATAATATAATAGTACCTATAAATAGTACAAAAAAGTACAATAAAATCTATAAATAATAATAAAAATAAACTAAATAGTAAATTAAACTGATTTATTAAATTAGAGCTAAACGCAAATTTCAAATAAGCTAGAACTGGTGTTGTGGGGGCCAGACTTGAGAAAGTACAAGTAGTGGCAAGTCTTTTGAAACAATTAGAAGGGCACAGCAAACAGCACATTCATGTTTAAACTTTAAAAGCCAAAGCTAAAGCTGTACAATATACAATACTTCTCTCTCAAGTCTCAACACAAGTACACAACAACAATCATCTCCCCCACCTCTAAAACGTAATACACTTCTTCTCTATAGTCTTATATTATACACATAATGATAACAATAATAATAATATCAGGCTTTCTGTCTGTGTGCCCCTAATGCCTTCCACTCCTAACTATATATGCTTTTTAATTTTGCCCTTTACTCTTCTAGACACAAGTTCTTCACTTTATGACTGTGACACCCTTCTATAGTTCTATATTCTTTTCATTTGGTCCCTTTAATACCTTTTGGCCTAAAAAAGGCAAAAAAGAAAAAACCAATTGGCATATTTACAACCCCGTTAATCCCCAAACCAAAATTACCAAATCAATTTTCACAAAAAGCCATTAGGAGAACAAATGGGTCTCTGCTTTTTCTTTCTACATATGACTAAATGCACTGATCTGTGGCGTTAAATCCTCATTGTTTTAAGATAAAACCAGGTTTTTTGAAGTGGGTTTCCTTTATTTCCTCAACCCATTTTAGGAAAATTAAGGCTTTTGCATTTGTTTACTGCTGATATGGTTCTGGTATGTGTTTTTCTTGTTCCAATCAGAAAGAACAAGTGGGTCTCTGCAAGGAAGTTTCTTGCTTTTTGTTAATGGATGGGTCTGTGGATCTATGGATTTGAAAAAGCCTCATTTTTTAAAGCTTAAAACTTGTTTTGGTGAAGTGGGTTTTTATAAATTTTTGTGAATATTAATTGGCATTGGAGAGAAAGAAAAATCGAGGCTTTTTTTTTTTTTTTTCCAAAGTTGCAGCGAGGCGTGTGTTGCTTTGTTGAAGGAGAGAAATGATTCAGTTGTTGTTCTTGGTTTTGTTTGCTGAGGGTGTTTTGGCATTTCTTCTATTGGTCAAGATTGGGCCTTTGAGAGAGCTTGTGATAAAGAGTTTGGATCAGCTGAAGACTGGGAAAGGTCCTGCCACTGTGAAAACTATAGCTGGTACCATGTCTGTGATTCTACTATCAAGCCTTATGAGCATTGTTAAGATCCAGAACAAGGGTGCTAAGCTTGGAACCATGTCACCCATGGATCAGGTTCTATGGAGGACCCATTTGCTTGAGGCTTCACTCATGGGTATGTCTTTTATTTTTTCCTTCTGTGATTTCTTGTTTGTTTATTTCACTGTTTAGAATTTTAATTTTTCTTTGCTTTTAATGCTGCACAGCAATATGGTTTTAGATGGAAAAAATTGAGGTTTCCAATTAATAGCTTTGATAGCATGACAAAAAGTTATTAATTATGTGGGGTAAGTATGAGTAAAATTAGGCATTTTAATTTCAATTTATTTTCATGTAATGCGTTTCAATCGTCTTAAAAGTAATTATGTGGAGAAAGTATGATTAAAATGTGTTGACTATTTTGAGATTGTGGTTGAAATATGATAAGAGTGTAGCTCTGTGCCAATGACCCTTAGGTCAGTTGCCACCTCCTGGTCTCCCCAACTTAATGTAGCCAAATAAAAAAAAAGTGTAGCTCTGTGACCAAATTAATGTGAGCCGGGATGTTGAGAAATGGCATGAAATTTTACAATTATATGTGGCCCCAGAAGGAGTAGAGTCAGTAGACTGGAAAAAAGTAGTTCTCTTGTATAATTTCAAGGGAAAGAATAATTATGCTTGAAAGAAAAGTAACTAGAACAAATAGGCACTAAACGTATAGACTATGCTCAGAGGATGAAGCCGGATAAGTTAAAATCCCTAGCTTGTACTTAAGGTCTTGGTTCTTCACTTAGCCAGAAATATCCCTGTTGGTTGTCAAAAAAATTTATGGCATATAGCGGTTAAGAATTGCTGCTGGATCCCCATTTTTGTATTGAAGGTAAGTTATGATCTGTTGATTGCTAGAGAAAGAAACTTTGTCCAGAAGTAGAGTAGGCAAGAGAAATTTTTATTTTTGATAGGTAATGAGAAATTTTATTTAGAAAAAAAGAGCCAACCCAAGTACATTGGGAATGTACTGTGGGGGCAAAAATCAATAACCAAAATTACAATGATCAAGTAACAAAAAGGGAAAAACAAGAAAAATGCGACAGAGCCACACTCCATACAAGGAGAGTATGTAAGAAAAAGGACTTAATCTCTAGCAAGGACTGTTTGCATCCCTCAAAGCATCTAGCATTTCTTTCACTCCAAATACACCACATCAAGCAATGTGGCACAAGTCTCCCAAAATCTATATTGCGATGTCCCCTGAATTTACCTTGCCAAGACTCAAACAACTCAATTGCCTTATGTGGCATAGCCCAATGTAGTCCAAACAAACAAAACATCAAAGACATCAACTCAAAAGCTATGGGGCAATGAAGTAGAAGATGATCCATCGACTCTCCACACCTCTTTAACTTGTAACACCAATCAAGAACAATAAAGAATCTTACCCAAAGAAGTTGACCATGAAAAGAAAGCCACCCTTGGAGGAACCTTTGATTGCCACACCAATCTCCAAGGGAAAGAAAGAGTAGGAGGGTAGAAAGAAAGATGAAAACCTCTAACCTCAAAACCTCTACTCCTTGCTGGCTTCCAACAAACCTTATCAGGGCCAACCCTCCGTACTTTCCAAGAGTAAACAATGTCCATAAACCAGTCAAAAGATTCTTCCTCCCAATCCTGCGGTGAACGACGGAAATAAAAATTCCAATGAATCATCTTACCAGACCAACACATAACCTTTGCCACTGAAGAGCCCCTTGCCCTACTAAGACAGTAAAGATTTGGAAAAGTGTCTTTGAAAGTACAATCCCCACACCACACATGCTTCCAAAACTTCACTCTAGTACCATCAACCACATTATACCTTAGGAGTTTAGAGAAGTTCAACCAGCCACTTCTAACCACTTCTAATAAATCTCCATAGGCTAACACCATATGCACTTGTCTCCTTCTTCATGCACCAACCACCCCAAACATTCCCATATTTCGCCAAAGCTAAAGCTGAAAAAATTGAGGCATAACACCATATGCACTTGTACTTAAGGTCTTGGTTCTTCACTTAGCCAGAAATATCCCTGTTGATTGTCAAAAAGATTTACGGAATAAAGCAGTTGAGAATTGCTGCTAGATCCACATTTTTGTATTGATGGTATAGTAATGATCTGTTGATTGCTAGAGAAAGAAATTTTGTCCAGAAATAGAGTAGGCAAGAGAGTAAAGAATCAGAAAAGCAAACAAAGAGAAAATGAGAAAAAGGAAAACAAAAAAGAAAAAAAAAAATCTTGGGAATTAAGAAACTGTATTTTTACAAGGTATTGATTCCATCCTTAGTCCGTGAGTCTGTATGCTGGTTAGTCATTTGCTGGAATCAATGAAATACTTCACCTTGTGGTTGTGGCCAGACCCCAACTTCTCGTGTCCATAGACAGTCCTGTCTTAGAATGGAGTACATTAGGCCAGTTTTCATCCAAAAGAGCCCGTGTACTATCCTCTCTTGATAACGTTCTATTGGTGTTTCTAATTCTTTTGTTTATATGTTATTCCTTAGGGCTTAATGTGGAGCAGTTGGAGAGAGGAATGCATGCACTTTTGAGGGAAACAAATTATTGATAGTGCAGCTGAAGTAACTATTTTTGAAATCCCTATATGAGTGGCCAATGAGCTCTTGCTCGATTGACACCTCTTCCCCTTGCAAGTCTAGGTGGAGGGTGAGGTCGTGGGTTCAAGACCCACTGGGTCCGTGCGCAACTTACCAACAATAATAATAAAAAGAAATCCCTATATGAGTGGACATTGACTACAAGTCCTTTCTCTTCCCTGAACTTTATTAAATTCCTATCTCATTTGAATTTTGGATGATAGTTTACTTATATTTATTTCTTTTTGGCTCTTTGGTTCTATACTTCCAATGTACATAATGGTATCCCTTTTTGCACTTTTTAAATGAAATTTAGTTACTTATAAAAAAAGCACAAAATTCTTTTTAAGTTTGAAATATTACCAATTTTTTTCATCTCTAAAATTTAAAAAGTTCTATTTATGTCCTTGAAAATTTAAAATGCCCATGATTTTGTCATTTTGTCCACTTTTGTTAAGGTTTTTGTTAACATGGCCAACAGAATACATGTTTTAGAGATGAAAATAGAAAATGAACTAAATTTCAGAAACAAAATGAATATAATTTAGGTTTTATTTTTGACCCTGAAATATCATCAAGTTCTAATTTTATCCCTTCTGTCAAACATGTTGGCAAAAAACTTAATGATAGTGGATGGAAGGATGAAATGCAGAACATTTTAAATTTTAAGGATGATGGCATGGGCTATATTCCAACGATGAGACAGATATTTTAACTGGAAAAGAAAAAGAAACAGGTCTAGTACTAATGCTTTGTCCCTAAACTATTATAAGATTAGTAAAGCTTCTAATTTTTCTAACCAAAACAATTAAAGCCTAACAATTTGGTTTTTTCTTTTTAATTGCGAAAACGCTGGGTTTGAAATTGGTCTCAAGTTCCTAGTGTAGTATTGTTGAAGCTATATATATGGGTTTTGCTTCTAGGGATTTTCTGGCATTGGTCAAAAGCAACAAGGGGTCAATGATGTAGGAAGTGTGTTTAGTGAGCCTTTTGGTTGGAGTGTATCTGCAGTAGCAACAGCTTGTACCTCCCGTGAAGTTTGTAGTAAATCCTAGGAATATTCCTTCCCCATAGTACATTGGTTTCAATGTTGTTGAGTATGGGATCTTGACTAGCCTGGCTCTCTTAATGTGATTCATTTATAAGTTCTGCTCGGTGATGTATTTAATTGGTTGGAATTGGCTTTATGCTTAATCCTTTTACTTATCCATCCAAGCTTGGTTTTTGTTTGAATCTTCGTGAATAGTGAATTGGTTGGTATCTTTGGCCATGGTTTTGTTAAGTGAACCACGTATACCATGTGTTTTGTTTCTTATGTGTTCCTAATTTGTTGAATTCTCTTATTTTTATGCTTTTTCTGGCACGATATGGGTGTTTTTGTTCTATGTTTTAGAAATGTAGTTAATATTAATTGTATGATTTGGAAATAGAGGCCAGAAGCTGTAACCTGACTAACGTAAGTCATGAATTTGACCATGTAATGCTACCTTGTACTTGCACATGATGTTATGTTATGTCACATGTGCACTACGCTGTTATGTATTAATGAAATTGTTTTAGATTAAATGACCAAATTCACCATTTTGTACTAGTTTAATTATTTAAGACGATTGGTAATTTGTCATGGTATCATTGGGTCATGCCATGTTCTGGATCTTATAGCAAGTTGGTCAGGTAGGAGTTGTTGACTCAAAACTAAGTTGCTTTGGAGTATGATCCCTCATTTTCTTATGTGGGTCATATGAAGGGAGAGGAATACACGTACTTTTGAAGGCGATAAAAGGTGAATTCATTTCTTCCTTCAGACTTTGTTAGAATGGGCAAATGCTTCGGGTTTTGTTACCTTCATGTCTCTTCCTGACATGCTTGATTTTTGTACCTTCATTACTGTTTAGATTTTTTCTTTGTTGTCTCTTAGCACACTGCCTGTGTGCCCTGTTCCTTTTTTTCTTTTTGACCTATTTCAATTTTAATGAAGTTTATTAATTATCAAAAAAATTTATCATGGTATCAAAAGAAGAGGTTTTGGATTCAAATCCTGTCTCCATCTTAAATCCCATTTATAGAATTCCCATGTGTTTGGCCCCATTTAATAAGGCCAGTTTAGGCCACATGGAAGGGGGAATGTTAGATTAAATGATTAATTCACCATTTTCTAACAGTTTAAGTTTTTAACACAATTGATATTGATCAGAAATGGTGATGTAATCATGACTACATAAGGATATACTTTGTATTTTCCACTTTTGTAGGCAGTGTTCCTGTGTTGCATCAACAATTGGTAATTGATCAGAAATGGTGTTGTAACCATGACTAAATGAGGATATACTTTGTATTTTCCACTTTTGTAGGCAGTGTTCCTGTGTTGCATCAACTTGAAGTTTGAATAAATGGAGAAGCTTGAGTTAAACTTAAAACCCTATGAGATAATCAAACTCTCTTTTATTTTATATCATTAAAGCAAGCCAAAAATAAGCTTCTCAAGTAAATATATGATTGTTTTATATTCACTTCAAGCAAATATCACTGCACTAAATTAACAAGTGATTTTATTTTTGAGAGGAAAATTAATGAGTAATTTAGGATCAATTTATTCCTTATAATTATTTGAACTTTCTAAAAAAAGAAAAGAAAAATCTTTTCTCAACTATGTAAATTTGATTGCTATTTCTTAGTATTATCTGCTGTTACTACTTCTATGTACCTGTAATCCAAGGTAAGCTTAAGGCCCCCATCAACAACAAACACCCAAACTATTGTATCTCTCTCGTGCACCCCCATGGGACCATTGGTAAAAATGGGAATTTAATGCAGGTCTTTAACAACAAAGAGTCCATACCAGCCAAAGTAGCTGCACCTTGACTTACATTTCCCACTTAATGCTTTCATCTCCAAAGCATTGACGTTCTTTCATTCATGTCTAACCATGTCAAAGGAACTCTTAACTGTAATGGTTACAATGTGCGGTGATGCTAGATCAGTCTAAAGGTCATGATTAAAAAAATAATTGTTAACTTTATGGTGGAACTGCAGCGTGTATGTACTATTTTGAAAATGCGTTTTAGTCATGGTCATGATAGCTAGAGTGTATGACTAATTAGTTGAAAGGCCACATAACACCTATCATATATGGCTAATGTGATACCCTGGATTGCTTATATTGTATTGAATTGTTTGTGTGCGTATTGAGTTTCACATCAGGCGTGTATTAAGTGGATCTAGGCTATATAAGATTATGAGGGGTCTCAATTGTAATTTGACTAGTTCTTTTAGGATATAGCACAGATGTTAATATTTTCCTAGAATAGTGACAAATGGTAGCAGAATGAACCTAGTAATGCTATGTGGCTTGGTTGAACCACAACGTGACGCGAGCGTTGACTAGAATGCCATGATTTTAAGTGGGGGGAGATTGTGATGTCCTAGATTGTTTGAATTGTCTGGATTGATCTGTATCAGTGTGTTGTGTGGCTGTGTGGTGAGTCCCCTATTGGGCATGTGCTAGGTAGATTTATATAAGCGATTGTGAGGAGCCCTTTTTGTGACACTCTAAAATAAATGTTAATACATTGTTATTCTAACATCTTGGCAAGATGGCCGCACATGTTGTTTGGGAGGTGTCAACCATAAATTTTTTATCAGCACATTACACGGTCATGCAGTGGGTGTTGAACCCATGACCTCACTCATTAAATGTTCCTTCAAAGGATTCCACCAGAAATTTCATACCCTTTATTTTTTGGTTGATAATTAACTTATAAAGGAAAAGTTATTTATCTTACTTCCATCAGTTTGATGTGAGGGTTCTGCGGTCACAATATGAAAGGCCAATAAACATTTACAAGAATGTGAATGCTAAATGTTAGTTTAATGCCATTCGTTCATTTGCATGTTTGTATATAAGGCATATGTGTGCATATATGTATATGACTAAGGAGTCAATAGTCATTTGGTGCAAAAATAAATTGATAGTGAAGATGCTACCCTACATGTGCAATCTTAATGATCTCAAAATTATATATAATAAAGTAGGAGCTAGGTGGGATGTCTTGTTTGACATTCTAATATTATACAAGCTATACAGGGAGGGACTAGCCCCATCTACTTGTGAGGATATAAATTAGGTGGCTACCTATATGACCATATGCTCATCTAGATTACAAATTGATTGTTGGTGGCTTCTGATTTATGCAAACTATTATTTGGCTTTAGGAAATGACTAGTTTCATTGAAGTTACTGTCTACTGCTTACTTTTGGATGATTGCATTCCTCAAAATTATGAGGTTTACATAACTAAAATCTTGTTTGAATAATGCTGGATGTTTTCTTTATTGGCTAAGTGATTTAATAATGCAGTTTCATTACATTTGTTAATGTAATTTCTTAACATCCATAAAACATAAGTTGAGGCAACTGTTCTTAGTTTTGAGCGTTGTTTGCCAATTTGAGCTTCTCTGGTTTTGTACAATCACCACTCAAAGCATGGCACATGTTTTGGAGCACACTGTTCTTATTGACCAAAATACAGTGAGCAATAAGCTGATTGTAAATTTTCCTTCATTACCAAGAAATGCTTCTCTTGTGGTGATGTCTGCTTTAATTTCCTTTCAATTGGTCCGACCAGTGTTTTCTGAAAGCTTGAATTTGATTTGCAGGTTTTACCCTATTTCTTGGATTCATAATTGACCGTATGCATCACTATCTCCAAAAGCTTATTGGATTGAGGAGTAGCGTGGGAGCTTCAAAAGAGGAAGTTGAAAGGCTTCAGAAAGAAAAGACGGAACTCAAAGAAAAAGAAGAGAAAGCTTCCAAGGAGATAAAGCGGCTGCAAGAAGAAATAGCTTCTCTATCAGAGAATTTGAAGAAGGTGAAGCTAGAATCTGAAGAGAAAGATAAGAGAGTTGAATCTGCTGAAAGCCATGTTGCTGCCCTTCAAAAACAAGCCGCAGACCTACTTCTTGAATACGATCGGCTTTTAGAAGACAACCAAAATCTTCAGACTCAGGCTATGGGATATAGATAGGACTTAATTCTAAAAGACACCAAGGTTTAGTCTTGGCAGTTAATTTTGGTCACTAGTGACGTTGATGAAAAGTCCCATGTTTCAAGGAAATGGTCTTTATTTATTCGGCCCTGCCATTGGGAAAAGTGGATGGAATAGGTTTGTTTTTTGGTCCACTGTTATTGAAATTTTAGTTAGTCCACTTCAATGTTGTTCTAGTTGATAGCCACTATTCTTCTCTTTCAGTTTTCTGGAACAGATATCATAATTTTGTTTACTAATTTTTTCTGTGAGATAAATGTTACTAGTCTGAGGTTTGGTTATGTATCAGTTAAAAGGGTGTTAGTGATTTAATACAACAAATGCAAATAGAAAGAACAAAAAATGAAAGATAAATGTAATTAAACAATTGAAAAGAGTGAATTCACTTGCATCAATGGAAGAAGTGATTATGGTAGATTTTGTGCTTGGACCTATCGGTATCCAAGTGTAGAATGCAAAAAGTACTTGAAAATCTATGCCACCAGACTTATTCCTTTGATAAGAGAAACATCTTTGGTATTTTTTTTTTTTTTTGTGTGTTTTTTGAGGGTATGATATATTTTCAAATGTTTTAATTTTTATCACATCTTTATAAATATTTAAAAAAAAAAATTAAGACTAGAACTGGAAATAGCGATTTTGAACAAATTGGGCACCCTACCTCTCATAGGTGCCATCGAAGAGCCTTCTGATGAGTAGATGGAGATACAAGAAAATAGTTGTTTTGATGATGCTTAAAGCTTAATGTGTTCTCTCTCTCATTTTTGTAATATGATTTTCCGCAAAATCATCTTATCAAAGTTGTCGTTACTAACTTACTATTATGAAATTATGAAAAATATGAGTAGTTTATCTTCAGTTATATAGTATATATAGGGCCAAAAGCAATTTAACTCCCTTAACTTCTCTTTGGAGACCAAGATATTTATAGCAAATTAGCATGTCTAGGTGTCATGTATCACGCATCCTGGCATCTCAAGACAACAAGATTCTACAAATAACAAAATTGGGGAATTTTGTCAATTTCATTACATGGGGAGCAAAATTTGACCCCCAAAATATGGTTGTTTAACAAATTTGAAATGTGACTTATACCTTCATTGCCAAAGAAAATGCACATTTGAAATGTCACTTATGCTGAAACAAATACTCTAAAATGTTGCCAAGGCTCTCTTGTTTTTCTACAAAATTTTCTAGTAAACTTGTTTTTTTTTTGCAATTGTTTCTTGAGTGAACGACCCTTCTTACTTGAGTAAATTCTTCAATAATAGAAAAAAAAAATTCAGACTAAAAGTCTCACTTATCTCTCACTCAAGCAAGATCTTTACAGAAAGTTGCTTGTCCTTTGCTGGAGCAGAACTTAAATCACTTGAGCAAAACTAAATTTTGCTAGAGAAAATTCAAATCTTGATTAAGTGAGATTTTGAAAAATTCAATTTAATTTTACATTAAAATACTCTTATTCTTCTAATTACAGCCATGTATAACTTCAATGTGGTAAAGGGTAGGAAATATCTGTCCTAAGATAGATTATAGTATCATACAACTCTTTCAAGTGATTACATAATTAGCATGCATTTGACAACAAACAGAAGAAAAATACAAACTACATCAAACTAAATTTATCATGGTCCATCCCAACAGATTTGATTACAAGGGAAGAAGTATATTGTTCATAATCAATGACAATGCTTTCTGTGCGTCCAGTCCTTGCCAGCAACACCAATAACTATTACAACTTCAGTCCTCCCTATTGCAAACCAGCAGAAAGAAATAACACAAGTTAATAAACAAAAGTGGGTCTAGAAATGGACTTATATCTAATTACAAACATCAAGTTTAGATTGAATAAAAACTCAAATGCATATTGACTCAGCCAGAACCACTTCTTAATTAAAGTGACATACATATGAAATCAACCAATGTTTAGTCCAAGGTAATATAGGATACTAAGGATGGTATGAAGACTTTGGAAATTTTGATGAAAAGAAAGTTAAACAGAGCAAATACATCAATTTGGATATGATAAATTTTTGGTAACTACTAGAAGTATTTGTCCATCAAAATTTTGAAAAAAATTCTAAATTCTAAATACTTAATACACACACACACACACACACACAAGATTTTATTAGAATTTTGCCCCCTGGCCCTAACATAGATCTGCCAATGCAGACGTCATTGCAGGAAATTCTGGAAGCGGGACTGAGTTTACTGAAAGACTCCCAGCAAGCCAACATGCGAGGCTAGCTGTGATAAACCCAACTGGTTGTCCTGATATGATGGGGCTAATGAACTAAGAATATAGGCAGTTTTAGTTTGTAGCATGTCACAAAGAAGGGCTGTAACGCTATGGTGTGGAGCATGGTATATTAGTTCAACAATCAGTAGCCTAATGTTATATTCACACATGTAATCTTTTCAATTACAACTTTGCTTATTTCTTTCCTCAATACTATCAATCATCAATTAATAAAGAAGCCATGTAGTGCCTTACTGTTTGCTTGAACTCTGTGTATTATCATGCTGTTATGAGACGAAGCCCACACTTCTGCACTGCCAAGCTCAGGCAACAGCTTGCAGCTTTCAGCTTCAATGTAACAGCCACATCCATTCACCTAGATGGAACAACATGATATTGATTTCCAAGTGACAGACAAATAAGACAATGAAAAGTTTCTAATTCCAAATTGTCATCAAGAAATACCTTAGGCTCTATTTTTCTTAATACAAAAAACTTAAAAATAAATCAAACAAAAAAGTTGGGTCCCTTTCCCTTCCCCCTGTTTCTTAATACATTATTCTTATTCATCAAACCAAAAAGTTGCATTAGTTTAACTATTGATTTAATTGCGTCTTTACTTCACATATGTATTCAAATATAACAGCATAATGAATCAAGGTCTATTGTATTCAACAAGAAAACTTTGTAAATAATTTCATTGCCTAAATCTACCTATTTCTATAAAAACTAATTAGAAGAAGCAAAAGGAAAAATCTCTTGAATCTACCTTTGAAATGATTGATGAAGTGAGGAAAAAAATAACACAAACACATGGTTGGCCTGAGAGAAGGCAACCTCTGGTGAAAAACAGCCCTAATTTTCTTCTTTCCTTTTGAATACCAAGAGAGCAACAAGAGTATCTACTTTACCCCACAAAATTAATAATCATGAGTGTGCTATCTGTTGCACATATCTTCTTTGATCCAGACAATGCCACAGTTTCTCCTCACCAATAAACTACAAAGTCCAGCAACTTCATCGTATCCAGTATGGGGAAACTAGCAGAAATAAGAATCACAAATTACTGAACTCAAATGAAAGCATATATGCCAATGAATTTAAAAACGAAAAATGAAATATAAAGCTACAAAAAAAATCTGTAAAAGGGAGAAAGATATCGGTGACTTACAAAAAATTCAGCTGTATAGATTCATCAAAGCCACCACTTTCATTGGGATTTCTCTTCCTCTCAATCAATGTTACATTGTCCTTGTGTGCTTAAATTCCCAATCCAATTTCCCAAACATGGAATGAATCTTTCAATTAGATTAGAGGTACCTTCTCCATTAGTTCCATTCTCATCCCTATCATACTCATCATGGCTTTCACTTAGTTTTGGTATCTTTTGCTGAATCTTCCAAATCACTTTCATAAGGAGTGATGCTACAGCTGCTGCTGCTGCATCCACGCATAGTTTGGTTCAGATCTTCAATGTCTTGCTCGTATGCCCAACAGGCCCCGCATTTTGTAACCTCTAATCCTAGACCTTCGGTTTCAAATCCAATCTCAATTTGACCAAATCCATTAGCATCCATGAACAAATGATTCATGGTTCACCCTTTTCCAATGTTAGTAATACTAGTGGCTAGAGGTAGAGGATTCCCTGCCTCACGTATGGTTTTTCACTCCTCTTGCTTATGCAGAATGGACATGAGCATGATCTGAAGGAGAGGCAGTGTCAACAGCAATCTGCACTGAAGGAGAGGCAGTGTCAAAAACAAAAACAATTGACAGCTTAAGAGCCAATATATTAGCATAACATTGTAAATATTTTCTAATTTACAACATGGACATCAATAATGACAGCAAGCAGAACCATTCGATGTCCTGTAAAATGGAGCACCAAACCAGAAAACACAAAGATGCTTGGGATTTAATACCAATGAGAAATTAATATATATTTGTTGTGTGTTATAACATTATATATATATATATATGCAACAAAGTTTTTTGGACTTTTTCATAGATGAGCCCCAAATACAGCAGAAGCAGCAGAGAAACCATTCATGAGAATATTTTCAGTAGAAAAAGTCACGCCTTAAACTCTATACTAAATACCAGAGAATACCTATTCAAATTGCGGCACTCCTTACAGCAGAAATACAATCCAGGAATTACTTACTTTGTCGGCCCAGCTATCAGTACTGGATGGTTTACAAATGTTCAAGGCTACAATTATAAGCAGCACAAGTATTCAAGCCCTAGCTTTGGCTTTTTCATTGATGCAGGAGCATCAAAAGGTCTGATTTCAATTACAGCAGTAGCAACAATAATCCAGCAGGAAGGTTAGTTCAGCAGTACATTCAGTCAGCCAGCAGCCTAGCCTAATGAAACTTGTTATTTGCAGCAGCCAGCTGGTGATCACTTAAGGAGATTAACTGAGTGTCTGAGTCTTTGCCAATTCATATGGAAGCAGTTGGAAGGAGCTTGGAGGGCTGGAAGTCTCAGCTGTAACAGTCAAGTTAGAGGCAAGTTATTTAGGCTTGTAATCAAATAGTAGGCTAAAGGTTGCTAGAGAGCAGCAAACATTGAGAACCTTTTGTAATATGTTAGTTAGGATGTTAAGTGGTTATTTAGTCTAGTTCAATAGTAGATAAGATCAGATCAGGTTGATTTTTTGGCTGCACTCTGATACAGCCTGTATAAATAGGCATTTAACCTTCTGTTGTAATCAGTAAGTTTTGAAGTTAATATGTAGCCTTGAGTGCTATTTGAGAGAACTAGGTGTTTTTTGCATAGGTGCTATCCACCTATAAGCTTCTCTAATCAACTTGCATCCTAATTAATCAACCAAGCCAAAATAGCCACCCTACTTATCATTCATTTACTGAAGTATGTTCAATAAACCATGAAAGAACCAAAACATTAAGAATATTAAGAACAGTAGTTTTACTAGCATCAAGGCTCGTATAAAGCTTCTCATTATATATATATATATATATATATTTTACTTACTAGAAAAAATCATTGTTTAAGTTTAAGAAAATTAAAGAATAATAAGGGCTCATTTAAATCTTGAGGATATATTTTCCAGCGCAGGTTGACATACAAAGAACAATATAAATCATGCACATGAGACCAATCAATCCAAATTGGGATATTGTCCTATAAAATGTCTGTGGACACTATCACACAGATCGTATACACAAGCAGTATGCTTCTCTCACACAGATCATATACAAAAATGATATGCTTCTCTCATTTGTTACTTCCTATGACCACTCAAAATGAAGTGAAGTGCTAGTAATCATGTATTCTAAATTCATTTTCTTTTACGTCCATGCAAATCTAATTCAACTATAACCTACAAATAACAATGATCTCAAACCTCTTTAAGTTTTCAATGTTTATCCAAAAGATAAGAAAATATATAAAATATAGGCAATATTAATCTATCTAGTTTGGTTACCCATTTTGCAATAAAATTTCCCATTCTATTAAACTTCTTATCTTAGATAACCAGCATCCATATCCTACCAATGATTAATCGATAAGGCAGAGTGCTGGAGTCTATGATCTAAAATCAAATTGTGATTTCCATAACAGAAGAGCAAACATATAAGATCTAATCAAAATAGAAAATAACAGATCATGTAGGACAGTTTTCAACTTTGAAAAATTTGATTGACAAGAAAATTGAACTGAGCAAACGCAAATTTCATTATATATATAGGCATTGCGAGAGTAACAAGAGTGCAGATTTTACTCACCAACATAATTGAACAAAAATGATGAGCACACAATTTGTTGCACTCTTCTTGTCTGCTAGTAGTTTGACAATTTTTCCTCCCCAACAAAGTCCAGTAACTTCATCAAAGCTACCAGGTTCACTAGGATTCCTCTTCATCACAAATAGAACTACCTTCTGTGCAAAAATTCCCAATCCAATTTTCAATTAGATTAGGGTGCTCTATTCACTTTTTGGAAAAGCCACAACAACCAGTTTTTTGTTTGTAGTATGTCACAGAGAGCTGTAAAATCTTACCATTCTAAAAAAAAAAAAAAAAAACTCTTTTAAATAAGTCTATTGACAGAAGACTAGGAGGTGGATGGCATAACATTAACTTAAGAATAGCTCAAAAGTCACAAAGGAAGCAGTGAAAGTAGAGGAAAAATTATTCTTGTTTTCCCGTTTTCCCTAAGCATGGTATCAACGGATATCTTCAGTCTTTCAGGTTATACTTCTTGATTACAACTTCTAGTTCTACTGGGTCTTATTACACCATTATAGTTTTGCTTATTTCTTTCCCTAATATAAATTATAAAATAATAAATGAGACCCCATTTGTAAGATAAAGAAGCCATGCAGTGCCTTACTGTTTGCTAGAACTCTGCATATCATCATGCTGTTATGACTTATGAGACAAAGCCCACACTTCTTTACTGCAAAGCTTGGGCAAATGCTGGCAACTGAAAGCTTCAATGCAACTGCATTGATTCAACCAATCTGAAAGTGATGCCCACCATATATATGATATATAGGACACCCACATCCATTCACCTAGATGGAACAGCATGACATCAGTTCCTAGTGACAAACAAGTAAGATGATGAAAAGTTTCTAATTCCAAATTGTCAACAAGAAATACCTTAGGCTCTATATTTCTTAATACAGCAAACATGAAAATAAAACAAGGGTTCTTTAGATGGACAGAAATTTTTGGAACCACAATGCAAATGCTCTTAACTCTTAAGCCATATTAGTTACTGATATGGACAAAAAGAATATTTTGAAAACAGAATCAGATTTTATAGACAAAAATTAAACCAAAAATTAAAACAATGCCACACTTGAATAGAAAAAAAGTGTAATTTTTAGAAGTTTAGAATAGCTCATATTCTATCCAAATTGTAAATGAGTAGACCCCAAGCCTCCAGCAAAAACCAATCTCACTCTCCCTCCCTCCCTCCCATCATGATTCCCATCCACAAACAAAAAACAACATGTTCACTCCACCATCATGGCCCGCTCTTAAACACCCTAACCCCAACTCCTCCTCTCCCACCACCACCACAACCACCACCCTCCTCCTCCTCTCCACCTCAACCTCATAATCACCCGCTGCTCCCTCCTCCTCTCCACCACTTCACTCTCCCTCACCACCACCACTCCGCAACCACCCTCACTAGCCTCTCCTCCACTTGACACCACTATCACCGACCGTATCTTCATGGACTTCAGCCTCTGCCCCACCACTTTCCTCCCCAACACCAACCCAACTCTCTCCCCTGACCCCTCCACTCCTCTCTGCACCAAATCCTTCCTCTTAGGCTGCCTCATTCTTGGCCTCTATGGCCACCTCGTCCCTCTTACTGTCTCCAACTTCAGTCCATGTGTTCCTCCACTTCCTCTTCCTCATACAAGAACACCCTCGTCCACAAAATCTTTCCACTAATATGGCTTAAGAGTTAAGAGCATTTGCATTGTAACATTATTCTTATTCATTAAAAAATCAAAAATCAAAAATCAAAATGAATTAAATGGGGTGAGTTTTCTCTTTATGGCATTTACTACATTTTTCCAATTCCAGTATTGTTGTAAAATCAAATGGAAAGAAGTAAATTTGGGCCATTTTTCACCAAAGAGTTCAGTCTTTTCTCAGGCCAGCCATGTGATTTCTTTTTCCCACAACATAAGTGAACAAAAAATAAAAAAATGCAAATGGTTGAAATCAAAAAATGCAGATGGTTGAACTCAAATGAAAGCATATGCCAATGAATTTAAAAAAGAAATATATAGCTACAAAAAAAAGATCCGTAAAAGGGAGAAAGATATCAATGACTTACAAAAAATTCAGAGGAAAAAGATTATCAGCTGTACAGATTCATCAAAGCCACCACTTTCACTGGGATTTCTCTTCCTCTCAATCAGAGTTACATTGTCCTTGTGTGCTTAAATTCCCAATCCAATTTCCCAAACGTGGAATGAATCTTTCAATTAGATTAGAGGTACCTTCTCCACTGGTTCCATTCTCATCCCTATCATACCCATCATGGCTTTCACTCAGTTTTGGTATTTTTTGCTGAATCTTCCAAATCATCCTCATAAGGAGTGATGCTACAGCTGTTGCTGCTGCTGCACCCACGCATAGTTTGGTTCAGATCTTCATTGTCTTGCTCGTATACCCAACGGGCCCCGCATTTTGTGACCTCTAATCCTGGACCGTCGGTTTCAAATACAATCTCAATTTGACCCAATCCATTAGCATCTACTTGACTCCAATTTTCTTTCAATTTCTGATCGAATGATTTATAGGGATAGTAACCCAGGTAAAGATGATACGATTCAATCTTACCAAATTGTTCCGAAAAAGGAAAGCCACCGAGTGTCGATTTGCTTTCATCTCCGTTGGCTTTCATGTAACACCAAAGCCTATGCGTAAATATATAACCTCCACTAGTCTTATCACCTGAAGGAAGTTGGTGAAGTGGATGATGTTGGCGGAGTACAAAAACTGCACACACAGCGACTCCCTTCAATTTATCTGAAGGCACTTGCAAATTCACTGAAGTCCCCACACTTTGATGCCTAAACCATTTCGGAATTTCTCTTCCAGGAATTGTAATATAATAAATGGGTTCATCTGCCTGAAACATACAAAATTACAAAATCATTATATTTAGAACCTCACAAGCAAGAGAGAGAGAGAGAGAGAGAGAGAGAGAGAGAGACCTTAAATTGAATGTGATGTCTTAGCATTGTTAATAACATGTCACCGTAGTCTTCATTGTTAATCAATTTAACACAATTGAGAAGACAGAGGAACGGATAAGGACCATCTTCAGGTCTTAATGGTAATATTTCCAGTGAGGTACAACCATCTGCATCAATAACCCCAATATTTGATGGAAGCTCTGGCAAAGATCGAAGATGTATGCAACCACACAGACGAAGAGTCTTCATATTAGATAGTTGAGTGGTACTCTCAGGAAGGCAAACAAAATTATTTCCCCTGAGATCTAAATATGTTAAAGAGGACAAACAACCAAGACCATCAGGGATTGCTTGAAGATTGCAATAACTTAGATTCAATTCGGTCAAAGACCATAAATTAGAAAGAGAACGCCCTAACATGCCCGTGGGATCTACTCTTCTTTTTCCCATTAAAGGAAAATTGATGAGTTTATTTGATGATATAGATGATAAGCCTTCACATCCACGAAGAGATAGTACTTTGAGATTTTTTAAGAGAACCAACGAAGAGGGTAATTCTGTTATAGCAGTTTCACTCACATCTAGCTCCTCAAGACTTTTGATATTCCCCAAATTCTCTGGCAGTTCATTAAGTTTTGAGCAGCCAGACAAAGTAAGAATTTTTAGAGACATCAAATAACAACAAACATTTGGAAGACTTGAAAGGTTTTTGCAGTCTCTTAGATCTAATTTAGTAAGGCCAGTTAAATGCTCTGTTGATAATGGTAGATCTTTTATAGCAGTCCGCTCAAATAAAGTTCTGACAAACGTGACATATTTCCAACAATTCTGGAAACTTCTTTAGTCTTGAACAACCAGAAAGAATAAAAATTTTAAGAGATTCCAAGTTGATCTTAGGTGGAAGGTTCTCAAGGCACTTGCAACCATTTAGATCCAATCGAATAAGACATTTGAGATTTCCAAGAGATGCATGAATCTTAGATAGTCTTATACAACGTTGAAGAATCAATTGCTTAAGCTTTGGGGCTCCACTAAGGTCCGGCATCTCAATCAAGTTTTGGGAGTCACTAAGGTCAATGAGTCTTAACTCATCTAAATTCTGTTATACACCAAAAAAAAAATTATTAGATAAACTCAAGTATTAATGAAAAGGAAGAAAATACACATTTACTTGAGTGAAAATCTTACCATAATTCCTTTCCATAGGTGTTTGATACGGCTGCAATGCATTCTGAGTTCAACAAGTTTGTTTGGTTGAAAACCAGTTGGTATGGATTTTAAAGGATATCTGTACCATTCTATATAGCGTAACTCATTAGAAAGATAATTTAGACCTTTTGGAAGTTGCATAGTACCATTTATGAAGTCTTGTGGAAATTTCTCATTACCAATTTTAAGCAATCTCAAATTTTTCATCTTTGAGAAGGCTTCAGCACTCAAGTGTTCCATTTTTTGAATAGGAACTGTTTAGCATTATGCCTTCAACTGCCTTGGTTCCCTAATAACCAAAAACAATGAATTTAGAATAATTAGTAAATTCTTAGAAAATTTTATAATAACATATATACTTCTTAAAATTTAGGTTTATACTAGTCAACTTACAGTATTATTCTTCAATACATGAATGACATCTTCATCAATCCACAACCTACTACGTCCACCAGGCTCTTTAGGGGATTTTGACGAACAATTTGTTGACCCATATCTTGCAGCAAATCATGCATCCACAAAATTTCCATTTTTATTAATGGTTATGAGAGAGATTTGTCCATAAGAACACCAATATTGTAGTCTGGATAATAACCAAAACTTTTTAATATATCTCTTATGCAATCTTTTTTTTCTCCTTTGAAAAAACATGCAATATCTAAAAACAATCCTTTTTGTGAATTTGTAAGCCCATCAAAACTTATTTGAAGTACATCCAAAATATTTTCACTAGGTTCTGCTTTTAGTTTATCTAGGGCACTTTTCCATTCATTATGCTTTTTTTACCAAACAACAAAGAACCTAAAACTTTAAGAGCTAAAGGAAGGCCTTTAGCATAATTCACAAATCCATAGACAAATCCACATAATTTTCTTCAGGATGAGGTTTTTGGAAAGCACTCAAACTAAAAAGCTCAAAGCTTCATTGTCATTCAACCCCTTGGCTGTATATATATCATTCACACCACATTTTATCAATAAATGGCTATTTCTGCTTGTTACAACGATTCTACTCCCTGGACCAAACCAATCATGTTTTCCTGCTAATGCTTCTAATTGTTCTTCTCCATCCACATCATCAAGAACAATAAAAACCTTTATATTACGTAATCTACGCCTTATAACATCGATTCCCTCATAAACATTCCATATATTTATTTCACTTTCCATGAAGATCTTAGAAAGAAGTTGTTTTTGTAAAGAAACTAGACCTTGTTTTTTAGTTTCATCTCTAACATTAGCTATAAAGCTACTAGCTTCAAAGTTATTAGAAATTCTTCCATAAATTTCTTGTGCAAGAGTTGTTTTGCCCATTCCGCCCATCCCACATATCCCAACAAAGCGAACACCACTCAATCCTTCACCTAAGTATGAATCTAACATTTCCTCCACACAAGAGTCCATTCCAACAAGGTCCTCAAAACACTTGAGAATTTATGATACAACTCAGTGCATATCCTTCCAACGATTTCTTTGATAACTTTTGATTCATGCCTGCAAAGAAAATTGCAAAACAATAATTTTGATGAGGCAAAGCTAGCCAAATTTAAAGATAAAACATTAAGCATATAATCATAGTCTTAGATTCGTTCAGCCACATTGAGAATGCCTAATTATATTTAGTCCTCTTCGTTTTACATTTCTTGAATGCTATTTTCAATGCCCTTTTTTCATAATAAAAAATAAATAAAACAATTGAAGTATTAACTGTATAATCCTACTTTTCTCCTAACCACTTGCTTTGGACATTTTTACTTGCTTATATTTTTTCTTCATATAAAAAAAATGATGTATTAACTGTATAATTCTACTTTTCACCTAACCACTTGCTTTTGATATTTTTACTTGCTTATTAAGACAATTCTGCCAAAAACATAAAGTAGCAATTCGAATGAAAATGTTACGGGTGGGTGGATAGCTTATATAAAGCAAAGCTATGTAGACTCCATAAGTCACATGTACAATGAGGATTACCAAGTTCGTGACATTTTGCTCATATTGGGTAATTTAGGGACTACCATGCCAAACTATGCAAATCCAAAGTCCAATTTGAGATTATAATTTCCAAAGTTTGTAATATACATTAGCCGCGAACTTATGCGTTGCGCATGATAATTATTTTTATGGTAGTTTTATTAAATTTTTTTATACTAATTAAACTAATTTAATAAAGAGTCATGTATTTTGTAATAATATTTTTATTTATTATAAAAATAATTGTAAAGTAATATAGGAACAATTAGCCCATAAATTCAATAATTTTTCTCAACTAAAATGAAAAAAAAATACAATTTTCTCAAAAATTCAAAAGGCAAGTAAACGAAAATATTTATTTTTTAATAAAATTTATTTATAAAATTTTGTGAATCATTAAAAAGAATATAAAATTTGAAAATTATTCTTTTAGTTTTAAACAAACTTTCTCAAACTTATTTTTTCTGCCTATAATCCAAAACACTGAAAAAAGTAACTAAAAAATAATAATAAAACTTAGCTATGATTAATTGGACCAATTAGGAAAACAATTTGTTATTTATAATCTACTACGGTTTCTTCTTTGTAGAAATTGTAATTTCTCATTAAATCCAAAACACATTATCAAATAAAAATTATTAGCAAAATCTAAGAATTAAATTTTATATATGCATTGCTATTATATAATAATAATAATAATAATAATAATAATAATATTTATAATAATAATAATAATAATAATTTTAATAAAAGTAAAATTGTGAAAGATAAAATTTGTCTCTCATCCAATAATTATTGTTTAGCCAACCTTTGCTTTTCTCTAAATAAATAGCATTATAGAGTACTTCTAATACAATTATTAAGAGAAATTTGTTCCCCACAAATTTAAAAAATAAACAAAAATAATTGTTTATAGTTTAACATCTTTGAGCACTATAAAAATCATGCTATCAAATTACAATAACTATCAAATTAAATTATTCAAATCATGCTATGTAGTAAGATAATATTATATTTTTATATTTAATCCTTTATGACGTAATAGGATAACATTTAACAATCAAAGAGAGAAAAAAAAAACACAATAATTTTAAAAAAAAAAAAACTGAATCCATTAACCTAAAGTAGATTAAAGAATATAAAAAATTATCAACTTTTATGCAAGAAAAATAAAAAATAAAAATCCACCCAAAAATTGAGTGTGTGAGAGAGAGTTGAGAGAGAAGTTTTTTTTTTTTTGTAAGGGAACCTATTTTCATAAAATGAAATAAATAGATTACAAATTTATAGATATGAATAAGAAAAGACAAAAATAAAAGAAGATGAAGGGAAAGATGAAGAATGATATAATGTAGAGGGTATATAATGAGAAGTCTATTTTAGAAAGATCGGAGAAGTTGGGGAGATGAAAATGTATGAGAGGGAGAAAGGTTGGAGAAGTATAAATATGAAATAAAAAAAATATTAAAATAATTATAAGAAAATGGAAAGAAAAAAATAATGACGTGATGCTAACGTGGCTCAACATGAGCGTAACAGTATTAAACGCTACGATTCAGCTTTTAGTAATATATAGATGGAACAAAGAAATTAATTGCAAGATGTGTTATGGGAGCAATTTTAGAGATATTAGGGGCCAAATTTGTTGTAAGGGCCAAGTCTCTCTCTCTCTCTCTCAATTTTTTATTCTTTCTTGTAACTTTAATTTAGGTTGAAAAATCATTGTGTTATTTATTTATTTATTTTATAACTCTATTTTGGGTTAATATGTTTTGGGGTTGTATTTTTGAGTTCCCCATCACAAGTAGTCTTTCTTCCTTTTATATCTTTGGTTTGATTTTTGTTTGAGTTAATACTTAGTTATTTTGGAAGTGAGAGTTTGAATTTATATCAAAACATAATATTAGCTACATATTTGAATGTGCCTATCAATTATTTGAGTAATATTAAAAAGTAATTTTGTTATGAGTTATGATTATCATGATAATCTCCTTTAAGAGAATGAGGAACTTAAATAATTTATTTGAATCTTAAAAAGGTTAGTTGTATAAAAAAAAAAAACAAACACACTATAATATAATTTCAAAGAATATGGATCAGCTCATAAAGGAATAATATTAATTAAACACACCAAAAATAGTAGAATGATATATTGGTAGAGATAGAAAGATGAAAAATAATTTTAAAAATTGTTTAATTTTTAAAGAGAAAAAATTATTTTCAACAAATTTTAAAAAACATAATAATATATTATATAACAATTACAAAATAATTATTTATTCTTATACAACGATGAATTTGTGACTAGTTATATTAAAAGCAGTAATCCTACATTGAAATTAAAAGAAGGAGAAAGGTATGTTAGTCCCTAAAAATAGAGTGGTGATGTAACTTTGTTGAGTGTGTGTGTGATAGTTAGAAGCAAAGTTTTGTCTTGTGAAAGAGATAAAGACTAAGTTTTGCCTAGTGAGCATAAAGTTTGAGCTGGAGCTTTTTTATGGGAAAAATAATTTTAATTTGTGGCAAAGTACTGTGGAAGACATCTTGGGCACGATAATTGATTAAGGCGTTGTATGGAAAGTCAAAGTAGCCAAACAGATGATAAATGGGAAGATATTGAGATGAAAGGAGAAAATACTATTTGTTCATGTAATCATGTAACTCCTTAGATAAAGTCTAGCATGTGAAATGAGACCTTTCCCCAAGCGTTTTGGAAATAGTTGTAGAAAGTATTTATGTTTAGTCATTGACAAATCGATTATATGCTTGAAGAAAGAGTTGTATCGCATGAAAGAAGGCACTGACATAATTTTCTCTGATTTGATTGGGCTAGAAAAAGTAAATAAAATTTGTCTTGTCAAGCAATGGGAAAGTCAGCAAAGTTTTAGCGTAGAAAATTATGATTTTGATATTTAGAGCTGTAAATGAGCCAAGTTTTGTCGAGTAGTGAATGTTTGAGTTCGGCTCGACAGTAAAAGTAGAATGTGCAAGCTTGGATTGAGCTTGATACAAGCCTACAAATATGTTCAAGTTTAAGCTTATTATAAAGTATAAATGTTTGAGTTTGACTTGAATTGGCTTGGTTCATTATTCAATCCAAGCTTGAGCTATATATCAAGCTCAGTATCATGTTTTTGAGGTTGAGATCCAACATAACATATTATCAAATTTATATCAAGTTTATTATCTAGCCTATTTGGTTTGGATGAGTGATCTCAACTTATAATTAATTAAAGTCTTAGATGAATATGAGTTTATATGGCAAGCTCATATCAATTTTATTATCAAACTCATAAATAAGCCGAGGCTCAACTTGTTTTGTTACTTTTGTATTGAGCCTTGGTGTTCACGAGCTTGTTCATGAACAATATTTTTTACTCAGACTTAGTTTGTTTATTAAACAAGCTTAAAACTAAAACTTAAGCTTAATTTATTTATAAACAAACAAACATGAACGATATTTTTATTGTATCAAGCCCGAGCGATTTATGAACGACTTACTTCATTCACAACCCTAATGATATTAGAATGAACAAAATTACTCTAAAAAAACAAATGTTACCTATCATGCACATGCCATCCTATTAGTATAGTTTACTAAAAAAGACAAATTTTAATGCCATCCAGCTATATCACTCACATCTCTCAAAGCAGCTTTCCATGCTTGCACATCCTTTGTGTTAACTTCGGTACCGTTCTCATGTTTAGCAAAAGCTTCAGCAAAAGTGCCTCTCTGCTTCCTTACGTCAGAGGGATTCACATGATAAAAGACAGGCAAAATTGTCAACTTGGTCTTTTCCTTGCATTCAACAATTTTTGCTAGTTCAATCAAGCAATACGTTGAAAAAGCATAGTTTGCTGAGAGAACGATGATAGTATACTTGGACTCTTCTATTGTTTTCAAGAGCTCTGGAGAAATATACTTTCCTCGCTCAAGTTTCTCATCGTCCCTGAAGGTGATAATACCCTTTTGTTTCAAAGCAGCATAGAGATGGTCTGTGAAATTCTTACGAGTGTCATCACCGCAAAAACTGAGGAACACATCGTATTTCAATTGAGGGCAAGAAAAAGAAGAACATGATGAAGAAGTTGAAGAGGGGGAGGAGGAAGTTGCTTGGGTGGCCATGGAAGCAATTGGTAACTTACTAGCTTGTTAAGCAATATGTAACAGAGTGTTGTAGACCTAGGGAATGGGAGCAACAATAAGAAACTAAGTTTCTCTAGCAAGGCTTTGGTTGGTGATATATGCAATCGTTTCCCTGCTTTACACGTCCTGAAAAAGTAGTCAAAACGAGTGAATTTCCAGGTGACCAGCTATGAACTTCTTTTTTTGGTTGAAGACCAGCTATGAAATTTCCCACTTGCTTTTGTTTTGTTTTCACACCATAAAGTCTGGCTTTTTCGTTCTTGTTCTGACCGTGCCGGACAAGTTAAGTTAGTGACATTTCACATTTGTCACTGTTTTTTGGACTTTCAAACCCAACTAAATTTGCTGTTTTTTCACTTGGGCTCCACGACCTTTTGTTTCTTCTTTATTTTATTTTTACTATCAAACCAGCAACTTTTGTAGCTATTTTCACGTGGGCTCCATTTGTGCAGACTTCCATGTGCTTGCACAGGAAAATACCGGAAGCTATCCAAAATAAAAGAAAAAGAAAACACTTACACATATGGAAGAGGAAGACAGGGGCCACTTTCACAATTGCATTCGCTCAAAATATCACAATTTATCAAAATGGTCTACCGTGAGTCGTGAAAAAAAGGGCGATAAGTTGACGTAAAAAATGGTGAATAAGTTTTTACCTTTTCAACGACTTAAACATATTGTAAAATTGAGTATAAAATTGAATTTTTACTTATATTTATTTGAATGGATTACTTGTCAATGCCAGTCTCTCTCTAAGTTATTTTTGCTAAATAATACTCTTTAAAAAATAATAATAATAAAGGACAAAGTTTATTTGTAGTCAATAGTTACAACTCCTATTGAAAAAATTAACATATTTATATATTTTGAAAACCTATTTGCTGGAGTGCTTGTTTTTTTATGTTCTTAACATACAAAATAAATTTCATGTTAATCAGACGTTATGTACTATTTGATCTATAAATTTATTTTTAATGCATAATTTTATATTACAAAAATTTAAAATTAAAATATTTGATTGATGATATAGATATTAATTTTTAATCTTTTGAAAATTTTGCAAATATAAAAAACATAAGAAGAAAACGTTATCTAATGACACATTAATCAAAATTCACATCTAATAAAAAAATAATCAGTAAAGTTAGAACATTTGGCAAACTTTGTCCCAAAGTAAAAGGAAATTATTAGCAAGCCAAAACTATAAAGATGAAGTGATATATGTACTTTTCTATCAAATAAGACATCTTTGGAGTCATTGAGTACACAACAACTGTAGAACATTCAAGTTCACGTGTTTCAGACATTATCCGATCTACTGAATCTGTAAATAGACCAAGCAATACCATGAGGCTAAGTGGAAGACCAATTTGTGTACAGATACACAACATAGAATACTACAAAGGGTGAAGTTCTACAATAGTCAATCTTCCAAACGACACTTTAAACAGTGTACTTAGTTTAAAATCTCTTTATTAAATTAACACATAGAGAAGTATGTGGTTGTTAACTTGTATTGACAGTTCATTTTCTAAGACTCATCAATTAATTTTTTTATTAGGGTCGTTGGCCAGGACATCCCACTATAAGCTGTCACGTCACAATTTAATATTTATAGTTGACCAGATAGGTCAACAGTCGACATGAAGTCTTTCTTCTTTATTTAATATTTATTGCCAAACCAACTTTTGTGTTTTTCAGTTTTCACGTGGACGTGGGCTCCATCTGCGCAAATCTCCATATGCATAGGAAATACTTGAAAGCTATCAATATTACAAAACAAAAAAATACAGAAGGAAATCGGAAAATGCTAAGAATACACCTGGACGGTAAAGGCGTAAAGCCACTTGCACACGTCATAATTTATTAAAATTGAATAATAATGTCACTTTGTAATATTGAAATACTTAAGATCTATTTTTGTTTAAAAATATTTGTAAAATTATATCAAAGTGAAAAAATATGTAAAAATATGTGTAATATTGTTTAAAAATTAAAAATGTTATAAAAACACAAATTAAATACCTCTTAATTTAATAATAATATCTTTATTTTTTAAATAATACAAATTTTATTAAAATTTTTTTATTAATAAATGTGATAAAATATGATTGTTACTGGTTTAACAAAATAATAAATAAGTATTGAAATTTTTAGTGTAATTTGTAAGACTATGCTTCACTCTTTTTGATGTACTTTCTTCTTCTGTTTTCTTTGACCACCAAATATAACTTTAGCTGCTTTTTCTCTGTGTGGGCTCCATTTATGCAGACCTCCATATAGAAAAAAACCTGGAATTCGAAAAAGAAAAAAGAAAAAATCATATTCTCATCTCTTATTTTTGTGCAAATAACAACTTATTTATAAGTAGTTTGGTTAAAATTTAAGTTGTCTACTTATAATTTAAAATTTGACATTTTATTTACTGAGATTTGACTAAAATTTAAATAGACTACTTAAGATTTGAAATCCCATAATAAAAATATTCTACCAAATCCTATATAATCTTTATTTATTTTTTTAAAGAAAAGAGACGTAAGAATTCATTTTTTTCAATACGAGAGGGGTCAAACGTTCATTTTCAATGATCCACCAATTAATTTATTTTAGTCGGTGGGCACAGTGGCCATCCTTCCCACCATAAATTGTTGCATAAAGTCTTTCTTCTTTGTTTTATAGATTTTACTAATATGTGCCCTTAGAACACATATTAATTATTTATTTTTAGAAAAAATTTCTCGAGAATTGAAAAAATATTGCCAATTTTTTCAATTCTCAAAAAAATTTTACCATAAATAGATAATTTAATGTGTGCCCTAAGAACACACATTAACCGGACTCTTGTTTTATTATCAGACTAACTTTTGCTTCTTTTTATTTGAGTCGGTGGGCTAGTGGGCAGGGCATCCCACTATAAGTTGTCGCATAAACTCTTCCTTCTTTATTTAGTATTATTGTTAAACCAGCTTTTGTTTTTTTTTTCAGCTTTCATGTGGACGTGGGCTCATATGCAAAGGAAAATATTTGGAAGCTTATCCAAAAACTAAAAAACAAAAAGAAAACGGCAAATGCTAGGAAAACACCTGGAAGGTATGGGCTACTTATAGACGAAATCTTATACAAAATGCACTCACTCAATATCACAATTTATTAAAATTAAACAATAATGTCACTTTGTAATTTGGGATACTTAATTGAACTATAATATCTTTATTTATTAAAAAAATATTAAAAGTAATACAAATTTTATTAAAAAATTTTTATTAATAGATGTGATAATGAATATGATTGGTACTAGTTCAACCAAATAATAAATAAGTATTTAAATTTTTTTTAGTAATTTGTTAGATTATGCTTCACTTTTTTTTTGTCACTTTCTTCTTCCTCTTCCGTTTTCTTTGACTACCAAACCCAACTTTATCTGCTTTATTTCCGCGTGGGCCCTATCTATGCAGACCTCCATATGCATAGAAAACTTTAGGGCGTGGGCCCTATCTATGCAGACCTCCATATGCATAGAAAAATAGCCGGAATCCACCCCCCCTCCCAAAAAGAAAAGGAAATGAGGAACCACGTCCTCATCTTTTATTTTTCATTTTTTATAAATTACAACTTACTCATATGTAGTTTAACTAAAATTTAAGTTCTTTATTTATAATTTAAAATTTGACACTTTACCTAATTAAGATTTGACTGAAATTTAAATTTCGGCCAAACCACATATGAGTAACTTGTAGTTTGAAATTTGACACTTTACTCACTTGATATTTGACTGAAATTTAAATTGCCTACTTATGGTTTGAAATCTCATGATAAAAATGTTCCACTGGATCCTTTTTGATCTTATTTGATATTGTATTTTTATTTTTTATTTTTTTGGAGGAAAGAGACATAAAAGTAGAGAAAAATTACATATTTAACATTTTTTTTAACAGAGGTCTGTTACGGAACTTTAACTAAGCTAATCTCACGTGAGTAAAGTGTCATATTTTTAATTGTAAGCAGACAACTTAAATTTTGGCCAAACTACAGGTGGGTCAGTTGTAATTTGCCATTCGTTTTTAATAGAGTTTGGAAACTATAATGCTGTTTTGAGTTGGTTTATAAGAACTTAGTTTCTTTAATATATGCCGAAAAATAAAAAATTGCACACTTAATTTCAAGATTTATTAAAATAATTTGTGTGAGTTGTAGAAGAAAACAAACATAATAAGTTCATATAAAAAGTTGTGAGTAGAAAGTCTCCACCCTACCATTTATAGTTAACCACTTTAGAACAAAGTTTCTCTCCAAACTAGTTTGAAGAGAAACCCTACAAACTCATCATATATATTTATATTGAGTGTAAATTTTGAAAATCTAACCGTTATATTGCATGTTCTAATTACATCCTTAATACTTACAAAATTTCAAGAAAATCAAAGATCAATTGCTATGTCATCAAATAAATGTTATAATTTCAAGTTTTTATAATTTAAAGTTGTATATAAAAAATAAGTCAATTGATCAAATAGTAAATAATATCCGATTTGAATGAAATTTGATGTGCATATTAAGAACATAAGAAACATAAGAAACATAAAATTCAACGGTTAAATTTTCAAAATTCATACTCAAAAAAGAAATATATAAGAAGTTTGAAGAGTTTCTCTCCAAACTAGTTTGGAGAGAAACTTTGTTCCCGCTTAAACATGTTATTAAATTGAGTATACAATTGAATGTATTCTTGGATTTATATGAATGAATTATTTGTGAATTTTGATTCCTCCATCTCATCGTGTCCATTCAAAATACAAGATGATATAAAATAAAAATAAAATGGATTACATGTGAATTTTGGTCATCCATATTGTAGCTATAATTTCTCTAATACAAGATTTTACAGTTGAAGTCTTTACAATGAAGTCCCCCCCCCCCCCCCTCTCGTTGTAAAATTAGACATAACCATTTCTAAAGACAATGGTGATGACAATTGGGAGTAGATGCAATTATGCTATAGCGCCAATATGTGAGGTGGTTTTAATTTGATAAGTACGGTGTAAAAAAGATAAAATATTGAATTATAATAAGGAGAATTTAATTATATTCATTTAAGTAGTTTTCCTATATATTTCCTATAATTGTACCCTTAATTTAATTAATTTAAGGAAAATTTTATGAGAACAAAAATTTCAGATATATAGTTGTTATATTCTAAGCCCTTCCATGCCCAGGTCCTATACTTAAAAGATTTGCCTTGTTACTAGTTGATATTGTTCATATTAGTATCCAATGTCCGCGATACTATGGTAGGAATACATAGGTTGACTCAATAAAGTTAGTGTCTTTTTGTTGTGGTCAGACTCTCATGGGTTATAGGAAAAGTATTGGGTACTTCTAAAAAACGATAATGTAGAGCTCATTTCTCACACATTCATAGTAGATCTCACTCTGAATTTAATTAAGGTGATTCATCATAAACATGAGAGGAGGGAGTACCACATCACCATGTGCTTTGAAAAGTAGCTAATAATTACTCTGACTCTGGCCATAGAAATAGCAATGGCAATGGATTGCCGTTCATTTTAGAACAAATAAGCAATTCCGTTTTGCTTCTATTGAAATTTTTTTTGATAGGGGCCTCTACTAAAATTTAAAACTTTAGATTTTCTATTTCTAAATAACTTCCTAAAATCATCACAAAACAGAACATTTTTTATCTCTTTGTTTTGTCCTTTTAGCCAGGGAGGAAATTAGTTTTTGAAATGCTAACAAAGCATTACGCCTATATAACAGATACAGCTACTGCCAATGTTTGCATAAACAAATTATGGCAGGTGGAATATGCAGGTCTACCATCACCTTAACAGAGAATTCGATTTTCAATACTAGCACATTAAATAAGACACCTTTGGAGGTACTAAGTCCACAGCAACTGTAGAACCTTTAAGTTCATGTGATTCAGACATTATTCAGTCTACTTAATCTGTAAACAGACCAGGCAATACACAATATAGAATACAACATAGGATGAAGTTCTACAATTGTCAATCTTCCAAACAACACCTTTAACACTGTACTTAGTTTAAAATCTCTTTATTAAATTAACACTATGTGTTCTACAAATTCACCTGAATAAAACTAGAATAGAATTCTCCTGAGTAAAACTAAAATACAAAAACTTCATAAAACTCTAGCTGCACTTCCTGCATTTTTATATATTTCAACTCCAATTCCAATGTGTTGTTTTGCCACTGGATCCTAAAATGCAAGCAACTTTAAAATTCAACATTTCAATGTAAAAAAAGTTAGAAGGCAGTTCAATGTGGAGCAATACACAAGCAAGAAACTCAAAGAAGTTAACTAATTATATTACAAGTAACGGCTTCTTGTTATAATTTAGTGTAAGTACTTACTAAACCAGAAAGAAAAATGTCAAAAATACAAAAAACACTCAACTCTATTACAGTTAAGAGGATACTGTATACCTTCAGTATGTAAGCATCTAAAATTGGAACTTAGTTCATCAAGTAACTATAACAATCATCAACCATTCATCAAATTTGAATTATTTTTATAATCCTACAGCAATAGATAGTGATGCATGCAGGTGTTAAAGCATTTGGATTTGCTAGATATTGCCAATTGTAACAAGAGGTGGTGAATGTGATCAAGACATAATTTGATACCTTCAAATATCATCATCTGTGACACTTGGAGGTATTTAAACAACAAAAACTCAAGTACAACCCTTGGAAGTACCGTTTCTTCCTATTGAAAACAGTGAGTTAACGTTCTGTTAAGGCAAGTAAATAAGAGACAGCTCTTTCTCATGAAAATATAATAAATTTCAATTTCAAAAGATTATTCCATGAAGCTATAAAATCATCTAGGGAAAAAAATGGCAAGGAAAAAGCCAACTACATGACCCATGGAGTAAATACGTATAAAATATATCATCATCCAAACCAAACTGCCAGAGCTGTATAATACAATGCAAAATAATAAAAATGCAAATAAAATATCTCTTTACCATGAAAGCCATTAAAAGATATAGGTAAAGGCTGAACAGTGAAAATGGAGTTTTCTTGATACTTTTATTGGCATTTCTAACGATAAACAACCAACGAGTTATGTTGCGATAACCCAGTTTACCATGACATAAAGAAACATATCAATGTAGATGATCATCACTTAGGACAGGATTTCAGCATAGAAACATACGAGCTTATATTCTTGAGCTTATACAATATGTCTAATCAATTGTAAAAAGCAGGGGGGTTTCTGGCCAAGAGCAGTGCACTCACTACTGAGATGTGAGATGCTATATTGGGACTTCATGGTCTATGTACTATTTTTGGTCTTTTATGCTGTTTTACTATCCTTTTAAGTTGTACTTTCCTTTGCTTCTTATTGTATCCAAAATGGGTCCACTCAATGCTAGCTTTTCTTTAGCATTGTATCTTTTATACTCTCTTTTGAATAAACTGTGTCATAGACTTATATATTACATAGAGAAAGTTCTGTGGTAAGAGGTAACTTGTTGATCTTTGTAACAAATTGGTCATGACCAATACCTATTAGCCAGCATCAAGAGGATGGAGAGAGAATTTTATAAGTTAACATGGGTTATTATGGTTGTTCTACCAAAATTACTATATTACGAAAGAAATTCTAGCTTCCCACAATATATCAGCACAGTGGAAGTGAAGACAATTAGGCAATACTTCATACATGTAGATATAACTCTTAAAAACTCAATTACAAAAACCAAGCAACATGATTTACAATTATTTGAAGAACAACCAATTAATTTTCAATTTCAAAGCAGCTATAGCTTTTGTCTACCAGCTGCCTAAGATTTTTTACCCTCTTTTTTTCCTTTCTATAGCTAATAAACATAAGTTACATATGAAAAAAGAAAACTTGGGAGCAAAATAACAGACCAATCAAATTTAAACACATATGCATTGATTTAGGTTAATGCGAATCAAATGGTTGGCTATTTCAGACTGTAATTGTGCTATGAGAAGATGATATTGGGTAAGCTTTGTTGCATATGGTATACAAGTTAAATGTATTTTGGCTTTTAACATCAATTTGTATTAATATCACAAGATTGCCTAATTTGTTTTACAGCTTTTAACATCATCTTGAGGTGGTTGGCTATTTCAGAATTTTTTGACAGCATGAATATCAGAAAATTTAATTCAAAAGAATGTCTACTTGCTCAACCTACACTGATTAAATTTAATTGACTAGCAGCTCAATACCTAAGGCTCTTCTGAAGAGATAAATGCAACAAAGCCAAATCCATTATAACATCTTGTTCTGCGATTTTTCTACCATGGCAGAAACAAATTAATCACCCAGCTGCAGAAACTCACCATCCAATATACAGAAAATCTGGAAACACAATGAAAGTAAACCATCTAATGCATGATAGAAACTAACACTAAAATTGAGGTCAAACAATAATTGCTCTTCAAACCAATGCCTGTAAAATATTAGTTTCCAGCTTAGTGAAGGAGGTACGAGCTTAGGAAATCATCAACCTATAATTCTCATTTCTATGGTAGAATTTTACCAAAACTTAGTAAATTTAAGTTTTTAGGCTAGGAGGGTAAAATTTTATAAACAGTAAGTCTCCTAGCAAGAAATGGGAGAATTAAATAACAAAAATATATAGATTAGGGTGCTCTATCCACTTTGGGTGTGACTCAATGCTTCTTCTTCTTCAGATAGAAAAAGGCTTCGAGCATGAAGACCTTCAGTGAATTTAATGGAAAGATTGAATCGGCGAAGTGGATGGTGCGGGTGGAGAACAAGAACAACACTCACAGCGAAACCCGAGACCATCTGACCGTCGGAATGGCTTATGGCGTGTCTGAAACATGCAAATAATAATAATAACGATGTTTAAAACTTCACAAGCGAGTCAAGGAGACACAAGGAGAGAGAAAGAGAGACAAACAGACCTGGTAGTGGTCATTAAGTAAATAATGTCTTAGCATTGTTGACAACACATCACCAATGATTTCATTGTGAGATGATTAAATTGTCTCACAATTAAACTAGATACAAATCAGCTACTTTTACCTTAGAAAGATACACGTTCAAAACATGGCCAAACTGACTGAAATGCGACCACACATTATCAACTCTAGCTTCAATTGCAAAGCCATTCCGCCGTACATCGTCGACCAACGAAGATTAATTAAGAGAGAGAGGGCGAGATTGAGAGGGGAAAGCGATAGAGCTATCTGCCACGGACAGAAAAAACAGATTGGTCCAATTCCATTTAGCTTTAAACCCAAACAACCAAGCCCGAATAGACATGAGCCAGCAACCCAACCTATCACAATAAAGCCCAGATTGAAATTTAACCCAACTCAAGCCAAGCCCACAGCAAAAATATACCAACAGCCTAACCCAAAAATAATTCTACTATACAAAATTCCCAAACCCAAAATCAGAATTTCCTAACTAATAATAATAATAATAATAAACCCCATGAGCACATATAATTTGAAAATTACTCCAAAACTCCTTCACATCACTTCACTCTCTCTCACCACCACCACTCCTCCACCACCCTCTCCTCCACTTGACACCACCATCACCAACCATATCTTCATGGACTTCAGCCTCTGCCCCACCACTTTCCTCCCCAACACCAACCCAACTCTCTCCCCTGGCCCCTCCACTCCTCTCTGCACCAAATCCTTCTCTTAGGCTGCCTCATTCTTGGCCTCTATGGCCACCTCATCCCTCTTACTGTCTCCAACTTCAGTCCATGTGTTCCTCCACTTCCTCTTCCTCATACAAGAACACCCTCGTCCACAAAATCTTTCCACTAATATGGCTTAAGAGTTAAGAGCATTTGCGTTGTAACATTATTCTTATTCATTAAAAAATCAAAAATCAAAAATCAAAATGAATTAAATGGGGTGAGTTTTCTCTTTATGGCATTTACTACGTTTTTTCAATTCCAGTATTGTTGTAAAATCATATGGAAAGAAGTAAATTTGGGCCATTTTTCACCAAAGAGTTCAGTCTTTTCTCAGGCCAGCCATTTGATTTCCTTTTCCCACAACATAAGTGAACAAAAAATAAAAAAATGCAGATGGTTGAAATAAAAAAATGCAGATGGTTGAACTCAAATGAAAGCATATGCCAATGAATTTAAAAAAGATATATATAGCTACAAAAAAAAGATCCGTAAAAGGGAGAAAGATATCAGTGACTTACAAAAAATTCAGAGGAAAAAGATCATCAGCTGTACAGATTCATCAAAGCCACCACTTTCACTGGGATTTCTCTTCCTCTCCATCAGAGTTACATTGTCCTTGTGTGCTTAAATTCCCAATCCAATTTCTCAAACGTGGAATGAATCTTTCAAAGAGATTAGAGGTACCTTCTCCACTGGTTCCATTCTCATCCCTATCATACCCATCATGGCTTTCACTCAGTTTTGGTATTTTTTTGCTGAATCTTCCAAATCATCCTCATAAGGAGTGATGCTACAGCTGTTGCTACTGCTGCACCCACGCATAGTTTGGTTCAGATCTTCAATGTCTTGCTCGTATACCCAACGGGCCCCGCATTTTGTGACCTCTAATCCTGGACCTTCGGTTTCAAATCCAATCTCAATTTGACCCAATCCATTAGCATCTACTTGACTCCAATTTTCTTTCAATTTCTGATCGAATGATTTATAGGGAGAGTAACCCAGGTAGAGATTATACGATTCAATCTTACCAAATTGTTCCGAAAACTGAAAGCCACCGAGTATCAATTTGCTTTCATCTCCGTTGGCTTTCAAGTACCACTGAAGAATATGCGTTAATATATAACCAAAACCATTCTCATCATTTGAAGGAAGTTGGTGAAGTGGATGATGTTGGCGGAGTACAAAAACTGCACACACAGCGACTCCCTTCAATTTATCTGAAGGCACTTGCAAATTCACTGAAGTCCCCACACTTTGATGCCTAAACCATTTCGGAATTTCTCTTCCAGGAATTATAATATAATAAATGGGTTCATCTCCCTGAAACATAAAAAATTACAAAATTATTATATTTAGAACCTCACAAGCAAGAGAGAGAGAGAGAGAGAGAGAGAGAGAGAGAGAGAGACCTTAAATAGAATGTGGTGTCTTAGCGTTGTTAATAACATGTCACTGTAGTCTTCATTGTTAATCAATCTAACACAATTGAGAAGACAGAGTTCCGGATAAGGACCATCTTCAGGTCTTAATGGTAATATTTCCAGTGAGGTACAACCATCTGCATCAATATACCCAATATTTAATGGAAGCTCTGGCAAAGATCGAAGACGTGTGCAACCACACAGACGAAGAGTCTTCATATTAGATAGTTGAGTGGTACTCTCAGGAAGGCAAACAAAATTATTTCCCCTAAGATCTAATTTTGTTAAAGAGGACAAACAACCAAGACTATCAGGGATTGCCTGAAGATTGCAATAACTTAGATTCAATTTGGTCAAAGACCATAAATTAGAAAGAGAACGCCCTAACATGCCTGTGGGGTCTACTCTTCTTTTTCGCATTAAAGGAAAACTGATGAGTTTATTTGATGATATAGATGATAAGCCTTCGCATCCACGAAGAGATAGTACTTTGAGATTTTTTAAGAGAATCAAAGAAGAAGGTAATTCTATTATAGAAGTTTCACTCATATCTAGCTTCTCAAGACTCTTGATATTTCCCAAATTTTCTGGCAGTACTTTAATTTTTGAGCAGCTAGACAAAGTGAGAATTTTTAGAGAAATCAAACAACAACAGACATTTGGAAGACTTAAAAGGTTTTTGCAGTCTTTTAGATCCAATTTATTAAGACCAGTTAAACGCTCCATTGACAATGGTAGATCTGTTATAGCGGTTTCACTCACATCTAGCTCCTTAAGACTTTTGATATTCCCCAAAGTCTCTGGCAGCTCATTAATTTTTGAGCAACCATTTAGATCCAATCGAATAAGACATTTAAGATTTCCAAGAGATGCATGAATCTTGGATAGTCTTATACAACGTTGAAGAATTAATTGCTTAAGCTTTGAGGCTCCACTAAGGTCTGGCATCTCAATCAAGTTTTGGGAGTCACTTAGGTCAATGAGTCTTAACTCATCTAAATTCTGTTATGAACCAAAAAAAATTATTAGATAAACTCAAGTATTAATGAAAAGGAAGAAAATACACATTTGCTTGAGTGAAAATCTTACCATAATTCCTTTCCATAAGTGTTTGATGCGGCTACAACGCATTTTGAGTTCAACAAGATTGTTTGATTGAAAACTAGTTGGCATGGATTTAAAAGGATATCCATGCCATTCTATAATGCGTAACTCGTCAGAAAGATAATTAAGACTTTTTGGAAGTTGCAAAATACCATTTATGAAGCCTTGTGAAAATTTCTCATTACTAATTTTGAGAAATCTCAAATTTTTCATCTTTGAGAAGGCTTCAGCATGCAAGTGTTCCATTTTTTGAATAGGAACTTTTAGCATTATGCCTTCAACGGCCTTGGTTCCCTAATAAATAAAAACAATGAATTTAGAATAATTGGTAAATTCTTAGAAAATTTTATAGTAACATATATACTTCTTAAAGCTCAGGTTTATACTAGCCAACTTACAGTATTATTCTTCAATACACGAATGACATCCTTATAAATCCACAATCGACTACGTTCACCAGGCTCTTTAGGGGATTCGCGACGAACGATTTCTTGACCCATTTCTTGTAGCAAATCATGCATCCACAAAATTCCATGATCATCAATGGTTATGAGAGATTTGTCCTTAAGAATACCAATATTGTAGTTTGGATAATAACCAAAACTTTCCAGTATATCACTCATGCAATCTTTTTTTTCTCCTTTGAAAAAACATGCAATATCTAGAAACAGTCCTTTTTGAGAATTTGTAAGCCCATCAAAACTTATTTGAAGTATATCTAAAATGGTTCTATTAGGTTCTTCTTTTACTTTATCTAGGGCACTTTTCCATTCATTCCTTCCTTTAGCATACAATGAAGAACCTAAAACTTTAAGAGCTAAAGGAAGGCCTTTTGCGTAATTCACAAAATCCATAGACAAATCCATATAACTTTCTTCAGGATGAGTTTTCTTAAAAGCACCCCAACTAAAAAGCTCCAAAGCTTCATCATCATTTAACCCCTCAACTGTATATATATCATCTGCTCCATTTCTTTGCAAGAAATGACTATCTCTACTTGTTAGAATAATTCTACTCCCCGCACCAAACCAATCATGATTCCCTGCTAATGCTTCTAATTGTTGTTCTCCATCCACATCATCAAGAACAATTAAAACCTTTTTATTACGTAATCTTCTCCTTATAACATCGATTCCCTCATAAAAATTTATTTCCCTTTCCATGAGGATCTTAGAAAGAAGTTGTTTTTGTAAAGAAACTAGACCTTGATTTTTAGTTTCATCTCTAACATTAGCAATAAAGCTACTAGCTTCAAAGTTACTTGAAATTCTTCTATAAATTTCTTGTGCAAGAGTTGTTTTGCCCATTCCACCCATCCCGCATATCCCAACAAAGCGAACATCATCCAACCCTTTACCTAAGTATGAACCCAACATTTCCTCCACACATGAGTCCATTCCAACAAGGGCCTCATAAACACCTGAGAATTTATGATCTAACTCAGTGCATATCCTTCCAATGATTTCTTGGATAACTTCTGATTCATACCTGCAAAGAAAATTGCAAAACAATAATTTTGATGAGGCAAAGCTAGCCACATTTAAAGATAAAACATTCAGCATATAATCATAATCTTAGCTTCATTCAGCCACATTGAGAATGCCTAATTATATTTAGTCCTCTTTGTTTTATATTTCTTGGAATGCTATTTTCAAGCGCCCTTTTTTCTTAAAAAAAAAAAAATAATAATAATAAAACAATTGAAGTATTAACTATATAATTCTACTTTTCTCCTAACCACTTGCTTTGGACATTTTTACTTGCTTATTTTTTTCTTCATATTAAAAAAAAAAATGATGTATTAACTCTATAATTCTACTTTTCCCTTAACCACTTGCTTTTGATATTTTTTCTTGCTTATCAAGACAATTCTGCCAAAAACATAAAGTAGCAATTTGAATGAAAACATTACAGGTGGGTGGGTATAGCTTATATAAAGCAAAGCCACGTAGACTCCATAAGTCACCTGTAGAATGAGGATTACCAAGTTCATGACTTTTTGCTCATATTGGGTATTTTAGGGACTACCATGCCAAACTATGCAAATCCAAAGTCCAATTTGAGATTATAATTTCCAAAGTTTGTAATATACATGGGACAAAGAAATTCATTGCAAGATGTATTATGGGGGCAATTTTAGAGATATTAGGGGCCAAATTTTTTGTAAGGCCCAAGTGTGTGTAATTATGTATTTGCATGACACTGATTTAGTACTACTACGATTAGAATAGGGTTAGTCTAGGTTATTTTAAAAATAGTTGAATACTAACGAAGTAAAAGAAAAAAAAAACAAAGTAAAGAAATGATAAATAAATTCAAAAAAAGAAATGAAAAGAAGAGTTGACAAAAAATAGCATTATTTCAAAGAAACTCTTACTTATCCTTTAAATCCCATCCAGAAAGATTGGCAACTTTTGCTAGAGCAGCTTTCCACGTCTCTACATTTCCCATGTTATCCTTGAAACTCTCTTCATGTCTATCAAAGGCTTCTGCAAAAGTTTTTTTATGATTCCGCACATCACTAGGATCTACATAGTGAAAAACAGGTAGAACTACTAATCCGGTCTTTTCCATGCACTCAATGATCTTTGCTAATTCATTCAAGCACCACTTTGAAGAAGCGTAGTCTCTTGATAAAATAATAACAGCAAATCTTGATTCTTCTATTGCTTTCAAGAGTTCTGGGGCAATTGGTGTTCCTTGCTTAAGTTTTTTATCATCCTTAAAAGTAGATATGCCTTTTTGTTTCAAAGCTGTATATAGATGATCTGTAAATCTTTTGCGGGTGTCCTCGCCTCTAAAACTAAGAAATACATCGTATTTCTCTCCTTTGGCAGAAGAAGAAGAAGAAGATGATGATGATGATGGAAGAAGAGCCATAAAAGAAATGGAAGAGCTTGAATAGTGAGGTTAGAGATTTAGGAAATTGCAGGTGTGACTGAAAAAAACTCAAAAAAGCCTCTTGCAATAACGGTGAGAAGATGGGTCCAAAGTTTTTATATTCTATGACCCATTAATTCATTTGTTGTCAGAGTTGGTGGGCAAGTGGGCATCCATCTGAGTGAGTGAAATTTCCCCAGGCCATGACGAGTGAGTGAAATTTCTCAATTTCTTCTTCTTTTTTCACGTGGGCATGGGCTCCATCTGAGTAGACCTCCATATGCAAAGGAAAATACCTGGAAGAGGAGGACCACTTGCATGCGGAATTTAATAGAAATTTCACTCACTTAATATCACAATTTATTAAAATAGTCTATAGTGAGTAGTGAAAAAAAAAAAGGGTGATTGGTGTCTTTTTTTTTTTTTTTTTTTTGTTTAAGTGATAAGTTGATGAAAAAATAGTGAACAAGTTTCTTTGAATAGATTACCTGTGAATGTCAAAACCTCTATAGGTTATTTTTTGCTAAATAATGGTCTTTTTTTTTTTTCAAAAATAAAGAACAAAATCGCTACAATTCCTACTAAAAAAAGTTAACATGATTATATATTTTGAAAATATAACTACTAGAGTATATATTTTTTATGTTCTTAACAATTATATCAAATTTCATGTCAATTAAATGCACAATATAGAATACAATAAAGGATTAAGTTCCACAATGGTCAGGTGAGGTTTGGATACAGCTTTTTTTTTTCAACCGTTTACGTTTCACGTTTGGCCTCCCCTTTTTTTTTTTTTTTTTTTTTTTTTTTTTTTTTTTTTTTTCGGTTCTGCCACGGGGGACAAGGGGGCAGGTGTTACTGTGCGGCACTATGCGCGCACTGTTCACGTATTTTTTTAGCAATTTTTTATTAAAAATGGGTCCCGCGGTACTATTTACACATTAAAAAATTATTTTGCTACAGTGTTTTCAGTTTCAGTTTTCAATTCAGCAAAAATAAGCTCTATCCAAACGGACCCTTAACCTTCCAAACACACTTTAAATACTGTTCTTAGTTTAAAATCTCTTTATTAAATTAACACATAGGGAAGTATGTGGTTGTTAACTTGTAATAAGAGTGAGTAGATGGGTCAACAGTTCATTTTCTAGGACCATCAATTAAGTTGTTGCATTCGCATAAATTCTTTCTTCTTTATTTAATATTTTTTGTCCGATCAACTTTTGTTTTTTTGTTTTTTGGGTAAAAAACCTTTTTTTTTCCCAGTTTTCATGTTGACGTGGGCTCCATCTGCGCAAACCGTCGTAAAATGAGAAATGCTAAAAACATATATTTTTGCACAACTTTATACCACAACTCATCACATGATGAGTTGTGATTGGTTAGAGTGTATTAGTGGGTCATGTAAGAAGACACTCTAACTAATTATAACTTGTCATGTGGCGAGTTGTGACCAAAATTTTGTAAAAGTGTGTGTTCCAAATATTTCTGGCATAAAATACTTGGAAACTATCCAAATTCCAAAACAAAAAATACAAAAGGAAATTGGAAAATGCGAGGAAAACACACTTGGAAGGTACAGCCAGTTGCACACGTCACAATTTATTAAAATTGAACAATAATGTCACTTTGTAATATGGGATACTTAATTGAACAATAATATCTTTATTTTTTAAATAATACAAATTCTATTAAAAAAAAGCTTATTAATAGATGTGATCATGAATATCGAATATAGTTGCTACTAGTTTAACAGGATAAAAAATAAGTATTTGAAAATTTTTTTTGAGTAATTTGTAAGATTATGTTTCACTCTTTTTCCTGTTACTTTCTTCTTCTGTATTCTTTGACCACCAAACCCAACTTTAGCTGCTTTTTCTCAGTGTGGGGTCCATCTATGCAGACCTCCATATGCATAGAAAAAAACTTGGAATTCGGAAAGAAAAAAGAAAAAAAAAAAAAAAAAAGAAGAAAAGAAAAAGAAAAGGAAAACTATCATTTTGTACAAGGAACCATATCCTCATCTTTTATTTTTGGGCAAATTGAAACTTACTTGTACGTAGTTTGGTTAAAATTTAAGTTCTTTATTTATTAGGGTTAATTTAACAATTTTGGAAACCTTAGGCAAAATTTTTAAGTGGGACATTTTTATATTTAAATATTAATTAAATAATATATATATATTGAATTTTTTTTATTTAATGGGAAAATATATGTCATGAAAAAATAATATATATAATGAGAAAATATTTATAGATAAATAAAATACAATTTATAATTAAAAATAATAATTTAACTAAAAATAAAATCTAAAGTACAAAACAATAGAACCTAATTATTATAATTTTTCTAAAATTATGACCATTTTAAAGTCTAAATCTGTATAAATAAAAATTAATTTAATATATAATTTAATAAATAAGTGTCACTATAATATAAATGAGTTGATAAAATACACGTCAAATTATTAATTGACATGATAATTGATAAAGCGGAAAACCGTGTTCAGATTAAAAAAAAAAAAAAAAGTGAGAAAGCGTGTTGTATAACTGTGGGCTTCCCAGTGCGGACTGCACTGCACAGTCGCGCATTGTGCAGCCTGTGCTGCTGTGCGCCTGTGCAGCAGTGTAGATCAGCAGTCAGTAGATGTGAGATGTCCAGCCTGTACTCTATCATCCTGTGACTAAGTTTTAAAGCAAAAAACGTGTACTATCGTAGCAGAAAAGGGTTTTATCATAGCAAAAAACATGTCATATGATGGGACTCCCATCAAACAATTATGCAGTAAAATAAACTAGAAAAATATATAACTTAAGTTAAATAAATAGAAGAGTCGTCATCTGCATTTTCGGAGAGGCGGAGAGGGAAGAAGATTACCTGGTAGTTGTGAAAAATTTCAAGCTAGAATGGTTGACTGAGTTTATGAAAAATGATTAAGAATTAAGGTGAAGGTGAAAATGAAGATGAAGGAAGAAATGTAAGAAGATAGATAGAGAGACAGAGAGATAGAGAGGTAAGAGTTTTTTCTTTTGTTTTTGAAATTTATAATCTTTATTTTAATATATTTTAAGATAATTATGTTGTATTATTAATAAATTTATCTAATATTAATTTTAATTTTAATATATTTCAAAAATAAATTAATAAATTTGTCTACTAATAGCTTAAAATTTCATAATAAAAATATATTACTGCATCCTATTTAATCTTATGTTTTTTTTTTTAATTTTAAAGAAAAGAGACATAAAAATTCATTTTCTTCCGTACAAAAACGGTCAAAAGTCCATTTTCTATAACCCATCAATTAATTAATTAATTTTAGTCGGTGGGCACAGTGGGCATCCCACCATAAATTGTTGCATAAAGTACTTCTTCTCTGTTTTATTATTATCAGACTAACTTTTGCTTTTTTTTTTTTATTAGAGTCGGTGGCCAAGTGGACAGGGCATTCCCCTATAAGTTGTCGCATAAATTCTTCCTCCTTTATTTAATATTTATTTTCAAACCAGCTTTTGTTTTATTTCAGCTTTCACGTGGACGTGGGCTCATATGCACAGGAAAAATACTTGGAAGCTTATCCAAAAACTAAAAAACAAAAAGAAAACGGAAAATGCTAGAAAAACACCTGAAAGTTACGGTCTACTTGTAGATAGAATTTAATACAAAATGCACTCACTCAATATCACAATTTATTAAAATTAAACAATAATGTCACTTTGTAATTTGGGATTTTTTTTTTTTTTAGAGCTCGGTAATCGGGGATACTTAATTGAACTATAATATCTTTATTTATTAAAAAAATATTAAAAATAATTCAAATTTTATTAAAAAAATTTATTAATAAATGTGATAATGAATATGATTGTTACTAGTTCAACAAGATAAAAAATAAATATTTGAAAATTCTTTTTAGAGTAATTTGTAAGATTATGCTTTACTCTTTTTTTTTCTTTTTTTTTTTAATCACTTTCTTCTTTTTCTGTTTTCTTTGAGTTTATTAAAAAAAATTTATTAATAAATGTGATAATGAATATGATTGGTACTAGTTCAACAAGATAAAAAATAAGTATTTGAAAATTCTTTTTAGAGTAATTTGTAAGATTAAGCTTCACTCTTTTTTTCTTTCTTTTTTTTTTTTTTTTTTTTTTTTAATCACTTTCTTCTTTTTTTGTTTTCTTTGACTATAAAACCCAACTTTAACTGCTTTTTCTTTCATGTGGGCTTCATCTATGTAGACCTTCATGTGCATAGGAAAATACCCAAAATCTTGAAAAAAAGAAAAAGTAAAACTGTCATTTTGTACGAGGAACATCCTCATCTTTCTTTCTTTTTGGCAAATTACATCTTATTCGTACGTGGTTTGGCTGAAATTTGAGTTACCTATTTATAATTTAAAATTTGATATTTTACTTACTTAAGGTTTGACTGAAATTTAAATTTCGGCCAAACCACATATGAGTAATTTGTAGTTTAAAATTTGATACTTTACTCACTTGATGTTTGACTGAAATTTAAATTGCCTACTTATGCTTTGAAATCCCATGATAAAAATGTTTCACCGGGTCCTTTTTGATCTTATTTGATCTTGTATTTTTATGTTTTTGGAGGGAAGAAACAAAAATAGAAAATTATATATTTAACCATTTTTTTATCAGTGGTATGTTACTGAACTTTAACTGAGTTAATCTCATGTGGATAAAATGTTATATTTCAAATCACAAGCAGACAACTTAGATTTTGACTAAACCACAAATGGGTAAGTTGTAATTTGCCCTTCATTTTTAATAGAGTTTGGAAACTCTAATGCCATTTTGAGTTGGTTTATAAGAACTTAGTTTCTTTAATATATTCGTTTGTTTACTCCAAAAATAAAAATTGCACACTCAATTTCAAGATTTATTAAAATATTTTGTCTGAGTTGTAGAAGAAAAAAAAAATGATAAGTTCATATAAAAAGTTGTGAATAGAAAGTCACCACCCTACCATTTATAGTTAACCACTTGAACATGTTATTATATTGAGTATACAATTGAATGTATTCTTGAATTTATATGAAAAAATTACTTGTGAATTTTGATCCCTCCATCTCATCGTGTCCATTCAAAATACAAGATGATATAAAATAAAAATAAAATGATGACATGTGAATTTTGGTCATACACATTGTAGCTATAATTTCTTCAATACAAGATTTTACAATTGAAGTCTTTACAATGAAGTCTGCCCCCTCTCTACGTGTAAAATTACTCATGACCATTTCTAAAGAGAATGGTGATGACAATCAAGAGTAGATGCAATTATGCTATAGTGCCAATATGTGAGGTGGTTTTAATTTGATAAGTACTGTGTAAAAAAAGCAAAATATTGAATTATATTAAGAAGAATTTAATTATATTCATTTACGTAGTTTTCCTATATATTTCTAATAGTTGTACCCTTAATTTAATTAATTTAAGAAAAATTTCATGAGAATAGAAATGTCAGATATATGTGTTGTTATATCTTAAGCCCTTCCATGCCCAGGTCTTATACCTTAAAGATTTTTCTTGTTACTTGTTGATATTGTATCATATTAGTATCCAATGTCCGTAACAGTATGGTAAGAATACATTGGTTGACTCAATAAAGTTAGTGTCTTTTTGTTGCGGTCAGAGACTCACGGATTATAAGAAAATTATTGGGTATTTCTGAAAAACGATGATGTGAGCTCATTCCTCACACATTCATAATAGATCTCGCTATTTATTTAATTAAGGTGATTCATCATGAACACAAGAAGAAGGAGTAGCACATCACCATGTGCTTTGAAAACTAATAATTACTCTGGCTATGGCCATAGAAATAGCAGTGGCAATGGATTGCCATTCATTTTAGAACAAATAAGCAATTACGTTTTGCTTCTATTGAAAATTTTTTTGATAGGCGCCTCTACTAAATTTTAAAACTTTAGATTTTCTACGTCTAAATAACTTCTTAAAATCATCACAAAACAGAACATTTTTTATATCTTTGTTTTGCCTTTTTAGCCAGGCAGGAAATTAGTTTTTGAAATGCTAAAAAAGCATTACTCCTATATAACAGATACAGCGACTGCCAATATTTGCAAAAACAAATTATGGCAGGTGGAATATGCAGGTCTACCATCACCTTAACAAAGAATTCGATTTTCAACACTAGCACATGAAATAAGACACCTTTGGAGGTACTAAGTCCACAGCAACTGTAAAACCTTTAAGTTCATGTGATTCAGACATTATCCAGTCTACTTAATCTGTAAACAGACCAGGCAACACACAATATAGAATACAACATAGGATGAAGTTCTACAATTGTCAATCTTCCAAACAACACCTTTAACACTGTACTTAGTTTAAAATCTCTTTATTAAATTAACACTATGTGTTCTACAAATTCACCTGAATAAAACTAGAATAGAATTCTCCTGAGTAAAACTAAAATACAAAAACTTCATAAAACTCTAGCTGCACTTCCTGCATTTTTATATATTTCAACTCCAATTCCAATGTGTTGTTTTGCCACTGGATCCTAAAATGCAAGCAACTTTATAATTCAACATTTCAATGTAAAAAAAGTTAGAAGGCAGTTCAATGTGGAGCAATACACAAGCAAGAAACTCAAAGAAGTTAACTAATTATATTACAAGTAATGGCTTCTTGTTATAATTTAGTGTAACTGTGTAAGTACTTACTAAACCAGAAAGAAAAATGTCAAAAATACAAAAAACACTCAACTCTATTACAATTAAGAGGATACTGTATACCTTCAGTATGTAAGCATCTAAAATTGGAACTTAGTTCATCAAGTAACTATAACAATCATCAACCATTCATCAAATTTGAATTATTTTTATTATCCTACAGCAATAGATAGTGATGCATGCAGGTGTTTAAGCATTTGGATTTGCTAGATATTGCCAATTGTAACAAGAGGTGGTGAATGTGATCAAGACATAATTTGATACCTTCAAATATCATCATCTGTGACACTTGGAGGTATTTAAACAACAAAAACTCAAGTACAACCCTTGGATGTACCGTTTCTTCCTATTGAAATCAGTGAGTTAATGTTCTGTTAAGGCAAGTAAATAAGAGACAGCTCTTTCTCATGAAAATATAATAAATTTCAATTTCAAAGGATTATTCCATGAAGCTATAAAATCATCTGGGAAAAAAATGGCAAGGAAAAAGCCAACTACATGACCCATGGAGTAAATACGTACAAAATATATCATCATCCAAACCAAACTGCCAGAGCTGTATAATACAATGCAAAATAATAAAAATGCAAATAAAATATCTCTTTACCATGAAAGCCATTAAAAGATATAGGTAAAGGCTAAACGGTGAAAATGGAGTTTTCTTGATACTTTTTTTGGCATTTCTAACGATAAACAACCAACGAGTTATGTTGCGATAACCCAGTTTACCATGACATAAAGAAACATATCAATGTAGATGATCATCACTTAGGACAGGATTTCAGCATAGAAACATACAAGCTTATATTCTTGAGCTTATACAATATGTCTAATCAACTGTAAAAAGCAGGGGGGTTTCTGGCCAAGAGCAGTGCACTCACTACTGAGATGTGAGATGCTATATTGGGACTTCATGGTCTATGTACTATTTTTGGTCTTTTATGCTGTTTTACTATCCTTTTAAGTTGTACTTTCCTTTGCTTCTTATTGTATCCAAAATGGGTCCACTCAATGCTAGCTTTTCTTTAGCATTGTATCTTTTATACTCTCTTTTGAATAAACTGTGTCATAGACTTATATATTACATAGAGAAAGTTCTGTGGTAAGAGGTAACTTGTTGATCTTTGTAACAAATTGGTCATGACCAATACCTATTAGCCAGCATCAAGAGGATGGAGAGAGAATTTTATAAGTTAACATGGGTTATTATGGTTGTTCTACCAAAATTACTATATTTCGAAAGAAATTCTAGCTTCCCACAATATATCAGCACAGTGGAAGTGAAGACAATTAGGCAATACTTCATACATGTAGATATAACTCTTAAAACTCAATTACAAAAACCAAGCAACATGATTTACAATTATTTGAAGAACAACCAATTAATTTTCAATTTCAAAGCAGCTATAGCTTTTGTCTACCAGCTGCCTAAGATTTTTTACCCTCTTTTTTTCCTTTCTATAGCTAATAAACATAAGTTACATATGAAAAAAGAAAACTTGGGAGCAAAATAACAGACCAATCAAATTTAAACACATATGCATTGATTTAGGTTAATGCGAATCAAATGGTTGGCTATTTCAGACTGTCATTGTGATATGAGAAGATGAAATTGGGTAAGCTTTGTTGCATATGGTATACAAGTTAAATGTATTTTGGCTTTTAACATCAATTTGTAATAATATCACAAGATTGCCTAATTTGTTTTACAACTTTTAACATCATCTTGAGGTGGTTGGCTATTTCAGAATTTTCTGACAGCATGAATATCAGAAAATTTAATTCAAAAGAATGTCTACTTGCTCAACCTACACTGATTAAATTTAATTGTCTAAAAGCTCAATACCTAAGGCTCTTCTGAACAGATAAATGCGACAAAGCCAAATCCATTAGAACATCTTGTTCTGCGATTTTTCTACCATGGCAGAAACCAATTAATCACCAAGCTGCAGAAACCCACCATCCAATATACAGAAAATCTGGAAACACAACGAAAGTAAACCATCTAATGCATGTTAGAAACTAACACTAAAAGTGAGGTCAAACAATAATTGCTCATCAAACCAATGCCTGTAAAATATTAGTTTCCAGCTTAGTGAAGGAGGTAGGAACTTAGGAAATCATCAACCTATAATTCTCATTTCTATGGTAGAATTTTACCAAAACTTAGTAAATTTAAGTTTTTAGGCTAAGAGGATAAAATTTTATAAACAGTAAGTCTCCTAGGAAGAAATGAGTGAGTAAAATAGCAAAACAAAATGATTTTGCATTAATAGAGGAAGAATATTAAACATAGAAACCAAAAATTTTAGTATCCTTAAGCAAAAAAACCTATAATAGGCAAAATCTTATACAGGAATTGTTAACATTACCTTCATCACCATTATTACGTTTTCCAGTTCACCAAACTTACTCATGCACTGCCTAAATCCTTCCCAAAACCTGTAAAAAACCACATCAAGAAAAAGGATATATTATTAACAAGAAGAGCATGTCCTACAGTTTGAAGATACTCATACTACCAATTTTTGGACTTTACTCTTCAGCTAGGCTAAGAAATAACAAAGGAGAATGGCACATAAAAAGAAATTCAAGTACAAGCCAATGAATAATATATATGATCTAAAATCAAATTGTGATGTCCATAACAGAAGAGCACACATATAAGATCTAATCAAAACAGAAAATAACAGATCATGTAGGACAGTTTTCAACTTTGAAAAAATTGATTGACAGGAAAATTGAACAGAGCAAACACAAATTTCATTATATATATAGGCATTGCGAGAGCAACAAGAGTGCAGATTTTACTCACCAACATAATTGAACAAAAATGACGAGCACACAATTTGTTGCACTCTTCTTGTCTGCTAGTAGTTTGACAGTTTTTCCTCCCCAACAAAGTCCAGTAACTTCATCAAAGCTACCAGGTTCACTGGGATTCCTCTTCTTGTGTGCATAAATTCCCAATCCAATTTTCAATTAGATTAGGGTGCTCTATCCACTTTGGGTGTGACTCAATGCTTCTTCTTCTTCAGATAGAAAAAGGCTTCGTGCATGAAGACCTTCAGTGAATTTAATGGAAAGATTGAATCGGTAAAGCGGATGGTGCGGGTGGAGAACAAGAACAACACTCACAGCGATACATGCATTGGAAGATCCAGTGAAACCCGAGACCATCTGACCGTCGGAATGGCTTATGGCGTGTCTGAAACATGCAAATAATAATAATAATAACGATGTTTAGAACTTCACAAGCGAGTCAAGGAGACACAAGGAGAGAGAAAGAGAGACAAACAGACCTGGTAGTGGTCATTAAGTAAATAATTTCATAGCATTGTTGACAACACATCACGAACCAATGATTTCATTGTGAGATGATTAAATTGTCTCACAATTAAACTAGATACAAATCAGCTACTTTTACCTTAGAAAGATACACGTCCAAAACTGACTGAAATGCGACCACACATTATCAACTCTAGCTTCAATTGCAAAGCCATTCCGCCGTACATCGTCGACCAACGAAGATTAATTAAGAGAGAGAGGGCGAGATTGAGAGGGGAAAGCGATAGAGCTATCTGCCACGGACAGCAAAAACAGATTGGTCCAATTCCATTTAGCTTTAAACCCAAACAACCAAGCCCGAATAGACATGAGCCAGCAACCCAACCTATCACAATAAAGCCCAGATTGAAATTTAGCCCAACTCAAGCCTAGCCCACAGCAAAAATATACCAACAGCCTAACCCAAAAATAATTCTACTTTTAAAATTCCCAAACCCAAAATCAGAATTTCCTAACCACTACTAATAATAATAATAAACCCCATGAGTACATATAATTTGAAAATTACTCCAAAACTGCTTGACATCACATAAATATTAATTTTAGAGATGTTTTCAAGCAATTTTTTAGTTGTTACATAATTTTTAAACCTAGAATAAACATAAATTATGTCTAAAAAAATTTGAATTATACATAAAAATAAAAATAAATGTTAAATAATTAATTAATAGTCGTACACTATACGAGTTGGTTATGTAAACGCTTACAAGAATGTAAATGCTTAATGTTAAGTTTTCCTTTTCATTTGCCAGCTATAGTTTGATGCTATTCGTTCATCTGCATGTTTTTACATAAGGCCTGTGTGCATATATGTATATGACTGAGGAGTCAATAGTCATTTGGTGCAAAAATAAATTGATAGTGAAGATGCTACCCTAGATGTGCAATCTTAATGATCTGAAAAATGTATAAAGTAAAGTGGAGCTAGGTGGGATGTCTTGTTTGACATTCTAATATTATAAAAGCTATACAGGGAGGGACTAGCCACATCTACTTGTGAGGATATAAATAAGGTGGCTACCTATATGACCATATGCTCATCTAGATTGCAAATTGATTGTTGGTGGCTTCTGATTTACGCAAACTATTATTTGGCTTTAGGAAATGACTAGTTTCATTGGAGTTACTGTCTACTGCTTACTTTTGGATGATTGCATTCCTCAAAATTATGAGGTTTACATAACTAAAATCTTGTTTGAATAATGCTGGATGTTTTCTTTTGCCATTGGCTAAGTGACTGAATAATGCAGTTTCATTACATCTTTTAATGTAATTTCTTAACATCCATAAAACATAAGTTGTAGTTAGAGGCAACTGTTCTTAGTTTTGAGCGTTGTCTTCCAATTTGAGCTTCTCTGGTTTTGTACAATCACCAATCAGAGCATAGCACATGTTTTGAAGCACACTGTTCTTATTGACCAAAATACAGTGAGCAATAAGCTGATTGTAAATTTTCCTTCATTAGCAAGAAATGCTTCTCTTGTGGTGATGTATGCTTTAATTTCCTTTCTGATTGGTCCAACCAGTGTATTTTGAAAGCCTGAATTTGATTTGCAGGTTTTACCCTATTTCTTGGATTCATAATTGACCGTATGCATCACTATCTCCAAAAGCTTATTGGATTGAGGAGTAGCGTTGGAGCTTCAAAAAAGGAAGTTGAAAGGCTTCAGAAGGAAAAGACAGAACTCAAAGAAAAAGAAGAGAAAGCTTCCAAGGAGATAAAGCGGCTGCAAGAAGAAATAGCTTCTCTATCAGAGAATTTGAAGAAGGTGAAGCTAGAGTCTGAAGAGAAAGATAAGAGAGTTGAATCTGCTGAAAGCCATGTTGCCGCCCTTCAAAAACAAGCCGCAGACCTTCTTCTTGAATATGACCGACTATTAGAAGACAACCAAAATCTTCAGACTCAGGCTATGGGATATAGATAGGACTTAATTCTAAAAGACACCAAGGTTTAGTCTTGGCAGTTAATTTTGGTTTCAAGTGATGTTGATGAAAAGTCCCATGTTTCAAGGAAATGGTCTCTATTTATTCAGTCCTGCCATTGGGAAAAGTGGATGGAATAGGTTAGCTTTTTGGTCCACTGTTATTGAAATTTTAGTTAGTCCACCTCAATGTTGTTCTAGTTGATAGCCACTATTCTTCTCTTTCAGTTTTCTGGAACAGATATCATAATTTTGTTTACTAATTTTTTCTGTGAGATAAATGTTACTAGTCTGAGGTTTGGTTATGTATCAGTTAAAAGGGTGTTAGTGATTTAATGCAACAAATGCAAATAGAAAGAACAAAAAATGAAAGATAAATGTAATTAAACAATTGAAAGAGTGAATTCACTTGCATCAATGGAAGAAGTGATTATGGTAGATTTTGTGCTTGGACCTATCGGTATCCAAGTGTAGAATGTAAAAAGTACTTGAAAATCTATGCCACCGGACTTATTCCTTTGATAAGAGAAACATCTATGGTTTTTGGTTTTTGTTTAATTTATTTATTTATTTTTGGGTGTGTTTTTTGAGGGTATGATATATTTTCAAATGTTTTAATTTTTATCACTTCTTTATAATTATTTTTTTAAAAAAAAATTAAGACTAGAACTGGAAATAGCGATTTTGAACAAATTGGGCACCCCACCTCTCACAAGTGCCATTGAAGAGTCTTCTGATGAGTAGATGGAGATGTAAGAAAATAGTTGTTTTGATGATGCTTAAAGCTTAATGTGTTCTCTCTCTCATTTTTGTAGTATGATTTTCCGCAAAATCATCTTATCAAAGTTGTCGTTACTAACTTACTATTATGAAATTATGAAAAATATGAGTAGTTTATCTTCAGTTATATAGTATATATAGGGCCAAAAGCAATTTAACTCCCTTAACTTCTCTTAGGAAACCAAGATATTTATAGCAAATTAGCATGTCTAGGTGTCATGTATCATGCATCCTAGCATCTCAAGACAACAAGATTCTACAAATAACAAAATTGGGGAATTTTGTCAATTTCATTACATGGAGAGCAAAATTTGACCCCCAAAATATGGTTGTTTAACAAATTTGAAATGTGACTTATACCTTTATTACCAAAGAAAATGCACATTTGAAATGTCACTTATGCTGAAACAAATACTCTAAAATGTTGCCAAGGCTCTCGTTTTTCTACAAAATTTTCTAGTAAACTTGTTTTTTTTTTTTTTTTTTTGCAATTGTTTCTTGAGTGAACGACCCTTCTTACTTGAGTAAATTCTTCAATAATAGAAAAAAAAAATTCAGACTAAAAGTCTCACTTATCTCTCACTCAAGCAAGATCTTTACAGAAAGTTGCTTGTCCTTTGCTGGAGCAAAACTTAAATCACTTGAGAAAAACTAAATTTCGCTAGAGAAAATTCAAATCTTGATCAAGTGAGATTTTGAAAAATTCAATTTAATTTTACATTAAAATACTCTTATTCTTCTAATTGCAGCCATGTATAACTTCAATGTGGTAAAGGGTAGGAAATATCTGTCCTAAGATAGATTATAGTATCATACAACTCTTTCAAGTGATTACATAATTAGCATGCATTTGACAACAAACAGAAGAAAAATACAAACTACATCAAACTAAATTTATCAAGGTTCATCCCAACAGATTTGATTACAAGGGAAGAAGTATATTGTTCATAATCAATGAAAATGATTTCTGTGAGTCTAGTTCTTGCCAGCAACACCAATAACTATTACAACTTCAGTCCTCCCTATTGCAAATCAGCAGAAAGAAATAACACAAGTTAATAAACAAAAGTGGGTCTAGAAATGGACTTATATCTAATTACAAACATCAAGTTTAGATTGAATAAAAACTCAAATGCATATTGACTCAGCCAGAACCACTTCTTAATTAAAGTGACATACATATGAAATCAACCAATGTTTAGTCCAAGGTAATATAGGATACTAAGGATGGTATGAAGACTTTGGAAATTTTGATGAAAAGAAAGTTAAACAGAGCAAACACATCAATTTGGATATGATAAATTTTTGGTAACTAATAGAAGTATTTGTCCATCAAAATTTTGAAAAAAATTCTAAATTCTCTAAATTCTAAATACTTTATACACACACACACACACACACACACACACACACACACACACAAGATTTTATTAGAATTTTGCCCCTGGCCCTAACATAGATCTGCCAATGCAGACGTCATTGCAGGAAATTCTAGAAACGAGACTGAGTTTACTGAAAGACTCCCAGCAAGCCAACATGCGAGGCTAGCTGTGATAAACCCAATTGGTTGTCCAAATATGATGGGGCTAATGAACTAAGAATACAGGCTGTTTTAGTTTGTAGCATGTCACAAAGAAGGCCTGTAATGCTATGGTGTGGAGCATGGTATATTAGTTCAACAATCAGTAGCCTAATGTTATATTCACACATGTAATCTTTTCAATTACAACTTTGCTTATTTCTTTCCTCAATACTATCAATCATTAATTAATAAAGAAGCCATGTAGTGCCTTATTGTTTGCTTGAACTTTGTGTATTATCATGCTGTTATGAGACGAAGCCCACACTTCTGCACTGCCAAGCTCAGACAACAGCTTGCAGCTTTCAGCTTCAATGTAACAGCCACATCCATTCACCTAGATGGAACAACATGATATTGATTTCCAAGTGACAGACAAATAAGACAATAAAAAGTTTCTAATTCCAAACTGTCATCAAGAAATACCTTAGGCTCTATTTTTCTTAATACAAAAAAACTTAAAAATAAATCAAACAAAAAAGTTGGGTCCCTTTCCCTTCCCCTTGTTTCTTAATACGTTATTCTTATTCATCAAACCAAAAAGTTGCATTAGTTTAACTATTGATTTAATTGCGTCTTTACTTCACATATGTATTCAAATATAACAAGAAAACTTTGTTAATTTCATTGCCTGAATCAAGGTCTATTGTATTCAACAAGAAAACTTTGTAATTAATTTCATTGCCTGAATCTACCTATTTCTATAAAAACTAATTAGAAGAAGCAAAAGGAAAAATCTCTTGAATCTACCTTTGAAATGATTGATGAAGTGAGGAAAAAAATAGCACAAACGCATGGTTGGCCTGAGAGAAGGCAACCTCTGGTGAAAAACAGCCCTAATTTTCTTCTTTCCTTTTGAATACCAAGAGAGCAACAAGAGTATCTACTTTACCCCACAAAATTAATAATCTTGAGTGTGCTATCTGTTGCACATATCTTCTCTGATCCAGACAATGCCACAGTTTCTCCTCACCAATAAACTACAAAGTCCAGCAACTTCATCGTATCCAACATGGGGAAACTAGCAGAAATAAGAATCACAAATTACTGAACTCAAATGAAAGCATATATGCCAATGAATTTAAAAACGAAAAATGAAATATAAAGCTACAAAAAAAATCTGTAAAAGGGAGAAAGATATTGGTGACTTACAAAAAATTCAGCTGTATAGATTCATCAAAGCCACCACTATCATTGGGATTTCTTTTCCTCTCAATCAATGTTACATTGTCCTTGTGTGCTTAAATTCCCAATCCAATTTCCCAAACGTGAAATGAATCTTTCAATTAGATTAGAGGTACCTTCTCCGCTGGTTTCATTCTCATCCCTATCATATCCATCATGGCTTTCACTCAGTTTTGGTATTTTTTTGCTGAATCTTCCAAATCATCCTCATAAGGAGTGATGCTACAGCTGTTGCTGCTGCTGCACCCACGCATAGTTTGGTTCAGATCTTCATTGTCTTGCTCGTATACCCAATGGACCCCGCATTTTGTGACCTCTAATCCTGGACCTTTGGTTTCAAATCCAATCTCAATTTGACCCAATCCATTAGGATCTCCTTGACTCCAATTTTCTTTCAATTTCTGATCGAATGATTTATAGGGATAGAAACGCAGGTAAAGATTATACGATTCAATCTTACCAAATTGTTCCGAAAAAGGAAAGCCACCGATTGCTAATTTGCTTTCATCTCCATTTGCTTTCAAATAACACCGAAGCCTATGCGTATATATATAACCTCCATTAATCTCATCACCTGAAGGAAGTTGGTGAAGTGGATGATGTTGGCGGAGTACAAAAACTGCACACACAGTGACTCCCTTCAATTTATCTGAAGGCACTTGTAAATTCACTGAAGTCCCCACACTTTGATGGTTAAACCATTTCGGAATTTCTCTTCCAGGAATTATAATATGATAAATGGATTTATCTCCCTGAAACATACAAAATTAAAAAATCATTTTATTTAGAACCTCACAAGAAAGAGAGAGAGAGAGAGGGAGAAAGAGAGAGAGACCTGAAATTGAATGTGGTGTCTTAGCATTGTTAATAACATGTTATCGTAGTCTTCATTGTTAATCAATTTAACACAATTGAGAAGACAGAGTTCTGGATAAGCACCATCTTCAGGTCTTAATGGTAATATTTCCAGTGAGGTACAACCATCTGCATCAATTAACTCAATATTTGATGGAAGCTCTGGCAAAGATTGAAGATGTATGCAACCACACAGACGAAGATACTTCATATTAGATAGTCGAGTGGTACTCTCAGGAAGGCAAACAAAATTATTTCCCCTGAGATCTAAATTTGTTAAAGAGGACAAACAACCAAGACCATCAGGGATTGCCGGAAGACTGCAATAACTTAGATTCAATTGGGTCAAAGACCATAAATTAGAAAGAGAATGCCCTAACATGCCCGTGGGATCTACTCTTCTTTTTCGCATTAAAGGAAAACTGATGAGTTTATTTGATGATATAGTTGATAAGCCTTCACATCCACGAAGGGATAGTACTTTGAGATTCTTTAAGAGAACCAAAGAAGAAGGTAATTCTGTTATAGCAGTTTCACTCACATCTAGCTCCTCAAGACCTTTGATATTTCCCAAATTTTCTGGTAGTTCTTTAATTTTTGAGCAGCCAGACAAAGTGAGAATTTTTAGAGACATCAAATAGCAACAAGCATTTGGAAGACTTGAAAGGTTTTTGCAGTCTCTTAGATCTAATTTAGTAAGGCCAGTTAAATGCTCTGCTGATAATGGTAGATGTTTTATAGTAGTCTCATTGAAATAAAGTTCTGACAAACGAGACATATTTCCAACAAATTTTGGAAACTTCTTTAGTCTTGAACAACCACCAAGATTGAAAATTTCAAGTTCTTCTGAGTTGATCTTAGGTGGAAGGCTCTCAAGGCATCTACAACCATTTAGATCCAATTGAATAAGACATTTGAGATTTCCAAGAGATGCATGAATCTTAGATAGTCTTATACAATGTTGAAGAATCAATTGCTTAAGCTTTGGGGCTCCACTAAGGTCCGGCATCTCAGTCAAGTTTTGGGAGTCACTAAGGTCAATGAGTCTTAACTTGTCTAAATTCTGTTATAAAACAAAAAACTTATTAGATAAACTCAAGTATTAATGAAAAGGAAGAAAATGCATATTTGCTTAAGTGAAAATCTTACCATAATTCCTTTCCACAAATGTTTGATGCGGCTACAACGCATTCTAAGTTCAAAAAGTTTGTTCGGTTGAAAATTGGTTGGCATGGATTTAAAAGGATATTCGTGCCATTCTAAAATGCGTAACTCATCAGAAAGATAACTAAGACTTTTTGGAAGTTGCACCTTGCCCTTCTTAAAGTCTTTTGGAGGTTCCTCATTACGAATTTTAAGCAATCTCAAATTTTTCATCTTTAAGAAGGCTTCAGCACTCAAGTGTTCCACTTTTTGTTTTGGTAGGTTTAGCATTATGCCTTCAACTACCTCTGTTCCCTAATAAACAAAAACAATGAATTTCGAATAATTGGTAAAAATTCTTCGAAAATTTTATAGTAACATATAATATACATATATATATATATAAACACTAGTCAACTTACAGTATTGTTCTTCAATACATGAATGACATCTTTATAAATGCACAATCGACTACGTCCACCAGGCTTTTTAGGGGATTCGCGACGAATAATTTCTTGACCCATATCTTGCAACAAATCATGCATCCACAAAATTCCGTAGTCATTAATGGTTATGAGAGATTTGTCCTTAAGAACACCAATATTGCAGTTTGGATAATAACCAAAACTTTCCAGTATATCACTTATGCAATCCTTTTTTTCTCCTCTGAAAAAGCATGCAATATCTAGGAATAGTCCTTTTTCAGAATTTGTCAGCCCATCAAAACTTATTTGAAGTATATCTAAAATGGTTTTATTAGGTTCTTCTTTTACTTTATCTAGGGCACTTTTCCTTTCATTCCTTCCTTTAGCAAACAACGAAGAACCTACAACTTTAAGAGCTAAAGGAAGGCCTTTTGCGTAATTCACAAAATCCATAGACAAATCCATATAACTTTCTTCAGGATGGGTTTTCTTAAAAGCACCCCAACTAAAAAGCTCCAAAGCTTCATCATCATTCAATCCCTTCATTGTATATATATCATCCGCTCCATTTCTTTGCAAGAAATGACTATCTCTACTTGTTAGAATAACTCTACTCCCCGCACCAAACCAATCATGTTTCCCTGCTAATGCTCTTAATTGTTGTTCTCCATCCACATCATCAAGAACAATAAAAACCTTTTTATTACGTAATCTATGCCTTATAACATCAATTCCCTCATAAACATCCCATATATTTATTTCCCTTTCCATGAGGATCTTAGAAAGAAGTTGTTTTTGTAAAGAAACTAGACCTTGATTTTTAGTTTCTTCTCTAACATTAGCAATAAAGCTACTAGCTTCAAAGTTACTTGAAATTCTTCTATAAATTTCTCGTGCAAGAGTTGTTTTGCCCATTCCACCCATCCCGCATATCCCAACAAAGCGAACATCACCCAGCCCTTCACCTAAGTATGAACCTAACATTTCCTCCACACATGAGTCCATTCCAACAAGGGCCTCATAAACACCTGAGAATTTATGATCTAACTCAGTGCATATCCTTCCAATGATTTCTTGGATAACGTCTGATTCATACCTGAAAAGAAAATTGCAAAACAATAATTTTGATGAGGCAAAGCTAGCCACATTTAAAGATAAAACATTCAGCATATAATCATAATCTTAGCTTCGTTTAGCCACATTGAGAATGCCTAATTATATTTAGTCCTCTTTGTTTTACATTTCTTGGAATGCTATTTTCAGGCGCCCTTTTATCATAAAAATAAAAAATAAAACAATTGAAGTATTAATTGTATAATTCTACCTTTCGCCTAACCACTTGCTTTGGGCATTTTTACTAGCTTATTTTTTTTCTTCATATAAAAAAAAAATGATGTGTTAACTGTATAATTCTACTTTTTGCCTAACCACTTGCTTTTGATATTTTTACTTTGCGTATCAAGACAATTCTGCCAAAAACATAAAGTAGCAATTCGAATGAAAACATTACAGGTGGGTGGGTGTAGCTTATATAAGTCACATGTAGAATGAGGATTACTAAGTTCGTGACTTTTTGCTCATATTGAGCAATTTAGGGACTAACATGCCAAACTATGCAAATCCTAAGTCCAATTTGAGATTATAATTTCCAAAGTTTGTAATATACATGGGACAAAGAAATTCATTGCAAGATGTATTATGGGGGCAATTTTAGAGATATCAGGGGCCAAATTTGTAGTAAGGCCCAAGATTGTGTAATTATGTACTTGCATGACACTGATTTAGTACTACTAGGATTAGAATAGAGTTCGTCTAGGTTATTTTAAAAATAGTTGAATACTGACGAAATAAAAGAAAAAAAAACAAAGGAAAGAAATGATAAATAAATTCAAAAAAGAAAAGAAAAGAAAAGTTGACAAAAAATAGCATTATTTCAAAGAAACTCTTACTTATCCTTTAAATCCCATCCAGCAAGATCGGCAACTTTTGTTAGAGCAGCTTTCCACTTTTCTATATTTCTCATGTTATCCTTGAAACTCTCTTCATGTTTATCAAAAGCTTCTGCGAAAGTCCCCCTATGATTCCGCACATCACTAGGATCTACATAGTGAAAAACAGGTAGAACTACCAATCCGGTCTTTTCCATGCACTCAATGATCTTTGTTAGTTCAATCAAGCACCACTTTGAAGAAGAGTAGTCCCTTGATAAAATAATGACAGCAAACCTTGATTCTTCTATTGCTTTCAAGAGTTCTGGGGCAATTGATGTTCCTCGCTTAAGTTTTTCATCGTCCTTAAAAGTGGATATGCCTTTTTGTTTCAAAGCTGTATATAGATGATCTGTAAATCTTTTACGGGTGTCCTCTCCTCTGAAACTAAGAAATACATCATATTTCACTCCTTTGGAAGAAGAAGAAAAAGAAGAACAACAAGAAGATGATGGAAGAAGAGCCATAAAGGAAATGGAAGAGCTTGAATAGTGAGGTTAGAGATTTAGGAAATTGCAAGTGTGACTGAAAAAAAAAAAAAAAAAAAAAAAAAACTCAAAAAAGCCTCTTGCAATGACAGTGAGAAGATGGGTCAAAAGTTTTTATATTCTATGATCCATTAACTCATTTTTTGTTTGCGTAGGTGGGCAAGTGGGCATCCATCTAAGTGAGTGAAATTTCCCTAGGTCAAGACGAGTGAGTGAAATTTCTCAATTTCTTCTTCTTTTGCTGCTTTTTTCATGTGGGCATGGGCTCCATCTGAGTAGACCTTCGTATGCAAAGGAAAATACCTGGAAGAGGAGGACCACTTGCACGCAAAATCTAATAAAAATTTCATTCACTCATTATCACAATTTATTAAAATAGTCTATAGTGAGTAGTGAAAAAAAAAGGTGATTTGTGTTTTTTTTTAAGTGATAAGTTGATGAAAAAATAGTTAACAAGTTTCTTTGAATAGATTACTTGTGAATGTCAAAACCTCTATAAGTTATTTTTTTGCTAAATAATGGTCCTTTTTTTTTTTTTCAAAAATAAAGGAAAAAATCGCTACAATTCCTACTAAAACAAAGTTAACATGATTATATATTTTAGAAATCTAACTATTAGAGTATATATTTTTTATGTCCTTAACAATTCTATCAAATTTTATGTTAATTAGATGCACAATATAGAATACAATAAAGGATTAAGTTCCACGACTGTCAATCTTCCAAGCACACCTTAAATACTGAACTTAGTTTAAAATCTATTTATTAAATTAATGCATAGGGAAGTATGTGGTTATTAACTTGTAATAAGAGTGAGTAGATGGGTCAACAGTTCATTTTCTAGGACCTATCAATTAAGTTGTCGCATTCGCATAAACTCGTTCTTCTTTATTTAATATTTTTTGTCAGACCAACTTTTGTTTTTTTTTTTTTTAGGTAAAAAACTTTTCTTTTCAGTTTTCATGTGGACGTGGGCTCTATTTGCACAAACCTTTGTGAGAAATGCTAAGGACACATAGCCATATATGGTTAAAAGTCAATTTGAAAAGGACACCACCTAGATCTATCTTCTATATGTGTGCTTTTTTCTTTTTTATTTTTTTATTTGTTAGAGACTTCAAGTCCACACCATGACTTTTTTCTATTCACCAAATCCATAATTCGATACAACTTCTCAAGGCAGAAACTCATGCAGAACTAGACTCACCATGCTTTACCTTGGGCAACTTCCATCTACACTTACACGCATGACACAATAGTGGGCATAGGAAAAAAAATCACAATATTGAGGTAGAAAAATTTGCAGGTACAACGTTCAGTATACAAAAAAATAAATCTAAACTTTTATATGTTTGCATCATTATGACTCTTGAATATTTAAATAGTTCCACTATTGGCCAGAATACTCACATAAAAATATACTCTAATTCTAGTTAAAGTTTAGATTTAACAAGAAAGAGATTTCTAGGTTCTTTCCTTAAGTGTGTAGTCAAATCTTCTCTACTTCAGTATTTTGGGTAGCCTCCTCTATCAAAATATCTCTTTCTATACATTTACTTAATAAGCTTATATATAGCTAGGGTTACAACCTTATTTTCTAAAAACTCCCTTATAATTATAATTTATAAAATTGACCCCACAAAAGATTTAATTAAATACTCTTTTTTTTTCTTCGGGTATTACAATCTCCCCCACTCATAAGAATTCAGTCCTCTGAATTCATCACAAATTGAACCAATTTATCACGCTTTCGTTGCGCTACTCTAAAGCCACAATCGTATTGGTCTATACAAATTTATCTCCCATCACCACTGTAAAAGCAATTAAACTATGAAGAATTCCTTTTCTTCTTTTTATTTTATTTTTATTTTTTTATGCCTATCACTTGACCCGAATTGCACTATAATTTACCTCCATAGTGAATATAAATTTCAAAATCCATATGTTCAAGTAAACCCTGTAAAAATGATAGTTTCTTCAATAAGTAATCTCCAATAATTCTAAATGGTGAAGGAGCTTCCAAGATTGTGATAAAAGAAAACCACAATCAAAGTCTACCATAAATCATTATGCTCTAACATCCCATTCAGTTGTATAGTACTTCCACTTAAATATAAGTTCAAAACAATTTCACAACATATGCATAGACTTTTTCTTCCTCAAAATTTGTAAAATAAAAAAATTTCCAAAGCAAATGGAGCCATGATGCTTCCTCTGCATAATACAATACCACTATAAAATCTCTTACTCAATTACCCATAGTTTAAGAACAACTATATTACGAAAAATATAAGATTCTTTAAAGATATACATATCTCTAGTCTAAATAGCTCTCTAAGTTCCTTTCAATATGAATAAAAGTTCCAAGGCCCATTTGTTTAGATTAACCACAATAACTGATTTTCCATAAATTATTAATTTCAACAAAATTCCAAGGCCTAAGTAGTCTCCAAAATTACAACAAGGGAAATCTACAATTTTGAGATTCACCATAGACCATTGAATGCTAGCATCCATTTAATTCTATACCTCAAAATTAAGTAGTGCATCCAAAGTTCCAATCCTTCCTAAGTTCAAAACTAATTTATAACATATGCATATATCATTATATCTTTTCTTCCTCAAGATTTGTAACAAAAAAAGAAATTTCAAAATCTCTATAAATAATCAATTGAGCATTGATATAAGGTCTTTCATAGAACCTCTATCTTAACCATAAATTATCTTCTCAAATAAGCAACACTTATTCACCTATAATCCCCAAATGATACTTGGCTGGAACTCATTAAAGGGTTGGGTTCCTTATAATTACATTGCCTATTATGTAAACAAATCTCTAAGTATATGTCGGCTAGAAGGGAATAGTCCATGAAATATCTTAACCGTGTTCTTTTTCTTTTTCTTTTTTTTTTACCTTGGAAATAATATTGTCCTAGCAACCTAGAACTTAGAGTACAATGCAATTTATAATCATTAACCATCTGACAATATAACACAAAAGGTACCAGAATTGGCTATAATTCAAATTGTAATAGTCTCTCAAAACAAACTCTCTTGCCACCCAAATCCATCAATATCCAATCAAAATATGGTTCACTAATCCAATTTATAATACCACAAACATTGCTTTCAACACACTTCATGTTCTATTGAGTCAATCAATTATCTCTTATTAGCTAAAATCAAAGAATTACATTTTTAGCATCAAAACTTATTCTCCAGAATATTAAACAATCTTGCAAGTCTATAGAAAAGAAATTGAGGACCTCAAACTTCTAAGTAACAGAATGTGTCTCAAAAGCATTTAAGGACTACCTCACACATAAATTAGGCTATGGTAATCCATGTAGGTCAACCCTAACAAGAACAATGATTCAAAGGAATTCGGACCTTAACATTAGAATCCAAGGAAGTCCACTGATATATTACTAATTCTTTAAATACCCTCCGGATTATATAATAATATATAATATAATGTGAATTACAATAAGCACAAATTGGTTTTCCTTCACACTACAAACCTTCTATTAATTTCCTAACTCCATATAAACTAAAATCAAGGAATTGTAGCTCTAACATCTAACTCTAACCTCTAAATAAAGTTTTGCAATTTCCAATTCCCTAAAACCACTCCAAATTCTGAATAGGATATACAGTAAACTATCATTCAATAATTAGACCTACGAGAATCCCCAACAGATCAAACTAACCTCAGGTAGGTCAATTATATTAGGCAAGACTATCAAATTAGTTTACAGAAGATCAGTCACAAAATAGCAGGAAGATTTCCTTTGCTTGTTCTTTTCTTGCTCTCTTTTCCTTTTTAATACGAAGAAGAAGTTTTAATGACCAATTTGATCAATTACAAAATTTCCAAGAGTAAAATACACCCACTTAATTCTAGTATAAGAACATAAAAGTATATCAATTAAAATCCTCCTTTTTGTTTTATAAGTCATGTAGGCATAACCCAAGAGAGATAAATATTAAATCCTTCAAATATGATCTAACAAATCATCATATGATGGAACCTCACTTACACTTCTCATCAAGTCATCAAAAGAACACTATCTATGACCTAATAACATTCAAAAACAATGGCGTAGATTTCATTCTAAATCAAAACCTAGCATAGTCTACAAGATCATAACCTAAGCTCTGATATCATTAAAATTGTCACGCCCCGAACCCAAGTATAAAGATAGGCACGTGACAACTGCCACACGCTTATAAAGTAAGCACCTTACAAGTGTGCAAGGCCTTCTTAGCAATTAAAAATTTATTCTCAAAAATTAAATCAAATAAATCCAAAATACCTCAACAATTTCTTTATGAATAGATCTCCAATAATTTAATAGGAAAAAAATCCAAACCTTATGTACATAATGCCAATTGGCCAATATATAAAAACTATTAGAAGACCATCCAATCTCAAAATCACTAAGCTTCTTTTCCTTCTCACAACACAACATCAAAACTCCCAAAACTTGCTATTCTTCACAATCTGAAACTGGAGGGGAAAAAGGAGGGTGAGTTGACAACTCAATAAGTAACCAAAGTCCTAATAAGTTCTATCAAGTAATAGATTTGTAAAGTATAAGATGTAATATGTGTTTTCAAAAGTTATAATATACTATGTGGTTTTCAAAATATAACTAAGAAGTTTCATAGTCTTAAAATAATAAGTTACAAATAGATCACATATTTTAATCTTACAAACATATCATAGATGGTTAGAAAGTAGTCAATTTTCTATATATCAAAAACTATAACTTACAATAGGTTCCAAAATTACATAAGCAGTTTTAATGACTCAAAATATTTCAAATACTAAAACATTTTCAAATTCACATATGTAGTTTTAAGGACTCAAATAGTTTAAATATTCAAACGTAATTCATATTGTTAACATTCTTATGACTATGGTCACGCTATATCCTTGTGACTGGGCATCAGAATGCCAATGAATAACCCCCATTGACTGGGTATCAGAGTACCAATGAATAACCCCCATTAGTTTGGGTATCAGAATACCAATGAATAACCCCCATTGACTGGATATCAGAGTACCAATAACTAACGCCTATTGGTTTGGGTATCAGGATACCAATGAATAACCCTATTGGCTGGGTATCAGAGTACCAATGAATAACCCCCATTGGTTTAGGTATCAGAATCAATTCATAGTCAGATTGTCCATAATCATATATATGAAATCATAGTTTCTAACAAAAATATATCTTATTCAAATACATATATATATATATATATATAATCATATATTCAATATTCAAATATATTTGTGATATTTCTGTATCCTTTACTTTAAATCAATATAGCTAAACAAAACAATTAAATAAAATAAATCTTATATTCAATGCTCATATATTTTGTGAAAATTCATAATTCTTTACTTGAAATCAGTAATACAATAGAAATAAAATTGTAACAACTATATATAATTTTTAGTAGTTAAAATACACAAAATAAAACCAATTAGGATAAGGTTACTTACCTCCAAAAGCTATTTGAAAAGAAACTTTTCCTTAACAAATCCTCTAAAATCCTTAGATATCACCTAAAACAATTTTCAAATTTTTTACTCAATAATCAAATAATTTCAGAAAGATTTATAAAGGTACCCGGCCAGAAGAGAAACTACTAAAATATCTAACAACTGTCCACTGTTTATCTCATACCAAAATTCTACATATTTATAACATAATTTTACTTCCTACTACTAATAGTTCCCTAGGAATAAAGTCTATATAATAGGCTATACACATAGCCATATTTGGTTAAAAGTCAATTTGAAAAGGAAACCACCTTGATCTATCTTCTATACGTGTGCTTTTTTTATTTTTATTTTTTTATTTGTTAGAGACTTCAAGTCTACACCATGACTTTTTCTATTCACCAAATCCACAATTCAGTACAACTTCTCAAGGCAGAAACTCGTGCAGAACTAGACTCACCATGCTTCACCTTGGGCAACTTCCATCTACACTTACATGCATGACACAATAGTGGGCATAGGAAAAAAAAATCACAATATTGAGGCAAAAAAATCTGCAGGTACAACGTTTAGTATACAAAAAAATAAATCTAAACTTTTATATGTTTGCATCATTATAACTCTTGAATATTTAAATAGTTCCACTATTGGCCAGAATACTCACATAAAAATATACTCTAATTCCAGTTAAAGTTTAGATTTAACAAGAAAGAGATTTCTAGGTTCTTACCTCAAGTGTGTAGTCAAATCTTCTCTACTTCAGTATTTTGGGTAGCCTCCTCTATCAAAATATCTCTTTCTATACATTTACTTAATAAGCTTATATATAGTTAGGGTTACAACCTTATTTTCTAAAAACTCCCTTATAATTATAAATTATAAAATTGACCCCACAAAAGATTTACTTAAATACCCTTTTTTTTCTTTGGGTATTACAAGTTAAGATGACTTACTCACTTGATCAGTAGCATAGATATATTTTGATGAGATTATGAGTCTTCATGGAGTTCCAGCATCAATTGTGTCTGATCGAGACCCAAGATTCACCTCAAAGTTTTGGGAAACCCTACATAAAGCTTTAGGTACTAATCTTGGCTTTAGTACAGCCTTCCACCCATAAATAGATGGACTATCAGAAAGGACTATTTGTACTTTGGAGGATATGTTAAGAGCTTTTGTATTGGATTTCAAAGGAAGTTGGGAAAAATACTTTCCTTTAGTAGAATTTTCCTATAATAATAACTATCACTCTAGTATTGAGATGGCTCCATATGAGGCTTTGTATGGTAGAAAATGCGGGTCCCCATTGTGTTGGGAAGAGGTTGGTCAGAGAAAATTGTTGGGACCAGAAATCATTTAGATGACATCTAAGAAAATTAATCTGATTCTTAAAAGATTGCAAACAGCACAAAGTGGACAGAAGAATTATTATGACAACTCAAGAAAGGGAGTGGAATTTGAAGTTGGAGATATGGTATTTTTGAAAGTCGCCCCAATGAAGGCTGTGATGAGGTTTGGGAAGAAGGGGAAGTTGAGTCCCAGATTTATTGGTCCATTCGAGTTCCTAAAACGCATTGGTAAAGTTGCCTACGAGTTGGCCTTACCGCCTACATTTGCAGGAGTGCATAATGTGTTTCATGTTTCCATGTTGAGGAAGTACATCCCGGATCTTTCACATGTTTTAAACTATGAGCCACTCAAGATCAAAGACAACTTGACTTATGAGGAAGTTCTGATCCAAAATCTTAACCGCAAGGATCAAGTGCTACGCACCAAGACCATATCATTGGTTAAAGTCCTTTGGAAGAATCACACAGTGGAGGAGGCATCTTGGGAGCGAGAAGATGGGATGAAATCAAATTATCCATAGTTGTTCATTCATGAAGGTATGTACAATTTCAAGGTCGAAATTTTTTTAAGGGGGGAAGGATGTAACACCCCATAATTCTAATACCAATTTAATTATTATTCGTAAATTATAAAGGAGGCCTACAATTAAATGGATTAAATTGACTTGGGCCTAAGACATTAAAAATAAGATACATGCTATGGGATATGAAGCCCAAGTAAAGTGGTATAAGTAAAAATATAGGCCTTGATAACCCTAGCCTTTTACCTTTTAAGTTACACGTGTATGTACATAAGAAAGTTCTTTTTTGTTTTCAACCGCAACACACGATTGAGCTTTTTTTTTTTCTTTTCTCCTTTAGGGCTATGCATCAAAATTTCAGGTATGGTTTGTCTTGCTGAAATTTTAGAAAGTTGAAAAATTTAGAGAGTTGGAACTATTCTATAGTTAATATTTGTCCCCATGTCTGTGCATCTGTTCTTTTGGTACCAAGTAAATAATTGTGTTTGGGTTTATAAATATTGTACATCAAACTCCTTTTAGCAAGAAAGTGGGCTGCCTAATTCACTTCTCTAGGGACCCACCTAAAAGACAAAAAAGAAGGGACTTTGGCTTCTCTAGCCGACCATGATGATGACAATATCATAATAGAAATTTTTTTATATGTAGCCGACCATGATGATGACAATAGCATAGGCTCTGAAATGGACTACATAAAAGAGGGATGGATAGCCATATGTGGCTTCTACTTTTGAGTTGACAGAACTATAATATGTGCTTCTACTTTTTATTAATAGATATAAACATTAGGTTGATCGGATAGGTTTATATACCATATGGCTTCTAAGGAATAGTAGAATATATAATGGCTAAACCTATAGTGAAATGCTAGAGTTTTATAGAGTTTCAGTACAATCATGCCTATTAATGGATAGTAAAGATACGTGGAACAGAACAATTAGATTAAAGCTGAAAGTGAATTGGAGAGTTATGTAAATAAATGTAAAATTTTGGAAATATCAGTGTTGTCTAAGATTATATTGTTTAAGTATGAAAATAGATTTTAGTGGGAAATTCGTGTATTGATGGACCTATTATTGGTGTTGCTAGGCTCTAATTCTACCGATTCATTGTGACTTAAGGGTGATTGATTCATTTTATTTTTGTAACTAAGAGGTAAGTGGTGTTTACTAATTTTGGTGGTTTTCCCAAATAGTGTTGATTATTAAACTATTTTATATCAAAAAAATATGTTGTTATTCTATATATATATATATATATATATATATATATATAAATGGATATTTTATAATTGCTTGATATGCACATTAATTATTCGTTTTATGAAAAACATGTGGGACAACCTAAATTTATTTAAATTTGTATGTGTGAATATATCCTTATATTTTTGAGAATTATGAATGGATTATTTTTGTGAGCATCTTGAATGGATTATTTATGTGAGCATCTTGAATATGTTTTGAAAACCTATGACAAGTTGTGATTAAAAGCTCAGTATTGTATTAGTCCTTAGCAAGGGACAATCATATTGCAGCTAGTCCTTAGTAAGGGACGGTCCCAAAAATGGGGACAGTGCACATTTGATAGCTCCTTAGCAGGGAAGTATACTATTGAGGATCCAAAAAGGAAACTCCTTAGCAAGGGAGTGCATCTTTAAGTTCCAAAGGAGTCATCCTTAAGAAAGAGGATGAAAGGAGGTTCAAGTCCCAGAAACAGGGATAGCACAACCCTATCAATCGGGCGTAAATGTTGACCACGAGCAAAGCCTAGGAAATTGTGTATGTGATAGTATTGATATATATATATATATATATATATATTATGATGGCTCACAATATAAAGATATATTTTTTTTATATGAAATATTTGATGATAAAATATTGATGAGGTACAAGTTATGAATTTGTTGAAAGAATTATTTTTTTGAAAGCTTGGTCCCACGCCTCAATGTTAGTGAATTCCACTTATTGAGTTATCTCACTCCCCTTTATTTCCCCTTACATATACATTAGAGGAATTATTGGAGTAGAGATTCTTGGAAGTCAACAATTACAAATTATTTTGTGGGACTGAAGATGTTATTATTATTTTTATAGTATTAAATATTGTACTGGAGAATTATTTTGAGGATGTTTTATTTTTAGTGGATTATAACTTTGACATTTGTGATGATATTTTAGGTTGCTGGTTTCTTTTATTTAAGATTTTGTAAACTTCAATTTTAATATATATATATATATATATTAATTTTATAAACTTCAATTTTAATAATAGAATTTTCTTTAGAATTAGTGATAACACTCGGTTTTTTTTTTCTTCCCCTTTGGATTTATCCATTGATTTTTCGCTTTGTCAACAAATCTAGAGTAGGGACGAAAGAGAGGTAAAGTGAGAAATGAAGGAAAGACATGGGGTATTCCTAACATCATGACTCCACACGTGTCAAATGGACTGTTGCCGATCAGTGTCTTAAGAACGACACGTTCACTGATTGACTGATAGTTGAACAGCCAATTGCCCCTTTGCAATCATTTTTAATGAAATCGAGATAAAATTTTGTCAGGGTAAAATAAAAGAGAAATTCTAGTTTTATATAAAATATTATAATTTTTGTTATAGTAATCTTACGTGACAGACTGTGACTGGTTATAGGTTATATATAGACCTACTAATTTTTATCCATCATTCACAATTAGCCATGTGAATAGTTGTGATTTAAGTAGTAGAATTTTTGACAATAAAAAGAAGCATAATGGACTCATCTGGCTGCTATATACTACCGGTGGCGGTGAGTTCCCTAACTTCACCAACGAAGCCAGAAACTATAGTTGGTTTATTAGTTTTCGCTTTTAATTCCTCACCTGACAAAGTGAAAGCTAAGGTCAGTTAATAGGGTTGGCTCTCTCAAGCCCAAGCAGTAGGCCCAAAGGGTCCACGACCCCTTTGGTAGGCCCAAGAAAGGAGACTCGAGCCTAGCAGAGTGAAACCTTTCAAACGACCTTGTCAAAATTAGTTGGCGACAAAGAAAATCAGTGTAAATGGCGTGTTTGGGACGAAAGATTTCGTTGGATGTTCAATTGGTCACTTCCATATTTATTGTCACATCTGTACCAAACTTAAATGTCATTTAATCCTTGGAAATAGACCAAAACTTTTTTTTCTTTTTTGGGAAATAAATCAAAACTTGATTCTTAAAATCTTAATATTTGATTAAGATCACTGATGCTGAATTGCTGATGAATTGCATCTAGCACATGTTACTACAATAATTGGTAGATCTTTTAGTGTTTTAATGTTATTCATTGCAGAATATGAGTCAGTGATGCGTGTATTTCTTCCAATGTTCGCCCTTTAGTCTCGGGTACTAGTTTTGCAACGAAAAGAACACCAAAACCACAATTGCTTGAATTTATGAAAAATGTTCCTGAAAAGGCATGCATTGGTCAGTCACCACTAGGCATTAGAACTCTGGAAAACATAGAGGAAGTCAGAAGTGAGGAGGGATCACCTGCTGAGCTCCACTCGAATAAGAAGTTAAAAGTGTATGAAGCAACCCTAGAACAAGACCAACTGACCAAGTTGCAAAGGGTTCCAGCTGAGCCCTTCACATTTATGGGAAATATCTGAAGAAAGAGAACCATAACTTGATATGGACTATAATTTTACGGTTATTTTGGATTTTTTATTGCAGTGAAGAAGAAATCAAGCCCAATAATTTTAACCAACCTCTGATACTATAATCCATGGTATTCCTCCCATGCCAATTGGGCAAGATCCCAGATATATCTGATTGCAGGATCAAACAGTTTAACTCTATAACCAAACCAGCAGGAAATAGGTGGAAAAGCTTATACAAACAAAAACAATCATTAGATTCCAATGCTTTCTAAAAATAGACAAGTCAATTACAATATGTATCAAATTATCTATCAGTTTGTACACCAAAGTAGTGGTGGTAGTCATGTGCGAAGGATGGAATAGCTTTTATTTATTTACTTATGTAAATAGAGAAAGTGGAAAACCAAAATTGCATTACCAATACACCTATGAGCGCCAATATGGGACTGACTTCTTTCCACCAGTTATGGTCCTGTTCATGTTAAATTCAAAATTACTATAGTAATTGATCATCGATACAGATGTGTTTGAATTTTATGATAAGGAACCTGCAAAAGGAATGATAATCCTGTAAGGAAGCAACCTAAGCATTCCCCAAATGCAGAAGCCTGCAAACATTGCAGATATTAATAGTAAATATTTGGCCAACTGCTTTCTAAACTTGAGAGACATATTTATAGGCTAACCATCAAAAGTGTTCGTCTTCCAAATTTATCTATCAATGATGCACCCAAAACAGTTGTGGGAATCTGAAGAGGAAATCTCATTTTCTGAGAAGTTCACCAAACAGAATCACAATATATAAACTACAAAGATTCAAGATTTACCTGAAGAATAGCCACTACTATAAAACCAACAGTATTAGAGATACCTGTCACAAAAGAAACATATTTTTATATGTAAACATTAGTTTTGTGCATTATTTCTCTGTATGAAGCATAGTAGTTGTATACAATTTACCAGCTGAATAAAAAATTTCACTCATATAAAACGTAAACCCATAGAGCCCTCCCAGTCCTTGCAATACCGTCAGCCCAACTCCAACCTATACAAAGTAGGAGTCATATCCATGGATTAAAACAAATGGAAATCATGTAGCACAAGATGGAGAATATAGGAGAAAAATTACACGGCTTACAATGACTATATGAACATATTTTCGCTGAAACAAATTCAGAATTTTGTCATCCAAGATTTTTTGAAGATTTTCTGTATAATCCTGTAAAACAAAAAATCCAGCTTTAATTTTGTGTAGATACCAAAAATATGGTAATAATGGATAAGAAATTTTTGCTTAAGTGAAGAATGAAAATTGAGTACTGTCTCCAAAGCGTTAAGTTACTTGATGTGTTACTTTGATTTCAGATGCCTCATGAGAAGTATCAGCATTCTGTCCCCTAAACCACTGTAGTGCAGCTTCAAATTCTCTTTCCTTGCCAATTTTTGCCTGCAGAAATTTGCACTGATCTTGAGAATGTTGATGCATTCTTGCACTACTTTAAATGTGAAGCAGTGGTCCAGTACCATCTATTTAGAAGTTTATTGATAAATTTGTCTTTAACATGGTTTTAACTCTGCATGTCCCTGTATATTAAAAACAATGAGAATTTTATAAACAACTAGATGATGAGTTTAACAAGATTTAGCTCACCAACCACCTAGGAGACTCAGGAACGAAAAATAGACAAAGGAGCAGTAACAGACATGGAATACAACCTGATGATGAAAATGTGTAGAAACCATTAGGAAGTACCATTGTTTTTGTAAGTATGAAATGAAACAAATCTTCCTATATTGGCCAACATGCGCCCGCTGATGAAAGAACCAATGAGAAAGGAGAGAGAATCGCCATAACTTGCCATCGACTGTAAAATGAAGATATTATGGGACAAAAGAAAGATTTCATTCAAATGCAGGAATTTATAATGGCACAACTTACCTCGGAGATTATCATAAATCCTCCTCTTAGATTCTTTGATGTTATTTCTGCAAGGTACTATTGGCAGTGGGATGATAATACTATTAACCATTGCATTCATAAGCGTGTGAATTTCAAAATCTAAACCTTACAAAATTTACCACAAAACCGTTAAGCCCAATTCCAAGTCCCAGTGATGGTCTTCGGAAGTCGAGCAACCATACACCCTTTCAGCAAGAACAGAACATTTAATACCATGAAATAAAAGCATACAAATAATGGACAATTAAAACTAACAGACCAAGACCCTAACTCAATTCAATATGCATGTTTTGTTGGTGCAAACACAATGATAATGGAAAATAACACAAAGAGAAACTGAATAATACTTCTGAATTTTATTAATTTAAAGAGAGAAAGTACACAACACTATTTGGACTGAGGCACGGCACTCGTTCTCTTTAAGGAGATTTAAGCCCTTGGTTGGCTAAACTTTGTAACCGGTGCAAACCGCCTCTGACTTGTCTCCCCCAGGATACAACAACCTAACAAGTGTCGTATGGTTAGAACAACTTCTTTTAAAAAATGTTCAAGCCCAAAGCTCCAATGCTCATTTGGTCTTGAAAAACGTACACATCTACGACCAATGAGATCTGCTGTCGTCCCACTTACTAGTGCCCCTATCAATGCTCCAATTGTCATTATTGATCCAAACGCTGAATACTGCACATTTGAGTGGAAGGCGAAGAAGTCAACTATATCAGCAGAAGTATCAGAAAAAAAGAGATTTCACTGAGAATTATAGAATAATTTATTAAACCAATTTAAGTGATGGTTGAATAAACTTATAATTATTTTTAACTTTCCCACTACTAAGAAGTTTTCTTCCCACTTGTTTGAAGTGGAGTGACATAGTCCTTTATTTGACGGAGCTATGAAGTGAAGACTAAACTTTAGTTTTGCTCCACATTCTGCAATTATTGCTAGCAGAGTATTCATGGCCTATTATGCATGTTTACTATAATCCTTAAGACCATTTTTCTGATTTAGTTGAGCATGATTATTGAGTCCCTTAATTCTTTTCTACTTACTAGAAATGCCGTCATTATTGCTACCTTTTCCTATCACTATTTCCATGATTTCCTTCCTACCATGTTTGCAAAATATAGGGAAAACTACATGTACTAAAATGAAGCATGAGCTTGAGTACCTAGCATTTAGCAGTTGTAAATCAAGTCAGTTGCAAAAGTCGTAGCCAACGTTTTTCAAGATAAATTCTGAAAATAATGTAATAATTTTGTTCAACTTTCATGGGTTTGTGTATGTTTGTAGGTGCACGTATTTCTTTTAATTTGTATGTACCTTTGCTACAGTGAGGCCCAAATCAGCAATGATTCCAGACTCAGCAAGTGATGAATATACTGCCTGCAAAGTAACCACAAACAAACAAACCTCAATTTCAATTAGTGTTAGCTTATCGTGCAAGGCACAACCTCGGATTAACTCTAAATACTAAACACTAGCACCAAATGGTCACAGGTTTCCTCTCAAGGACCTATACTTTGTTTGGAAAGTTATTAAAAGCATTGAGCTTTTTAACTCAATTTCAGGAGAATCTTAATTCTTCTATGTCCTTTAATAGACATACTAGGACACGTGCCTTTTCATCTTCACAGCCAAAGACTCGTGATGTGTAGGTGAGAAAGGGGCTTAAGACTTAATTGTCTTTTCTATTGTCCTCTGCTTTAATTCTTTCTATCTAAATTAGGACTCTTTTTGCTTGTTTTCCTATCTGTTTTTGGAATCATGCTTTCATGTATCTACATCTTTCTTTAATGCTTTCATATTGTTTGTCTGTTTTTGTTTGAGTGTTCATTTTTTATTTTGTTTTGTTTTCAAAATTAAAAAAAAAAAAAAAATACAAGTGTTTGTGTGCATTGGTACTTATGTACCTTGAATGGCCAATGAAACAAAATTTTCTAAATCTTGTATCTCTTGTAGCTTAGATGAGCATCTCTATGCACAACTAAGCAAGTGAGTTTTGTGGCTCTTGTTTGTAATAAGTAAGGTTAAGTTATCTCTTGTACTTAACACTAGTATCACTCTTTTTGACGGGAAGGACTAGAAAATCCTAAGAGAAAGGCATAAATAACTATCTCACCACTGTTACCCGCCAATCATGAAATGACATCAGTATGCTTTGGCATAGTAAAAGTGCAATGTCAAAAGTTTAACATAATTAGGTATTTCTTTTCTCTCTTTTATATACTTATGCATGATATATTTAAAAGAAAATATGCAAAGATAAAATTAAAGCAAAAAGAATCAAAATGTTTTAAAATATGATTGCAAGCGTGCATTCTAAGAAACATGTAGACACTTATGACATGTAGACACTTATGCAATCTTGCTATGTTTTTTACACAACACGCAATATTCTTTACTACTTTTGATACATGTGCAGGTACAATATGATTTAGTCATCACAAGGAATACATGTGTTAATGTATATCCACTAAGCTGTCTCGACTTGTTTTTGAAATATAAAATTTGTTAAACATGTTTAGTGTGTGTGTGTGTGTTGTGGATCTAAATGCATGACATTTTTCTTGATTGAGAAATGTTTTTGAGAGCTAAAATTGTTGCTTGGATCTTTGATTAAGTAGCATGTTTAATTGCATTAATATTTGTGTGTTTCTCTTCTTGAAAAATTGTTTTTTAGCAATCTCAACAATTGCTGAACACCTCTCAATAACTAAGCTATCTATCGAGCTCTTTAGCTTTTTTTTTTTTTCGCAATCTCAATAACTTCTTGACGGATTCTCGATCCATCGAGTAACTTTCTGTCTGGCCGATAGATCCTCAACAGATTCTCGATCCTTCGAGGTTGGCTTCTTCTCGATAGATTCTCGACACCTCTCAATCGATCGAGATACCCTTGCATGTATCTCATTTTTCTTTGTTTTGCATTTTTTTCCCTTTGTGTCCATAGCATCTTATTTTCTTTTTTCTTGTAGGTCTATGGTTCTTTATTCTCCTTGTTCCCTCTATGTCAGTTTTTTGTCTATCTCCGGTCAAGTCTTTTGGTTTTTTATGCCCTTTGACAATTGTGTCAAGAAGGGGGAAAAATTTGAGAATTGAATGTCTTTCTTCAAGGGGAGTAATAGATTTAGGGGGAGAACTTCATGTCAAAGGAAAGAAAGTTTTTTATGTAACTAACTTAGGGGGAGAGTTAGTTTGATACAAATTGTTATTTGTTAAAGACATATTTTATGTAGTTGGTTAATCATTTGACAAAACACACTTTACTTGTATTTGGGTAGATCTAGGATGTGTTTAATACTTCAAAGAATATGTTGTTCAAGTTTAGTATTAAAGCCATGAAGATTGGACCAAGAAACAAGTGAAGAAAAAGTGTTCACTAAAGCTGGACAGATAGCTGGATAGATAGCTGGACATCTGCGGACAGATAGCTGGACACCTATGGACACTTGTGGACAGCTGCTCGACAGCTACTCGATACCTCTATCTATCGAGGTTTAATGAAGCTCGACAGCTTCTCGATCGATTGAGGTATCTATCGAGGTTACGGGAATTCAAATTTCCCATGTTTATGTATTTGTGTAGGATTTCTTTTCTCACAACCCTAAACATATATAAGGCTTATTTTAGAAGCCGTCACATAAGAGAATACAAGGAGAATATATGCAAAAGGTGACTGAAGCCTTATTCTTTCTGAAAGAAGTTATTGCGTCTTTATGCCTTAGGGTTTTGTAACCAAGTGCTTCTTGATCTTCATTGTTGATGGAGTAACGAACTTTGCAACCAACATTCTTTTTTCTCAAGTTGGTGAATGAGTCACATAGTTGGATTCATACAAAAGAGTTAGTCACGTACTGGGATCCGTGTATTAAAAGGGTGGCGTTCATATATTGAAGAGTTTAGAGGTTCTGAAGCAGTAGAAGGTTTCTGCTGTAAGTTCATCTACGAGGATTGTAGAGTCTAGGGACAAAGGTTTTGTACTAGATCTGAAACTTCTCTTTACTATAGTGAATTGCTTTTCGGGAAGGTTTCCCCCCAGGATTTTTTTTACTGTGAAACTGGTTGGTTTCATTGGTTTTCCTAGGTTATCATATCATGTCTTATTTACTTTTCCGCTGCATATGATTTTGACATGATATTGATGTTTGTTTGTTTTAACAAGTTTTATTCATAATACACCTAATTAATAACTTGGGTTTAAAACTTGTTAATTCTATCAACCGGGGTCTAAATTTCCCAACAAGTGGTATCAGAGCAGGTACACTCTAATTAGAATAATTTCTTGAGTGTGATCTTAACCCCTGTTGTCATGGAAACTCTTGATTGCTTTGATTTGCATGATCTTATGTTGCATGATGATGATGATATTCAAGATGACTATTGCAAGCTTTATAATTTTTGTATGAAATCTCTTGAATGTTCTACAAAATTAAAAGCTAAATTTAAAAGGGTCAAGCTTGAAAAAAATGATTTGATTACAAAATTGGATGAAACCAATAATTTAAATGAGAATTTTAAAAATCAAATTTCATCTCAGGTAGACAAAATTAAGAGTTTGGAAAAGCAACTAGTTGAATTTAAAACTGAAGTTAAAAATTTAATTAGTGTCAAACTTGTTGTTGAACCTAACTCAAAAGAAAAGGATTTTTATATTCCCCCATTTAAAAGGAATAATGAATAGTTGAAGACTTATATTGCTAGGATAAACAAAGGTAAACAATCTGATGTTAACACTGAATTTTCTAAACCTATGTCTAAAACTCTTCTTAGGATGAAAGAAAAATCTGTTTTTGTCCCCACTTGTCATCATTGTCACATTGTTGGTTATATTAGGCCAAATTGTCCTAAGTTGAGGACTCTGTCAACCTCTAAGGTTAGACCTCTTTCTAGGAAGCCGAGTAGCTCTAAAACTGCTCATGTTTGTCACTATTGTGGTGTTTTTGGACGCATTCGTCCTAATTGCTTTAAGTTGTATCCTCATAAGCAATTGTCCAAACGGTCACAGGTTTCCTCTCAAGGACCTATATCTTTGTTTGGAGAGTTATTAAAAGCCTTAAGTTTTTTAATTCAATTTCAGGAGAATTTTAATTCTTCTATGTCTTTTAGTAGTCATACTAGGACACGTGTTTTTTCATCTTCACGGCCAAAGACTTGTGCTATGTGGGTGAGAAAGGAGCCTAAGACTTAATTATCTTTTCTGTTTGTCCTCTGCTTTAATTATTTTTATCTACAGTAGGACTCTCTTTGCTTGATTTCTTATCTGCTTTTGGAATCATGCTTTCATGCATTTGCACGTTTCTATCATACTCTCATGCATATGCATCTTTCTTTCATGCTTTCATGAGTGTTTGTCTATTTTTGTTTAGTTGTTTAGTTTTTATTTTGTTTTGTTTTCAAAATAAAAAAAGGGATTAGAAAAATACAAAAACAGTGTGTTTGTGTACATTGGTTCTTGTGAACCTTAAAATGGCCATTGAAACAGAGTTTTCTGAACTTTGTATCGTTTGTAGCTTAGATGAGCATTCTTATGCACAAACTAAGTGAGCTTTGTGGCTCTTTGTTTTTGATGAGTAAGGTTAAGTGATTTCTTGTACTTAACACTCGTATCACTCTTTTTGATGGGTAGAACTAGAAAATCCTAAGAGAAAGACATAAATAACCATCTCATCACTATTACCCGCCAATCATGATAATGACATCTGTATGCTTCGGCATAGCGAAAGTGCAATGTCAAAAAGCTTAACATAATTTGGTATTTCTTTTCTCTCTCTTATATGTCCATGCATGGTTTGCTTAATATAAGAAAATATGCAAAGAAATTAAAGCAAAAAGAATAAAAATGCTTTATATATGATTGCAAGCGTATATTATAGGAAATGTGAGAGTTATAGAATGTACCTCAAAGGTGATAGTCCCCATTAAACAGTTATGATTGTGTGTGAGTTAAAGTGATTTTCTCATATCTCAAATCATCATACCTTTGAGACATTTATGCAATTTTGCGATGTTTTCACACACAACACGCAAAATTCTTTAACTCAAGATAAAATTGAATCCACTATGAAAGGAAAATGGTGTGCAATAGATTTTTTACATGTACAAAATTACTTTAATGCATTTGTAAATACATCATCATAAAAGTAAATATCTTTTGAGACATGGTCCAGGCATTACAATCCAGTCAAACATGCTAAGCACTTAGCAAATATGGGAATCGATGGAATCCACATCAATTAATTTTCTAATGCCTGCAACCACTAAGCTCTCTAAACAACTTGGATATCCAACCAACCTTTTCACCTTCTAGAAAACTTCAATTAGTACCACCACACTAAAAACTTAGCTTTCATAATCAATGAAGTTGCTCATTAAATGAGACTGAAACTGTGAGGGTAATTCAAAACTTACAAACCAATGTTCAGTGGCCTAGTTGTTTTCCTTGTAATTTCTAAAATAACTTGAATTATTTCTAACTGAGCTTCCTCTTCCTCCAATCACTTTTCAAGCATACTGTTCTGTCCTTCAGAGTTGGGTTCCCAAAAAGTTTATGATTGGTTGTTAATAAGCCAAGTCATTGCTTTTGAAGCACTTATTGCTTATTGTTTTCTTATCTCCAAGCCTAATGTTGTATTGAATTGTGAAATTCCAAAAGAACTTCAAAATAAGAGCACCATATGATGCAAAAAAGATTTTTTTTTTTTTAAAAGATGCAGTGGATCACTTAAAACTTGATATGCTTCCCCTAATACCTATAAACATCATAAATAATGAATGAACTTGGACTTTTTAAAATAATCTCTTTGCGTGGTTTTAATATTGTGAACAATGTTATAAGAATGAAAAAAAAAAACATGAAGTAATAGATGACAGTGCAGGACACCTGGCATCAAGCATATGAACTTTTAATTCTACTTTAAATAACATCTAAATTTGTAAGCAACTTTTGGAGTTCCATTGAAGCAAATTTATTATAAATTATCTAAGAAGACAGTTGGTTGGCCAGTTGAATAAAAATCTAACAAAATCATTGTTATGCTGAGTAAATGTTCAATTCCCCAATTCACACTATAATAATATTAAATAAATCACAAGAACCAATCAATATAGGGGAAAATACCTTCAAGCTGAAAAAAAAAAAAAAAAACAAAACAAAAGGAAAACGGAAAATGCTAGGAAAACACCTGGAAGGTAGAGGACACATGCACATGTAATCTAATACAAAATGCACTCACTCAATATCACAATTTATTAAAATTGAACAGTAATGTCACTTTGTAATATGGGAATACTTAATTGAACAAAAATATCTTTATTTAAAAAAAATTATTAAAAATAATGCAAATTTTATATAAAAAAATATTAATAGATGTGATAATGAATATGATTAGTACTAGTTCAAGATAATAAGTAAATATTAAAAATTTTGTATCTTTTATACTCTTTTTGAATAAACTGTGTCATAGAGTTATATATTACAATATTAAAATATAAATAGAGAAAGTTCTCTAGTAAGAGGTAGCTTGATGATCTTTATAACAAATTGGTCATGAGGGATACCTATGAGCCAGCATCAAGAGGATGGAGAGATAATTTTATATGTTAACATGGGTTATTGTGGTTGTTCTACCAAAATTACTATATTTTGAAAGAAACTCAAGCTTTTCACAATATATCAGCAAAGTGGGAGTGAAGACAATTAGGCAATACTTCATACATGTACATATAACTCTTAAAACTCAATTACGAAAACCAAGCAACATGATTTACAATTATTTGAAGTACAACCAATTAATTTTCAATTTCAAAGTAGTTATAGCTTTTGTCTATCAGCTGCCTAAGATTTTTTCCCCCCTTTCTATAGCTAATAAATATAAGTTACATATTAAAAAAGAAAACTTGGGAGCAAAATAATAGACCAATCAAATTTAAACACAAATGCATTGATTTAGGTTAATGCGAAGATAATTTAATACAAAACTAAGGTCATAGGTTGTGCTATGATAAGATGACATTGGGTAAACTTTGTTGCATATAGTATACAAGTGAGATGATAAGATAATTTAATGTCAATTTGTACTAACATCACAAGACAATGGGAACATAAAGCTGTAAAACTATAGATTGCCTAATTTGTTTTACAGCTTTTAACATCATCTTGAGGTGGTTGGCTATTTCAATTTTTTTGACAGCATGAATATTAGATAATTTAATTTGAAAGAATGTCCACTTGCTCAACCTACCCTGATTGAATTTCATTTTCTAGCTGCTCAATACCTAAGGATCTTCTGAAGAGCAAAATATGACAGCCAAATCAATTAGAACATCTTGTTCTGCGATTTTGCTACCATAGCAGAAACCAGTTAGTCACCAAGCCGCAGAAACCCACCATGCAATTGACAGAAAATTTGGAAACACAACAAAAGTATACCATCTAATGCATGATAGAAACTAACACTAAAAGTGAGGTCAATCAATAATTGCTCATCAAATCAATGCCTGTTTCCAACTTTAGTGAAGCAGGGAAGTAACTTAGGAAATCATCAACCTTTACTTCTCATTTCTATGGAAGAATTTTACCAAAACTTAGCAAATTTATGTTTTTGCAGGCTAGGAAAGTAAAATTTTACAAATAGTTTAGTCTTTCAGCAAGAAATAAGAGAATTAAATAGCAAAAAAAATTATTTTTCATGAACAGAGGATGAATATTGAACATAGAAACCAAAAATTTTAGTATCCTTATCAAATACAGGAATTGTTCATAGTACCTTCACCATTATTACATTTTCCAATTCACCATACTCACTCATGTACTGCCTAAATCCTTCCCAAAACCTATAAAAAACTACATCAAGAAAATGATATATTATAAACAAGAAGAGCATGTCCTAAGGTTTGAAGATACAAATATTATCAATTTTTGGACTTCACTCATCCTAACAGCTAGGCTCAGAAATAACAAAAGAGAATGGCACATAAAAGAAATTCAAGTATATGCCAATGAATGATATATATATATATATATATATATTGATCAGCTTGTATTCTGGCAATCTATCATGCCAGCCAAGGTTTGTCTTGTTCCATTTGAGTGGCAAGTGTGTCATGTGCACCATGATCAGTGAAAGGAGGCAATATGGTGACTTACAAAAAATTCAGAGAAGATAGTTTATTAGCCTTCTGGATTTGCCAAAGCTACCATTTTCACTAGTATTTCTCATAATTAGAGTCACCTTGTGTGCTTAAACTCTTGATCAAATTTCCTAAACTTGGCATGAATCTTTAAATATTATTAGGAAGCTATATCGTATTTGGGTAAGGTAGGTAATTAGAGCTACCTTCTTCACTAGCATATCCTGCTACATCTGTTATGTCTATGCTGAATGCTGGTGTGGTTGTATTTGATGTCCTAGTAAGAGTCAAAATGTAATTAGGACAAGCTAGGATTTGTGATGAGACTTTTGTTGTAGATACAAGTATATTGTGCGTGGCTTTGTACCGTGTCTTTACTTAATAATATATTTTCATTCATCGAAAAAAGGAAAACTGGGTACAATATCATGTAGGCATGCAACTTTGGAAAATATGATTGACAAGAAACTTAAATAGAGGAAATACGTAAATTTGAACTGTTGAAGTATTCATCCACAGAAATTTGGAAGAGAAAAAAATGAGGCAGTGCTAATGTGAGTTGAAGTTACCCATGGTAAAGTCAAATCACAAAGAAAAGAGGAAATAAATGAGCTATTTTAAATAAATCTTTGATAGAGGACTAGAGGGTGGATGACACACAAATAACAAAGAAATGAAGAGCTCAAAAATATTGAAGGTAGCAGTACAAGCAAAGGAGAGGTTATTCTACAACTCAGTTTCTCTTGTCTTTAAGAATGGGATCAATGGTATTCTCTTTAGTACGAAATATCCATCACAACTGCTAGTTCTATTGGGTCTTGCTTCACCATTACAATTTTGCCTATTTCTTTCTCAATATTCAAACAAAAATTTACAAGCAAGACCCCAATTATTTGATAAAAACGCCATGTAGTGACAAAGCCCATGCTTCTACACTGTCAAGCTTGGGCAACAGCTAGCATTCGAAGCTTCAATGCAACTGTATTGATTCAACCAATCTGGAAATGACCCATATATTATATAGGAGAACCATGTCAATTCACTAGGATGGAACAACATGACATTGGTTTCCAAATGACTAATAAGATGATTCTAGTTCCAAATTTTCAAGGATAGTAGCTGGATGCTCATAGATTGAAAAAGAAGTGTGTAGATAAAGGTCGTAGCTAGTGCACAAAACTTCCACTTTTTTCAAAGTTTGGAAGAGGTCATGGTAGACAACCTTAACACAATTAATGATATTCAATCAATAGCAGAGAATCAATCTACCACAAATTTCAAAGAAAGAAATCAATATTATTGCTTTATATAATTAACTCAATAGAGCTAACCTGTCATACAGAGACACAAATCAAGAGTTGACAACATTTCATTTCTAGAATCAGATTTTCAATGAAAACAAAAAATAATGGTATTAACTCAGTCTCTTATTTTGGGACCCAGAAAACAAGATGGCCTACATCAGAAGGAGCCTAATTTAACTATTACAGGCCCAATTTCAGGGCAAACTCAAAAAAAAAAAAAAACTCCAAATACCTAAAAGCAAAATTTTCCACATATTTCTAATCAAGAAAACAGAACAAAATCAGCAAAATTTGTAACTACCTTAGAGATCATCAACAATATAATAAAAAAAAATAATTGATTAGGTTTCAGAATTTGGAAAATTTCAAAGTCCAGGTCTGTATGTTGTACTACATGACCAATCATTTAAAGGCTACAATCCCACACACATATCTGGGAGCAAAATCCTTTCCAAGTCTTTCAACATATAAGGTAAATTTCATTGCTAGAATAACAATCAAATTTCCTTAGACATAAAAGACCAAGTTGCATAGACTTAAATTTTAATTAATTGACTCTTTACTTCACCTACACACACACACACGCACACACACACACACACACACACACACGTACATGAGATAGGTTCAAGTTAAACTTTTTTTAAAACATATATATTCGTGAAATCTAATGGTGAAAAGCTACTATTCATGTCCATAAACGAGTGCCCTGCCGACAATACACATATTTTTCCAAAATTTAACACATTCTCTCTCTAATACTTAAAGTTATCACCTTCTCTCTCTAAGCTCACCTCCTCCACCTCCTCCTCCCTCTACACTGGCTTTGTTAAGTGCCAACAACTTGGTTGTGTTGGCCATAAAACCAGTTGTGTCCAGCATAAAGTAAACCTATGGCCTTCAATTTCAATGCCACCAGAGAAGATAAAAAAGAATAGGGAAACTACTATCCATACATTTGGTTGTCATCTATATATTACTAAAAGCTGAAACGTAGCGTTTAATGCTGCTGTGCTCACGTTGAGCCACGTCAGCGTCCATGTCATTATTTTTTTCTTTCTATTTTCTTATAATTATTTTAATATTTTTTTATTTAATATTTATACTTCTCTAACCTTTCTTCTTCCCATTCCTTTTCATCTCCCCACTACTTTTCCAACCTTTCTCCTTCCCTCACCTTCTCATCTCCCCATTACCCTCTACATTAACATTATTCTTTATCTTTCCCTTCATCTTCCTCTATTTTTGTCTCTTCTTATTCACACTTTCTTACTATAAATTTGTCACTATCTATTTCATTCTATGCATATTTCCCTTACAAAAAAAAGGTTCTCTCTCTCTCTCTCTCTCTCTCTCTCTCTCTCTCTCTCTCTCTCCACACACACACACACACAATTTTTGGGTGGATTTTTATTTTTTATTTTTCTTGCATCTTCGCTTTAAGTTGATAATTTTTTTATATTCTTTAATCTACTTTAGGTTAATGCAATTCAGTTTTGTTTTTTTTTCCTCTCTCTCTTTAATTGTTAAATGTTATCCTACTGCGTTATAAAGAATTAAATATAAAAATATAATATTATCTTACTACATAGTATGATTTGGATAATTTAATTTGATAGTTATTGTAATTTGATAGCATGATTTTTATAGTATTCAATTTATATGTTAAACTATGAGAGTTTAATCATTTTTGTTTATTTTTAATTCCTTTGTGGTGGACAAAGTACTCTTAATAATTGTATTAGAAGTACTCTATAATGCCATTTATTTAGAGAAAAGCAAAGGTTGGCTAAACAATAATTATTGGATGAGAGACAAATTTTTATCTTTTGCAATTTTACTTTTATTATTATTATTATTATTATTATTATTATTATTATTATTATTATTATTATTATTATTATAACAATGCATATTACAATTTCTACAAAGAAAATAACCTTAGTAGATTATAAATAACAAATTATTTTCCTAATTGGTCCAATTAATCATAGCTAAGTTTTATTAATTTTTTTAGTTACTTTTCTCAGTGTTTTGGATCGTAGGCAGAAAAAATAAGTTTGAGAAGGTTTGTTTAAAACTAAAAGAATAATTTCCAAATTTTATATTTTTTTAATGATTCACAAAATGTTATAAATAAATTTTATTAAAAAAAATATTTTCGTTAACTTGCCTTTTGAATTTTTGAGAAAATTGTATTTTTTTCATTTTAGTATGAGAAAAATTATTGAATTTATGATTTATGATTATTCTTATATTACATTTATGATTATTCTTATAATAAATAAAAATATAATTACAAAATACATTACTCTTTATTAAATTAGTTTAAATTGTATAAAAAAATTCAATAAAACAACCATAAAAATAATTATCATGCGCAACGCGCAGGTTAGCGGCTAGTTATTGTAACAACGGGCGATTGAGTGGTAGAGGTTTAAATGAGGAGAATGTAAACAGAATAACACAATATTTACATGGAAAACCCTTTTGAAGGAGCAAGGAGAGTGAAAAACCACAGGTGAGGTAGGAAATGCTCTACCTCTAGCCACTAGTATTACTGATATTGGTAAAAGGGCAAAAAATAAAGTATCTCAAAGTGGTGAATTGTGCTGTATGGGTCAATCCCCCTCCCCAAGGGAGGATATGGACCCCTTACAAATGCTGAATCCTTATTGGCTATGAATACAGTACAAAAACATTTTCTAAAGTAGAGGAACGATGAAAATAACCCTTTAACATCCCCAAAATGACAAAAGGTATGCATAATCAGCCATCAAGCAATAGTTCCACAAGAACTTCTTGATGTTGCCCAGCATTTCAATGAGCACGTTTAGAGGCCACTTGAGCATATGTCATTCTCACTTTATCCTTTGGTCCATGGCTACAAGAAGGAAAGGGAATTGTACCCTTTGCATAAGCTCAGAACTCTGGCATTCTTTCCCCAAAATAGGGAATAAAATACACTGAATCTAATCTAAAGAGCTCACAACCTCAATTAGCCACTACAATCAATTATATTAAACATATATGTGTTTGTATGTATGTAGTCACAAGTGATGTACTAAAACGAATTACAATTGGAAGAGGGTTGCTCTTCAGACCATTTCTGTAATGGTATTATCAACTATATACTAGAACATGTGAACTATATCCAGAAATAATAAACATATGAAATTCCCTAAGTTGTGGCTATACTCCTAGTTTTGCTTTTGTTAGAGAATCCAGGTTCTAAAAGTCAAACCAAATAATATCCTTAAAAATTTTGAATTTTCATGTGGCAGAAGTAAAAGCCACCATATTATGAGATGAAAAAAATGTATCCCCTTTGACACTAGAAAGCAAGAGAAAAAAAAAAAAAATTTAAGAGTTCAAAAGGATTAATTACCAGAGCTGTTAGAGGCAATCAGTCTTGTAGAAGCTAAGCGCCCAAGAAGACATTTGGTTTAAAATAAAAAAATCCCGCCAGTCCTTTTCTTTGGCATTGCAATAAATCCTTCCAACAATCTGCATCTACCGTGAGCAATAAAGAGAGTGTATCATTTTCGACAAAATCTCTTTGAACTTGGCTAAAGTATATAGTATAAAGGTGAAATTGATAAAGTGGTGGATGTATATCAACAACCAAATTCTGCTAACTACCCAGCTGGATATGGATATGTTGGATGGGACCATCTCAAAGGACTGTCCTGGTTACCAAGCTTCATCTATACACTCCTTAGAGGTTGTAGTATGCAATTGAGATGTTAGCTTGCTTGTCTCTTCCATTACCCCATTATAATATTAGCAACTTGCTTTCCTACAGAGATGTCAGATCCTACCCTGATATTTCAACACCTCAGCTGTGACAAATCTAGCAAAGAGAAAGGAAATCTATGAACATCAGTTTCACTAGTAGTCACCATGTGAGCAGATCCCATTCTTGAAGTGATGAATTGCTTCACATCCCTCATAACAATCTCTCAGTTAACAATTTTCGTAATGAATTTGGTTGCTTCATGGCAATCCCCATACACCCTAAGGTTCTTTATGATCAGTAATCTGGTTCCAAGCCCTATGCTTAAGAGACCAAAAGTAATAGCAAGCCTCTCACTCTAATTACATAACTTCTTTTCTTTGACTCTCTTCAAGGGTATGCAATACAAATTCAGTCTTTGGGACATATCCAATAGCTCTCATTTTGTGGGCCAACTTATCCAAAAGTTGCATCATATTCTCATATTGATAATGGCTTTTATCTTCCATAAGAAAAGCATGAAGTTTTCCTTTCACTTGCACTACACTATACGCTGGCGCTTCCTCCACCCGTCTTTTTCATGATTTTTCTAGCACTAGCTACATCATCCCACTTCCCTCTGCCTTTGTATAGTAGTTTGAGACCAAAGTATGAATTCCCAAGTCATCTGGATTTAGCTCAAGAACCTTCTTTGCTGCCATCTCTCCAATCAACAACTTGCCATTTTTGCAGCAACCTGACAGGAGAGCAACCCAAATAGCAAGCCCAGATTCAGTGTTCATGGAATCTATTAGCTCGTAAGCTCTTCAACTTGATTTGCATGAGCCAAAATATCAACCGTACAAACATAATGCTTTTAAGTTGGAGGGACCCTATATTCAATAATCAAGCAATTAAACCAGTATTGAACTTCTTCCACAAGATCCAAGTGACTGAAGGCCAAGAGAAGGGAAGCAAAATTAGAATCATTGGGTTTAAAATTTGTTTTTGACATCTCTAGGAAGAGTGACAGAGCTTCTTTCCATGCCTATGAATTTCATAGCTGGTAATGATTATATTCCAAGATCGTGTCGTTGGAATTTGTTTGATCAAAGAGAGTGCATGGCCAAGAGAGGGCTCCACATTTTGAGTATGTGACAAACACTGCAGTACCTAATACTTGATCAAAGTCGAGCCTTCTCATTACAATACATCCGTGTATAGATTTACCCAATTTCCAAAACCCAACTTGGAAACATGCTAGAAGTGCACTCACAAAACACCAAATCTGGTCTGTATCCATAACCCAACATCTCTTCCAATCTATGAAACCATTTTGAGCAAAGCCAGAAATAAATGCACCCCAAGATAAGGCATTCTTATAAGGCATCTTCTTGAAAACATGGCAAGCAAAGCTTCTAATGTCCATTCTTGGCACACATATCCACAAGCTAGTTTGAACTACAAAATCCATAGGAAGATCTTTCTGAATCAAATACCCATGAACAGAAAGGCCCAGTTTTAAGTCCCCAAGATTTGCACAAACCTATGTGAACCCCACCATCACTACCCCATCTCCTTCCATTCCCTCCTTTTGCATTCACCTATACATATCAAACACTTCTATTGGCAGCCCACTCTTTGCAAACCCACTTATCATAGTTGTCCAACAAAAAAGGTCCCTTCTTGGCATACTATCAAATACCACAATTGCTTCATCCACCTTCTGACTCTTTGCATACAAATTCAAAATTGAAGACCCAACAAACACATCAAACTCAAACCCACAATCCATCAATCTAAACCAAAACTTCTCCCCTATTTTCAAATCCGACAACCTCGCACATGCCTTGATGGCCACTATGAAAGTCAAATTATCGTTATCAGGTCTAACACCTTCCAAGATCATCTGATGATTTAGATTTACTGATTTAGAACTTCATCTGGGTACTCTTTGCGTGAATGGGCTATTATCATGGCATTCCATGCATCTATGCCTCTTTGAGGCAATACATCAAACAATTTTCGGGCAGCTTCAATGTTGCCTATATTTACACGTGACATATACTTTGGAGCACACTGCTGTTATTTACCAAAATACAGTGAGCATATAAGTTTATTGTAAATTTTCCTTCATCAACTAACAAGAAATGCTTCTTGTGGTGATGTGATGCGTCATGATTGTATGCTTTAATGTCATGCCTCGTGACCGTATGCACCCTTATCTCCAAAACCTGAACTTCAAAAGAAGTTGAAAGGCTTCAGAAAGAAAAGACGCAACTCAAAGAAAAAGAAGAGAAAGCTTCCAAGGAGATAAAGAAATAGCTAAGAATAGAACTTGCCTTTGGGTAGCCATAAAGACACTCAAGTATCCTTCCATTATGCGTAAGTCAAGCTACGAGCATTTTTTGACAGCATGAATATCAGATAATTTAATTAGAAAGAATGTCTCCTTGCCTAAATTACCTTGATTAAATTTAATTTTTTAGCAGCTCAAATGCAATAGCTAAGAATTTCCTGAAGAGTTAATGTGACAAAGCCTAATCTTTGACAGAAGACTTGGGGAGGATGACATACCATAACAGTAACTTACAAATGAAGAGCTCAAAAATAAAGAAGTCAGCAATACAAGCATAGGAGATGTTACTCTAAACTCATTTTCCCTTCTCTTAATTTAAGCATGGGATCAATAATGGGTATTCATTTCTAGGTTGAAATTCCATGTCACAACTTCCAGTTCTTTCAATTTTATTCTACTTTTAAAATACTTTATTTTAATTATGACCTTCATGTATAAGTTCAATGTGGTAAAGGGTTGGAAATATCTGTCCAAGATAGATTGCACAACTCTTTCATGTGATTACATAATTAGCATGCATTTGACAACAAACTGAAGAAAAATACAAACTACAACCCACTAAATTTATCCTGGTTCATACCAACAGATTTGAAGTAAACTAGTTAGATTACAAGGGAAGAAGAATATTGTTCAAAATCAAAGACAATGCTTTCCTTGCATCCTATCAATCCAATGGTAGTCCTCGCTAGCAACACCAATAACTGCTCTGATTTCAGTCCTCCTTATTGCAAACCAGTAGAAAGAAATAACATCAGTTAATAGATAAAAGTGGGTCTAGATATGGACTTTCATCTAATTACAAACATCAAGTCTAGATATGGACTTTAAAGCCAAACACATATTCTTCAACTATTAAAGAAGTAGCTCAAAGAGGTTACAAACCCCCCTCCCCCCCCCCCCCAAAGAAAAAAAAAAAAAAACCACAATCAGAAGCAGAAAGTCATTAATATAGCAAGGCTTTGCATGGGCTTACTGCTATAATACCATGAAATAGGTGAAAGCCTGAAAACAAAACTCAAAACTCACATTCATTAATATAGTAAAGCTTTGCTTCGCAGACAGACCACTAGCCTGAGGCTCCACCTTGTTTGTGCTCTCAACCTCCTGAATGAACAACATCACAACCTTCTTCTCCATCTCTCAAAACCACTCAGGTACAATAAATTCACAACCTAAAATTCAAGAAAGCTCTCAACCTACTCCCACTTCTACTCAATCTCCATCTCTCATAACCACTCAGGTACAACCAACAGGCCCAACGAATTCACATTTTACAGTTCAAGAAACCTCTCACCCTGGTCCCACTTCTACTCAAAGCCTATCATCTGTATCTAAGCAAGAACTAAAGCCAGTAGTTGTGTCTCAGCCACCATCACAAGCACCTCAACCAAAGGCATAACCTTAACCTATATATACCCTGTTTAATGCAAACCATCAAACGATGCAAACCACAGTTCAAACTCCAATCTTCTTCCATGGTTTCCAAAAGGTGATCAAAAAACACAATCATAACCCCATCCTTTCAAATCTTTAGTCATTTATAATTCAAAAAATCCTTATGCACAAAGAAACATGAAGCTATATTAGCTAATTCACCAAAAAAAAAAAAAAAAAAATGGCAAGAACCAGTGCCAAAACTCTATAAACAAAAAAGTGTTTTTATTTGCTGCAATGAAGTTTTCAAGAGAAAAAGACATTTGATTGTAAATCTTAATTTGATTTAATTTTTTTTTTTTAAATATTCGGAGAGATGCTTCAACAAGGAATTTGAAAATTTGCCAATCAATGCAGTGACTTCAAGTATGCCTGACCTATTCAATTCTATGCCTCTACAATCTCAATTGTAAAAAATACACCAAATATAAACACATAAACAAACAGAGTATGAACATTTGTTAAACACATTAACAGTTAACAAATTTGAAGGGAAACCCCAAGTTTTGAGAACTAGATAAAAAAGAGTAAATTTATTGATAGCAAGATAGCCATAACTCTGTTTGGTTGCCGAGAAAAAATAGAAACTAGAGCTTTGAAATTTCCATCATATGTTCATTTTCCGTCTTGTAGTCATATCTCAACATCTTGATTTCAGCTATCACTAGTGTAGCACAATATTGAGTTTGGTATATAGATAAGGTGGTAAAAGCATTAATCTGCAAGCAAACCCATTTAAAACCCAAGCTGGTTACACAACACATCTAATTACATGCTGCATGGCCATGGTTTAAGCATTTAGAATGAAGTTGTCAAGAAAAACAAGGATGTGGTAATATTTTCATTGGCTAACTATTCTAACCATTCCCAATTAAACTAGATACAAATCAGCTACTTTTACCTTACAAAGATACACGTCCAAAATTTTCATTGGCCAAACTGATTGAAATGCGACCACACATTATCAACTCTAGCTTCAATTGCAAAGCCATTCTGCCGTAGATCATCGTATATCGTCGACCAACGAAGATCAATCAAGAGAGAGAGGGCTTTCTTTTCAAGATAGATTGTACAACTCTTTCATGTGATTACAAAATTAGCATGCATTTGACAACAAACAAAAGAAAAATACAAACTCTATCACACTAACTTTATCATGGTCCATCCCAACAGATGTGAAGCAAACTAGTTAGGTTACAAGGGAAAAATTATATTGTTCATAATCAAGGACAATGCTTTCCTTGAGTCTATCAATCCAATGATGGCCCTTGCCAACAACACTAACAACTGCTCCAACTTCAGGCCTCCCTATTGCAAACCAACAGAAAGAAATAAGACAAATTAATAGACAAAAGTTTGTGTAGAAATGGAATTGCATATAACTACAAACATCAAGTTTAGATTGATTTGAACTCAAATGCATATTGACTTAGCCAGAACCACTTCTTCTTAATTAAAGTGAGATACATATAACATCAATCATTGCAAACTAACAGAAAGAAATAAGACAAATTAATAGACAAAAGTGGGTCTAGAAATGGAATTGCATATAACTACAAACATCAAGTTTAGATTGATTTGAACTCAAATGCATGTTGACTCAGCCAGAACCACTTCTTCTTAATTAAAGTGAGATACATATGACATCAATCATAAGTCCAAGATCATGTAGGAAAGTCCAAGATCACGTAGGATAGAATGTAGACTAGGGAAAATTTGATCTACAAGAAAGTTAAACAGAGCAAATACATCAATTTGGTTATTATAAATTTTTGGAAACTGTTAAAAAGTATCCATCCTTCTAAATTTTGGATTTTATTTTACATATTTAAGATTATACATACTCAATATATATATATATATTAACAACTTGCTTTGAGATGTTAGCTTGCTTGTCTCTTCCATTACCCCATTATAATATTAACAACTTGCTTTCCTACAGAGGTGTCATATCCTACCCTGATATTTCAACACCTCCTCTGTGAAAAATCCAGCAAAGAGGAAGGAAATCTACGCACATCAGCTTCACCAGTAGTCACCACATGAGCAGATCCCATTCTTGAAGTGATGAAATCGCTTCACATCCCTCAACAATCTCTGTGTTAACAATCTTTGTAATGAGCTTAGTTGCTTCATGGCAATCCCCACACACCCTAAGGTTCTTTATGATCAGTAATCTGGTTCTAGGCCCTGTGTTTAAGAGACCAAAAGCAATAGCAAGCCTCTCACGGTGATTACATAACATTTTTCTTTGACATCCTCATCAAGGGAATGCAACACAAATTCAGTATTTGGGACATATCTAATAGTTCTCATTTCATGAACCAACTTATCCAAAAGTTGCATCATATATTCATATTGATAATGGCTCTTATCTTCCATAAGAAAAGCATGAAGTTTTCCTTTCACTTCCACTACACTCCATGCTGGCACTTTCCTACTTCCCCCTGCCTTTGTATAGTAGTTTGAGACAGTGACACTACACAGAACAAAAAACACCCCTACCCGCGTTCTCTCTCCTTCATCTTTCATTTTTCTGCTATTCCTCTCCACTTTTGTCTTCTCCCATCAGAAAACCCAGAAAATGACTGAAACAACCAAGCCAAAACACTCTTCCTCCCACTTTGATCTTCTCCCACTTCTGGCACAGGTTCTCTTCTTCTCTCTCACCTCTCTTTCATTTTCTTTCCCTTCCCACAAAACCCAGGGGCAGGGGCAGGGTGCTTAAGAATGCATCATGTGATCACGAAGCTTTAACAATCTGCCAAACAGTAGCATATTCTAAGAAAAGAAAAATTAATACTATACCATTATAGGTTTGACTTGATGGTAATTTACAAGTATGAAGGAAATCCCATAACTTTATTGTTTAACTCAAAAAAGTGTTCAATTCTGATGGTTTTATTTTTTAAAAGGGTTGTAAAGTGTTTCAAAGGGATTGAAGCTCTCTTAACTAAAAAAATCTCTCCCTCTCCAAAAAAAAAAAAAAAAATTCACTAATGTTATCAAATGCAAATTCTTAAAGTTGAATTAACTATTCATTCTTTATAAATCCAAAACTATAATACAGTTTTACTATAATTTGCCAAATACCCAAAGCATTTGATGCAATGTTAGAAACTCCAATAAATAAAAAGTGAGATTCAAATGGCCTTGTTTGTATGCATCACATTATAGCTTCAGTACCAAATACTGGTCTATTCTGATTACCAAAGAAAACAATTTTAGAATAACCTGTTTGAATAGATCAGCCCCACTTAGCCCTAGGATGAAACAAAATTTATTAAATACTTGTCTCCAAACCCACGTATAAGAAGGAGAAAATATTTGCATTTTTTAAAATCTGTAGCACAAGCACACAAACTACAGCACAAGCACATCCGTATATCCAAACCCACAGCATCACATCTCCATCTCCAAACACCCAAAGCATGTGTATAAGCAGAAAAAATGCAATCTTTACATCATCAAGCGTTTCTCAGTACTCAACATAAGCTTCTAAAAAAATGTCTTCAAAAATAAGTCTACGAAAGAAAATATCAGGTGCTCCACAGGAAAAACATTTTAACATTTCCCACAAAAAAAAAGGCTATTGCGGCGGGCCAGAAGCGCCGCTAAAGCCCAAAAAAGCGCCGCTAAAGGTACATGTAACCTTTAGCGGCGGGTGCTATTGCGGCGGGCGAAACCGCCAGTGCTCTAGTGACCTTTAGTGGCGGGTAATACCTGCCGCTGAAGGTGGACACGAATAGCGGCGGTCAATAAGCGCCGCTATAGCTAATCAATGAAAGTGGAGGAAGTTAACTTATAGCAGCGGGTAGAAACGCCGCTATATGTTTGAACCTATAGCGGCGGTTAATAAGCGCCGCTATAAGTAATCAATGAAAGTGGACAATGTTCACTTATAGCGGCGGGTAGAAACGCCGCTATATGTTTGAACCTATAGCGGCGGTCAGTAAGCGCCGCTATAGAGCTTCAGTTTAAACATAAAATGTACACCTTTAGCGGCGGTTTTTGACCGCCGCTATAGGTCTTTTTTTTTTTTTTTTTTTCCCTGGTGAGCTTTAAAATCACTGTTTGGTATTAATAAATGATTCATAAACCTGTTGGACAGAACCTGTAATAGTTTCGCTCCACTAACATAATACCACAAATGTAACTAACACCACAAATATCTCAAAACTAACATAATATTAACATAGAAATATATACATAACATTGTTTAGAACCATCATCATAAGATTAACAAAAAATGATGTGGTTCTTTGAATAAAACAAGTGTTGAAATTATACATAACATTGTTTAGAACCACCATCATAAGATTAACAAAAAATGATGTGGTTCTTTGAATAAAACAAGTGCTGAAATTAATCTAATACTATAATGAAAGTTCCAAAGTGGCATGCAAAAATATCCTTCAACACTATCAAAAAATACGATTGTTCTTCCATTCTTTGTACACACAAAAGTTCACGAACACCAAGATAAAACTTATGAGGTGCTTGGTTGATGAGATGCGGCTGATGATTTGGGGAGAGCTGGAGATTGTTGGGCTAGAGGAACATCCTACATACAAAGTGGATTGAATTACTCAATAAGTGCGTATAAATGGAATAAAATGACAAGAAAATATTACGAAGGAAAAAAATGAGAATAAGTTAAGTGAAGACATTAAAATTGTTTTAAACCTCTAACAACTATTTTAAAATTGACATCCTAAAAGTCATTTATCATACCTGATGGCATTGTGAAGAAATTTGTTGCATTTGTTGAAGCATGCGAGCCATTCTTTGCTCCATTTCTTCAAAATGACTAAGTTTTTCTTTCATTTCGTCAAAACTTGCTAGTTTCTCCTCCATAGTAACCAAGGAAGCCTTCAATTGTGCAACTTCATTGTCCCTTGCTTGACTTGATTGCATTTCACTGTCTGTGAGAACCGTCTTGCTACTTCGACCACTTGGGGTTGGACCAAATCCTACCCCTCGAATGCGACCTTTGCGCTCCTTACCCGTCACTTTGGCAAACACATCATCTGCTGACCATGCAATACTACCACTTGTGTCAGATGACTGCAAATGATTTGAATCGTCAGCCAACAATTCCTGCATTTTGTCCTGATATTTGAGTTTGAACAAAACAAAAAAAGTTAGCAATCATATAGTTAAAATGACCTCACAACATATATATACATGTATATAGGATGGGACAAGCAAGCACCAATAAAATCCACAATTTTATTGTAACTTGTTCAAAGTTAGATTTGGTGAGTAATCTAAAAGATATTATTAGGCCAGTCCAATTTTAATTGAAACTAGCATGCCCATATATGTTGTTTTCACTTGTCAATGAACAGAGACGGACCATCAAGGCATATTGGTATAGTCTCATGGTGTTATAGTAAATATAAGAGATTGAACCTTGATCATGATAAACTGGTTGGGTAAATTTAAGGGAGATGAAGGATTATTGTGTGTATAGCCCACCTGTTGCATCTATAAAACAAGGACAAAAAAAAGGTGCCGAACTTTGAAGGCTAGTAAGTGATATTAGTACACAGTATAGTACAAAAGCTTCCCAATATATTTTATTTTTATGAGCCCAATTTTTTAAAACATATAAATAGCCAATCTTGACATTCATGATTAAAGAATAATGATTATTATTTATCGAATGCTAGGTCATAATTAAGTAATTAATATAAAACCTTATGTTGAACGTGTGTATTGACTAATCTACCCTTCATGATTGAAAATACATTAAAAAAATTAGAAATTCGTAATTATTACATTTATAATATGTTTACACTTCAAGTTTATTTATTTATTTTAATTACACATAAAATTACAAATGGTATACATTTAACACAAAATTTCTAGTAAATATATATATATATATATATATATATATATATATATATATATAAAACTACTATTGTCGTGTAGCTAGGGTTGTTACAACTTACAATTGTGCCGTCCCTAGGATCTTAACATTTTTGTACATAAAATCATTTTTATTTTAGCTAATGACAGCAACCAATGAAGAAATTCACATGGAATAGTTTTCTAGATACAATGAGCTTTTTATATATATATAGTACCGTGTAGCCTGTTTTTTTTTGTAGTGTAAGGTCCAAATCTCTTAGTTATTGAGGCACTTTCAAGTGTTTTTAATTAAATTGATGTCCATCAGAATCAGAATCCATCTCCATATGGATTGTATTTTTCATAAATTTATATTTTTTACATTCAAATTAATATTGTAAATATGCATCTCTTTTTGTTTCAGTTTGTAATGAATAATAAATATTTAAAAGACTTTTATTATTTAAAATAAATAAATATTGTTGTTTAATAATTTACCGCACAATGCGCAAGGTTATTGCCTAATTTGAATTTAAATGGTAAATTAAACTTAATTTAGTGCACCTATAGTATAGTATATATGTTGAAGTCCCCCCCCCCCCCCCCCCCCCCCCCCCCCATGAGAAGGCAAAGGAAGCAAAGTACATCACACTTACATGGGCCACAATGGGTAGTGATAACATTCTCACGAGTCTATATCTAACAAGTTACAATCACCATTTGGTGGCTTAGTCTTAGTGGTCATGTACATGTAGTGACTGATATATATATATATATATATATAGCGCAGCCAAACCAAATTTTGTGCTACAAAGTAGAAAGTCATATTTGAATTTAATTAGTTTAACTAAATTTCAACCATTTTTGTTTCGTTTCTTTGCTTTCTCTCACTCGATCTCTATCATAGTCCTTTTGATTGAGTCTTTATCCATGCATGTACAAAGTGTAACCTTGAGATGTGAATAAATATATACATATCAGGAAGACTAATTTGCCAGTAACAAAAAAAAAGAAAAAAAACTAGCTCACAATTGCTTGATGGATTCTTTTTATCAGTGCAATATAACTACTTCTTAATTTTAGAAGCCAACAACTCTAGCATATGACTCTCAAAATCATGCAAGGTACTAGTAGTTAAGAAATGCAAAAATTACTCACCATTTTTTCTTGCACTACAGGATTAACTGCAGTTCCATCTTTACGAGTATGTACAATTTGATATAATACTGCACGCTCTAGAGGACGTCCATCAGTTTTTGCCTACATTATGAACAACATATTTATGTAGTGATCAATATTGGTTGCACATAAACTTAGGAGAAGTCAAAATCATTTAAAAAATAGTCATAATACTTATTACCTTTTTTGCAGCGTGCATAGCAAAGCCCAAAGAACCAGCAGTATGTAGGTCATCCTGTTTAGAACGACGCTTTTTATTCTTCTCCGACTCTATCTGCATTCAACAAAATTACATATTTCTATACAATATGCTTTAAGTATCTAAAGTCACTTTTAGCTAAAGTCAATAGCATCAGAGTTTCATAATTGGAGTAATTTTCTGACAGCTAATAGGAATGATGAAAGTGCATTGGAATGATGAAGTGAATAGTGGCAAACAATCGTAAGCAGAAATAAGGACATATTGGACCCATCAATGGTATCAAAGTTCTCCCAAAAAAGAAGGAAAGTAGAACTGCACTAGGAAATGCACTTTGCTATGGCATCCCTAAATCTAATCAGTGACTAGATTTTATTGTTATTGGCTACTAATAATACTATCAACTTTAGTCTAAAATTTTAGAAATTTATTAGTTAAAAAACTTCAACACCGTTGTCAAGTTAGGAAACTTCCAACAAACAAACTATATATGTCAAATAAAATAATCCTAAGTACGGAGTACAGCACCTCGTTACTTGTTTTAATTGTTACACGGTACCTACCATCAAGTTGTTTCCAGTGCATACTTACTGTAGAGTGTAGACCACATTTAATAAATATATATAAAAGCTTTAATTAGGAAAAAGCCAGAACCATTTCTCTTACTCCATTTATATATATATATATATATATATAAAACAAATTAATGATAATATTTTTTTTTGACTGGATAATCCATACAAATACAGCTCGTTCGTTCTGTGGCTGCAAGTTGCAACAGATAAAAGTATGATCTCAAGTCTATAACATTGTATTTGAAGAGAAGAGACCAACGTGTTCTCATTTCATTGGCTTACTTGCTAGTTTTTTTTTTTTATTTTTATTTTTTTTTATGGGTGCTAGTTTTTAGTTACAAAGAACATTATTAAATTGTTTATGGTAAAGGTGAAGTCTTGACTTCAATATTGCCACAAAATCATGAGAAACAGCTCTAAGAATCAAATATATGTTCCACCAAGACACCGAAGAAGACAATATAATAGTCCTACTTATATCTTTTTTTTTCTTTCCTAGAAGATCTTATTAGTACAAAATAATCCACGTGAGCTTCAAATAATATTAAAAACAAAAGCAACCCCAGCAGCAAAAAGAGAGAGATGTTCAAATCAAAACTATGAAAAATCAAACATGAAATGGTTGTTAAAGAGATGGAGAGATTGTAGAGAATAAAAAAGCAAAAAAAGTAAAGAAGGAATGAGAGAGAAAAAGGTGGAACCTGCAATCAATAAAGGTTCTAGCTAATCCTATCTAAAAGCAATCCAATATGTATTAATCATTCTCCTTTACGTATGATCCATGATGAAAAAGAGAGAAAAACAAACATACCACTGCATCATCAGTATACCAATGATCAACAAGTACATCCCAATCTTCTGGTATACATCCATTGGGTTTCTTGTTCTTCACCTGTGCTTTGTTTCTTGAATTCGGTATATAATGGTCCTTCTTCAGCCTACACTTATGATCCCTCCAAGCCTTCCCAATTTTTTGTAAAGTAAATGTCTTCAAAGCCGCATATGCTCTAGGATCAACAGGAACTTGGTACTTTCGCTACAATCAAATAATTGAGTTATCAAATTACGAATGTTTTCATGCTAAAATACTTATGTAACACCTACTACAAAATGTCATAATTACAAGTATTCTAACTTCTTTCATACCTCTACAACACGCCAACACTCTTCTTTTAGTTCTTTTGGCATGACCCTCCAATCAAGATATTTAATCGGCCACATGTGGGGCTTACGCGCAATCGTACCCAAGAAACCAGTAAAAGTCCTCGCCCCGTCATCAACTGGCTGATGCATACTATTTAGCGGCAACTCAATTTCTTCGTCAGAGGGAAGATCCCAAATATCCAAGTACTTGGTTGGCCCGCGAGTGACACGTACAGCTGGCTGCGCATCTGATCCTAAAAGGAGACAATATCAACCAATGTCAAATAACAAAGCATGCAAATAGTCACCAAACTAATTAATGAAAGAGACAACTACCTCCCATTAAAAAAAAAAAAAACAATTTACTAGGATATTAAAATAACAGGAAAAGTAACAATCACAGAAAAAAGTAGAGAATCCATGAGTTGTAATGACATGACATCAAAGATGTGTATTAAAGTCTACCAAAAAGAAAGATGTGTATTAAAGAATATAGAAGGCTATTTCAAAAGTACTTGGTACCAAACTGGTACATGTTGTTTGCCACTTAAAATTTAGAGGTTATTTAAACAATTAGCAATTAGCTCCCTTGAATATTTTGACTATGAATTTCCAATTGTAAATAGATACAACCTTCTAATTTTGATTGGTACAAAAGCAATGAAGGGTATCTAGTACTTTTTATGTGTTGTGATCCGTGAATCTCACATTGTAGGTGAGACAAATACAACACAATTGAAACTAAAAAAGATCATATAGAACCATTTTAGAAACTCAAGGAAAGAAGCAAGAAAATAAAGCTATGAGTTGGACATTGCCAATTGTATTAATTAGGTGAAAAATATACTTTATAAGTGTCTCCATCACCATTGTACACCAACCAAAGTCTATGGATGCTCAATCCACCTACTAATAGCATAGCATTTATCATAGTCCAACTGGTTAAGGTAGAATCTTTTTTTGCTGTACAATTGAAATTTGTGACATATTTAAGTCATCCACATGAGGTGTATGATTGTATAATTCAAAAACAATTGCCTAGTTGCAGAGCCATGAGTTCCCTGTAGATCATGTTTCAGACTTCCCAATAATCTAATGGAGTCAAGAGTTCAAAATTTCTTGGTGCACTTTGGTTTTGAATTTACTGATGGGGTCCTTGACACCCTAAATTCACCAAATTATTATAATTTATAACCCATGGCGTGGTCCACTTTGACATACACAATTTTATGCAAGGGACAACGAACCCTCCATGATTAACCTTTTTCATTCTGTTGAGGCATCTCTTTCTTTTTTTGTAAAAGATTTGGAAGATCCTTAAGGCAACATCTTGATTCACTTTTTCCAACCAGTAACAGTGACAATGAGAAAGTGGGTTATTATTATATGTGTAAGATGGTGACTTTATGAATGGTAAGGAATAAAGGTCCATCAAATAATGGTCCATCATAGCATTTATAAAAAAAAAAAAAATAAACAATTTACTAGGAAACAAGGGAAGATGGGGTGTAGATGGTTAATTTGTCATTAGGCATGGGCTAGATGAGAATTTGCTTACAATTGGATTTGGGGCATGTGATAGGATTGCATTGCTTGTCACAGGTTTCAAGTTGGAGGTTTATTACAATTAATATTCGACAGCTTAGAGAAACACAAACGATTTCATACTTTAGACTTTAGAGTAAAGAAGCAAGTATATGTTTGACTAATTAATTGCTTATTATAGTGAGTTAAGTAGATGAGGCTTATAATTAAGTGGGAAAAATGCCCTGATACCTTGTGTAGAAGCTTCGTGCGTTTCTTGGTCTCCCACTTCATCCGCATGTTCTGAAGAAGCTCTTTCTAATGTTAGACTCTTCGAACAAGTGCGCAATTTTGTCTTTCGCCTTGTCATTTCAACTGTCAAAGTCTAAAATAAACAAGTATATAAGCACAATGACGAGTAATGGTACAAGTAATTGAAAATACAACAACTCCAACTACTTTCAACACTAAAACAACACAAATTACCCACTAGTCATGCAATTCAACTTTAGAATTTAACAAATACAATGTTGTGGACTTAAATCAATATAATAGGTTTTAGAATTTAAAACATAATAATAATAATAATTTTAGGTCTCAATTAAATAACATGTAATCAAATTACTATGAAGTTCATTAGAATAGCAAAATTAATATATAGTTCAAACAAAGTTAGTATTTGTCACTTTAACATTCATCCATTCTATGAAGTTCAATGTAAACTGCTACAACACAACTCAGTTAAGTGTTAAAGAGACCTTTTTCTTTTAATTTTTTTTTCCTATTAAGCAATAATGAATTTCGTTAAAGAATGTGCAAAAAGGGGCACAAGCTAGAGTAATACAAAAGTATTACCTAGAGTCATCATCACTGGACCCATCATCATTGGACTCTTCATCATTAGACTCATAAACATCATCACTAAGCTTTTCATCATCGATAAAGTCTTGTTCAAGCATTTCATCCTCACTAATCAACGGTGTATCATAAATGGTTCCTTCTTCATCAACTCGAGCCCAAGTATGGTTGTCATTTGCATCATCACATGCATCATCAGGAGTTACACTATAAGGGACATTCTCCATATACGTATCCACTTCTTCATCATCATCTATAGCTTTAATACCAACATCAAATACCTCCCTAGGTTTTGTTTGGACCACCACCACCCAATCTTTATGTCTCACATCCTCCACATAAAACACTTGCGAAACTTGAGATGCTAATACATAAGGTTCATCAATCAATCGATCGCCCTTGTGTATCTATCTTGAAAAATTGACAAGGAGAAAGCCAAAATCATCTTTTTTGTATCCTCTCCCACTAATAACGTCAGCCCATTGACATTTGAATAATACATATCGATACTTATCAGAGTAGTTCAACTCAATAATATCGATTAGTACACCATAATAAGTAGCACTACCTTCCGTAACAACACAAACTCCACTATTTTGAGTTTTCCTAGTTGTTTCACAATCTTTGGTGCGAAACTTCAAACCATTTATGACATAACGTTTGAACCGTTTTGCTTCATTATCTGGATATCGAACAAACCATCTAACTTTATCAGAGAGTTCATTTCTCTTAGAGGCATCCATTGACATCACCTATTATAGAGGAAGACTTTTATTATAAGTATGCTATCTAAAGTGTTACAACCGAAAATATAACAGAATACATATGTATATATGCTTTACTCACATATTCCCTAAACCAACTGCAGAATTCCTCTATGTGCTTCTTTTGAATAACATCATCAGTTATGTGGGCAGGAAAACCAGCCTTGATCTCTTCTATGTGTACACTAAAAAGCACAAACGTGTTAGTGTTAATCTAGACTATTATATTGGAATTCCGTTAAAGGATACGCAAGGACATATTACTTACTCTCGAAATGGAGTGATTTCTTCACAATTGAATAGCACATAACGATGTGCTTGGATCCATGAATTTGAATCTAATGTAATGCTCACCACTGCACCCATGGATTCCTCGACATTCCTTACAGGCCGATTGAATGCAGTTTCAACAGATTTAAAATAGCGTGAGTAGAATGTTAAGCATTCCTCTGCTATATACCCTTCTGCAATGAAGCCTTCTAGATAAGTTTTATTATGGACGTAAGACTTAAGTCTTGACAAGTACCTATTGGAAAACCCAAGATCAACAGCGGGAAATTGGTAAGTTAAACAAAACCAAATAGACCAAGTTAACATATGTGTTACCTCTCTATGGGATACATCTAACGGTAATGAACTGGGCCAGCAACTTTGGCTTTGCTAGCCAAATGCATGACTAGATGTACCATCACTGTAAAGAAAGAGGGAGGAAATATTCTTTCCAACTCACACAATGTCACTGCAATTCTCTTCTCAAGAGCCCCAAGTTCCTCCACATTTAGTACTTTGGAACATATCTCCCTAAAGAAACAAGATAAGTCAATTAAATTCCTACTCACTTCAGGGGGCAAAAATCCACGTATTGCTATTGGAAAAAGCTGCTGCATTAAGATGTGATTATCATGGCTCTTCATCCCACTAATCTTGTGTTCTTTGAGTTTAACGCAACGTGAGATGTTTGAAGAATATCCATCTAGCACTCTTACATGTTTCAAAACTTGCAAAAAACCATCTTTTTCACTAGCATTCATATGGTAGCAAGCATGTGGCATACGTGTCTGATCATTGCCAACCTTTTCCAAGTGAAGTTCACTTCTTATACCCATATCCTTTAAATCTTGGCGTGCCTTCAAGTTATCCTTTGTCTTGCCATCCAAATTCAACAATGTGCCAATTATATTATCCACTACATTCTTCTCAATGTGCATCACGTCAAGATTGTGACGCAACACATGGTCCTCCCAATAAGGCAAGGTGAAAAATATACTTCTCTTCTTCCACCTAGTTAAGGCAGTATCCTCTCCCACTAATAACGTTCAGCCCATTGACATTTGAATAATACATATCGATACTTCTCGAGTAGTTCAACTCAATAATATCGATTGAGTACCTAGATAATGAGTCCTCCCCTCTTTTTCTTTTATTGGTCAAATTAACTTTTTTCTTCCCAAACACATGATCGGCTACAGCATCCGTTTGTAACCTGATTTCCTTTTCGGATATTGTAATAGGAGCTTCTCTCATATCAACATGCCCATCAAATGTGTTAGGACATATGTGGTTCAAGTCTGTGAACATATGTCACTATTTTATGTAATTGGCTTATCCTTAGACAAAACGCACTTTACTTGTAATTGGGTAGATTTAGGATGAGTTTAACACTTCAATTCAAGGTTAAGTGTTGAAGCCGTCAAAGTCTGTCCAAGAAACAAGCTGAGAAGTGCAAGATTTTAAAGCTCGACACATACCTCGACAGATACATCTATCGAGCTTTAAAGGAGCTGTTTTGCCCGAGCGTCGACAGCTATCTCGACACCTCTCGACACCTCTATCTGTCGAGAATTAAAGAAAACAGATTTCCAGGTCTGTTTCAAGTCTAATCCGTGAGTGTGTCTTTGAGACTTCTTTTCTCCTAACCCTAGACATATAAAAGGATTATTTTAAGGGCCGTCAAAATAGAGATCAAAGAAAACAAGTTGCACATTCCTTGAGAACTTGTTGTTCATGCAATTTGTGATCTAACAGACAAAGTTCGTGCCCTAGTTCATCTTTGATGATTTGAAGAACTTTGCAGCCAACTCTCTTTCTCTCCATAGTTGGTAATTGAAGTCGCGTACTGGGATCCGCGCATTTGGTTAGTCACGTACTTGGGAGCCGTGCATTAAAAGGAGAAACTGTCACTACAGAACAAGTCCAATTGGGTATTGGGGTAAGAGTTCAACTGTAGGTTGGTGAGGTACTGGGATTCCTTACTTGTAACTACTTGTTGTGATAATAGTGGAGTTTCGGGAGTGGTGACCTTAAATCACCCGGTGGGGTTTTGCCGTAAGGGTTTTCCCCATTCGTGAACAAATCACCGTGTTATTTATTTTCCGCTGCTTAACTTAGTTTGATGATTTGTTTGTGCTGCCACGTGATATTGCATGTTAATTTGATTAATTAAAAACTGGGCTAATTAATTAATCGAAGTTATCACAAGGGGTCAACGCATTTGTGGCCTGTCAAAATGAGTTTTTTTGCTTATGGAATTTATGATCTCTATCCAAGAATCGCCTATGTCCAATGTAACTAAATTTCCTTCCATATCTTAACCAACGAGACTGACTATCATAGTTACAAGAGGGACATGCAAGAGCACCTTTGGTACTCCAACCCGAGATATCACCATATGCAGGAAAATCATTTATGGTCCACAATAATGCAGCATGCATTTGGAATGATTTTTTGGAAGACACATCAAACGTTTCTACTCCAACATCCCATAACTCTTTCAATTCTTCTACTAGGGGTTGTAAATACACATCTATATCGTTCCCGGGTGAGGATGGACCGGGAATCAATAAGGATAGCATGAAATAAGACCTTTTCATGCACATCCATGGAGGGAGATTGTATGGAATCAAAATGACAGGCCATGTACTATGAGTAGTACTCATATTTCCATACGGGTTGAATCCATCAGCTGCTAATCCAAGCCTTACATTACGAGGCTCAGATGAGAACTCTATATACTTAGAGTCAAATGATTTCCAAGCTTCAGAATCAACAGGATGCCTCATTAACTCGTCATTCACTCGACCATTGGCATGCCACTTCATGTGATTGGCTGTTTCAGGAGACATAAATAGTCGCTTCAATCTTGGTTTTAAGGGGAACCACCGTAAGATCTTTGCAGCTTTCTTTTTTCTTCTCTTTGAGGAAGCATTAGTACTTTGTTGACCTTTAGAGTCATTGCTTTCCCATCTTGAAAGGTTACAGTTTGGACAAGCTTCAAGGTTCGCATTGTCCTTCCAATATAAAATACAATCTTTAGGACAAGCATGAATCTTCTCATAGCTCAAGCCCAGATCCTTAATAATCTTCTTAGCCTCATAACAATCTTTTGGCAACTTAGCATTTGAGGGAAGAAAATCAACCAAAAATTGCAGCAACATGGTAAATGATTTGTTGGTCCAACCATTAAGACACTTCATGTGGTACAAATGCACAATGGCTGACAATTTGCTAAAATGCTTACAACCTTCATAACAGGGTTGATTAGCATCTTCAAGCAATTTCATAAATTGAAGTGCATCTTCATTAGGACCTTTTGCAGGACCTTCTGTGGGTTGGTGCACACTAGGGACTTCTTCCGTTGGCCCAGATGCCATATCTTGTATGGGGAACATGTCATGCAACATGTCACGAAGATCGGCATACTCTATCGGGTTTTCTTGGACATGACTATTAGGAGTTTCAGTAGAAGTCTTTGCAGACGATGATTCCCCATTAAAAATCCAAGGGTTATAACCCCTACAAATCCCTTTTGACACTAAGTGAGCCTGTACAGTATCTATGGGCAAAGAATTTGTATGCACACATTTTTTACACGGACATGAAATCGTTCCATCCGGGTGTGCATGGTTAGATGCAAAATTCAGAAACTGTTGGACTCCATCTAAATATTCTTGTGACCTTCTATTGGTAAGTTTCATCCAACTCTTATCCATTGCTATAACGTGGTTTACAAGAAATACCTATAATATGATTTCATGAAAACACAAACCAAGAGTTAACACACATTTCATTTACACAATTTCACCTTAATTTAAGAAAGAAATCATCTTTAATCATTCACTTTTAGCTATGTTCCTAAACAAACAATGAATTTAAATGCATAGAGAAGTTATGAAGACATTTAGTAACTATAACATCATTACTACCAATATTTTTTAGGAATGGACATCTCTTTAAATATGCAATTCCATTTTAGCATTCCACGTGTGCGAAAAAGATAGAGAGACACCCTTAAAATGAATTCATCAATTACGAACAACTCAACAACAATCATTTTTCAATTACACAAAACAATCAACACTCCCAATATCAGCTAAAACCACCTTATTACTCCATGCAAGCCACCTGCTTGCCTCAATTCAACAACCCACCACAAACACACACAGAGAGAGAAAGAGAGAGAGAGAGAGAGAGAGAGAGAGAGAGAGAGAGAGAGAGAGAGAGAGAAAGTACCTTAAGTCTTTCACGAACTTCACTTGCTTCGATCACACAAACTTATAGTGCCTCTTCTTTTTGCAATCTACCAACATGAAAATAATATATATAAACCCAAGTTAATTCTCAAACTTGACTAACAAGAGCATTAAAACCCCATCAATTTCCAAATACTGAAATGTGTATTCAAAATTTGCATAAATAATCTAAATGGGTCCGATTATTTTGTAGGAGCAAGTATAAAAAATTGTCATACTTGGACCAATGAGCCATTCTCTATACCACTAGATTCTAGTTTGTAAGATCATGAAAACTAATTATCATGTGAAGAGCATGTGGTGACGTGTGAACATTCAATTGCTATGTAATAGTACAACTACAAAATGCAAAAAACTAAGCCATTTATCGTATTCAGTGTGTAGGTTTGCTGTTCAAATAAAAGTGAAAAAAAAAAAAATTGCCCAATACTTGATTTCTAGAAAGTAAAATACCATACAAAAAAAAAATTAAAATAAATAAAAAAGATAAAATAAATCACTTTACATTCCGCGCTTCTAAATACTAATTACTATCTTATATATTTATAATTCACTTATTGATATAAAATTTAGAAAAGAAAAAAAAAACAGTTTAAAAAAAAAATACCCAGTACTTGAAATGGAATGCCTTTGTATGTAACTGTTGCAGCTTGAAATTCCAAATAAGATAACAAAAAGCTTCTCTCTAAAAGTTGAGCTACCCAATTGGAATTTGAACTCAGACCTTTGATTCAATTTAAATATTTTAATAATTAAAATAACATACACCTTCAAATACTGCATTCCATTTCTTAGAACACACACACACGCATCACTTTCTTTGTGGAAAGGTTGAATTACTTTTCTTAAAGCTCTGGCCTATTGCTGATTTTTTCTTTGATTAACCACTTAAATCACCATGTATATGTCTATCAAAGTCGTGAATTGCAGGAAGAGAAATAGTTTTGGAAAAGTCTTCTCTCCATTAATTGTGCCATCTGCCATGAATATAGTGTCATTGATTTCCCCACATAGTATTTTACATCATCACCATGTCTAACATATGGTGTTATTGGCATGTTTTACATCCACTCTATTTAAGAGAAATTCATTTAATAATTGCTATTATTAATTTAAAGAAGTCTCTACTCTCTAGATGTGTATTATCGAGGAAATAACTTTTAACCATGAAATGGAGTATCTCCATTTCAAATGAAAGCAAATGCCAAATTCAGCAAAAGTAAAAAAGAAGAAGGAAAGCACATGCTGACTCCCTGTATAGTCATGCTCATATTGTGAGCATCCAGAATGCTACCAATCACTATCATCAACTAACCACTCAAATATTTTTTGATAAAGAAAGAATTATTGGCAAGTTGGCTATACTTTTTTAAAGACACCAAAATGAAAACTTTGGCCCAAGGATAATGCTACCAATCACTATCATCAACTACCTGACTCAAATTTATGATATTCAAAATCTCCTTGATTGGTTTCTAAAAAAGGTCTTTTTGATTGGGACTTCTTCTTTTCTTTTCTTTTTTTTTTTTTTTTTTTTTTTTTTTTTTTTCCGAAGAATACAATTTTGGACTGATAAAAAAAATATTATAACCTTGTCACAAATACAATTAATAGCGTTCATAAATACATACATTATATACTAAGTGAGAAACGAGTTATGTATTGCAGGAAAAAAAACCCCCAAACAATTAAGGCTTTAGATTCATCTCATTGGATCTATAAATACTTGAGGAAAATTTTGGTGGAGATCCATAAAAAATTTGAGGAAAAAAAAACTCTCAGTTAGGTTGAAGTTGTCCCGATGTCATGATTAGAGTTGAACCCATAATCCTTGATAAAAAGTTAATAGAAAAGACAAATAATTCTCATTCCCGTCCCGCTATTATGGTAAGAAACTATATATAGTGAAATTAAAAGAGAAAAAACTCGTATGGTAATAAACTATAAGAGGCTTAGTGAACAATTAGAATTTGATGAATATTAATTCCTCAAAAAGATGTGTTGGCTAGCCAAATCAATGCTAATCATTGCATTTTTTCTATTATCCATGCCTATAACAATTCAAAAACATCAAAGCAGACATGAAAACAATGATATTAAAGTTAAAATAAAAATATGAAAACAGAGGACAAAACCTTTAACGTGCAAGGTGGGACAATCAAAATACCTATAAGCTCTTTTAGCAATCACCAAATTGCTTCCAATTCAACCTTAAAAGTCCTTCAGCAACTAAGCTTTCTTTGCCATTACCCTCAACACAAAGCAACACACAAGAGCACCTTTTTTCCGTTAACTTCCAAACTATGCACCTTTTCTCCAGCACTTATCAGAGCTCACAATCAGCATGGACCAAGTGAAAGGGATTCCTGAGATTTAGAGATCACCAAATTATGAGGGCTCAATCTTGTTGTGGGCCTTATTAAAGTGATATCACCCAATTATATAAAATAAGACATGATTTTAGTGTCCTGTTGAAATATATTGACATTGTTATTAAAATTGTGCAGACTCTATGTTTGCTTTGTCATAATATATATATATATATATATATATATATATATTTACCCTACGGAGGAAGGGAATTCATTTGGTGCATTTAAATAAAACATCCCAAAAGTATCTCTATTGGAATGTAGAATTATTTTTATACTGAACATCAAGTACTCCCACTCAGCTCAACATGGATAAGACCCTGGTTAGCAAGCTAACTTGAAGAAACAAATCACTATCCACCATTTTTTTTTTATAGGTAACGTAAAATGTTATTAAAAATAAGGCCAACCTGAGTACATTGAGGATGTAGTAGCTATCTACAATCTTATAGTATAACTATTTTTGTGTAAAGTTTCCAGCAAGCTTCATGTCCTTGATAAAATGTAGATACAATACCTTTAATACAATACCTGAGATACTGTACATTAGGTTCTCTAATTGAATTCAAACACTTGGTTGTTTAGAATTTAATCGCTCTTATCTTATTGGTCAATGCAACTAAGAATTTGAATTTGATTAGGAAAAACCTAATATAGTGCACCTAAGAGACTATATCTAAGTTTAATTCTTTATCAAATCAAAATCAGTTTATACTCTATACCCCATAAAATTGCCATGTGAAAGATCATTTCCTAAAAACAAGATACGCCAACCTAAAACGCTTTTGGCTTTCTACTTTTAGGGTAAACATGAATGGTTCTATCAAAAAAGAAAAAGAATGGTTCTATAAAAAAAATAAAAAAGAATCAAGCACGTTTTTTATTCTTTTTTAATTTGAAACAAATCTATACCACTAATCTATACTACTTACAAACTAAATTACCCTTACAAACAAACGTAAGAATTAAAAAGTTTACACATTTTAATTATTAAGGGAAAAAAAAGTCATATTACAAATTTTTAAAATCCTTCAGTTTAGATAAACTTCTAATCTCCCATTACAAAAATTCAAATCTCTTTAAGTTTATCACAACTAAAATTTTGGGGATATTTAATTCAAAAACCGTTTGAAACTTCTCCTATATTTGAGTTTTAATTCAGTTTCTCATCTATTTAACAATTATCACTAATCTCTATCGCTCTTACTTTTTTTTTTTTCTCATGCCAAATTCAGAAATTAAAATCACATATAAAACTATATCTAAAATAAATAAAAACTCCACGTTCTTTCAAAATTGGATAAGCTATGGTCATTTTTAAAATAAGAAAAACTACCACACCCAGCACACAATATTTTCCCTCTTCTTTGCACTATATCTCCTATTCCTTCATTTTGTGCCTATGATCTTGATGCTAGGTGGGTTTTTCTATATTTTTCATGTTGATTGATAACGGTTTCTTAGTTGATTAGATGTCTTTTATCAGCCCAAATTTTCATTTGTATTAACCTTTTGAAAGTGCATAAGTATTTGATTTTTTTTATTTGAAAAAAATAATGAGTATATTTGACATTTTTTTTGGTTATGTGCTTAGCTATTCTGATTTTGGAATAGTATTTGATTCTCAAAAAAAAAAAAAAAAAATGAAAAGGAATAGTATACAATAAGATTAGTATGCCTTCACACGTTCGTCGGATTAAGTTAGTTTTTTTTTTTTAAGATTTTATTGTCATTCTATCATTTAATTTTGAATATTGTTTCTCTTTCCTTTACCCTTTTTGTTGTAGTTTCGGGGGTTCTAGAACACAAATTTCATATTGGATCTACAATTTGAAGTAGAAAAAAAATCCAAAGCAAAATTTGATTCAAACACGCAGAAGATAAAGGTATGGTCATTTCCCCCCACTTTTTACATTTCATTTTTTATCCTATCATTTAACTTTTGTTCAATTGCTGACCTCATTGCTTTGCCATTTATTCTTCATAATTTCATATTCACTTTTATTCATCCACTTTTTTTTTTCTTTTTTTTATGCCATTCATGGTTCCTGAGAATCATGAAAAATATATGGAAAAATTGAAATAGTTCGGGTAAATAGTTTCAAGAATAATTATTATTTAAATCAAGAATCAATCAATGTTAACTGACCCATTCTTTTATTTCTTTACAAGTTGAAATGATAGATTAAATGTCAATAGGCCTTTATTTAAATGTCAAAATTTTCATTCACCCCAATTTGATATTTATGTATTTATCTGATTACATTTATGCTTTGTTACTCATTGATTTGTGATGCAACCTAACATAAAAAAAATAAATAGACCAATCACACAAAATAATGACTTCTTCATTTTTTTTTTTTAATTTAATAGTTACAATGGGAGAGGAGATTAAAACGCCAGATGTTTCATTTAGAAATACCAACTGAGCTAAGAAAATTGCATCAACCTAAAATCATGATTAATGAAAAGTTTTGTCCTTTAGAGAAAAAAAAAAAAAATAGAAAAGTCTCTGTGCACATAATGCATGTGCTAAGAGAGTAGTATAATTGAAGGTAATTCCCCAAATACCGTTCCACATAGTAAGCATTATATATGTCAACCAAAAAAGATAATTTTTTACAAGATATTTTTTCATGATCCTGAGCCTGTAGTATCCACATCGGACATCGGCTAGTTGTTGTCTACTTCAAAGATTGCTATTACCAACATATAAAAATGCCCATTTATAGCCTTTACAAACAAAAGGGCTGATTTGGCAAAAATGGATGTCTCTCTCAAATCCGAATACATTGAAAGCACCTCAGAATAATGCTGCACCCAAATCTAACACTACATAAACATTAAGTACGAATCATTTGAATTGTAATATTGTGTGTCAACAATTTGAAACAGATTCAGGTTATTATCACTATCAAGTGCTTAAGGTTGGATATCTAAAAGCACCTACAGAGGCCCAGTTCTAAGAGCATTGTGTAAATCAGCAATTAGATCATTCAAAAACAAAGCACTGCAAGTGGCATTTGTGGTAAGACAAACAAGAAAGCATCCTAAATTCATGATGACATATAGGAGGTTAGCCATTCATAGGAAAAAACCATTCATGACATAATTGTTAGGATTAAAATATTTACCAAAGATACTCTTAGCTTTGATGCAGAGCACAAAGATGCTAACTTTTCTAGAAACATAAACAGTTACATAGATCTCTTTATAAATTTCTACTTACCTCTGTAATAAAAGCTCACAGCCAAAGCCAATGGCTAAAAAATGACGCAAGTACGTACTACCTGAGCTTGTGACGCCCCACATGATGAGTATAACTCATGTACCTGCAGTAAACTTACATTGCCTTTTAAAATCCCAACATACAGATGTCTTATAGGGAAATTCAACATATACAAATACAATGCATGATAATCATGACAAAAGTTGGATAATCCATTGCCAATTACATGGAACAAAAAAGATAATGCTTCTTCTTTTCTTAGTGAGTAATGAGTTTTACTAAAGATTAAAAGACTTCATATGCATGAATGTGCGTGTGCGAGAGAGAGAGAGAGGCAAAAGGAGGACAAGAAAAAAACAAGTACATTTATAGTTCATAAAAACTAAGTAACAATACAATTCCTTGGTGTTGCACATTGACCTAAGAATATCATGATTAAAGTGGGTTTTAGATCCTCATACCAATCCCCACCAAGAGGCTGAAAATTAGCATTATCTTTAGCCTCTCCACTAGCAATTTGCCGTGCATGCCATTGCTGCAATCAAAGGAACACATTAAGAACCAAAAAAGGCCTATATCATAGTTAAAGTAAAGAGAAGATCCACTCTGCAAACCTCTATTTCCCTTTGTCGCTTCCTCTCTAAGATCTGGTAAGGATCTTCGGGCTCTTTCTCATCTTCAAGCAACTCCTCTTTTGCTGCCTTCCACTGATAAAATGATTAAATAAATAAAGTATAAGAGTCCATAAAAAGAGAAGTGTTGAGAAAAGGAGGTGGGGTAAGCATTCATGAGATGAATGCATCTTAAGAATAAATTAAAAGGAAAAACAATACCTTATCCACCAAACTGGATACTTTTTTATTAGACCTCAAGGAAGGGGCTGCTGCAATCGACCGCTTTTTATTACGCAAAGCTGATGAAGAGAAAAGAAGTCTTGAGTATTTTTACAAATACAATTTGAACCACACAGGTGCAACTGCACTAGCAAATACTTATCCGCAGTAAGAACACTTCAGAACACTGAATAATTAAGGTGAACGCCGTAGGCCATGTTCACTGGAATGTGGAATGATGGGAGAAGGATTGTATATAATTGTAAAGATGATTTCCTTAGAAGTAAGAAAGTTGTATTATTTTGATATCAGTCAGTATGTTTCTTTAGAAAAGGGGAAGAGAAGGGAAGAAATGATAAGAAATTTTCAGATTTCCAAACTTGTCTATCTGAACTAAAGCATAACTAATCTTATATTCTTGTGTAAAACACCATTGTGTTCAATTAAGCAACAGAGCATGCATTCAACTACTCAAAAGATAATTAAAGAAAACCACAAAGAAAAAACAAGTCATCAACCAACAAAATGCAAAATACAACAATTATAGAAAACCACCACATCTTCACTGCAAAATCCCAGAAGATCAAGAAACAACGAGACATAAATCTTTACTAAGACAGAATAATAAATTTCCAGGTAGTAAAGGATGCTTACAATAACCATTACACTAAAGAGAGTCAAATTTGATTATATGTATAGCATACAAGTAAAACCGTTGCACTTAAGATTAGTTAAACCAGAAATCTTTGAAAAATGAAAATTGCAATAACTATTTATCTTATTAACATTCACGTTACCTTATAAAAGCAACTACTCCCAAATGGGCAGTTTCCATTCCCAAAATCAAAGTGCTTGCAATCAATGGACCTGCAAGAAAGACAATAACAAATTACAAAACTGAGAACAACAATATGCGTTCACAATACTTCAATTGTTAGCTATCTAAATTGTTAATCAGTTTCTTGAATTTACTACCAACACTTTCAAGAAAATTGACTAAACAGTATCTGAAAGTCGCAAGTTCTCAAAAACTTTCTGATAGAATTTTCGATGACTCTGTGTTACTAGAATGTTAGTGAATTACAACTCTAGTAGAAGTATTTAAAGGGGGACACAAATCAAATTTGAAAATCAAAAACCAGAAACAGGATCATAAGTAACATGAAGGTCTATCGTCAAGACAAGAGTTAAGAAATTACTTGAGCTTTGCCTTGTAGCTATCAACAATGTCCTGCTTCTCTTCCTTGGAAGAATACCAAATGACACTTGGAATAACAAAGTATGATAACTTACTACGCCAATTCCTAATGCAGGGTATACAGAATGGATGGTCACATTCCGACAGCAACCCAAACTTCCGTTCTGCTGCCGTGGGCTTTGAGAGAACACGTTCAAGACAAACACTGCATTCTAATTCTTGACTATGTTTTAATGCCTACCAAGTGCTTTTGCTTTTTCTCACATGATTTCAAATGCTCCTCTCTTTCCTCAGGTCTGAAATGATGCAAGCAATGTTTTCCACATGTGGGAACCTTACTAAATGAAAATTAATGGGCAGATATAATGAAATCAAGCTGAGATCAAAAGAGTTACGTTATGCGGAGGATCCTTCCAATCATGTGAAAACTGACAATGCTCCCCTTTCAGACACGCCCCATGAGCAAAGAGCTTGCAGAGAACCCTGCAGGAGCAAGAAAAATCAAAGATCATAAAAATTCCAATCATCTTTAACCCCAAAAATGAAATAAATCAATTAATTTCTATAGAACCCCAACCCCACCCAATTTAGATGTCCCATAGAAAATCTTCATTTCAGCGCCCAAATTTTCTTTGCCACCAAACAAAAGTCACAAACTTCAACCAAAAAAAAAAAAATCTTTTTTTCTTAAGAAAAATTTTAAAATACATCAAAGTTACATGAATTGATCCTCCTCTTTAAGCCCATTAATAATTCCTCACAATGTTTGCTGCTAGTGAATAACAATCATGATTCGAAATCAGATCAATCAGTCAAGAGGATAACAGCATTCACTTCAAATCACAGATCAGTACTTTAAAAATCATTTCAGAAAAAGATTTTCCAGATCAGAATCCAAACAGCATTACTAATATGAACAAAATTCATCACTGAATCGAGATTCATAGGTTCAGTAAATGATCAAAACGTGTTCTCCCAAAAACAGTTATACGAATAAAAAATTAGCTTCTCTAAACAAAAGAAAGAATTGATTTCTGATCATTCGAAGAAGCACAATCGGATCCAGAACCTCACACACTCAAATACACACGAAAACCTTAAAAAATTCAACGTAAAATTTAAACAAAATTATAAAAAAAAATGGAATCAAAATGAATGTAAAAATCAACAAAAGTAAAAATCGTTAAAAAGATATATTCAGGTATAAATATTCATTCTCACCCTCCAAAGGCGTAGAGGAAGCTGAGTTTTGGTTCTTGGAGATTAAAGATATATCACTTGTTTCTAATTTTATACATCTTTTTTTTTATACATATTTGAATCCTGTCCATTATTACTAGGTGAATGAGCCTCAGTCATCACCCTATTATTTTTGGGTACACTGTTTAGGAAAACGCAATACTTCTCTTCTTCTCAACCCTTTTGATTCTATTAGGCCTGCCAATTTTGTTTTACTTAATGGCAAGCCGTGGCCCATGAGGCAGGGTTTTCTGCTAGCCTGAGATAGATCTGAGGACCACTAGAAAATGAGCCTATTGATCTTTCAGAATACTGTAAAGCCCAAAAGAAACCACACAATGTTGACATTCTAGATTTAGGCCCAACCTCCCTTGTAATCCAATGATTGTTTGTCTAACATATATTTTAGTCCTAATATTGGTGAAGCTTCACAACTTGCAATTAATCTCCCAGAAAATTTTGGATTTCTATTGTTTTGATCTCTCAAATTTTAAAATTTATAATTAAGATTGTTATTTTGATCCCTCAAGTTCATATTTGTTTTAGTACGTGATTATTGAAACTTGATAGGAGGGTCAAATTAACAGTAATTTAAAATTGAAGGGACTATAAGTTTAGAAACTTCCAATTCCAAAATAACAACAGTAAAGTTAGAGGGAGTATTAACAATTGGTGATCATAAGCAAACAATCTATGAAAGAATGTTGCTATGTCCAGGCTGAAAAGTTTTACTAGTGAATTAAACACCATAGAAACATCTCCTTCATTGACACACTAAGGTTTAGGTTGTGCTTATGAACCCCGCCCTTGCACCAAAGATGTGTGGTGGCCCGTGAATACTTAAGAATTACCATAACTCACATCTAGAAAATAGTTTGTACATCTTACATAATTGTTGTGGGAGAAATTAGGACAACTCCAAAGATCCAACTATAGAGGAGCAAATACTGTACAAGGTTGAAAGTATCTCTTAGATTGATATCATGCTAATTAGGAGCCAGAATCCCAGAATCAGTTGCATTTCGAAAAATGCAAGTCCTTAAAAAATTTTGACTACTCTTTTCAAATCACCACACCAATTGGACCCTATTCAAATAAAACTATATATACTCTCAATGTTTTGATCATATATATGCTTCACTCGGCTGAAAAAGAAGGGATATACCTCCCAATTGTCTAGCTAGCCTTTCATCGTGGAACCTTTGAATGTGGAAAACTCGGCAAGAATGCTTTTGCATTGGCCAAATGCTTTCCTCTTTAATTTAGACGGGCGTCTACAGTTTTTTCCCCCACATAAGATCACTATAGACTTTTCTAAAGTTGGTGGACCATACAGTAATCTTTTGATTAATTATGAGAAACACGCATAATGCCACTGACCTTTTGAGTTTTTTTTTTCCACATTATCCAAAGCTTTTCTACTGCTGCCTGCTGGTCAATTGAGAAAGGGAGTGGAAACTCCCCTCAGTAGATTCTCTAGCCATAGAAATAATATGAAGGTATCTCCCAATGCACAGATCATTTTGATTCACATGAACCCCGACAATACATGAGAGAAAACTAGAGAAAAAACTGGTTTTACACGGGTTTGGTTGGAGAGAATTAAGAGGTTGAAAATTGGTGGACCTATGTGTTTTGGGAGAAAATAAAGGAGAGGGAAATAGTTGCCGTCAATGAGTTAACTACTATTTTCTTTTTCTTTTTTACCTATTCGACATAGACATGCTTGCTTGAACCATTAAAGAACACCAAATTTTTTATAGCTGCATTGGGGAGGGAGGATTTGAACCTTGTGAATAACTTGAAACATTAGCACAAAACAAAACTAACTGATTAAGTAACATGACTCTTAGTGTAATTCAAAACACCAAATTAAAACCATAATATCAATAATCAAGATGAATTGTATTATTTAAAGCTAGAAAATTTTCATAGAATTTAAGCAATAATTTAACTATTATTACGCAATTGTAAAAATCCTTTCTATTTCAATCTGCACACAACCCCAAAACCAAAAACCCAAATTTTCATTTCCATCAATATCACCAAGAATGAGAACATTTTCAACAAACATAAAAAAACCAAAATTTCTCAAACTAACCTTGGAGAGGCAGAGTCACGGTGATCCACAGTCTAGGATTTCCAACCCTCTTGCCCTTGCCCTCTCTTGCTCGTCCCTCTCTCTCTCATCGATTTCCCATGGGTGCAAGTCAGAGTGCTTCGATGATCACTGTGGGTCACTTGGTCATGGTGGGTCTGGGTCGTGGGTCACAGTTTGGTGGTGGATCGGATTTGGTGGTGGGTGAAACCTTGTGATGGCTGGATTTTGTGTTTGTGATGGTTGTTGTTTTGTGATTTGGTGATTTGGTGGCTGGGCAGGTTTTTGTTTTGTGATTGGTGATTTGTAAATCGTAATGGATGGGTTTTGGTAGTTGTTTTTTAATTGGTGATTTGTGATGGCTGGGTTTTCTGATTTGGTGGTTCGTTTTGTAGTGGTGGTGGCTAGTGGTGGGTTGATTTTGGGTTGGGGTTTACGGTTGATTTTGGGTGGGTGATGGTGGACGGTGGTGATTGTGGGTTTGCTGTGGGTTGGGTTGGCTAGTGGTGACTGTGGGCTGTTAGAGGTTTGTTTTTGTTTATGATTTGGTGGTTGGGGGTTGGGTGGTGGTGGCGGTGGCGGTGATGGTGGCTGTGGCTGTGGGTTTGTGGGTAGTGGTAGAGATGAGACAGTGAAGAGATTTCTTCTGAGAGAGAGAGCGTGTCTGCGTGTGTGGGAGACCAACGAAATGGCTGAAAACAATAAGGCGCAAAAAATGAAAAGGGCAAAAAAACAGAGGGAAAATTTCGGCCTAGCTTGGGGCAATTTGAGGTCTATTGTGGCGGGTCATTGGCTCGCCGCTATATGTAAGCTGAAGGCCTCTAAAGCCCATCTATTACAACGGGTCATTGGCCCGCCGCTGTAATACGCCGCAATATACAAGACCTATTGCGGCAGGCCAATGGCCCGCCACAATAGGTCTCACGTATAGCGGTGGGCGGAAACCCGCCGCAATAGGCAACCTATAGCGGCGGTTTTCTCACCCGCCGCAATAGGTCCGCCGCAAAAAATCAGTTTTTTTGTAGTTACAGCAAAAAAAACAAAAAAAAAAAGAAAGAACAAATGTGACAATGGACATGGAAAATTGAGAGGGAGAGAGAGATAGTGGTCACCTGTGAGAAGATCTAGAAACTTGATCAAGTGGAGTGACAGCCTGCTGGTGACAGAGCGAGCCTTGCCGGTGAAGAGCTTGGGTCTCTTCGGTCAGCAACTTCGATCATGGATGGGTTCTTTTCGGCTGACCAAGAGCTTCGGTTTCATCAGATCTTTGTAATGAAATGAAAAAGAACAAATGTGAGAGAAGGAACAGAGAAGGTTGTGGGGAAGAGTAAAGCGAAAATGAAGGAAAAAGTCTGAAATGAAGGAAATGAAATGAAAAAGAAGAAATGTGCCTAACGGTAATATCAATGGTTGACGCAACAACTCACTGGGATTTTTTTTGCAAAATAACACCATTTTGCTAACAATTTTGTTAGTTAGCCATGCCTTCTTCATGCTATTGCTTCTGTGTTTTTGATAGGTTCACGCAATTGCTTTTGTATACGTAATCTAGTACTAATAGAAGAAGTGAAGAAGAACGAGAATAGGAGTTTGGCAGTGAAAAAGTCATGTGAGAGGGTGAAGACATAAAGGCTATTTGCGGTACTGGTACTAAAACAAGCTAAATGAGAAGCAATCTGATTCCTTTTTAAATAGGCAGGACACGTGGCAGAAATTCAAACTTTTCCCAAAAAAAAAAAAAAAGGAATGCATGCTACCATTTAAAACTTAGCTGATTTGGAACTGTAAATGAAGATAATTTTGTTTCTTTCTCAAAGAATGCACCACAGTGGAAGAGGGATCTGCAGCCACCATATCATTTGCAATAGGAGCAGCATTCTCTAATACAATCTGCAAGAAACAGAATTCATAAAAAACTAGTGCACCAACAATAAAATGAGAACAAGTTGTTTTATTATTGTCTTTGATGTAATGACATTCCATCCAGTATAGGTCCACATGTTCAATTAGATTAATCGAGTTTTCTTCAAATTAAAGTGAAATTCAAACCCAACAGAGATTGCACAAAGAAAAACGCAACAGAAATTTACAAAAGCTTTCACTAGATTAATTAAGTCAGACTACTTCTTTCTTATATTTCAAATTCCAACCAACTGGGACTAGCCAATTCGGCCAGTTGATTTCTAAGATTCTGCTTCCACTACTAGAACTACGATGAGTTTTCAATCACAAGTTGTCTCTTAAGTCAATTCAAGAGCTGCAATCAGATACAGCAATTTTTTTTTTTTTTTTTTTTTGAGAATCAAGCCAAAAACTTTTTATTGCTCAAGGAATGTTATCATGAATTACAAGCTGTTGTGCCTCACTAGGGAAGTCGTTTGACCAAAAGTGAGGACAAGGGATATATTTAGATGCCTTAGCCAATTTATCAGCCACTGCATTCCCTTGTCTTTTTACATGAACAAAAGTTGCTGATACAAAATTCAAGGCCATAGCTTTAACATCATCCAGAATGTGGCCAAACGAGCTAAAACATGGAGATGCTGAGTTGATGGCCGTTGTGATTGTTTTGGAGTCCCCTTCAAACACCACTTCTTGGAGTCCTAGCTGTAGAGCAAACCTCACAGCTGTTCTGCAAGCAATGGCCTCCACCTCTTTCACAGTCTTTGGCAGCACTGTTTTGTCTGAGAGTGCTCCACTGACCCTTCCTTCAGCGTCTCTAACCACTACTCCAATTCCAGCCTGCCAAATTTCTTTAAACAAGGCACCATCATAGTTTACTTTAAGCTGTGAACTTTGGGGTGGGAACCATCGTGTTGCTCTTGGGGTCATAAACTCTGGAATAGGTGGCTCTTGTGCTAGCTGATATTCATTTAATCTGTCACGCATGTCTTGGTACAACTGATTAAATGGAAGAGAAGATGTTTACATTCTTGTAGCATTTCTTTTATTCCAAATACTCCAAGCAACGAACGCAAACCGTTCAGCCAATTTTGGCTCCTCTAAATTTGTGATACCCATCCACAGATCTCTAAAGTCCACAAAACGTGTGGAGAGCTGATTTCTGAGGATTTCTTCTTCCCACCATACCTCCTTGCAGGGCCGGCCCTAGACATTTAGGGGCCTTAGGCGAGAACTAAAAAATGGGGCCTTTTTTATTCCTATATATTAATTAAATTAATATTTATTTAATATTTTTATATTATAATATATTTTATTTAAAATCTATTTTTCTTGCCTTTTGAGATGCAAATTGACTAATTAAATTTTTGTATTTAAGTTCTTCTAAGATTTCCTTTTCAATCGATAATATAGCTAATCCACTTAATTTTTCTTGGGACATTGTCGATCTTAAATATGATTTTATTAATTTTAATTTTGAAAATTTTCTTTCTGCAGAAGCTACTGTAACAGATATTGTTAGTAAAATCCTATAAGCAATGCATGTATTTGGAAATGAATCTAATCTTTTTATATAATGTTGTATGTCAATTGGATTATAATCTTTTATTTCTAAAATTTCTTTTAAAATGTTTAACTCTGAATATAAATCTAAACTATCAATATCAGAATAATCATCATGTTTGAGAAACTTTTCAAGTTTAAGACAGTATTTTTTTAAATTATCATTATCTAGTGACTTTAATTTTGTGAAGTTAAATAGAAAACCAAAAAAATCTTCATATATTTGAAATTGTTCAAATCTATTCTCACGTGAACTAATTGCTTTATCTACTATATATAAGAAATAATCAATTCTAAAAGATTCTTCAGCAGAACGTGTTGTCTCATTATGAACAATTTCATCAAATTGTTTCTTTCTATGAATTATACATTTCTCACGAAATACAGGTTCTATTTCCATTTCTAATGCAATTTTTTTGGATGAATTCATTGCAGATGTAAATCCACTTTCTCTATATTCTTTAAAATAAGAAATGAGACCTTTTAATTGATCTATAGCAACATCAATGTGCATGTCTTTTGATTGTAAGTTTTTACTAATAGAGTTGACAGCAAATAATATGTCATACCAAATAGTCATACCCAATAAGAACTCAAAGCTTTCAATTTCATATGTTGCTAAAAAATCATCTTCACTTTTTATTTTAGGATCTTCACTTATTTGTGCTAATTGTAACAAAGCATCTCTTATTTGTGGAGCTTGGAATTTTATTGCCTTTACACTTTCAATGCGACTTTCCCAACGTGCTTGTGATAATGACTTAAAAGTTAAACCTGACACATTATCTTGAAAAATTTTCCATCTTTTTGTAAAAGAAGAAAATAATATATATATGCGTTGTATAACTCCAAAAAATGATATAGCTTTTGGACAAGAATTGACCATATCACAAAGTACAAGGTTAAGACTATGACAACCACATGGTGTGTAAAGTGCTCTAGGATTTATATCAAGAAGTCTTTTTTGTACCCCTTGATGTTTTCCTTTCATATTAGACCCATTATCATATCCTTGTCCACATATATCATTAATATCAAGTTCAAGAATATTTATTACATTTATAATTTCATCAAAAAGACCTTTTCTGGTAGTGTCATCAACTTTTACAAATTCAACAAAATGTTCTACTATTTTTATTGGACTTGTTGAAATATCAACACATCTTAATATGAGAAACATTTGTTCTTGATGACTTGCATCTGGTGTACAATCAAGTATAATTGAAAAATATTTTGCTTCTTTGATCTTATTGATAATTTTACACTTAACCTCATTTGCTAACAGTTGTATCAATTCATTTTGTATTTTATGTCCAAGATAATGTTTATGGATTCCACCATTTTGAATACGTCTAATATGTTCTTGCATAACTGGATCAAATTCTGTAATCATTTCAATTAGACTTAAAAAATTTCCATTATTTTCTTCATAAATCTTTTCATTTTTTTCTCGGAATGCCAAATTATTTTTACCAAGATTCTTTACTATAGCAATAATTCTTAATAAAACCTTTTTCCAATGATCTTTCTCTTTGTTAATTTGTTCTTGGATATTTTTATCTATTGTTTTATTTTTTGACAATCTCATTTCCAAATCTAGCCAAGTGTTCATGTTAGTAATATGCTCTCTAGTTGTTTCATGCTTTCTAATTTTAGAACTAATATTTTTCCAATCTCGAGTTCCTTCATTACATAGTTGGCCAGTATATTTAGACTCAAACAACTTGCAACAAAAACAAAATACTTGGTTTGTATCTTTTGAATACGCTAGCCATTTTCTATCATGCTTCTCCCCATTTGATAATATTTGAGTGTAATGAATAGTAGAAAAATGTCTAGTGTCATCACTTATTGGTTATATCATTGTCTCTAATTGGACCTCTTTCTACTAATAAATCTCTTAATTTTGTGTTAATATTTTTTCAATTACCTGGATCATAAATATTTGAAGGAATATAATTCAACATGTCATTATTATTTTCATTTTCTTCTAGTTGAACATCATTATGGTGAACTTGTTCATTTGTGACATTTTCATTATTATTTTCATTTTCTTCTAGTTGAACATCATTATGGTGAACTTGTTCATTTGTGACATTTTCATTATTATTTTCTAAATTATTTTGAAGTTCATTATCAAGATTTGTTGTATTGCAAAATTGAACATCATTGTTATCTTGCAATTGTATTATTTCATTATCTTCTAACTCTTTTTGGTGAATTTCTTTCTCATTTGTGATATTTTTATCTAAATTTTGTGTTATATTTTGTTTATTACTAATAACAAATTTATCCATTGATCCTTTTTGAGACTCAGTTAATTTTTCTTCTTTTTTTCTTTTTTTAAATTTTTCATATCCAGATGCATATTTTCTAGTTGACATTTCTAATCAAACAATATATTTATAAAGACTAAAATAAAAAATAACTTTCAAGTATAGAGCAAAGGAAAAATAGAAACTGATTTATATAGAAATTATTGTTGTAATTTCACCGAACAATAACAAGCTTTTAGCAATCTCAACCTACATAAATAAATACTTATTTAATATATTATCACTGACTAAAATATATATATTAAAAAAAATATCTAGGAGCTGAATCATTAAAAAAAACAGTTCACGGGACAGGGCTGGATCATTAAGACATTAACAAACAAGATCAAGGGGCTGAACCAATAAAAAAAAAAAAAAAACTAAGGAAAGGAAGGCCCAAACTGTTACAACTTACAAAACATAATAAACTTATAAACATTGAAACAAAACCATTAAACCAAGCCCAATCAATGGCCGGCCCCAATCTTATTATCTCATATTCTCATCCAGTTATAAATTTGTTAGATTCCATTCTCATTTCTCACTTCTCAGTACCGGACTCCAAAAATCTCAATCAAACACTCAAAACCGGACCCCAAAGTTTTATAAATTATACCTGAAGATGAAGACATGAAGTTCACGACTGGCGACTGGCGAGGTGGCATCGCGGTGAGGCGGAGGCGGACTGACTGGCGAGGCGCGGCCTGATGACTCTGATGATCTGATCTGATCTGATCTAATGTCTGATGAGATGCTGCCTTCAGTTCAGTTGCTCACTTGCTTGAATTGGATTTGCAGAGAAATAGAGAATCAGAGTTTAGAGACAGAGAGAGGCGGAGAGCATGAGAGACAGAAGAGGTGGAGAGCAGAGAGAGGTAGTAAAATTTTTAGGGTTTGAATTGTTTTATTTGTTTTGATTTGTAAATGTTTTTTGGTTAATCTCATAGACTGGATTTGTAAATTATCTGGATGATTTTTGGTTTGTCCAAAGGATAACATTGTGTAACTGGATTTTTGGATTGTCTGCTATGTTTTTTTTTTTGGGTTTAAATCTGATACTAATTTTTATTTTGTTTAAATCTGATACTGAATTTTTTTTTTAATCTAATACTAATTTTTTTTTTTTAATCTGATACTAATTTTTTTTTTCCTACTACCCCTAATTTTTTAAAATTTGGGGGCCTCCCCTTCCCTTGGGGGCCTTAGGCAGTCGCCTAACTTGCCTAAGGGAAGGGCCGGCCCTGCCTCCTTGAGTACTTAGCATCCCTACAATGCATGAACGGAATCCTCCACTTCCTTCTTGCACCAATCACATAGTGCATTCCGTATGACATTCCTGACCAGTAAATTCTTTTTTGTGGGAAGTGATTCACAGCAAGCTCTCCATAGAAAATGTTTGATTTTGTTTGGTACACCCAGAGACCAAATTCTTTGCCAACAACTGGTTTGGACCGCAGTATTTGATGTGCCAGGAGTGGTAGTTTCACGCTTAGACATCAGCATTTTATAAGCACTCTTAGTTGTGTATCTCCCTGACTCTGTACCAACCCAAATGAGTAGATCAGGGACACGGTTTGAGCTGAAAGGAATTCCGATTATTTGTTGAGCTTCGTGCGGGAAGAATTCATGGACTACCCGTTCTTTAATCCACCTAGGGCCATCTTCATCAATAAGAGCACATACCTTTGCATTCATTGGGACGTTTTTTTGAGGAGAGATGATGTGTTTGGTTGACACGTCTGGAAGCCACCTATCACCCCTGATTTGCACTTGTGTACCATCTCCAATTTGCCAATATGCTCCTTCCTTGACCACTTGTCTTGCCTTAAGAATGCTTTGCCAAGCGTATGAGCCGTTGGATTTTACCCCATTATCAAGGACTGAGCACGTTGGGAAGAACCTTGCTTTGAATACTTTGTAGAACATGAAGTTATTGTTGTGAACTAATCTCCATATTTGTTTGCCTAAGAGCGCCAAATTGAAGTTCTCCAAATCTCCACCCTTTAATTTTGGGAGACAAAGTTTTTTCCATGCTATCCAATGGATTTTTCTTGCCTCACCCGAACACCCCCACCAAAAATTTCTAATCAAAGCTTCAATGTCCTTGCATAAGTTCTTGGGCAGTTTGAAGCATCCTGTAGTGAAGGTCGGCATTGCTTGGATGACTGCTTTGATTAGGATCTCTCGGCCCGCTTGAGATAGGATTGTGGAGAAGTACTTAAAACTATCACAATACAAGTGCCATATTCACAGAACATGGTGTCCGTAGACTAGACTAGCCATGTCTTCGAAACTTCACCCACACCCAAAATGCTAATCCTGACCCTTTTAAATTCCAGGCTCAAATATGCTATCAACTCTCTCTTACTTATTTTAAAATAAAAATTGTGACTAAGGGACAATGGGGTAGCAATTCCCCTCTCCTCCCACAGGTTGAAAATAGAACCCAATACCTGCACTTTTAGAGGGTTAAGATCATAGAAGGAGTTCGTCATATTATCAAAAATGGTAATTTAGTTTTAAAAGAAAGTGTAAAGATTCAAGAAAATTAATATAAACCTCACCATCATGCATTAACGGTGTCGAAAATTTAACTTCTTTCCTTTCTATACTGATTGGCTTCTGTTTATACATAAACCAGTAGATCAACATCAACAAGTTTTTCTTTCAACCTGAAGCAAATATGCATCACGATATTAGCTTCATAAGAAGCCAAAAATATGGGCAAAGCCCAAAGAACTAGTGAAGGATCCCTCTTGACCTTGTATTAAATTTTTGCGTCAGGCAATTGTTACGAACCAGCTTGTTGAAGTGGATTTGGACAGCAGCTCAGATTAGATTATGCAGCACAATACAGATTATGCAGCACCGTTGTTACTATCTCTTGGCTGCTCTGGATGAGTGTTATCTGCTGCACAAGATTGGTTCTATCTTGTTAAAGTTATCTGATTGTTTAGGATTTGTTTAGGAGTTAATAATGGTTATCTTATTTATGTTTATAGGGTTGTTTTTCAAATAATGACTCTGCTTGGGTGTGTCCAACAAAGATAGGAGTTGGAAATAGGATAGGACTTGATGTTATTTTATCTTTATCGTTAGGAATGCATTGTATGCTCAGTTGGAGGCTATTTATAGTCTACGTTTATTAATGAGAAATCATTTGAATATTCCACTAAAACAATCAAGCTTTGGCTTGCTAAGGAGGTCCCAGTTATCCCTCGAAGCATAACCAGAAATTTATCCTTCTTCTTTCTGTTAATTTCCAGAATTTCCTCAATCTAACCATAGCCCCACGCGGGAAAAGAGGTGCAACTCGCGGCCGAGGCAGGGGTCGTATTAGCTTGGTATCAGAGCAGGATATGGCTGAGGATCGTGTGGGTAGATTGGAAGGTGAGGTTAACAACCTGACTTCCATGGTTTCGGAACAACAGAAGGTGATGAAGGCGATACAAGAGATGCTTGCTGCAATGCATACTCGTTCTGGAAGGCATACGAGTACTCATAGCAGCGAGAGGGCAGAGAGTTCTCATCAGCACGGTAAGGGAGAAAGATTTTTAGGTAGAGTCAACTCTGGACAATGGGGCTCAAATGGTTCGGTTATCCCAAGGGTAACTAAATTTGACTTTCCATGCTTTTACGGCATGGAAGATCCCACCAGTTGGGTGTGTAGAGCCGAACAATTTTTTGACTTTCAAAAAATTCCCATGGAAGAGCAGTTACCTTTGGCTGCTTACCACCTGGAGGGAGAAGCTCAGTTGTGGTATCAATTACTCAAGGACAAAGGGAAGGAACGCACATGGGTTACACTCAAGGAAGGGTTGTACATAAGGTATGGACCAACTGAATATGTAGATTTCTTTGGTGATTTGACTAAACTCAAGCAAACTGGAACAGTACGGGAGTATCAGAGTCAATTTGAGAGACTACTTAGTAGAGTAGGAAAATTACCAGGTCCTCAACAAGTTGGGTGTTTTATTAGTGGCCTTAAAGACTATCTGAGAGTTGACGTTCAAGCACTCAAGCCTACAACTCTAACATCTGCAGTGGGGTTGGCTCGGTTATACAAGGCCAAAAATCAAAACCAGAAAAGAGTATTCAATACATCAGATAATAAGAAGCCAGTTGTAGTATCTAATTCAAGCCCGCGCCAATCAATGGCTGCTAACACGACCATCCGGAGGCTGAATCCGATGGAAATCAAGGAACGGCGAGACAAAGGTCTGTGTTTTTATTGTGATGAGAAGTTTGGGCCTGGTCATCGTTGTAAACGTCTCTTTTCCATTGAAGCATGTTGGCCTGACGAAGAAACAGAAGTAGAGAATCAAGAAGATGAAGAGGAACAAACAAGGTCTACCGAGGAAGCACTCGGCATCTCTCTACATGCCATAGCAGGGACAACTGCTCCTCAAACTATGCGGGTCAAGGCTCTAATGAAGGGAAGGTTACTCACAATTTTGATAGATTCGGGGAGCACCCATAATTTCTTGAGTGAAGACATGGCAGATAGATTAAAGCTCCAACCATGTAAAGAGGGCAGATTTAAGGTGACAGTAGCAAATGGAGAGAAGTTGATGAGTGAGGGAAGATGTCAAGGGGTGCAGGTAGAAATGCAAGGTAATGCCTTTGTCTCTGATTTTTATTTATTACCATTGGAGGGGTTTGATGCAGTTTTGGGAGCAAAATAGTTAATCACTCTAGGCCCTATACTATGGGATTTCTCAAGACTAAACATGAAGTTTAGGATGGAAGGACAGACAATAGAGTTGTAGGGTTTAACAAAACCAACGAATAGATTGGTTAATGAAAAGGAAATTAAACAAGAGATCAAGAAAGAGAAACGGGGAATTTTGTTGCAATTGTTCTCTCTCTGTGCAAGTGCACCAACAACACAGGTTGGTAATTCTGCAGATACAGGATCGTTCTCACAACAGGTGCTGTCTTCATTCCAAGATCTCTTTGTTGAACCTAAGGGGCTTCCACCTTCAAGAACTCATGATCACCGGATTCCCTTGACACCAGGAAGTCAACCAGTTTCAATGAGACCATATCGTTATCCTCATTTTCAAAAAGCTGAAATTGAAAAATTAATTTCAGAGATGTTGGAATCAGGAGTAATCCGGCTAAGCCACAGTCCTTACTCCTCTCCTGTCATTCTTGTGAAGAAACACGATGGGTCTTGGAGGCTTTGCATTGATTATAGGGCCTTTGACAGGCCACAAATGCGTTGACCCCTTGTGATAACTTAGATTAATTAATTAGCCCAGTTTCTAATTAATCAAATTAACATGCAATATCACGTGGCAGCACAAACAAATCACCAAACTAAGTTAAGCAGCGAAAAATAAATAACACGGTGATTTGTTCACGAATGGGAAAAACCCTTACGGCAAAAACCCCACCGGGTGATTTAAGGTCACCACTCCCGAAACTCCACTATTAACACAACAAGCAGTTACAAGTAAGGAATCCCAGTACCTCACCAACCTACAGTTGAACTCTTACCCCAATACCCAATTGGACTTGTTCTGTAGTGACAGTTTCTCCTTTCAATGCACGGCTCCCAAGTACGTGACTAACCAGATGCGCGGATCCCAGTACGCGACTTCAATTACCAACTAGAGAGAGAGAGAGTTGGCTGCAAAGTTCTTCAAATCATCAGAGATGAACTAGGGCACGAACTTTGTCTTTCTGATCACAAATTGCATGAACAACAAGTTCTCAAAGAATGTGCAACTTGTATCTTCTGCTTCCCTGCTTGACGGCCCTTAAAATAATCCTTTTATATGTCTAAGGTTAGGAGAAAAGAAATCCCAAAGACACACTCACGGATTAGATTTGAAACAGACCTGAAAATTTGTTTTCTTTAATTCTCGACAGATAGAGGTGTCGAGAGATGTCGAGAAGCTGTCGAGGCTCGGGCAAAACAGCTTCTTTAAAGCTCGATAAATGCATCTATCGAGGTATGTGTCGAGCTTTAAAAACTTGCACTTCCTAGCTTGTTTCTTGGACAGACTTTGACGGCTTCAACACTTAACCTTGAACCACTGTTTCTTGAAGTGTTAAACTCATCCTAAATCTACCCAATTACAAGTAAAGTGCGTTTTGTCTAAGGATAAGCCAATTACATAAAGTAGCGACATATGTTCACGGACTTGAACTACACATGTCCTAACAATCTCCCCCTTTGGCAATCCGTGACAAAACCACAACATACAAATGAAGATATGAGAGAAGTCATAAATCACTCAACTCATATTCACTTGTTACATACAGTAAAATCTATCCTAACACAAACTCTTGAAAAACTTTGCAAGAAGAGAGTTTATGGCAAGAAGACTTTGACAACCTGTATTTCTGAAACACTTATAAACAAAACACATCAAGGCATCTTTGTGTGAAACAGAAATAATAGATTGCGTACAAGTAAAGAAACATGTGTATAAAGATAGAAAAGAAACAACACATGAAAGGTAGGTGAAAGAAAAACATACATCATCATATATAAGAAGAGAATAAATACAATGTATGTCAACACATGATCAAAGTATCTCTAAACAGATGAGAAAAGAAAAAAATACATATGATCACCTCACTACATCCCTCAAACCACACTCCTCCTAACAAAAATGTCCTATGCTAACACTCCCCCTAAGTATGACTACTCTCATACAAAACTACTCCCCCTTTTTGTCACGGGTGACAAAGGGTAGAGTGACAAGTAGACATCTCATCCGAAGAGCTCGCATCTCCATCATCATCATCGTCGGTAGCATCATCATCATCGCCATCATCATCAGCCTTGGTCTCAGTCGACACATGAGGTGGCGGAGGAGAAGCCTCTGGAGCAAAGCCGCCCATGGTCGCCTGTCGCCTGGCGATGCGACCAACACGGACGTTCACCTGATACAACTCCGTGGAGAGTGTATCTAGGCGAGCATCCATGCGCTATAGCTGCGCCATGATGTCTCCTAACGTGACGTCGCTCAAGGAGGAAGAAGCAGACGCACGAGCTGATCTGGAGGTGGCCGGACGAGTGGAAGGAGTGGCACCATCTGTCTGTCGCGATCGGAACTGTGCCTCGCTACGTTTTACGGTAGTGGCGTCTATGGCAGACATGACGTGGTAAGGATCGGATGAGGGGAAAGGGATGGAAAAATGGCTCAGGATCCTCGTGATAGCGGAAGGGAAAATGAGCTTATCACGGGTGGCCGTATCTCTATAGACATCTATGATGCAAAAGATAAAGTGTGAAGGAAAGTCTATAGAAAGATCCTCTAAGAGGGACAGCAAAAATCGAGCGCGAGGCTCTGTGATAGAGTTATAGTGAGAAAGTGGGTGCAAAACAAAAGTCATCACCATGTTAAGAAAGTGAGGACCTTTAGCAAAAGGTCGACATGGTGTGTACATATGATCTCCCCAAGAGGACGGACGCTCACAGAACGCCGAGATCATCTCGTCTTTGGACACAGTCCAGAGACGCTCACAGCAAGGGTAATCAGGATGATCCACCCTAGGGACATGAAGAACCTCAGAGACTAACTCTGGGGTGACACAAAAGCGCGTACCTCGGACGCAAGAGTAGAAATGAGGTACTGAAGAATCTATCCCGTAGATGTTGGAGTAAAACTCCTATATCAACACGAAAGGAGATGTGACCGGGACGTCACACAGTGACTCCCATCCCCGAGAGTGAATGACATTGGGAAGGTCGGTGTTGACAAAGTCTGCCAGGACAACGTGGCGTTTCGAATGAACACCGCGTTTAGAAAAGTTCTCCGAGAAGTCCTTACGGGCTTTCTCATCACGGAACCGGACAGAAAGAGGGGTAGAGTCAGAGGAAGACTGTCCCTTAGAACGCAGAGGGTTCTGGGACGGAATGGACTTATGTTTAGGTGCCATAGACACTACTAACGCAACCATAGAGAGGGGGATAGAGAAAGAGACACACAGAAAAGTTCCAAACAGTTCCATATTGGCAGAATAATATTGAAAAGAAAGAACGTATGCATGGAGAATGCATGAACATGTGACATGCAACATAAAACCATCATGGGCTCAGCCCAATCCAAACCTAACAGCACACAATCGATAGGCACACATCTAAATGCATGAAAATACAACTAGAATGCGAATGTGATGCAATGCATGTGATTTTGAAGATCAAAAAAATCAAACCAACCCAAGAATTTCATGAAAACCCAACAATTTTGAAAACTCCCAAAAATTTTCAAAAACACAAAACCTAGGGTTTTAAAACAATGAAATGCATGAATATGAGGGATAAGACGCTTACCAAGAGATGAAGATCGCAAAGAACACTTGAAAACACCTTGGGAAGAGGTTTGGAGGGAAAAGGAGAGATTTTGAGAGTGAGAACAGAGGTTTCGAGCGAGAGAGATCGAGCAAGTGAGAAGCAAAATCGCGAACACTCAATATATAGCCCCTCAGTAATTCTCGACAGATGATGCTATCGGGAGGTGTCGAGATTGCTGTCGAGGTCATGTGTCGAGAAATACACATGGACAGATGAAGCTATCGAGATCAGGTATCGAGGAAGAAGAAACAAACAAGAAGTAACCTCGATCGATCTAGCAGCTATCGAGAAGCTATCGAGCAGACAGAAAGTTTCTCGATCGATCCAGCAAGTGTCGAGGTATCTGTCGAGACTGCGATAAGAAAGAGTCTAAGGATCTCGACAGATAGCCTATGTGTCAAGAGGTATCGAGGAGGTGTCGAGATGCCTTTAAAAACAATTTTTCAAAAGAGGAAAAACACAGACATGAATGCAATCATGCATGCAACTCAACCAAGGATCCAATCAACACATTAAGCTCTCAAAATCATCTCTCAACAAGAAAATTGATGCACATGTATCTCAAAACACGCACCCACACACTAAACAAGTCTAACCAATTTTATATTTCAAAAACAAGTCCAGACAGTTTAGTGAGCGTACATTAAAGCATGTAAACCTTGTGATGGCCAAATCACATTGTACCTACACATGTATCAAGAATAGCAAAGAGTGTTGCGTGTCGTGTGTGAGAACATCGCAAGATTGCATAAGTGTCTCAATGTTATGACGATTTGAGATATGAGAAAATCACTTTAACTCACACACAATCATAACCGTTTGATGGGGACTATCACCTTCGAGGTACATCCTATAACTCCCACATCTCCTAGAAAACACGCTTGCAACCATATTTTAAAGCATTTTTGATCTTTTTGCTTTCTATATCTTTGCATATTTTCTTTTTAACAAGCATATCATGCATGGGCATACAAGAGAAAGAAAAGAAATACCCAATTATGTTAAGCTTTTGACACTGCACTTTTGCTATGCCGAAGCATACAGGTGTCATTGACATTGCACTTTTGCTATGCCGAAGCATACAAATGTCATATTATGATTGGCGAGTAACAGTGGTGAGATGGTTATTTATGCCTTTCTCTTAGGATTTTTTAGTTCAACCTGTCAAAAAGAGTGATATGAGTGTTAAGAAGAAGAGATCACTTAACCTTACTCATCACAAACAAAGAGCTACAAAGCTCACTTGCTTAGTTGTGCAGAAGAATGCTCATCTAAGCTACAGGTGATACAAAGTTTAGAAAACTTTGTTTCAATGGCCATTTCAAAAGTTCACATGAACTAATGCACACTAACTCACACTGTTTTTGTATTTTTTAATTTTTTAATTTTTTTTATTAGAGAAGCAAAAATAAAACACAAAACTGAAAACACACAAACAAAAACATGTAAAGCAAAACAATGCATAAAACTAGATGCACATGCATGAGGAAGAAGAGGGATAGAAAGAGATCAATCCATGGAGATGACACCGATGTTTTAACGAAGGAACTCAAAACGTTTGCTATCCAGAGGTTTGGTGAACAGATCAGCTTTTTGGTCATCAGTATGGATAAACTCAAGGGTGAGAACACCATCTTCGACAAGCTCCCTAATGAAGTGATGTCGAATCTTTATGTGCTTGGTTTGAGAATGTTGAACCGGATTCTTAGAGATATTGATGGCACTGGTATTGTCACAATAGATGGTGAGATGTTCTTGACAAATACCATAATCATGAAGGAGTTTTTGCACCCATAGGAGTTGGGTGCAACAGCTACCAGCAGCAATGTACTCAGCTTCTGCAGTGGATAATGAGATGGAGTTTTGCTTTTTGCTCATCCAAGAGACCAAATTATTTGCCACATAAAAACACCCTCCTGAGGTACTTTTCTATCATCGGCATTCCCAGCCCAATCAGCATCAGAATATCCAGCTAAGACATTATTTGTGTCTTTGCTATACCACACACCAAAGTTGGCAGTAGTCTTGACATACTTGATGATTCTTTTTAAAGCGGTCATATGTGACTCTTTGGGATTAGCCTAATATCTAGCACACACTCCTACACTGTAACTAATGTCAGGTCTACTAGCAGTAAGGTAAAGAAGACTACCTATCATGCTTCTACAAAGTGAAGAGTCTACACTTTTACCTAACATGTCAACAGTGAGTTTAACATTTGGGCTCATGGGGGTTCTAACAGAACTAGCAGATTGCAAACCAAATTTTTTCACAAGATTCTTAGCATATTTAGATTGAGAGATGAATATACCTGAATCTTGTTGACGAATCTGCAGTCCAAGGAAGTGAGACAGTTCTCCAATCATGCTCATCTCGAACTCTGCTTGCATGAGTTTAGAGAAGTCTTGAGCAAGCTCATCCTTAGTTGATCCAAAGATGATGTCATCAACGTAGACTTGAGCAACCACCAGCTCACCATCTTATCTTTTGATGAAGAGAGTTTGATCAGCCTTTCCCCTTGTGAACCCATGGGATATCAGGTATTGAGTCAACCGTTCATACCAAGCTCAAGGTGCCTGCTTTAATCCATAGAGGGCCTTTTTGAGGTACAACACGTGATCTGGAAAATGTGGATCAATGAATCCTTTAGGTTGAGCCACATACACATCCTCTTTAAGCAACCCATTCAAGAAGGCAGTTTTCACATCCATCTGATATAGCTTGAACTTCAAGTGACATGCTAAGGCAAGAAGGATTCGAATGGACTCCATGTATGAATTTTTGAATTCTTTACCATGATCACTTCGAATTCGGTCAATTTTCAGGTTTTTCTCATTTTGTAGTCTTGTACACAGTGCTTCAATGTGCTCAGGAGCATCAGACTTGGATCGTAGAAGAATAACCCAAGTGTACCTGGTGAAGTCATCTACTACAACCATGATGTATCTCTTACCTCCAAGAGATTCGGTTCTCGTAGGACCCATAAGATCTAGATGCAATAGCTCCAAAGGTCTGGATGTAGCTGATGTCTGAGTGCTTGGATGCTTAGCTTTCGTCTGTTTCCCAAGTTGACATGGTCCACATACAACATTGTTCAGCCTGCTCAGCTTTGGCATTCCTAGAATAGATTCATGCTTAGATACAATAGAGAGATGTTTGTAACTAGCATGCCCCATCTGTTGGTGCCATAAGTCTTCATTTGGCAACCGAATACTATTGCATACAATATCAGCATCAGGTACCAATCCATAACAGTTATCTAGAGTACGAACCCCACTTATGAGTTTCTTTCCAGATTCATCCATAACAAGACATTTTCCTTTGGAGAACAACACCATGAAGTCTTGATCACATATCTGGCTTATACTCAACAGGTTCACTCTTAGGCCATCCACATAGAGAACATTTGCAATGTCTAGTAGTCCTGGTAGAGAGATAATTCCTTTCCCTTTTATATGTGATTTGCTCCCATCACCAAAGGTGACATTTCCACCTTTCTTAGACTCGAAGACTTTGAATAGGGATCAGTCTCCAGTCATGTGTCTTGAGCAACCACTGTCAAGGTACCACAAGCACGTGTCCATCACTTTAAAAGCGGACTTCATCATGAAACACACTTCGTGCTTAGATGACAAATTGGCAGGAATGGTATCTTCTCTCATTTGCCTTTTTCGAACGAGGCCTTTAACATTAACTCTGTTCAGACAAACTCCTTTACACATTTTGATTTTGAGACAGTCTAGTTTCTGCTTGTACAAACTGAGAGACTTTTCAAAAGTCGTCACGGAAGAAATCAAATAACTTTTAGACTTGTAATTTCTGAGACACTCAAGAAAAAGAGATTAGAAAAACAAGATGTATTTGATATCACAGATCTCTTCAATTAAGAGACTGTCCTCTATCCATGACAGCAGGGGTCAAATGGATCACACACAAAAGATTAAACCCTAATCAAAGTGTGCTTGCTCTGATACCACTTGACAGGCCACAAATGCGTTGACCCCTTGTGATAACTTAGATTAATTAATTAGCCCAGTTTTTAATTAATCAAATTAACATGCAATATCACGTGGCAGCACAAACAAATCACCAAACTAAGTTAAGCAGCGGAAAATAAATAACACGGTGATTTGTTCACGAATGGGGAAAACCCTTACGGCAAAAACCCCACCGGGTGATTTAAGGTCACCACTCCCAAAACTCCACTATTATCACAACAAGCAGTTACAAGTAAGGAATCCCAGTACCTCACCAACCTACAGTTGAACTCTTACCCCAATACCCAATTGGACTTGTTCTATAGTGACAGTTTCTCCTTTCAATGCACGGCTCCCAAGTACGTGACTAACCAGATGCGCGGATCCCAGTACGCGACTTCAATTACCAACTAGAGAGAGAGAGAGAGTTGGCTGCAAAGTTCTTCAAATCATCAGAGATGAACTAGGGCACGAACTTTGTCTTTCTGATCACAAATTGCATGAACAACAAGTTCTCAAAGAATGTGCAACTTGTATCTTCTGCTTCCCTGCTTGACGGCCCTTAAAATAATCCTTTTATATGTCTAGGGTTAGGAGAAAAGAAATCCCAAAGACACACTCACGAATTAGACTTGAAACAGACCTGGAAATCTGTTTTCTTTAATTCTCGACAGATAGAGGTGTCGAGAGGTGTCGAGAAGTTGTTGAGGCTCGGGCAAAACAGCTTCTTTAAAGCTCGATAGATGCATCTGTCGAGATATGTGTCAAGCTTTAAAAACTTACACTTCCTAGCTTGTTTCTTGGATAGACTTTGACGGCTTCAACACTTAACCTTGAACCACTGTTTCTTGAAGTGTTAAACTCATCCTAAATCTACCCAATTACAAGTAAAGTGCGTTTTGTCTAAGGATAAGCCAATTACATAAAGTAGCGACATATGTTCACGGACTTGAACTACAGATGTCCTAACAGCCTTGAATCAAATCACGGTTAAGGATAAATTTCCCATACCAGTGATTGACGAGTTGCTTGATGAGTTGTATGGAGCTTGCTGCTTCTCTAAACTAGATTTAAGATCTGGATACCATCAAATTCGAATGCACCAAGAGGATATCCCAAAAATCGCATTTCATACTCATCAAGGCCACTACGAGTTTCTAGTAATGCCATTCGGTCTCACCAATGCCCATCCACATTCCAGTCCCTTATGAATGAAATTTTCAAGAAGTACTTACGAAAGTTCGTCTTAGTATTTTTTGATGATATTCTAATTTACAGCAGAAATTGGGGTGAGCACTGGATTCATGTTGAGAAGGTACTGTCCATTTTAAGAGATCATAAGTTGTTTGTCAAGAAGGAAAAATGTCAATTTGGCCAAGAATGTATCCATTACCTTGGTCATGTGATTTCAAGGGAAGGAGTAGCAGTAGACCTAGAGAAGGTGCAGGCCATGTTGAAATGGCCAAAGCCTAAGACACTGAAGGCTCTTAGAGGATTTCTGGGGTTAACCGGATACTACAGGAAATTTATTCAAGGCTATGGGCAGATTGCTGGTCCTTTCACATCCATGTTAAAAAAAGATTCATTTACCTGGAACCAGGAGGCAGAGAAGGCTTTTGAATACCTCAAACATGCTATGACTCAAGCACCAGTGCTAGCTCTTCCGGATTTCACTCAACCATTCATAGTTGAATGTGATGCATCAGGCACGGGTATTGGAGCGGTTCTCATGCAAAATAAGAAACCAATTGCATTTCTAAGTCAGGCTCTACATGGAAAGAATTTAGTGTTATCAACTTATGACAGAGAAATGTTGGCCTTGGTATTAGTAGTGAAGAAGTGGCGTCCGTATCTCACGGGGCATCGGTTCATAGTAAGGACAGATAAAAAAAGCTTGAAATATCTCTGGGAGTAGAAAATCAACACAGCAGCACAGCAAAAATGGCTCACAAAATTGATGGGCTATGACTTTGTCATTGAGTATAAGTGTGGAAGTGAAAATGTTGTCGCTGATCCCTTGTCACATTGTGCAGAAAATGGAGAACTCATAGCATTGTCTCAACCTAAGCCATCATGGTTGGAAACCATTAAGCAAGAGGTCCAATCACAACCATAGTTACAACGGTTAGTTAAGCTATGTGAAGAGGATAAGGTAGTGGGTCCATGGTTGTTTCAAGAAGGAATTCTTTTCTTCAAGAACAGGATCTATTTATGGGAGCAATCCCCATTAATAACATCCATAATTGAAGAAATTCATTCCAGCACTCATGAAGATTATCCGAAAACACTACAGCGGATTCGATCGATTTTTTTTTCGGAAGGGGATGAAGAAACATGTAAAAAATTTTATTCAGCAATGTGATGTCTACCAACGCAATAAGGTTGAGAATCTCTCTCCAGCCGGCCTACTTCAATCATTACCAATTCCCACTCAAGTTTGGTCAGATATATCCATGGATTTCATTGATGGTCTTCCTATTTCACAAGGTAAGACTACTATTTTTGTGGTTGTGGATAGACTATCAAAGTATGCACATTTTGTACCCATCTCTCACCGTTACACTACAGTTGGTGTGGCACAAGTATTTTTTGAACAAATTTTTCGATTGCATGGCATGCCTCAATCTATTGTTTGTGATAGAGATGCAGCTTTTACCAGTGCCTTCTGGAAGGAATTATTTCGATTACAGGGAACTCATTTGAATTTCAGCTCTTCGTATCATCCACAAATTGATGGACAAACTGAAGTTGTCAATCGAACCTTGGAGATGTATCTACGTTGTTTTACAGGTAAAAGACCCAAAGAATGGGTACGATGGATCCCATGGGCTGAGTTTTGCTATAACTCAAGTGTTCATTCGTCAACAAAAATGACCCCGTTCGAAGTAGTCTATGGAAGGAAGCCACCTACCCTGCTGTCATATGTTCCTGGTACAGCAAAGATTGAAGCTGTGGAAAAGGAATTGCAGACTCGGGATGAAGTTTTGCAGGAGCTCCGTCAGAACATCAAGGCTGCCCAAGCACGGATGAAGCAAAATGCAGTCAAACATTGTAGGGAAAAGGAGTTCAAGGTTGGTGATTGGGTGTATTTAAGGCTCCAACCTTACAGGCAAAACTCAGTAGCTTTTCATAAGAATCTCAAGCTATCACCCTGCTATTATGGTCCTTTCAACATCATTGGATGGGTAGGAGCTGTGTCTTATAAACTTAAGTTACCTGAAGGGTCGAAAATTCATCTGGTGTTTCATGTCTCAAACCTCAAGGAGAAGTTAGGTGAGCAAGATAAGATGAATCCTGAGTTGCCTAACTTGGATGTCACTGACAGTATCAATCCCACTCCACAAGCAATTTTGGATAGGTGAACCAAGCGAAGGAAAGAAGTGGTTCTGTTACATTGGCAAGGGTTATCACCAGCAGATGCTACATGGGAAGAAGTTGAAGGTTTCCGCATCCGATTTCCCAATCTGTCCCTTGCGGACAAGGGAATTCTTTAAGGGGAAGGGAGTGTTACGAACCAGCTTGTTGAAGTGGATTTGGACAGCAGCTCAGATTAGATTATGCATCATAATACAGATTATGCAGCACCGTTGTTACTATCTCTTGGCTGCTCTGGATGAGTGTTATCTGCTGCACAAGATTGGTTCTATCTTGCTGAAGCTATCTGATTGTTTAGGATTTGTTTAGGAGTTAATAATGGTTATCTTATTTATGTTCATAGGGTTGCTTTTCAAATAATGACTCTGCTTGGGTGTGTCCAACAGAGATAGGAGTTGGAAATAGGATAGGACTTGATGTTATTTTATCTTTATTGTTAGGAATGCATTGTATGCTCACTTGGAGGCTATTTATAGTCTACGTTTATTAATGAGAAATCATCTAAATATTCCACTAAAACAATCAAGCTTTGGCTTGTTAACGAGGTCCCGGTTATCCCTTGAAGCATAACCAGAAATTTATCCTTCTTCTTTCTGTTAATTTCCAGAATTTCCTCAATCTAACCATAGCCCCATGCGGGAAAAGAGGTGCAACTCGAGGCCAAGGCGGGGGTCGTATCAGCAACCCAGGCAGCTGAAGAATTATTTGCAAAGGCCACAAACCCAAAGCCTCTACGATAAATTTTCTTCACATCCCGCACATACCAGAACAAATGGCATGAGTAGAAAAAAAGTTAGTTTAAATTGTTAAAATTTGAGGGCCACAGTGAAAGTTGAGCTATCAGGTCTTACACCGTCCAAAGATTATCCTATGATAGAGACATGGAACTTCAACTGGGTACTCTTTACGTCTATACACAATGATCATGGCATTCAATGCATCTACGCCTCTTTGAGGCAATACATCAAACACTTTTCGGGCAGGTTCAATGTTGCCCATATTTACATAGAACGCGATGAGTCCACCATTGGAGCTTCCGTGCTTGAAGAGACCGATCAAGAACATGAGTGCATGGGTTTTAGCAAATGGGTGCTTTGCGTTTAGAGGCTATGAGGAGAGGTGTAAGACGCTTTGGACATGAAATGCTTCTCTTATGGTGATGTGAATGTTCACAGGAAATTAGTGTTTCTCTTATGGTGATGTGATAGCTTGAGCAAAGTAACAGTCCCAAAATAGGCGATTACAAGATTCGGCTTCATCATTGGTGTGATTGACCTCTCCAAGTAAAAGTCGAAGAAGGCCATATCTTTATTTATTTATTTATTTTACTTTTGAAACTTTATTAAGATTTTATAATTTACTACTTTTTAAAACTTCAGCTTTAAATTGTAATTTTTGAAATTGTAGAGTTTAATTTGTTACAAACCTAACTCTAGGGTTTAAATTGTAATTTTTCCTATATACAGTGCTTTTTAGGAGGGGGCTATAATAAGTAAATTAAATCTTAAGAGGGGAGTAAAAAATCTAACCCATTAATTTTTAACTATACATATATATTATAAATAAATAAATATATATATATATATATACACACACACATATTTTAAAGGGGGAAAAAGAAAAGAACAGGGCCTTACGAGTCTAAATGTGTTTCCATTTTGACTCCAAGCTCATTTGTTCGAGAACAACTGACGTGATCCAACATTTTACTAAAAAATTTCTATCTATTTAAAATTGCTGAGTCAAAATTTTTTTTTAACAGAAACTGATTATTGACTCTGAAATTTTAAGCAAGTGGGAGTCTTTTAATGGAATGGTAGACAAATGATGTGATCTACCATAAAGATCATATAATTTCTCAATTTGTTCGAAGAATGATAAAAATAAGTGAAAATATTTGACAAATCACAAGTGAATTGAATGAATGACAAATGCACCATCAAACACTTAGAGTCATAGAATGCATTTGTTCTGAAATTTGTTAGATGGGTCATGGGTGCAGCAAGGAATTTCCAAGGCAATAAAACTATAAATAAAAAGTTAAAAGACTTGAGGCAAATGATCTATCTATCTATATCCATTCCAATTGAGTACTGCTTGGAATATGATGATTGGTTTTTGTTTTTACAAAATAATAAGTTTATAAGCACGACTTTTTTTCATACAATCTAATATGACCTATTGTACAATTGGTGCAAAATAATAATAGTGTAAATGGTAAGTCTATATAAAAGTGATGTTACAACCACAATTTGCTATATACAAAATATATTACACCTTGTGGTATTTTCCTTCTTAATAGAAAAAATATATCATTGCTAATAGGCCAAGAATGTATTGACCACTTGGATAAATTAACCAAGTAATTAGCCAAGTGAATTAATTAAGTCAATTAACATGCAATACTCGTGGTAGCACAAACAAATCACCAAATAACTAAATGTAGTGAAAAATAAATTTGACACTGTGATTTATTTACGAATGGGGAAAACCTCCAAGACAAAAACCTCATCGGGTGAATTTAAGGTCACCACTCCCGAGAATCCACTATTATCAAAACAAGCAATTACAAGTAAAGGAATTTCAGTACCTTATACCAACTTACAATTGAACTCTTACCCCAATACACAATTAGACTTGTAATGTAGTGACAATCTCTCATTTTCATACATAGCTCCAAGTACGTGACTAACCAATTGATGCACGGTTCCTAGTACATGACTAACACACTAACTTGAGAAGGATGTTGGCTATAAAGATCTTCAGTTCATCCACACAATGAAGATCAAGAAGCTCATTGGTTACAAAACCCTTGGCATACAAAACGCAGTAGCTTCTTCAAGAGAAAGATGAACTAAGGCAAATTGTCTCCGGTCACAATATGCTTGAATAAAACCTTTGCATTCAGTTGCATCGTGTAATAGCCCTTAAAATAATCTTTATATATGTCTAGGGTTGTGAGAAAAGAAAATCTAAACACATAGCTTGGACATGCATGAAAAACTTATTTGAAAAACTGATTTTCGTAATTCTCGATAGATACTGCTATAGAGCTTATCTGTCGAGCTTCACATTTTAAATCTCGATAGATACATCTATCGAGCTATCTGTCGAGTTTTAAAGAACAACACTTCTTCACTTGATTCTTGGACAGATTTGCATGGCTTCAATACTTGGACTTGAATTCTTGTTCCTTGAAGTATTAAACACATTCTAGATTTACCCAATTACAAGTAAAGTGTGTTTTGTCAAAGGATTAGCCAATTCTAAATGACATATGTTCTTAACATGATCCACATATGTTCTAACAATTCCTTTAAATTTTTTTTTCCCCTTAAGCAGTCAAGTCAATTGACCAGCCTTCATGGCTTAGTTCCTTTTAGATTGCGTTCAACGTGAGCTTTCAACGCTACAAAGTTTTGTGACTTAATATCATTGCTAATTAGAATGAATCTCCCATTATCCTTACTAAAAAAGAAATCAAATAACAGATAATACCAATGCCAGTAAACTGTTCTAAATAAGTAAAAGCCTTTCTTGGCAACTTTCTCCTTCACGCAATCAATGTGGTGAAGGTTTGGAAATATCTATTCAAGGTAGATTAATTATACAACACTTTCATGTGATTACATCATTAGCATGCATTATTATTGTAAGTACTACAAGAAAAAAAGGCCAAGCCCACTTAGATTTGTGGTACCTTGTCTTTTTAATCAAGCCCAATCAATAGAATTTGTAATAAGAGAGTGAGAATCAAGTCCAAGTGTAATTCAAAACTAAGCCCAAGCTTAAGGCTGTGGAGCCTAAGTAACAAATTGGTGTGAATGAAACAACAATTGAGAGTAATGTCTACCTCGGGCAAGTCCGAGGATCAGTTTCCTTATATTAAGTATGGTTTAAGTTTTACATCAGACTTTTCACTATTCTCCTTCTTGTTCTAATGGTCTTTTCAATGTTCATCCCCCTTTTTCTAGGGGGTTCCCTTCCTTTTATACCTCTTTTCCAGGCATCCCAGCCCTCCACTTATACGCCAAGGGGCACTTCCCAGGATACTTGTCCTATTAGGACTCTACTGAAGGCAGTAGAGAGGGTTGCTAGCTGTGGAGTTACTATTTAGGGGTCATTTCCACATTAATGCAGCTGATAAGGTTGGTGCAGAGTATTGAATGCGGACGTAGGAGGTATATCCTCTAGGAAACTTCTTCCCACCATCCTTGTCCCCAGTATTGTCCTTTCTCCTCTCCATAGGCCTTCACAAGATACCAATTTTCCTAATTCTATTTCCTTCCTCAGGTGGGTGGAGTCCTCGGAGCTAATTTATCCCTTTGGGCTTGGACTATGCGAGTTACTCGATAGTCTGGTCCTCCTCGGTCCTCAGACCCCACATAATTATTATTACTAATCGCAGACTCACGTGATATGTGGGAATAGATAATTATTTTATAATTTTGATATAAAATATAATTTGTTTTCTGAATTTTGTTGAAGACAATTTTGTTCTCCCTAAAATTTAAACAATTTCTAAAATTATTTCATCTTTCTAACTCTACCAATATATCATTCTATTATTTTGGGTTGCGTTTGATAGATATTATTCTTTTATGAGGTGGTCCATATTATTCAAAATTATGTTATAGTGCACTATGTTTTTCTATTTTTTTTTTGTGCAATTAAAGTTTTTAAGTTTTGAATAAATCATTCAAATTCCTCATTCTATAAAAGAAGATTATTATGATAGTAAAGAATCATAACAAAATTGCACTTGATATTACTCAAATAATTGATAGACACATTCAAATGCATAGCCAAGACTTTTTATTTTTTCATTTTATATATAAATTCAAATTCTCACTTACAAAATAACTAAGTAACTCAAACAACAATTAAACCAAAACTATAAGAGGGAAAGAGATTATTTATAATATAGAAAGCTTGAAAATATAACTCTAAAACGTATTAACCCAAAATAAAGTTTTAAAAAATACAATAATTCATGAACCTAAAGTAGAGTTGCAAGAAAGAATATAAAATTGAGAGAGAGAGAGAGAGAGAGAGAGAGAGAGAGAGAGAGAGAGTAACAATTTTTTTTTTTTTTAAAGATAGGAACAAAAAGAGTAAAAATATAAGATAGTAACAAATATCAAATTATTCAATTCATGCTATATAATATAATAATGATATATTCTTATATAATGTAATAAGATGACATCTATTAAATCAAAGAAAAAAAAATACCATCGTAAAAATACAAAACTAAATCATATCAATCTAAAGTGAAGTTCTAAATAACATAAAAATTCATCAACTTGAAGTATGCTTTGAAAACAACTTACGTTGATAATATGAGACTGATTAATTCAATAAACTGCCTCAAAACGTTAATTATTCAACAACTGAAAATATACTTGCATTTCTTTATAGTGTAATATAAGGCTAGCCATTCCACATCAACCGCATTATAGGATGTAAAAAATTTAAAATATATATATATATATATAAAAGAAGGAAAATAATTATGAAACTTTTCAATTCACAATTATCAATAATACTTTGGAAAGGAACTCATAATCTCAGCTAAAGAAAAAAAATGAAAACTTAGAAACTCATATAATCTAGGCATATTTGATAACTCAAAAGGACATGCATCTCAAAATTTGGCATGGTCGTGTTCAATTTAGGCCAAGTATATAGGTTCATTACTTTAGTTTAACACATAACAATGATAACATAAACAACAATTGTAATTGACAAGTACCAGTGGAATGCTTAGGCTTCTCAACCATTAGTGGTATACTTATTCCTTACTCCCATATCTACATCAAATTGGCTGAATTCTATGATGTGGATTGATGCAAATGAGCTACAAACAAATATTAATGATAAATACAAAAAAAAAAAAAAAAAAAACCTTTTGATACACTGAACCATGATCACAAAGGATTGAGAGTGGCCATGATTTCTCTAGCACAACAAATCCATGGGAGTCACATAATAGGAAATCAAGACCAATAAAAAATATATTATAAAAAAATTAGATAAAGAGAAAGAAATAACATTTTGTGTATCAGAAAACTATGCACAGAAGGTGATAGAGAATTGGAAATTTATAATAAGAAGATGAGAATAAGAAGAGCCAAAAATAAAGGAAGATAAAGGGATAGATGAAGAGATATATTATGGTAGTTAATAGTGGGAAGATGAAAGGGTAAAAGGGAGGGGAAAAGTTTTGAGAATGTGTAACAATAAGCTAAGAAAATTAATAAAAAGAAAGAGTTAAAAGAGGGAGAAAGACTTGAGAGAGAGAGAGAGAGAGAGAGAGAGAGAGAGAGAGTTGGAGCTAAGTGGATGATGTGGCTGCTAGTGTGTCTCAACAGAAGCGATATAGATATAGATATAAACTAGTCACAAACCCACGCGATACGTGGAAATAAATAAATATTTTGTAACTATAATATATATAATGTCTAATTTTTTTTCTAAAATTTGTTGAAGATAATTTGTTCTTCCTAAAAATTAAATACTAATTAGGCCTTAAATTGATTTTTTTTTTTTTTTTTGTAGGTTGTCTTTCCAAGTTTAGCTCAAATTTTTTTTTCTTCGTAATCTTTGGGTTGAAAAGCATGAAATTTTATTATATTTGGGATAAACTCTTTTGTTTTATGTTAAAAAAATACAAAAAAGGACATTAAAAATTAGGAATATAAGCCCTAAAAATGCAATGAAAATTATAAATATTCAGAAGTTCGATTCGGTCCATTTTGTTCTATTCGGTCCATTTTGTCCTCTTCGGTCCACTTTAGTTATATTCCGTCCACATTGTTCCTATTCTATCCACTTTAATCCTATTCGGTCTACATCGGTCCTATTTGGTCCATTTTGTCCTGTTCAATCCACTTTGGTTCTATTCTGTCCACTTTGGTTCTGTTCGGTCCACATTGGTCCTATTTTGTCCACTTTAGTCCTATTTGGTCGACATTAGTCCTATTCGGTCCATTCTATCTACTTTAGTCCACTTTAGTCTTAATCCAGCTATTCAATCCTATTTGGTCCATTTTGTTCACTTTAGTTTTATTCAGTCCTATTTAGTTGACATTAATCCTCTTCAGTCTAATTTGGTCCTATTCAGTCCATTATGTCTACTTTGGTCCTAATATGTCCGTTCGTTCTTATTCGGTCTGCTTTGGTCATATTTGGTCCACATTGGTCCACTATATTCTTTTCGGTCCAATTTGGTCCAGTTTGTTCCCATTCAGTCCTATTCTATCTATGTTGTCAACGTCTTTCCATTTGGCCCAATTCGGCCCACTTGTGTCCACTTTGTGCACTTACGTATAGGGAAAATATATGTTTGGGTTGAGAGCCCATATTCTAAATCTAAATTTATTTTAAAAAATATATAGATCTCAAACTCATAATATATAAAATCTTAAATATAGTATTTATTGTTGCTACACTTTTGTTGAGCCACATTAATGTAGTATTTCAGATCACTTCCATCTTGCTAAATTTAAGTGAAAGTCTTTATAAACATAAAGACTATGAATATACAAATCTAACCTTTAGGGCAGTAACTCATTTGTTTTAAAGTCATTACTTTTATATGAATTACATGAGGTAATTAAATCTTCAAGCAATGTATATATGTGTGTGTGTATGTGTGAGTGTGTGTGTGTGTGTGTGTGTATGGGTTGGGTTCAATTTACACCTGGTGTAACTCTAAGCAATGTTACACCACCTAATAACTTGTTATGAAATTCATATTTTGAAAATCTCACCATTGAATTACATGTTCTATATATTCTTAACAATCATGCCAATTTTCATGTCAATTGGATGTTATTTACTATATGATCTATAAACTCATCTTTTATGCATTATTTTTGAAAGCTCGAATTTGTGTGAAAACACAAGAGCTTGTTTAGACCCTCAAATTTAAATTATGGCTAGATTGTTTTTACTCTAACTTAAACTAAGTGTGGAATAAGAGTAAATGAGCGCAAATAACTGATAACACTACCCTAAGCCATATTCATCCATTATCCAACAATGTAAAGTAAAGCTTAAGAGCAGGGAAGAGAGATGCAAACATAAGATAACACCGAGACGTGTTATCGAAGAGGAAATCGAAGAACTCAGTGAAAAACCCCTCTGCCACCCTCCAAGCGGTAATCGATCCACTAGAGAATAAAGTTGAAGTACACGAATAACAAAAGACCTTCCAAGCCTAGTCTACCCAATATACTTGAGCCCTCCAAGTTTCTGTAAACACTCGATTTTGTACCCACGATTTAATCATAGAAGATGGCTGAAATGACCATCCATGTACCCCAAAAATCATGATTGCATCACATGTATCAATTGTTTCTTGCATTACATGCATCAATTCATTCATTACATATCATAAAAATGATCTTGAGGTTCTAGCGATTGCAACAGTGTGTCCAGTTTCCAAATCAGACCATCAGATCGAAAGATATCACATGATCAAGTTTGCACGGTCAACATGCATTGTGTCCAGATAGAGTCAATCATGCATGATTAATTTGAATTAATTCTGATTGGTTAAAAAATTAAAATTAATTAAATAATTGTGTGATTGGTTGGTAATTAGTATCTAAAATAGGATTGCTTGCATAAGAATAAAAGGGATGATTAGATAACAATAAAATTGTGGATAATCTGAACTTTATCGAGATTTATTTTAGGGTATTTATCTACAAGATAATTATTCTTAAAAAAGCCTGAATTATCCATAAAAGAGATAAAAATCTTAGAATACGGATGAAAACACGTCTGGGTGAAAACATGTCTATGTGTAAGGACCGGCTCAAGAAAACCTAAAAAGAAAGTCTAAAACGCACCCAAAAACGAAAGTACGTTCAGTGCCCAAGAGTACCATTCGGCACTTTTGGAGTGCCGAACGACACTTTAAAAGTGCCGAATGGCCCTCTTTTGGGCTTTGGCCCAATTTCCTTCGGGTGCCGATAAGGCACATCCTTTTCGACCTTTTCGTAAAAGAATGCATCCCGATTCGCATTTTAATCGTCTAAGCCTAATTTTTAGAGTTTTCTAGCCTCTATAAATAGAGACTAGATCTCATAATTCAACACACTTTTGACGCTCTAGGAGACACACTCTTTTAGGCTCTCAAATTGCTCATATTTTTTTTATCCCTTCTCTGATTTTCTGTGGAAGTTAGGCTTTTTAGGTTTCGAAGATAATCATATAAATTTCTTTGAACCCTAAAACATTCTTCTCAAGTAAAAGAGTGCTCATGCAAGAGGGCGCTTTCTAACCCTTTTTTTATTTTTTATGTTTCTCTTATCATGATGATGCATGTTTAATTGTTTCAAATATTCATATTCTTCCTTGTTAATTTAGTTTATGAAAATATGCTCTTGATTCCTTTATTGTTGCTATTATCTGTTTCTTAGTTTTAAAGATCTCCATGTAATCAACTCTTTGTCTTCAAAATAAAACAGATCTGCATCTTCCTTAGATGTAGATCTGAATTTTTCTTCAAAATAAAACAGATCTGCATCTTCCTTAGATGTAGATCGAAGTTTTTCTTCAAAATAAAATAGATTTGCATCTTCATTAGATGTAGATTTGAATTTTTCTTCAAAATAAAACAGATTTGCATCTTCCATAGATGTAGATCGAAATTTTTCTTCAAAATAAAAAAAATCTGCATCTTCCTTAGATGTAGATCTAAATTTTTCTTCAAAATAAAACAGATTTGCATTTTTCTTAGATGTCGATTGAATTTTTTCTTTAAAATAAAACAAATCTGCATCTTTCTTAGATGTAGATCTAAATTTTTCTTCAAAATAAAACAGATTTGCATCTTCCTTAGATGTAGATCTGAATTTTTCTTCACAATAAAACAGATTTGCATCTTCTTTAGATGTAGATCTAAATTTTTTCTTCTAAATAAAACAGATCTGCATCTTCCTTAGATGTAGATCTGAATTTTTCTTCTAAATAAAATAGATTTGTATCTTCTTTAGATGTAGATTTGAATTTTTCTTAATCAAAATTGGTTTGTGTTTTCATTAGATGCAAATCCAAACATTTTTTTATCAAAAAAATTGATTTGTATCTTCCTTACAAATCTGATTTTTTTTTTATGTATGCAAAATTTTAAAATAAAGAAAGAGATCATGTATTGTTGTGTTGGTTGTTTGTTTTTTTTAGTCCAAGTTGCATAAATTTATTTATGAATGAAATTCTCTTCATAAAAAAAATCTTTTCATATTTTTGAACATATAAAACATATTTAACTTTTTCTTTTATCAAAAAACTTTTTTTTTTTATTGTCACAACACAGATTTGATCTTTTGCAAAGTTAAAACTATTTTTTTTTATTTCTTAAAAATAAATATGATTTTTTTATAAATCAAAATCGATTTTTAATCACAACAACATATCTGCAATTTTTAAAAAACAAAGAAGAGGATCTATTAAAAAATAAATTTGTGTGATTTAGATTATTTTACATGTTCAACATATCATTCATAGCATGCATAAAAGGGGTACATTGGTCACAAGAGTCTAGAAGACCAGACTCCGTCTGGGCGGAATGGGTGCCTAATAACTTCCCATTCCATTACCTAGCCTTTGAATTTAGGTATTTTGGATAGGTAGATTTAGGCATTGTCTTTATTTTTTATTTTGGGTAGATTGTAACTAGGACCCAAAGTCATGTAATTTTCAATTTTTCAAATATGTATTTTTTTATTCAATCAATGAAAGGAAACAATTTAGTCATGTATTTTTATATTTAGTTTTTCTTATTTTTTGTATACAAAATAAATGGCGACTCCGCACCACTTACCCAAAAAGAGAGGTGCCCTAAAAAGTACTAAAAAATCTCTCTTTTTTTAGAGCCACTTTCTCGGTCTCTCACAGCTCCTGCTACTAACTGGCTTCTCTGAACCTTATCTTCTCTAGCTTTCTCGGATCCCGCAATTCAGTCCGATTGCATCCTCCAATGAATGGCTCCTTCCAATGCTTCCCAACAGCACCAAAACCTCACTTGACACTCAGATTGGGTGTGGTAAGTGTTTGGGCTATCAACCTTTTCAGGATTTAGAGATGGAGAGGTAGGAGTAGTGGAAAACCACAAAGAAATGTGTAGATGATTGTGGGTTTAACAATCTCTAACTCCCAAGTGTATTTTTTAGGGTTTTCTCTCTAAAAAGCACTTCTTACAATATGTGGATAATGAGAATATATATAGTGTGGGTAAAGACTTGGTAAAACAAACATGACAAATTAGCCAAAGAAGTTGGCATGACTCTTTGCCTTCCAGTCATGTGCTCTACACGTGGATATTTCGCAGGATGACTTCTAGCGAGCTTCTCGCGAAATCCACTTGTTCTTCATTTTAACCTTGAGTCTTCACACTCTCTCACACTCATCCCTTACAATTAAAAATCCACATAAATACAGGGAAAAATGATTGAATATAATTACAATCAAATTTAGCACAGAATTAAAGCCAATACAAAATAGTTGTAAATCACAACTTTACAATTTTAAACAACAAAAACTTGAATTTAAAAAATTGATTGATAACACGGCTATTAATCTTTGATCACCTTGAAATTTTGTAAGTATGGAGAATATACAAAGATAATGTAATCTAACGGTAGATTGTCAAAATTTGCAACCAATTAAAAAATATTGAGTGGTGTAACATTGCTTAGAATTACACCAAGTGTAACTTGAACCCAGCCCTATATATATATATATATATTATATTATATTAAAATTTTTTATTCTCTTAATAGAGATTATTATGATAATCAAACTCATAACAAACTTATATTGAATATGTATAATTTATTTTCTAAATTTTATTATACATAATTTATTCTCCCTAAAAATTAAACAATTTTAAAAGTAATTCAATCAGTCTATTTTTATAAATATATAATTTTATCTTTTTTGATTGATATTATTCTTTTTTTTAAATGGTCCATATTCTTCTAACTATTGTTATTATGCATTATATCATTCTCTTAAGGAGATTATTATGAGAACAAAACTTATCATATAATTACAATTGATATTACTCAAATAATTGATAGTACTCTCAATCAAACTTTTATTTTCTCATTCTTAAGTGGGTACACCGAGTTTGACCAAAGTGATCTGAAATAGACCAAATGGACCGAATAGACCGAAGTTGACCGAATGGACCAAATAGACCAATGTGGACCGAATGGACCAAATAGACTGAATGGACCTCAATGTACTGGTTGGACCAAATTAGACCTAAATGGACCGAATTAGGAGAAATGGACCAAAGTGGACCAAATTGACTGAAATAGACCAAATGGACCATAATAGACCGAATTGGACTAAATTGATTGAAGTAGACCAAATGGACCTAATTAAACCGAAGTAGACCGAATCGGACCGAATAGATGAAGTGGACCGAAAGCTGATTTGTAATTAGCATTGCCAAGATTGTATTTTGATATAAACTCAAATTTTTACTTCGAAAATAATCAAGTATTAACTCAAAAAAAAAAATTAAAACAAAACTATTAGAGAGAGAGAGAGAGAGAGAGAGAGAGAGAGAGAGAGAGAGAGAGAGAGAGAGAGAGAGAAATACTAATTGTAATGGGGAACTAAAAAACACAACATCAAAATGTATGAACCCAAAATAGAGTTTTAAAAAATCACAATGATTCATTAATATAAAGTAGAGTTGCAAGAAAGAATAAAAAATCAAGAGAGAGAGAGAGAGAGTGTGAGAAAGAATAATAATAAGAAATTTATAGAAAATAATATGAAAAAAAGTAAAAATAAAAGATATAATAATAAACACCAAATTATCCAAGTAATGTTATGTAATAATATAACATTATGTTTTTATACATTATCTTTATAATGCAACAGGATAATATCTATTAAATTAAAGAGAAAAAAAAAAAAATAACAACATAAAGATACAGCTTAATTACATCAACCAAAACTAGAGTTCTAAATAATACAAAAATTCATCAACCTAAAGTACAGATGCAAGAAAGAAAAAATCCACCAAAAAATGAAAAACAAAATTTTGAGAAAGAGAGAGACATAACTTTTTGTGAGTAGGGAAACTATGTATAGAATGAGAGAGAATTGTAAATTTATAATAAGAGGAGAGGAATAAGAAAAGCCAAAAATTAAGAAAGATAAAAGAATTAATAGAGGAAAAGTGATGTTGGAAATTGGTGTATGATGTTTTCGCTGATGTAGCTCAACAAGAGTGCAACAATAATAAATGCTACACTTCAGCTTTTAGATATATATATATATATATATATATAGATTTTTTTTTTGGAGAAACAATTAGCATGCATTTGATAGCAAAGAGAAGAAAAATACAGACTACGTCACAGTACATTTAGTATGGTCCATTCCAACAGATTTGAAGTATACTAATTAGAATACAAAGGGAGACATATAAAGTTCATAATCAATGACAATGCATTCCTTGCGTCCTATCAATTCAATCATCCTTGCCAACAACACTGATAAATGTTAGGATTAATGCCCTAAAATTCTATTGTACGATGTTGTGTATGATATAATGTTATAAATAATGAAGTTGTTTTATTATATAAAATAATGGTAACATGAATATTTGGACATTATCGTATAGTTCTTGAGATGCATATTACGTGATTTATGTGATTCAGTCACAGAAGATAAGAATCACAAGTTATTTGTAAATTCAAAATCTTAGTTTGTAGTCGATGATGAAATTGAGCATTTCATTTGTGAAGACTATAATGTGTCAACTAATATTGTTTGTCTTGATCATGGAAGTGGAGACTTCTAGTTGATATGTTGATGTGTCTTAAGTGTATAAGATATATTGAACTGGACCGCTGTGAGATTAGTTATTCTATTAACGATTTTCAACTGAATAATAAATCTCACAACTTTAATTTACATAAACTCTCAATTTTAAGAGAATAGTGAACCTGATCATGAAATATAGGTTACTTTGATATATCAGGAGTGAAATCTAATTCAATGGTTAAAACCTTAGTATGTTGGGCAGCCACACATAGTGCTAAAGGAACACATATTCTCAAGATGGAATTTATAGTCTTTTTGTAGAGATATAAAACATTCCCTTGAGATAAGTTTAATGAGTTTGGTTATTCAGAATGTTAAGCCTAACCACAATAGTAAAGAGTTACTAAAGTTTATATTTTATGAAATTTGATTTCATAAATATATATGAATAACTTAAAGGATTAAACTGGGTACTCAAGGATCAAGAGGTAGTAATTTTCAAAGTGGTAGTTATATATTATGACTTTGTATTATTACGAATATTTTCATAAAGGGGTTAATTGTTTAGATAATAAAGTCTTGGGATTTAAATTAATAGAGCATAGAGTGCAATTATATATATATATATATAGTAGCATTAAATATAATTAATGGTAACTTTGGACTTGTTAAAAGTTGACAAATAAGCCCAAAGCCCATTGGAGCTAGAGTTTTATTTGTTCCTTTGGTCCCATCCCAAGCCACACACTAAAGCCCAATTGGGTTGGTCTAAAAGGATAGCTCAATTAGATAATCAGTTATTTATTTATTTAATAAAAGTTATTAAATAAAGTAATTTCCTTTTGATGGTTAAAAAAAAAAACATACATACAATTAAAAGAGAAAAATACAGTTTTCTCTAAACATATTCTCTCTTGAACAAGTGCGTACATAACTGATTGAGAGACCACACATCTTGGGCATATGTGGAATTGGGGTGAAGATTGAAGGTCTTCCCAAGTTTGAACTTCTTTTGTTTTGAATTTCACTGCATCAAGGTACGCCTTTCTATTATTTGTTTTTAAAATTCTAGATATTCCATGTTATCTCACATGAATAAAGTAGATCCTTTTGTTGCTTCCTCTGTGGATTTTTGTATGAGATGCATAACCAGTTTTTCCAACAATAAATTCTTTGATTTCAATCCTCCCTATTGCAAATCAGCATAAAACATCAACACAAGTTATTAGACAAAAGTGGGTCTAGAAATGGACTTACATCTAATTACAAAGATTGAATTAGAACTCAAATGCATATTGACTTAGCCAGAACCACTTCATCTTCTTAAGTAAAGTGACATACATATGAAATCAACCAAATGGTAAGTCCAAGACCATGCACATAGGATACTATGCAGACTTTGGAAAATTTGATCGACAAGAAAATTAAACAGAGAAAATACATCAATTTGGTTATAATAAATATTTGGTAACTGTTAAAAGTATTATCCTTCAAAATTTTGGAACAAAATTATACATATTTAAGATTATATATAATACATATAATCTTAAATATGCTAGGCCAGCTGTGAAAACCCAAGGGGTGGTCCTAATATGGTGGGGCTAATGAAAGAATAATATAGACAGTTTCAGTTTGTGGCATGTCACAAAGAAGGGCTGTAGTAATATGGTATGGAATAGTGTATACCAGTTTAACAACTAGTATTCTAAGTTTTTCTGTTATCAAAAAAAAAAAAAAAAGTTTAACAACTAGTATTCCAATGTTATATTTATGCAAAAGTTTAAAGACAACTTTATTATCACAATTTTTGCTACATCTCTGTAGTGGTTGACCAGAGTAGTAGAGAAAAAGTGGTGAGTATGTGAAAGTGATTGTCCAAACTTATAATTGCCAACTTCCAACTTGTGGTATAAGTTGGGGCAAATAATATGGTAGTAGAAGAAAGGTATATTTATACATGTAGTCTTTTCCACAAGTGTATAAAATCAACCTTTCCACTCAAATAAAAATAAAAATAATTATTCCATATAAATTTATTTACAAAAGACTAGGAAGCATAGTTTTAAAAACCGGATCAGCCGGTGGAATCGAGAATCGGGCACCAATTTGGTCTGGTAAAAACCCCTAAAACCAGTATAAAATATGTGTTCTTTTGAGTGTTTTCTGGAAAACAGGTACATTCTGATCAAGACCTTCTACCTCTTATTGCAACTTCTGGGTTAGGAGTCTTAGATTGGGATTTGTGATGTATTTGGGTAATAATATGTTATTGGGCTATTTTTACTTTGAGCATTTTATTTAGTGTAATGTGTTTTGTCAGGGACTGTCAAAGGTGGAGATTGTTAGGTTCTAAGACTTTAGGAACTATATGTATTAGAACTTCACTTTATATATGTTGGCAAACCATAATCAAAACAATGAGTTTAGGTTTAGGCTTGCTCAAAGTTTGGTTTAATGTAAGTTTGGAATCGAGTAATTGCAAGAAATTTCTGTTCTATTTCTATAAGGCTTGATTGATCGAAGAATAGACTTGATCAATCGAGAATCATGGATCAGGAATTTTCTATAGAATTTTCAAACCAGCCCAAGCCCAATAAATGAGTAGGGTTAAGTGTTTTACTCCTAGTATATAAAGGAAACCTTAAGCACGTTTTTATAAGGCTTTTCAAAGAGAGAAGAGTGTGCCTCTTTTGTAGATCTAGGGTTTTGTACCCAAAAGCTCTCTCATATCTTCTACCGGTGTTATTCCTTGAAGAATCTCAACATCTGGTAGATCTAAAGTTGCTGCATCAAGATCTAAACCTTCAAGGGTGGTCTTAAAGTCACAAACAGGAGAGTTTGTCTTTTTTTGTCACAAGTATGGGTGCTTGTTTTACAAAAGCCTAGGAAAGAAGTAGTCTGTGGACTCGGAGCTATCATGGGGTTATGGTAGTAAGTTTTCTACTCGAGGTAGCAATAGAATGTTTGTGGTCTAAGTTCTATTGTACAAACTTCAATTCTTTCATAGTGGATTTACTTTTTACCTTAAGGATAGCTAGATTAAATCTTCCCCAGGTTTTTTACCGGTTTGGTTTTCTTGGGTAAACATATCAATGTGTTCTTTATTTTTCGCTACTTTACATGATATAACTTTATTGCTTTAACCTATATTTGAATAATAAACCTAAGTATTCACTTGGTTAATTAATTAGGTTAAATAACTTGTGTTAAGGGGTCTAAAAATGTACAAGTGGTATCAAAGGAGATTAGCTCTTGATTTAGGTTATTATACCTAGAGTTTATCCTTGATCCCTATTATCATAGATAATTTTAAGTGTCTTACTGTTTTTTATTGTGATGATTTGAATAAAAAGGACACTATTGTTTTCAGTTGATCTTTTTTAGGCTTGTGAAAGGAATTTGCAGGATTTCAGTCTTTCTTAGAAGATTGGTGTAATCCTCAAATGCACTCTGCTTCTCATGAATTTTCACCAACAAAGCCGATGACTCGTGTTATATGGGTGAGAAAAGACTTGCTAAGGTGAGTGTTGTTTACTTGTCATTGATTTAATTCTTTCAATTATTCGTGGACATGTTTTCTTTAAGTTTTTGGTTGTTTTATTTTCTTAGGTTGTTTTGATTATTCAAAAAATCCAAAAACATTGAAAATTTTCTAAAAGACAAAATTATTTTATTTTGTGCCTAGTTTTATATTTTCTTGCGGATTACATGAATTATGATATCTCTCTTGATTTAGAACATGCTTGACATTGTGGAGAAACTTGAATAGTATGTGTTATATAAGTGCTAAGCTATTTCTAATTTTATGTGAGTACATACAAGTTTGTACATGCACTCAAGGGTTAATTAAGAAATTGGTATTTCTTGTTTGTGTACCCTCTATAGCTTAGTTGAGCACTATCATGCATAGCTTTGCATTGTTTATTTAGCACAATGTCTGCTTTTTGTTTTTGGTCATAAATTTTTTTTAAAAACCAAAAAGATTTTATTTCATTTGTATTACATATCATGGATGTGTAGTTAAGCTTGGCCATATTATCTTTGCATAACATGCCTGCGTACCTTGATTATCTTGGATGAGCTTATTTTTCTGTACTTTGCTAGTTTTACCTACGTAATGAATGTTGTGTGGGAGTTGTTTATAGTTTTAATCACATGATCTTGATTTTGAAGTCACATGATCTATCAATAAAATTCCAAATTGGGACATTGTCCCATAAAAGTGTCTGTGCCCAATATCTCACAGATCACATACACAAGATGTATGCTTCTCTCAGTTGTTACTTCCTATGACCACTTAAAATGATGTGAAGGGCTGGCAATCACATATTCTAATTTAATTTTATTTTCTGTCAATGCCAATCTAATTCAACTATAATCTACAAACAATAATGGCCTTGAACCTCTTAAGCTATCTACGACGATGTTTATCCAAAGTAATAGGAAATATATACATTTTAGCAATGTTAATCTATCAATTATTGAAGAGTGAATACCCATTTTGGGGTCAAATTTCCCTTTTTTTTTTTTATAAAATTCTTGAATTTCACATCTTTAATAATAAACTTATTGGGCTATGTGGAGCCTGTTTTGTGTTCAATTAGTTTGTGATCCGATTCGACTTGGATGCATTACAGTTTTAAATGAGATTTTTTGTGAGCCTTAGCTCATGGAGCAGAGGCTTGGGCCAACAAGATCATTCGTGGCTTGTTTTGGACCCATTGTTTGGGGTATATATTTTTTACTTCAAAATTATGGGTGCCTACATCATTGTACTGTAGCACCTTTGTATTTTTCTCCTTGACATAGTGAAAATCACAGCAACTTCGTGGATGTAGACATATTGCCAGACCACATAAATCTTTGTGTAGTGTGGTTGTTCTTTTTTTCTCTATTTTTCGCATCTCACAGGTTACGGGAATTAGGTTAAATTCTCAACACAACATTCGCATCCTACCAATAATTAATTGGTAAGCTAGAGAGCCTAAGTCAATTTGACTTACAAAAGACCACATATGATCTAAAATCAACTTTTGAAGTCCTTAACGAAAGAGCAACAATCTAAAATCAAGTCAAACAATAAATAACAAATCATGTAGGAAAGTATTCAACTATGGAAAATTTGATTGACAGGAAAATTAAAAAAGAGTATTTTTTTTTTTTTTTAAAAGGAAGTGCTAATGTGAGTGAAAGGATGGAAAAGTCATTACTCACCAAATCACAAAGAGCATAAGAAATAAATGAGATGTTTTACTTAAATTTAAGACAGGAGGAAGAGCACAGTAGTATGGAAGGCAACTGTGCAAGTAGTGGAGAGGTTGTTTTCCCATATCTTTAAGAATGGTATCAATGGGTTTGTCTCAGTTTCTCAAGGTTAAATTCCTCATTAGAGCTTCTTGTTCTACTTTGTCATGCCTCATAAATCATAATTTTCATTTTCATTTTTCTTTTACAATTATCAATTTTCAACTGATGAATGAGACCTCAATTAATAAATAAAAAGGCCATATAATCCTTTATTGCTTGCTAAAACACTACATATTACCTTGTTGTTAAAAGAATAAGCTCAAATTTCTACATTATCAAGGTTGGTCAATTTCTAGGAATTGAGTCCTTGGTTCTAGGAATTGATGCTTTTGTATTATCTGGTAGTCTAGCCCTATTTTGATTTTGTTTATATATTTCAAGGGGTCATGACTTCATACTATAATCATGGTTCTATTGATTAAATGCCAAACTCCCTTCCAAGGTGAACTTGAAGTACGTAGATTCAAAAAGCCCCTTCTTAAAATCTAGAATCACAATGAGAAATTGCATAGATGAGCACTAAAAAGCAACAACCCTACCCGCTTCTAACAACCTACATACCTACTACTCAGCCAAGCCAAAGAGCACATCACTTCATTATTGTGTAATGAACCTGCCATATAACCTACAAATATTGTCTCAAACCTAAATACAAGCCAAAATCGATTATCAAATTACAAAACCAACATGATAGATAGTAGCTTACCTGCTAAACCAGAGCCACCGTAGGGGCAAGGATGATGCATATGCTCTTCTGGGGCTTCCTTATCAAGTGAACCAACTCATGTATAAGCTATATAGCAATGTGGTCGTCCCACAACCTATTCCCAAATAAACAGCAATATTCTCTTCCAAAGCTTTCCGGCGTAGTTCCAACTAGTACCTTCAGAAAACATATATACAAAACAACATAAACCACAATAAGGTCTTATTATTTTGGAAAAATACATTTTATTTAAAGGAAAGAAATTGCCAACAAAGCCAAACACAATTGGTTTGCTAGAGTTGCACTTATGTGTTCTTAAAAGTTTCTAAGAAAATTATAGGATTAGAAAAAAAAATTAATATATATATATATATATATATGTATGTATGTATGCGTGTGTGTGTTTTGAAGGGAAACCAAAAAATTGAGAGCTCAAGAAATAAGTCGGGAACCTCTATTTCAGCCCATATGATTCAAAAGCTTTTTACCCTTTTCACATTAATTAACCTCAAGTTTCCTTGTAACCAAACAGAAATAGCCCCAAACCCAGTTCCACTCCATCATCATCAGCATCAACCCCACAGACACTCAAAGACAGTGTAGTGGTCGATGTAGTAAGCACCAAACCCTATGCTCTGGCGGTAGTATGATCATCTCTGCCATCCAGCATTGCGTAGCCTCCTTATTTGCTATTGGTTTCTAAATGACAAATAAGATGATGAGAATTTTCTAATTCCAAATTATCCAAAATCGTATCTAGATGCTTGTACACTAGAAAAGAAAACAAATTTAACTAAATAAACAAATAAAATAAAAGTTTGTTTAGAGCATAACAATAAAGAATATTCTGATTAGCAATAACACAAATAATGATATTTGATTGATAGAAGATAAGCCATCAACTACAATATTAAATGGAAAGATAATCCACACACAAAACACCAGGAGTTCTAGACAAAACTTCATTTCTAAAATCAAATTGTTTAAATAAAAAAATTGTAATTAAGTTTCTTATATTGATATCAAAAAAAAAAAAACAACAACAACAAGAGTCTAATTCAACTATTAAAGGCACAATTCTAGGGCAAACTCAACACAAAATCCAAAAACCAAATGGCAAATTTCCAAAACTTCATACAACTGAAAAAAAAAAAAAAAAAAATCATTGACTCCATTTTCAAATTTCAAAAGGGTTGATGTGGTGAATAAAAACAAAATCACAACAACACTGAAGTGGGAATGCATCTATTCAATTGTATTCTCCTATGGTAAATATTGTAGCAAATACTATAGATAGAGCAACAAAAGTGCTTATTTTACCCTCTATCATAATTGAACAAAAATGATGAACACACAATCAATTGCAAACTACTCCCATAAGAAAGAGAAAAAGGTGACTTACAAAAAAATCAAAGAGAAAAAAAGAGTTTCTCAGCTGGGTAGATTCATCAAAGTTGCCACTTTCACCGCGATTCCTCTTTCCTCACTCACAATCAAAGTCACCTTGTCCTTGTATGTATGAATTCCCAATCCAGTTTTCAACTAGATTAGGGTGCTCTGTCCATTTTGGGTGTGGTGGTTCATCATCATTACTTCCCTTTATTTTGGTATCTTTCTCTAAATCACCTAAATCATCATCCTTACAATAAGGAGTGATAGTGCAACTACTAGACCCAAGCTTAGTTTGATTGAGATCTTCAATGTCTTGCTCAAATATCAAATGGGCTCCGCATTTTGTAACCTCCAAGCCTGGACCTTCGGTTTCAAATGTAACCTCAATTTGGAGGAATTCATTAGCATCCAATACTTCTTTCCAGTGGCTTTCAAAGCGTGTAAGGGGATAATATTCTAGCAAAAGATGATAAGATTCAATCTTACCAAATTCCTCCGATATAGGAAGCCACAATCCGGGAGATTGATATCCGTTGGCTTTAACGGAACAATAAAGCTCATGAATACAATAATTTTTAATATGAAGTTGGTGAAGTGGATGATGCTGGCGAAATATATAAACAGCGCACAAAGCAATTCCCATAAATTTGCTACTTAATAATACATGTGAAGGCACTTGCAGATTCACTAAAGCCCCCACCTTTTGGTGCTTAAACCAATTTGGAATTTCACTTCCAGGAATTGTGAGAAATGTGAACCTATTCGGGTTACAGCATCCCTGAAACAAACAAATCATGATGTTTAGAACTTCACTCACATGCAAGAGAGAAAGAGAGAGAGGGAGAGAAAGGGAGAGATAGAGACCTTAATGATATAATGTCTTAGAATTGTTGACAACAAGTCACCTTTTCCTTGATTATAAATCAATTTGGCGCAGTTGAAAAGACATATATTCGGCCAAAAATCATATTCCAGACCTAATGATAATGTTTCCAGTGAGGTACACCCTGTTGCATTGATAAAATTCATATTTAATGGAAGCTTAGGCAACATTTGAAGTTGAGTGCAACCACCCAAATAAAGGGCTCCCAAATTAGATAGTTGAATTATACTTTTTGGAAGGTAAACAAAATTGTTTCCTTTTAGATTTAATACTTCTAAAGATGACAAGGACCCAAGAGCATCCGGAATCGTTTGAATATTGCAATAACTCAAATCCAGTTTCGTCAAAGACCATAAGCCTTGTAAACAACACTCTAACATGCCCATGGGATTAGGACTTCTTTTTTGTTGTATTAAAGGAAAACTTAGGAGCTTATTGAATGATTTAGATGATAGCCCCACACATCCACGAAGAGATAGTACTTCGAGATTTTTTAAGTGAACAACAGATAAAGGAAGTCTTGTTATAGCAGTTCCACTCACGTCTAGCTCTTCTAGGCTTTCGATATTACCCAAATTCTCTGGTAATTCATCAAGTTTTGAGCAACCAGATAAAGTGAGAATTTTTAGAGACATTGAACAACAACATGCATTCGAAAGACTTGAAAGGTTTTTACAGTCTCTTAGATCCAATTCAATAAGGCCAGTTAAATGCTCCATTGATAATGGTAGATCTTTTATAGTTGTCTCACTCAAACAAAGTTTCGACAAATGTGATATATTTCCTACAATTTTTGGAAACTTCTTCAGTTTTGAACAACCACCAAGATCGAAAATTTCAAGTGCTTCCAAGCTGATCTTGTGAGGAAGGATTTCAAGACATTTGCAGCCATTTAGATCCAATCGAATAAGCTGTTTGAGATCTCCAAGAGATGTGTGAATCTTATATAGTCTTGTACAATGTCGAAGAATCAATTGCTTAAGCTTTGGGGCTCCACTAAGGTCCGGGATTTCAATCAAGTATTGAGAGTCACTTAGATCCATAAGTTTTAACGCATCTAAAATCTATTATAAACCAAAAAAATTATTAGATAAAGTCTAGTATTAATGAAAAGGAAGAAAATACAAATTTTCTTGAGTGAAAATCTTACCATAATTCCTTTCCACAATTGTATGATGCAACTGCAATGCATTCTGAGTTCAACAAGTTTGTTTGGTTGAAAACTAGTTGGCATAGATTTAAAAGGATATCCATGCCATTCTATAATGCGTAACTCATCAGAAAGATAACTAAGATCTTTTGGAAGTTGTGCATTACCTCTAATGAGGACTTTTGGTTGTTTCATGGTAAAATTTGTGAAGTCTTCTGGAAGTTTCTCACTACTAATTTTAAGCAATCTCAAATTTTTCATCTTTGAGAAGGCTTTAGCACTCAGGTGTTCTAATTTTTGAATAGGTATGTTTAGCTTTATGCCTTCAACTACCTTTGTTCCCTAATAAACAAAAACAATGAAATTAAAATAATTGGAAAATTCTTAGAAAGATTTATAACAACATAAATACTTCTTTAAGTTCAAGCTTGTACTAGTCAACTTACATTATTATTCTTCAATACATGAATGACATCCTCATAAATCCACAACCTACTACGTCTACCAGGCTCTTTAGGAGATTCACGACGAACGATTTCTTGACCCATATCTTGTAGCAAATCATGCATCCACAATGTTCCATGGTCATTGATGGTTATGAGAGATTTGTCCATAAGAACACCAAGATCATAATCTGGATAATAACAAAAACTTTCCAATATATCTCTTATGCTATCTTTGTTCTCTCCTTTGAAAAAACATGCAATATCTAGGAACAATCCTTTCTGTGAATTTGTAAGCCCATCAAAACTTATTTGAAGTATATCCAAAATGTTTCTATTAGGTTCTTCTTTTAGTTTATATAGGGCACTTTTCCATTCATTCGATCTTTTAGCAAATAATGAAGAACCTAAAACTTTAAGAGCTAAAGGAAGGCCTTTAGCATAATTCACAAAGTCTTTAGACAAATTCACAAAATTTTCTTTAGGATGAGGTTTATGAAAAGCTCTCCAACTAAAAAGCTGCAAAGCATCATCATCATTCAATTCCTTGGCTGTATATATGTAATCCACACCACATCTTTTCAATAAATGGCTATCTCTGCTTGTTACAATAATCCTACTTCCAGGACCAAACCAATCATGCTTCCCTGCCAATGCTTCTAATTGCTCATCTCTATCCACGTCATCAAGAATAATAAAAACATTTTTATTACATATTGTATTCCTTATAACATCGATTCCCATATACACATCCCATATATTTATTTCACTTTCCATGAGGATCTTAGAAAGAAGTTGTTTTTGTAAAGAAACTAGACCTTGGTTTTTAGTTTCTTCTCTAATATTAGCAATAAAGCTTCTAGCTTCAAAGTTACCGGAAATTCTTCTATATATTTCAAGTGCAAGGGTTGTTTTGCCCATTCCACCCATCCCGGATATCCCAACAAAGCGAACACCACCCAACCCTTCACCTATGTATGAATCCAACATTTCCTCCACACAGGAGTCCATTCCAACAAGGTCCTTAGAAACACATGGGAGTTTGTGATACAACTCACTAAATATCCTTCCAATGATATTTTGTATAATTATTGATTCATGCCTGCAAAGAAAATAGCAAAACAATAATTTTTCTTACGCAAAGTTAGCCACATTTAAAAACAAAACATTCATCATCAACACAATCTTAGCTTCGTTAAGCCACATTGAGAGTGCCTAATTATATTTAGAAATTCATTACTAGATGTATTACGAGGACAATTTTAAAGCTATTAGGGGCCAAATTTGTTGCAAGGTGTCTGTACAGTATATACTTGCTTGTCTAGAATCTAGTCCTACTAGGATTAGAATAGGATTTGTCTAGGTTATTCTATATATAGTAAAAATAATCTATTATCATGTGACCAAATAAAAAAAAGTAAGTAATAATAAATAAATTCTGAAAAAGAAAAAAGAAATAAAAGTTAACTATTAATAGCATCATTCCAAAGAAATTCATACTTATCCTTTAAATCCCATCCAACAAGATTAGCAACTTTTGTTAGAGCAGCTTTCCATGTTTGTACATATCCTATGTTATCCTTGAATCTCTCTTCATGTTTAGAAAAGGCTTCTCCAAATGTCCCCAAATGATTCCGCACATCACTAGGATCTACATGGTGAAAAACAGGTAAAACTACCAATCCTGTCATTTCCATGCACTCAACAATCTTTGTTAGTTCAATCAAGCACCACTTCGAAGAAGCATAGTCTCTTGATAGAATAACGACCGCAAACCTCGATTCTTCTATTGCTTTCAAGAGTATTGGGGCAATGAATGTTCCCTGCTTGAGTTTTTCATCATCCCTAAAAACAGATATGCCTTTTTGTTTCAAACCAGTATATAGATGGTCTGTAAATGTTTTGCGGGTATCCTTACCTCTAAAACTGAGAAATACATCAAATTTCCATCTCTTAGAAGAAGAAGATGAAGATGATGATGGAAGAAGAGCCATAAAGGAAATGGATGAGCTTGAATAGGGAGGTTACAAATTCATAAAATTGCAAGTTGGACTGAAAACCCTCAAAAAAAGCCTCTTAATTGACGCACATGGAAGTAGCTATTTGTAACTTGTAATAAGAGTGAGAAGATAGGTCAACATTTCATTTTCTATGACTCATCAATTAATTTTTTTTGTTAGAGTCGGTGGGCAAGTGGCCCTCCCACTAGAAATTGTCAGGATGAACAAGAATGTCTTTTTAATGCTTTTTTTCTTCCCTAGGCCTTTTTACGTGATATTTTTTTTAATCAAAAAAAGAAAAGGAAAAAACTTGGAAAAGAGAAGGGCCACTTGCACAAGGAATCGAACAGAAATTGAACTTACTCAATTTCACAATTTATTAAAATGGTCTGCCGTGAGCTGTGGGATAAAAAATTAAAAAAGTGATACATTGATGTAAAAAATGTGAACAAGTTTTTGTCCTACCTAGTCCGTCATTTAAGTATGTTGAAAATTGAGTATAAATATAATATTAAATGTTGGTCTCTCTATAAGTCATTTTTGCTAAATAATGCTTTTTTAAAATTTAAAAAAATTTATTTTACCAAATAGATTCTTATGAAACTTCTCTATGAAAGATAGCCTTGTTTATAACTTGACTTTCTAAAAGTTAATTTCTACGCAAGTTATAAAAGGACTTGTTTGGCAAAATAACCTTTTTTTTTTAATAGAAAAAGACTTTATTATGCAATTTTAGCCCCTCTATATCTTATTGTGGCCATTCAAAATACATTTTATTTCAAGATGCTATAAAATAAAGGAAAAGTTTGTTTATAACCAATGTCTATAACTGTCACTAAAAAACAATTAACATGGTTATATATTTTAAAATTCTTACCGTTAGGTTGCATGTTTTTTAAGTTTTTAACACTCATGTCAATCGTATATTATTTATTATTTTATCCATAATCTTATTTTTATTGCATAATTTTAAATTACAAAAACTTGAAATTTAAGCATTTGATTAATTACATAATTATTGACCTTTGAATTTTTGAAAATTTTCTAATATGAAGGATATAAAAAGAAAATGTAATCCAATTAGTCCAAATTCACGTCCAATAAATAGATAATTAGTGGAGTAGTAGTCACGAACTACAAACTAGTTTGCAATCAAACTTTGTCCTAAAATAAAAAAAGAAATGTTTAGCAAGACAAAACTATTAATATGAAATGATATATGTACTTTTCTATTAATCAAGTGGTCATCCACGTTATAGCTATAATTTCTTCAACCTAATAATTGAACAATAATTTTTTTTTATACACCATAGAAATTCAGTTTTACCCTAATCTAAGTGTATATGTGTGTAAAACTCCCTCTTGAAGACTTGAACCCCGACTCTTGCCCCACACTCCACGAGCACTTATACTTGTGGAGTGACCACCGCATCAAGGGTGCGCAGTAATAATAATATATTTTTTTAATGTTAAAAATACAACCAAATTTTTAAAAAATTTATAAACGTATGTTGTAGTGAATGTGATTGGTACTCATTCAACAAGATAATAAATAAGTATTCAATTTTTTTTATTGGAAATTTGTAAGAATATGCTTTACTGTTTTTTTTCCCCCTTTTTCTTTGTCACTTTCTTCTTCTGTTTTCTTTGACTATCAAACCCAACTTTTGCTACTTTTTTTCACGTGGGCTCCATCTATGCAGACCATATGCATAGGAAAATACCTAGAAGCTATCCAAAACCCCACAAAAAAAAAAAAAAAAAAAAAAAAAAGGAAAACACCTGGAAGTGGAGGGCAACTTGCACACTCAATTTTGTATGAGGAATCTCATCCTCATCTTTTATTTTTTTATAAGGGAGCTGTTTACAGCCATTATAACGCACCAAAATCATAAATAATAAAAGTCTATTCAATCCAAATAATCCATAAAAAATATTAAATAAAAGCAACCAGCAACCTAAAATCTCATCATAAATGTCAGAGCTCTAATCCACCAAACATAAAACATCCTCAAAATAATTCTCCAGTACAATGTTTAATGCCATAAAAATAATAATAAAATCCTCAGTTTTACAAATAATTTGTAACTGTTGTCTTCCAAGAATCTCTACTCCAATAATCCCTCTAATGTATTTGTAAGGGGAAATAAAGGGGGGTGAGATAACTCAATAAGTGGAATTCACTAACATTGGGGTGTGGGAACAAACCTTTCAAATAAATAATTCTTACAACAAATTCATAACTTGTAACTCATCAATATTTTATCATCAAATACTTCATATACATAAAAAATATCTTTATATTGTGAGCCATCATAATACATATATCAATACCATCATATAAACAATGTCCTAGGCTTTTCTCGTGGTCAACAGTTACGCCCTGTTGACAGGGTTGTGTTGTCCCCTTTTAGGACTAGAACCTCCTTGTCATCCCTTTTTTGAAGGATGGCTCCTTTGGAACCTAAAGGTGTACTCCCTTGCTAAAAAGCTTCCTTTTTGGATCCTCAATAGTATACTCCCTTACTAAGGAGCTATCAAATGTGCACTGTCCCCTTTTCTGGGACCGTCCCTTGCAAAGGACTAGCTGCAGTATGATTGTCCCTTGCTAAGGACTAAATACAATACTGAGCTTTTAATCACGACTTACCATAGGTTTTCAAAATATATTCAATATGCTTACAAAAATAATCCATTCATAATTCTAAAAAATATAAAGATATATTCACATACAAGTTTAAATAAATTCAAGTTGTCCCACAAGTTTTTCATAAAACGAATAGTCAATGTGCACATCAAACATTTATAAAATATCAATTTATATATAGAATATCAACATATTTCTTGATATGAGAATAGTTTGATAATCAACACTATTTTGGGAAAACTCCCAAAATTAGTAAACACCACTTACCTCTTATTTGCAAAAATATGAAATCAACCACCCTTGAGTCACACTAAATCAGTAGAATTAAAACCTAGCAACACTAAAAATAGGTTCATCAATACATGAATTTCCCACTTAAAATCAGTTTCTCACACTTAAATAGTTTAATCTATCAATATTAATACCTACGGAGATGTTAGATTCTCTGTGCCACTCTGATTGCGGTACTAAGGTTGCCTTGTAATTCAAACTATATGTAAGGCCTAGTTTTGCTGAAATTTCTTTTCCCTCTCTACTGCCCAATTTCATTCCTAGTTAGTGGACGTTTTCTTTGCTAATATAGAAAGACAATGAAAACATTATTTTGATGTCATTGGAAAGGGTATAAGAAATATCTAGATATTTTCTTTGTTGGAAATTTCTTGTTTTAAGAAGGCATCTCAACCTGCTAGTGGCTAAAAGGTCAAGACTATATCTGACGATGAAAAATAGGGGAAAACAAAAAGGCTATATGCATCATTCTTACTCCAATATAATAACAATTATAAGTCATCTTCTCCATTAATATAAGGATAGGTGGAGATTGACAGGTCAAACATATGCCTAGAAGTCCTTTTTCTTTTAATATATTGATAGGTTAGGTTTTATAAAGTGATGCCTATTATCCTATTAGCTACTAAAGTAATTTCAAGCACAGCTCTTTCCTACAAACGTGGGACAAGTCTAGCCATTGAATATTCAACTCCCTAAAATTAGAGTTAAAGGAAACCATACCTATTGCAGTCTCACATTCAGCAGCAAAGGAAAAAAAAAAGTTGTTCAACCGTGTGTTGCGGCTAAAACAAAAGAAAATCTTTTATAATATACGTGTATCTTAAGAGGTAAAAGGATAGGTGGAGATTGACAGATCAAATGTATGCCTAGAAGTCCTTTTTCTTTTAATATATTGATAAGTTTGGTTTTATAAAGTGATGCCTATTATCCTATTAGCTAATAAAGTAATTTCAACCACAGCTCTTTCCTGCAAACGTGGGACAAGTCTAGCCATTGAATATTCAAGTCCCTAAATTTAGAGCTAAGGGAAACCATACCTGCTGCAATCTCACGTTCAACCACAAAGCAGAAAAAAAATAAGTTGTTCAATCGTGTGTTACGGTTAAAACAAAAGAAAATCTTTTTTATATATACGTGTATCTTAAGCGGTAAAAGGATAGGTGGAGATTGACAGGTCAAACATATGCCTAGAAGTCCTTTTACTTTTAATATATTGCTAGGTTAGGTTTTATAAAGTGATGCCTATTATCCTATTAGCTACTAAAGTAATTTCAAGCACAGCTCTTTCAAATGTGGGACAAGTCTAGCCATTGAATATTCAACTTCCTAAATGTAGAGCTAAAGGAAACCATACATGCTGTAGTCTCACGTTCAGCTACAAAGCAGGAAAAAAAAATAAAATAAGGGCCCGTTTGGTACGTGTGTTTAAACAACAGTTTTCAATTTTTTTAGAAATACGTATATGTGAAAAAGTGTGTGAAAATACATATAATGTTGTTTAAAAACTAAAAACATGTGATTAAAATGGTGTGACAATACGGCCTAAATTGTTCAACCCTATGTTGTGGCTAAAACAAAAGAAAATCTTTTATATATATATACGTGTATCTTAAGTGGTAAAAGGCTAGGGTTTTTAAAAACTTATCAAGGCCCATATATTTACTTATGCCACCTCATCTACAATTTCTCTTAGAACCTCATCTGCAAGAGACAATTGAATTGCACTATGTGCCTGTTCTAAGAGATCTTCTTTTTCTTTAATGGCTCATCATTATGATAAGGTTGCTGGCAAAGCATGAATTTTTTGATGCCCTTTAGTGCTTTCCACAATCCTTGTTGCACTAGCAAAGCACGCATCTTCACACGCCATAAACTGAAATCATTCTTCCCATTGAATTTGTCAATCTCAAATTTTGCTGCCGACGAAACCTTTGTCGCCATACCCAAAAAAACCCAAGTGGACCAATACCACAACAAAATAGATCTGATGAACAATCTCTAACAAGAAACAAAGAACCCAAGGCTCTTATACCAGTTTGTTGTAAAAGCGGAAGATTTAATACCAATTTGTTGAGAATAGTAGAAGCATGAATATCTATTTGTTGTGTGTGTATCCAAATAACATTGGGTTTATGCAAAATAGAAATAGAACAACAAAAGAAATAATCACATGAGAACACAAAGATTTACGTGGTTCGGCTTTTGGCCTACGTCCACGGGCGGTGTCAAGGAGAAAGTTTCACTAACAAAAGGAAGAGATTACAAAAGTAGTACCCAAAACACTCTCACAAATTCCAAGTCCCAAATACACTCAAAGAGCTCTTAATCACCAGAAGCACGTGACTAGAGAAACCTGAAAATCTCTATAACAAAGTCACGACTTAGAACTCTATACTAAATACCAGAGAATACCTATTCTAATATTGCGGCACTGTTGTAATAACCCATTCTACCACTACAACCACAATAGCCGCATAACTAGCTTATGTATATATAGCAGAGATGTGGGCCTTTTGTCATTGAGTGAAATACCTTTGTTCCACCTCCAAAAGAAGTGGAATTGCTTACTTTGTCGGCAAAACAGTCCTATTAGTACTAGGACTTGGTTTACAAATCCTTCCAAAGGCAATACTTCATCCAAGTAGATATAACTCTTAAAACAATTACAAAAACCAAGGAACATGATTTATAATTATTTATGCAATCCTATAGCTTGTCTACCAGCTGCCTAAGAGTTTTTTTCCCCTCTTTTTTCTTTCTGCAGCTAATAAACATAAGTTATATATAAAAAAAGCAAACTTGGGAACAAAACAACAGACCAATCAAGTTTAAACACATATGCATTGATTTAGAGCAATCCAAGAATTGGCTACCAAATAAATCTTAAATTATATAAATCTTCTTAATATTATATATAATCATAGTGTTACTCATAAAAATCTCTCTCAGCTAGAGACATTTCTAGATTTCTGATTCTGACCGCTTATGTTAGTTGGATCAATACTGGGTAATGGCCAATACACATAAAATATATATATATATAGTAAAGAGATTTGTATGCATAAGAAACCACATACTCATATCCCAAACCCCAACATACAAGCAACCAACAAATACACAAAAATGGGCACAACTCTAGTATATGGTAATTTTATGCACTCTCACGCGTGCACTATTCAAGCAATAAACAATTTTAAAATATACACCACTAGATATTCAAAGAATACATTTGCACATCAATTTTTTATCACAAAAGACAAAACTTAAACAAATACAATTAATCACAATAAAAGATCCATCATCTGACATGTCCAATCATCCAAATATAAGCAATCTATCTGCTGTCTTTTTTTTCTTTATAAAATTTAATCACAAGACAATGGGAACTTAAAGCTGTAAAACTAAAGATTTGAAACACAATATAGGAGGTACCGCCTCAAGATGGTAATCAATTTAAAGAAAAGAATTCTTTTAAGCTAGGAACAAAACTTGCCTTTGAGTAGCAACTTGAACCTCAAGTATCCTTTTAATTATGGGTATGTTCAGCTACAAGAATTTTTTGACAGCATGAATATCAGATTATTTAATTGGAAATAATGCTAAACCTGCCCTGATTACATTTAATTGTCTAGCAGCTCAATACCTAAGGATCTTCTGAAGTGCTAAATGGGACAAAACCAAATCCATGAGAACATCTTGTTTGGCAATTTTGCTACCATAGCAGAAACCAATTAGTCACCAAGCTGCAGAAACCCACCATCCAATATACAGAAAATCTGGAAAATCTGATTCATGAAAGAAACTAGAAACTAATGATCAAACAATAATTGCTCATCAAACCAATGCCTGTAAAATATTAGTTTCCAGCTTAATGAAGTAGATAGGAACTTAGGTAATCATCAACCTACAATTCTCATTTGTATGGAATAATTTTACCAAAACTAAGTAAATTTAAGTTCTAGCAAGCTAGAAGGGTAAAATATTATAAAAAATTAGGTCTCCTAGCAAGAAATGAGAGGATTAACTAGCAAAAAAAAATTGCATGAACAGAGGACGAACATTGAACATAGAAACCAAAAATTACAGTATCAGTAAGCAAAAAATTTATAATAGAAAAAATCACGTACAGGAATTGTTCACAGTACCTTTATCACCAATATTACATTTTCCAATTCTCCAAACTTACTCATGTACTGCCTAAATCCTTCCCAGAGCCTGTAAAAAACCACATCAAGAAAAGGATATATTATTAAGAAGAAGAGCATGTCCTACAGTTTGAAGATATACATGCTACCAATTTTTGGACTTCACTCGTCATAACATCTAGGCTCAAAAATAACAAAGGAGAATTGCACGTAAAAAGAAATTCAAGTACATGCCAATGAATAGAATGTATATATATATATATATATACATATATATGCATCTATCAAGATCTGTGAAAGGAGGCAAGATGGTGACATACAAAAAATTAATAGAAGATAGCTTATTAGCCTTCTGGATTTGCCAAAGCTACCATTTTTCATTGGTATTTCTTATAATCAGAGTCATCTTGTGTGCTTAAAATCCCGATCAAATTTCCCAAACTTGGCATGAATATTTCAATAATATTAGGAAGTTATACCGTCTTTGGGTAAGGTAGGTTATTAGAGCTAACTTCTTCACTAGCATGTTTAGATTTTTGCATAATAAGTAAGAATATTCCATTATCTGTTCTCCAAGTGAAGCCAAGGAGTCCTATGCAATAGGGCTATTGTGTTTCGTGCTATATTTGTTATGTCTATTCTGGATGTTGGTGTGATTGTATTTGATGTCCTAGTAAGAGTCAAGATATAATTAGGACAAACTAGGATTTGAGATGAGAATTTTGTTCTTCTTTGAATTTGTCTATATCATGTCTAGTTATTCTGTTGTTGATACAAGTATGTTGTGTGTGGCTTTGTGCTGCATCTTTTCTTAATAACTTATTTATTTTCATCCAAACAAAAGATAACTAGGTACAATATCATATAGGCATGCAACTTTTGGAAAATTGATTGACAAGAAACTTAAATAGAGGAAATACATAAATTTGGTATAAATTTCTGCTAACTGTTAAAGTATTCATCCTCAGAAATTTGGAAAAAAGAAGAGGCAATGCTAACATGAGTTGAAGTTACCCATGGGAAAGTCAAACCACAAAGAAAAGAGGAAGTAAATGAGCTATTTTTAATAAAATTTTGACAGAGGACTAGAGGGTGGATGACACACCAGTAACTTAGAAATAAAGAGCTCAGAACTAATGAAGGTAGCAGTGCAAGCAGAGGGAGGTTATTCTACAACTCATTTTCCCTTGTCTTTAAGCATGGGATCGGTGGTATTTTCTTTTAGGTTGAAATATTTCATCATAGCTTCTAGATATATTGGGTCTTACTTCACCATTACAATTTTGCTTATTTCTTTCTTTATTATCAAACATTCATTGACCAATGAGACCCCAATTATCTGATAAAACGACCATGTAGTGATAAAGACCACACTTTTGCACTATCAAGCTTGGTCAACAGCTAGCAGTTGAAGCTTCAATGCAACTGTATTGATTCAACCAATCTAGGACTAGAAGTGATCCACATATTATATAGGAGAGCCATGTCAATTCACCTGGATGGAGCAACATGACATTGGTTTCTAAATGACAAATAAGAAGAGGAGAAGTTTCTAATTCCAAATTTTCAAGGATGGTAGCTGGATGCTCATAGACTGAAAAAGAATGCATATATAAAGGTCGTAGCCAGCGCACAAAGCTTCCACTTTTTGTGGAGCCTGGAAGAAGTCATAGTAGGTAGTCTTAACACAACTAATGATATCCAATTGATAGCAAAGAATCCATCTAATGCAAAATTTAAAGAAACAAATCAATATTATTGCTTTATTTTACTAACTCAACAGAGCTAACATGTCATACAGACACATATCAGGAGTTGACAACGTTTCATTTCTAGGATCAAATTTTCAATGAAAATAGAAAATAATGGAATTAGTTGAGTCTCATATTTTGGGACCTAGAAAAACAAGAAGGCCTGCATCAAAAGGAGCCTAATTTAACTTTTACAAGCCCAATTTCAGGGAAAACTCAGCACAAACTCCAAATACTTAAAAGCATAATTTCCACAGATTTCTAATCAAGAAAACAGCACAAAATCAGCAAAATTCGTCACTACCTCAGAGATCATCAACAATATAATAGAAAAAAATAATTGGTCAGGTTTCAAACTCCAGAAAATTTCAAAGTCCAGGTGTATATGTTGTACTACAAGACCAATCATATAAGGGCTGCAATCCCACACACATATTTGGGAGCAAAATCCTTTCCAAGTCTTTCAACATATAAGGTAAATTTCATTGCTAGAATAACAACCAAATTACCTTAGACATATGAGACCATGTTGCATAGGTTTAATTATTAATTAATTGACTCTTTACTTCGCATACACATATAGAAATATAAGATAGGTTTAAGTTACACCTGGTATAACTCTACAAAAGTTTAACATTTTTTAAAACATAGATTTTATGAAATCTAATGGTGAAAAAAACACTACTAGTCATGTCATTAAACGAGCACCCTGCCAACAATATCTTTTATTTCCAAAATTTAATACATTCTCTCTCTAATACCGAAAATTGTCACCTTCTCTCTCTAAGCTCACCTCCTCCCTCTCCACTGCTTTTGTTGAGTGCTGACAACTTGGTTGTACTGGCCATAAAACTAGTTGTCTCTAGCATAAAGTAAACCTATGGCCTTTCCACCAGGGCAAGGAAGATCAAAAAGTATAGGGAAGCTAAGTATCTATAAATGTATGAGATAGTTAGAGTTTATAAATGGGTTGTCAAGGCACTGGGTTTAGATTGGTTAACTATCCATACATTTGGATGCCATTATTGTATCAAAAAAGGGTGTTTGAGTGTTAGAGGTGTAAATGATGAGAATGTAAAGAGAATAACGCAATATTTACATGGAAAACCCTTCTACATGAACAAGAAGAGTGAAAAACCACAGGTGATGTAGGGAATCCTCTACCTCTAGCAACTAGCATTACCTATATTGGAAAAGAATAAACAATGAACAGTATCTCACAATGGTGAATTGTGTTCTTTATGGAGGTTAATCCCCCTCTCCTCTATAAGCTAAGGGAGGAGGTGGACCCCATACAAATGTTGAATCCTTATTGGCTGTGAATACAGTACAAAAATGCTTACTAAAGTAGAGGAAAATTGAAAATAACCCTTAACATCCCCTAAATGACAAAAGGTATGCACAATCAGCCATCAAGCAACAGCTCCACACAAACTTCTTAATGTTGCCCAGAATTTCAATGAGCACGTCTAGAAGCCACTTGAGCATATGTCATTCCCCACTTATCCTTTAGACTTTAGTCCATGACTACAAGACGAAAAGGGAATTGTATCCTTTGCATACGCTCAGAAATCTGGCATTCTTCCCCAAAACAGGGAAGAAAATATACCGAATCTGATCTGAAGAGTTCACAACCTCTACTAGCCACTAAAATCAATTATATTATACATATATGTGTTTGTATATATGTAGCCACAAGTGATGTACCAAAACAAATTACCAGATACAGTTGGAAAAGGGCTGCTTTTTAGATCATTTCTGTAATGATCTATATCATCAACTAGATACTAGGATATGTGAACAGCATCTAGAAATAATAAACATATGAAATTCCCTAATTTGTGTCTATACTTTCAATTTTGCTTTTGTTAGAAAATCCATGTTGTGAATGTCAAACCAAATAATATCCTTTTGAATTTTCATACAGCAGAAGTAAGAGCCACCATATTATGAGATGAAAAAAAATGTATTTTTTTTTTATAGGTAATAACAGCTTTATTGATAAAAAAGCACAATGAATTTACGATAGTAAACTCACTGCACTGAAAAGAGTACAAACCAATCAAATAGAGAGACTAACAGAATTAAGAAAGTCAAGCAAAGAAAGACAATGTGTAAACCCCCAAATCCGAGACCACTCAAACAAAGTCCTAAGAAGCAAAGGCTTCACAGAGTCTACAAATCTCTTAGTTTCCTCAAAAGTACGGGCATTGCGTTCTTTCCAAACTAACCACATAAGACACGCTGGAACCATATTCCACACTTTTGAAGTATGCCTCCCCAACCAATTCCACCATGCAGTAAGAAGAGAAACAACATTCTTCGACATCACCCATTGAACCCCAAACAAATAGAGGACTTCACTCCACAATGTATAAGCATACTTACAGTGGATCAATAAATGATCCACAGTTTCTTCTTCACATCGACACAGGCAACACCAATTCACAAGAGGTATCTTCTTCTTAACAAGGTTGTCTATAGTGAGAAGCCCACCCCTAGTAGCTGTCCACAAGAAGAAAGCCACCCTTTTAAGTACCTTAACACACCAAATGCTCTTCCAAGGAAAAGACACCGACGGGGCTGCTAGAAATGAAGTATAAAAAGAGCGTACGTCAAAAACACCACTACGATTCAATTGCCATATTATGGAGTCATCACCCCCCCTTGGTAACTTGGAGGAGATATGCGCAAAAAAATCATAAAAGATCCCTGTCTCCCAGTCTTGAAAAGCACGACGAAAACGTAAGTTCCAGCTATTACCACCCCCATTCAAAGTATAATCAACCATTTCAGAAACCATAGCTTCCTTATTCCTAGCAATAGCAAACAATGCCGGATATAAATCTTTCAAGGCAGTAGGGCTACTCCAAGGGTTATGCCAGAATCTGATACGAAAACCTTCACCCGCTGCATACAACACATGACCAAAGAAACTCTCAGCCCCCTTCCTAATGTTCTTCCACATACCACACCCATGAGCCCCTTTAACAACTCTAGTACACCATCCCCCAGTGGCCTCCCCATATTTGGAAGCAATAACTTGCCTCCATAAATGAGTGACCTCATTCCCAAAACGCCAGAGCCACTTCCCAAGCAAAGCTTGGTTAAACAGCCCAAACTTCCGGATCCCCAAGCCGCCAGTCTCCACTGGCCACAAGACTTTCTCCCAAGCAACAAGAGAGAATTTAAAGACCTCATCAGATCTCCCCCAAAGGAAATTCCTTTGAATTTTCTCTAATCTGTCCGCCACATGTTGTGGAATAGTGAACAAAGATAAATAATAAGTAGGAAGACTTGATAAAGTACTCTTCAATAAAGTAAGTCTACCTCCTTTTGACAAATATAATTGCTTCCAACCTGCAAGTTTTTTCCCCATCCTTTCAATGATAGGGTTCCAAATTGAGGAATCCTTATAATGAGCCCCCAAGGGCATCCCCAAATAAGACATGGGAACACAGCCTACCTTACAACATAAAATACGAGCTAAGGCATCCAAGTTCCCAACCTCGCCAACCGGACGATCTCACTCTTACCAACATTAACTTTCAGTCCGGTGATAGCTTCAAAGAAAATTAGAATCATACGAATATGTAATAATTGTTCCTTGGAAGTATCACAAAAGAGAATAGTATCATCAGCGAACAAAAGATGAGAGATATGCAAACCCCCACGAGTATTGTGATTTGCTTGGAATCCACTAAGAAAACCACCATCTTCTGTCCTTTTCAACAACCTCCTCAACACCTCCATCACCAATAAGAAAAGGAGTGGAGATAAGGGGTCCCCTTGGCGAAGACCACGAGAGCTGCCAAAGAAACCAACTGGAGACCCATTAAGAAGCACTGAAAAACGAGCAGTAGAAATACACATCTTCATCCATCTCCCCCACTTCTCTCCAAAACCCATCCTCTCCATAAGATAAAATAAGGCACTCCAATTCACAAGAATAGCCTTTGACACTAGAAAGCAAGAGAAAAAAAATAATTAAGAGTTCAAAAGGATTAATTACCGGAGCTGTAAGAGGCAAATCAGTCTTGTTGATACTAAGCATGCAGGAAGGCATTTGGATTAAAAAAAAAAACCCCAAGTCCTTTTCTTTGGCATTCCAATCATAAGTAAATCCTTTCAACAATCTACATCTACCATGAGCAATAAAGAAAGTGTATCATTTTCGGCAAAAGCTCTTTGAACTTAGCTGATGTATATAGTATAAAGGGGAAATTGATTAAGTGGCAGATTTATATCAACACCCAAATTCTGCCAGCAACCCAGCTGGATATGGATATGTTGGATGGGACCATCTCAAAGCACTGTACTGGTTACCAAGCTGTATCTATACACACCTTAAAGGTAGTAGTATGCAATTGTGATGTTAGCTTGCTTGTCTCTTCCATTACCCATTATAGTATTAGTAACTTGCTTTTCTAAAGAGATGTCAGATCCTACCCTAATATTTCAACACCCCAGCTATGAAAAATCCAGCAAAGAGAAAGGAAATCTTTGCACATTGGCTTCACCAATAGTCACCACATGAGCAGATCCCATTCTTGAAGTGATGAAATCGCTTCACATCCCTCACAACAATCTCTCTGTTCACAATTTTCATAATGAACTTGGTTGCTTCATGGAAATCCCCACACACCCTAAGGTTCTTTATGATCAGTAATCTGGTTCCAGGCCAGAGACCAAAAGCAATAGCAAGCATCTCACTGTGATTACATAACATTTTTATTTTGACTTCCTCATCAAGGGAATGCAACACAAATTTAGTCTTTGGGACATATCCAATAGCCCTCATTTCATGATCCAACTTATCCAAAAGTTGCATCATATTCTCATATTGATGATGGCTCTTATCTTCCATAAGAAAAGCATGAAGTTTTCCTTTCACTTCCACTACACTATACCCTGGCACTTTCTTCATCCCTGTCTTTTTCATGATTTTTCTAACACTAGCTACATCACCCCACTTCCTCGCCTTTGCATAGTAGTTTGAGACCAAAGAATAAATTCCCAAGTCATCCGGATTTAACTCAAGAACCTTCTTTGCGGCCATCCCTCCAATCAACAACTTGCCATTTTTGCAGAAACCTGCCAGAAGAGCAACCCAAACAGCAAGCCCCGATTCAGCATTCATGGAATCTATTAGCTCGCAAGCCTTTTCAACTTGACCTGCACAAGCCAAAAGATCAACCATACAAACATAATGCTTTTCCCTTGGAGGGACCTTATATTCACTAACCATAAGATTAAACCAGTATTGACCTTCTTCTACAAGACCTGAGTGACTGAAGGCCAAGAGAAGGGAAGAAAAAGTAGCATGATCTGGTTTTAGATTTGTTTTTGTCATCTCTAGGAAGAGAGACAGAGCTTCTTTTCCATGCCCATGAATTCCATAGCTGGTTATCATAGCATTCTAAGAGATTGAGTCTTTGGAGTTTATCTGATCAAAAAGAGTGCGTGCCCAAGAAAGGGCTCCACATTTTGAATACATGTCAATCACTGCAGTACATAAAACTCTATCAAAATCAAGCCTTCTCACAATATATCTGTGTATAGATTTACCCAATTTCAAAAACCCAACTTGGGTACATGCTAGAAGTGCGCTTACAAGAGACACTAAATCTGGTCTGTATCCACAACCCTGCATCTCTACCAATAAATCAAGTGCATTCCCTGCAAAACCATTTTGAGCAAAGCCAGATATCAATGCACCCCAAGATATGACATTCTTACAAGGCATATTCTTGAAAACATGACAAGCAAGCTTCAAATGTCCATTCTTGGCATACATATCCACGAGGCTAGTTTGAACTACAACATCCATAGGAAGATCTTTCCTAATCAAATACCCATGAACAGAAAGACCCAATTTTAAGTCCCCAAGATTTGCACAAGCCTGTGACAACCCCACCATCACAACCCCATCTCCTTCCATTCCTTCCTTTTGCATTCACCTATACATATCAACAGCTTCAATTGGCCGCCCACTCTGCGCAAACCCACTTATCATAGTTGTCCAACAAACAAGATCCCTTCTCGGCATCCTATCACAGACCACGATCGCTTCATCCATCTTCCCACACTTTGCATACAAATTCAAAATAGAAGATCCAACAAACACATCAAACTCAAACCCACAATCTATCGCTCTATGCCAAATTTCCTCCCCTATTTTCAAGTCCAGCAACCTCGTGCACGCATTGAGGGCCACCGTGAAAGTTGAGCTATCGGGTCTAACACCTTCCAAAATCATTTGACGATATAAATTCAGAACTTCAACTGGGTACTCTTTACGCGAATACGCAATGATCATGGCGTTCCATGCATCTACGCCTCTTTGAGGCAATACATCAAACACTTTTCGGGCAGATTTAATGTTGCCTATATTTGCATAGGACCCGATGAGTCCACCATTGGAAATTCCATGCTTGAGGAGGCCGGTCAAGAGCAAGAGAGCATGGGTTTTAGATATTGATGCTTTGTCGTTACAGGCTAAGAGGAGAGGTCTAAGACGGTTTGGGAATGGAATGAAATGCATGTATGTATACGAAGCTGATTTCTTAACTCTATATTGTTACTGTAAAGTTTTAGCTTATAGCCGTGGGTAGAAGGACAATAGAAAATATGGCACGTGTTATAATTAAAGGTCTAAACCCAAAAAACTTATTTGACAACTAAAATAGAAAAAATCCTTAAAACTCAAGTTGTGAATGAAACTACAACATCCATTCTTGGCAAGTTGGCATACATATCGACGAGGCTAGTTTGAACTACAACATCCATAGGAAGATCTTTCCTAATCAGATACCCATGTACAGAAAGACCCAATTTTAAGTCCCCAAGATTTGCACAAGCCTGTGTCAACCCCACCATCACAACTCAATTGGCGGCCCACTCTGCGCAAACCCACTTATCATAGTTGTCCAACAAACAAGATCCCTTCTCGGCATCCTATCAAAGACCACGATCGCTTCATCCATCTTCCCACACTTCGCGTACAAATCCAAATAGAAGATCCAACAAACACATCAGACTCAAACCCACAATCCATAGCTCTACACCAAATTTCCTCCCCTGTTTTCAAATCCAACAACCTCGTGCACGCCTTGAGGGCCACCGTGAAAGTGGAGCTATCGGGTCCAACACCTTCCAAAATCATTTGATGATATAAATTCAGAACTTCAACTGGGCACTCCTTACGCGAATACGCAATGATCATGTCATTCCATGCATCTACGCCTCTTTGAGGCAATACATCAAACACTTTTCGGGCAGATTTAATGTCGCCTATTTTTACATAGGACCCGATGAGTCCACCATTGGAAATTCCATGCTTGAGGAGGCCGGTCAAGAGCAAGAGAGCATGGGTTTTAGATATTGATGCTTTGTCTTTACAGGCTAAGAGGAGAGGTCTAAGACGGTTTGGGCATGGAATGAAATGCATGTATGTATACGAAGCTGATTTTCTTAACTCTATATTGTTACTGTAGAGTTTTAGTTTATAGCCGTCGGTAAAAGGACAATAGAAAAAATGGCACGTGTTATAATTAAAGATCCAAACTCATTATTTTTATAATTTTGTAATTACGTTCTACTCCCTTTGAGTTCAGTTGAACGGCATGACACTTCACAGTTTGAAGAGAAGATCTGAAAAAGCACTCTCGTGAGGCATGGAGGGATAAGGGTACGTTTGTAATTGTCTTTTCTCTCTATTTTCTGTTTTTAAAAATAATTTTTTATTTTTGAGACTAAAAATCTTGTTTGACAACTTAAAATAGATAAAATTCTCAAAACTCAAACTGTGAATGAAATTAAAAATATGCAAAAGGCTGTTTTCAGTTTCTAATTTTCAAAAGTCAATGAAAATAGACATTTAATTTAATAAATATGTCTCATTTAATGAGTTAATATTAGAGTTCAAATCCTAGTGATAATATATTTTAGTATTTTTTTTTTCATAAAACTATTTTTTCTAATTTTAACTAACTAAATATGTTTTTTATTTCAAAAATGCAAGAAAATTGTTTTTTATATATTTATTTATATCTCCAAAAACAAGGGTATGTTTGGTAACTGTTTTTTTCCATTATTTTATATTTTCAAAAATAATTTTCTATTTTGAAACTAAAAATCTGGTTTGACAACTAAAAAATGGATAGAAAACAAAAACTATTCTCAAAACTCAATTTATGAAGAAAACTGAAAATATGCAAAATACTGTTTTCAATTTTTAATTTTTAAAAGTAAAAAAAAAAAAAAAACAACACGCATTTGATACATAACCTTAGGGGTCTAACTCTAAAGTTATGTATGGTAATAGTTTTTGTTTTTTATTTACAAAATCTTTTTTTTTTTTTGGAATCTAAAGAAAAAACGATTTTCTTGTAATTTTTAAATCATTAACATGTTTTGTTAGTTGAAATTTAAAAAAAAAAAAAAAGTTTTTTGAAGAAAAAAATAGAAAATACTTAAATACATTGTTACTAAAATTTGAACTATAATGCTAACTCATTAAATAAGACAGATTCATTAAATTAAATGTATGTTTTCATTGACTTTTTAAAATTAGAAACTGAAAAAAGCATTTTGCATGTTTTCAGTTTCCTTCACAAATTGAATTGCTAAACAAGTTTTTTAGTATCAAAAATAAAAAATTATTTTTGAAAACAGAAAATAAGGGGAAAAAATAAGTACCAAACATACTAAAGTTCCTAGAAAACTAATTAAATGTATAGAAAAAAATTATATAACACTAAATATAGAGTATAAAATTATTTTAAAGAAAATTTATAAATCTACATTTATTTATTCTCTACAAAAATTTCCAAAGGTCAAGAAGAATAAATTAAAATAATGAATGCAATTTACACATAAAATCCATTATAAAATACAAAATAAATAAATTTAAGTTTATATTTCTACATTTAAAATTTTTATTTCTATAATATATTTCTCCATCAAACTCTACAGCCTAAGCACCCTAGAAGATATATAAACCCATAATTCTACTTGCTTGTAGAAAATTTTAGTTCTTTCTCCTCCCTCTTAACATAGCTGTCGTTGGAGAACAACAAATTACATTGGTAAAATTATATGGAACAACAAGTTTTCAAATTCAAAATTTCAAATAGTGTAAATAAATAAATAAATACTTTTAAATGGGTATTTTAGGAAATTTGACTTAAATATGAAAGCATTCCACACTTTATCATAACAAGCTACCACCAAACGAATGAATATGAATAATTATTCCATTCTAGTTCTATCTATTCTTTGTGACTTTTATTCCTATTACAATGTATCAAACATGCCCTTAGTGACGTTCCATATACATTAGATTGTTTTAAGTTGATTGCATCAAATAGTTCATTGCTTCTTACTACAAGTAGGAGTGTCCAACCCACCTGCAAACCCAATCCTCTTGCCAAACCCAACCAGACCTAATGTCACCTGATCTAACTGCTAAGGCGATCAGCTACAAGTCTCGACCCTTAAAAACCCCACGCCACTGGGTCAATTGTGGGTCTTCTCTTCCAAAACCCAAGCAACCAAACCCAACCAAAAATACATAAATTCTAGCAATTTTTCAAGCTTTCTAGCAACTTTCCAACTATATATGTAGATTTTGATGATCATCATAACTAGGCCCAGTGGAGATACACCACATTCGGCATAAATTCATTAGATCCAATGAATTTTCTGTACAATTTGGCAAAAAACTCTTTGGATCTGACAAGATCTCCATTAGAACTGGTGAGATATTGCCGCTTCTCCTTTTTCTGGCAATTTTCACCTTCACCCATAATTGACCACCACCCAAGGCTTACCCAAACCTACCAACCCAATACCCTTACATGTTGGTAGCGGGTTTGGTAGTTCTCCACCCAATTTGATCAATTCAATTGTGGGTTGGTCACAATCTTGACCAAACCAACCCGTGTACTGCCCTAGCTACAGGTAGCTACAAAATCTAAAATAGTCTAATTTACAAGGAGTTCCAATAAACTGAACTTACATTTGACATCTAGAGTAGTTTACATTTCCCTTCTAGGATATCTATATATTAATTAATAGGTAAACCAGAGAAAAAATCCAACTAGGTTTTAAATTGGATTCCAATTTTTGTTTAATTTTGCGTTATGTGTCCTATTTATTTATTTATTTTGTTCTAGGTGAGTTAATAAGGTGCAAAAAATGAAAGGTCTAATATAAATAAATCATCAAAAACTCAATAAACAAAAAGAAAAAAGAAAAAAAAAAGGAGTAAACTCATGTGTATATCCAAAAGAAATTAAAGAGAGAGAGAGAGAGAGAGAGAGAGAGCATATAATTTGAATCTATACATGTGTGTAATTGTAATTTTTTTTAATTGTATAATGCATATGCATGGGCTATACCCTAGTTTTAGTAATTGCAAAAACGACTACTAGTGGAAACTATACTTGCAAAAACAACGACAACTATGAGTATCTGGCCATCAGCCTACCGGAACTCTTCTAATTTGTCCAAATTTAAGACTCGCTATGAACAAATATATGATATTAAGCATAGAAACTTATGATATTAGTGAAAAATATACTTGACATTTACAAAATGAAACTCTATTGATACAACCTAGTTAAACAAGATGTTTTCGAGAAGAGGAGGAGAAAAAAAGCTTACAAAAATTTAAATTATGACTTTTCCACACAATCATCTTAAACATTTTAACACCCATATCACATTAGGGTCACAAACATATTCAAATCCTCTTAAACATTTTAAGTTATCTGCTTAAAAAAAAAACATCTAAATATTTGGAACCACAACATTATCGGTTAATAGACTTTAAATACCCAACAAGGAATAATATATAAAAAATAAAATAAAGATAAAAATAAAACACTAATTCACCATTAAAACCCTGATTAATCAATAGTAGTGATAAACTTTTGAATTTTCTATCTTTTTTTTTTTTTTGGAGAAATTTTGAATTTTCTATCTAATTTATATATATAATAATAAGTGAAATTGAGAGAAACTCAAATTAGAATTATAAATTAGAGTTTCAGTTTTGCGCCATGTGTCTTATATTATTTATTCTTTTGACTGAAATGGTAGAACTATATTATTTATTCTTAAAGAGTTTTATTTCTTAATTTTGGAATCAAATGTGTAACCACATCATAAATATTCATCCAAGTGAGTTATTATGTACAAAAACTAAAGAGTCTAAAATAAATGAATCGTAACCAAAAAAAAAAAAAACCACTTCACAATAATAATAATAACTAGTCACTAACCCGTGTTATGCACGGAAACCTACCTATTTCTGAGGTAGACTAAAATATATTATAAAAAATTTAAAAAAACTACACTATTGTATGATTTGCTCTTGTATGACTTCAATTTGTGTTACAATTTGATGAAGAAGCCATTTCTTAAACGTGCAATGGCTTACAAAAAATTTGTCGGACAGTTTCAGATACTACAAAAAAATAACTCAAAAATTCATACATTAAAACTTCTAAAAGACTTATTGACACAAAACAAAATATATATGACTAAACAATAGAGAAATATAAGAGAAAGATAAGTTACATTTGAAAGAATAATTTTAATTATTGCAAATTTTTTTTTATCTTGTAAAAAATAGCTAAAGAGAGTTTGGTGGTTCATGTACGAAAATTACTATTTAAAAAATACATAAAAAACCATAAAATAAAGTTTTTTTTTTAACAAAGTAGAGTAGAAGAAAATAACATAAGAAAAGCTCATACCTCTACTCGGCTTTTAAAAAAAAAAAAACCTTAACACTTAAAAGTGATTTGCCATGATGCAATACTCAATCGAACCCCACTCTTCTGCTTCAAAGCAATTGCCAGGTCCTGCTTTATATAACTACCAACAAATCACAAACTCAAATATAACCACCAATAAATAAATAAAACCAAATCAGATCAAAGATCAATGCGATATCAATTTAAAACAACCATAACTCACATACGAAAACAACAAAGTACAAATCTCAAATCATTCTATTAAATCTATAACATCTGTTGCCATCATTAACCTCAATTTCCCTGTTTAATTTCAATCGTTAGATGTTCACCCTTTGCAACTATCCAAGCAACACAGCCATCGATGGAGGAGCTCTAATATTCTAGATAGCCTTCCATGGGTTTCTGTTGTCCCTCCTTCTCTCAATGCCTTGTAGTTATCATTCACACAAAAAACATGGCTTTTTGAAATATTCCAAACGCCAGCTTTTCTGCACCTTCATAATTTTTTTTAGCAGCATATAAAACATCCTAAAATAACTTAATGGACTCTAATTCCCGATCTTAAACTACTAAAATAAATGATGGATTACACTGAACGATACCTTCTGAGAAATCCATGAAATTTGCCACGATTGAAGCTCTCTAGCTGTTAGAAATTGCTCTGGGCAGGAGTTCTTGAAAGCATCATCCCCACGTCAATGGTCATACCAAAAATAAATTATTTCGTTTAATGAAGATATATTCCATTATTTTAGGTGATAATTTAGGTCTCTCTAAAGTATAGTGGTTGTATAGCACCAAATAACTAAATCAATTAAAAAATATAAATTATCAACGTTTGAGTTTGAGAGTGAGTTGGACTTGTTAGAGAGATAGATTTTCACTTCTTGTTAAGTTTGGATTAAACAAAAATAATTTTATTTATTTTATGTATATATATAGATAAAATGTTAAAAAGAATTAAAAAAAAAAAAGATAAAAAAGAAAGATGGCGTGGAAAATTGTATAGATAAAATGTTAAAAAGAATTAAAAATAGATAAAAAAGAAAGATGACGTGGAAAATTGTGGAGCTAGTAGAGCTTCGGTTTTATATATAATAATAATAATAATAATAATAATAATAATAATAATAATTAATAATAATAATAATAATAATAATAATAATAATAATAATAATAATAATAATAATATGGACAGTTTACATTTTATACCTAATAATATCCTTACAATTTTTTTTAAAAGTTAAAAAAATATAAAAATGATTATCAATAGTATTTAAATTTTATATATAGGAATTATATTATGTATCTTATTGCATATCTTTAAATGTATCCATGCATATACATGGGGTTACAAGCTAATTATCAATATAATAGTCTTTTTTTTAGGAATATAATTTTCTATCTAATTATCAATATAATAGTCTTTCAATCTTATCTTGCATAGGGATTATTTCATGTGGTCAAGTACAAAATAATAAATGGGGACCAACTCCTAGAATTCAAGTGAAGCTCATTTTCTAACCAATCACAGTTAAGCTTTCAATCAATATCTATGTCAAAAGTCAAAACTCTAATTTACATCACATAAATTGCCGATTTTGCCCCCTAATTCAATTAATTGCTCTTTTGGAATAAAAATACTGGCTAATTGCGATTAGAATTGCCTTTTTATTTATTTTTTTCCACATCTGGCATGTAAAACTACCACTTTACCCTTTGAATCTTTTCTTCAAATTAAATTATCTAATGGACATTCACATTAAGAGTTTTATAGTTTAATTAGCACCTCATGGTATTTTTAATAAAAATGTTCATGGTTTATATCACTTAAAAAAAAAAAAAAATCTTCTCTCCCAACTATCAAAGGATCTTTTTCTCAACCAAAAAAAAAAAAAAAAAATCAAATTATAATTTTTTTTTTAAAAGTATCTACAACCATAAAGCAAAAGACTCATCATTTATACAATATATATATATATATATATATATATATATATATATTCTTCATTCTATATATTTGCATTTCATCATCAATGACCATTAGGTCAAATGATATTTTTGATTTTTTCAAACAAAACGAGTCAAGTTTAAATCATTTATTTTCTACTTAAAATGTGTGTGTATATATATATACACACACACATAAATGTTAAGGATAATGGGTTATAATATTTACAATCAATTTTATAACAATAACATTATAAATTATTTCCTAAAAAAAATTATAATTATACTTTTTTTATTAATATGGACCAACAATATTGAAGCATTAAGTGCAAGTTGATGCTTTTTGTACATGCTTGGACTCCATTAGAAAGCTAATGATGTGCACTTATCTTTTGTTTTCTTATCATTTTAGAACAATCTTTATGGAAGCAACACTATGCCACTCATGATCCTGATTCTCCACAACAACAACAACAACAGCAAAAAGATAAGGAAAAAAAAAAAAAAAAAAAAGGCCACAATCCATCGCATATATAATCGGTTACACCTTTTTTGTTGTCAGTGAGTTGTTTTTTCGGCCACAAGACAACTTGCGCCGCTAGAGAAAAGCGAGGCGGCTAACTTGTTTCCTGTTTAAAACTATGAATAGTATCATCACATTATAAATGCTATCATTTTTAATTATTAGAAATGATAAATTAATTTTCTCGAAAAAAAGAAATGATAAATTAATATTACCATTAATATTATTAATTTCACACCTAGTGTATAGTGTATAATAAATCATTTTTACATTTTGTTTTGTTTGGTGTTTAAGGAAAATGTTTTTTTTTTTATAGAAACAAGAAAAATGTTAAAAGTGCTACGATTTTTACTCCATCAAGCTTACAAATTAATGTGACAATATATGTGACTGATGGATTTTTTTTTTTTTTTGAAAGAGTGATTGGTGAACCACCTAATAAATGAATGTTTAGAATGTGTTTTGGTAATTAGTAACACATCAATTTGTAAAATCTATGTAATAAAAATTGCAATATTCATCAAATTACTTTGCATTTCAAAAGTTGACATATTAATTTATAAACTAGTTTAGAGAAACTTTGTTTAGTAAAGTTTGTACTCTGCGATACGTAACATAAGTTCTACAAAGGATCTATTACCAAAAAAAATATTTAGTATGGATAAACATGATAATTATTGTTCTTAGTGCAATGTTAATAATATATTAAATAATTTTTTTGACTACTTTTTATTTGTTCAAAAGTCGAGCACATCAATTTGTAAGGTTTAAATTTATAACATTATTGTAGTTTTCAGTTAACACCATGACTTTTGAGTAGAGTTTGTGGTGTCCCTTCGTGTTAGAATTTTTTTTTTCACTCTTGTATGTGTGTGTTTGTTTCTCAAAAAAAAAAAAAAAAAAAAAAAAAACTAATCTTTATTTGTCGTCAAATGAGAAATTTAAAGTTCGATCCCTACTTATAACAAAAACCGACAGTGTCTTGGTCTAATAAAAAACAATCATATGCAGCAAATGCCACTAATTTAAAATACTATCATATATATAATAAAAAAACTAACTATTTGGCATAAAATACTAGGATGGAATACAAAGGTGCTAAAGCGGGAATACAAAGACAAATGCAATAACGGATTGGGTGTTTGTCCTTACTCCGATGGACACTTACGTTGCATCCTCACAAAAAAATGGAATTGAGCGTTCGTCTATCTTTTTTGGATAACTCATAATTTTTTACTGTTACAAACAGAAACACTTCGAACACTGAGACTTCAGTTAGTCCACAAAGGCACCTGCCCTGACCAATACATTAAAAATTCATCTCCATTTGAAAACAGTATTACATCATCCCAACCTAGTTTTACATAGAGATATGAGTCTTCGGACTAAACTACAGCATCAGATTGGTGTTAATCTTACCCAGCATCTTCTTTTAAAAATAAAAAATAAAACCAATCACAAACCCAGCTACTAGCAAAACTTTTAAGCAGAAGCCATGAATGATGGAATGTGGTACACTCTAGTTATAACAAATAACTCTCTTCACTATGATTTCCTTTGAACATCATTCTAAACTTGACATCCTTTCCCACTCTCTTCACTTTGATTTCCTCTGTTTTGACCTCTCCATGACTTCTTGAGTTTCTCTGAGACCATAAGTGGTATACATTAGCGCACAAACCACTCTGCACAAGAAACTTCTAAGGCTCTTTCCTTTGATACTCAGCTACCCACATGAGTGCCTATTGGACCCAAGCACCTGTATGTCATATATCATGATAACATCTACTGACACTCGTCTGCCCAACTATCCTATGTATTTTCTGAGAAGTGTACTTAGCTGAAATTTCATCAGGCAATGTCACAAAACCGAACCCCCTATGACACATTTTTCTTTCATCCTGAAGCAAAATGCATCATGATGTTAGTTATGCCAATAATGTATGGGTAAAACCCAAAAAGGATCTAATAATTACTAGTATGTATTATATAACACAGAATATGAAATTATAGTACAAAGTGAGCTTACACAATGTGCAAATAACAACATGAAAAAACCATGAAATCAATTACAATTAGTACCAAGAAAAGCCTCTGAGCAATTACTAATTTTCAATTCTCGTACCAGGATGAAGTTCGTAGAACATCTCATCTGTTTCCAATTGGTGTTACCTCAAGTGTTCATCATGTGTTCATTTTCCCTCTTGTAGTCATATCTCAAACATTTTAATTTCAACCATTACTAGTGTTGCACAATATTGAATTTTTGCTATAAGGTGGTAAAAGTATTGCTCTGCAAGCAAGCCCATTTTAAAACCTTGAACAAACCCAAGCTGGTTCAACAATAAATTTATCACATGCTTCATAGCCATGGTTGAAGTGACTGAAATAATATTTTCATTCGCTAACCATCCACGCATTCTCAATTAAACTAGATAAAAATAAGCTACTTTTACCTTGGCAAGATACACATCCAAAACATGGCCAAACTAACTGAAATACAACTGCACATTATCAACAGTAGCTTCAATCAGAATACATCCTATGAAAAGCCTCTTTCCTCACTTAGCAGCTGAACTTGTCAAAGGCTTAACAACACAGTCATCAGCAGAAGCAGAACCAACCACCATTTCTGCAGAGTCATCAGCAAGTCCTCTTTACTTCCTCAAGATAATAGTCAATTCACAAGCATCTGACCAGTTACATGAGCATGATTTGCTGGAGAGGTAGAGTCAACAGAAATATGCACATCCCCCACCCCCAAAATAAATATTAAAAAAAAAACTGACAGCTTGAGAACCAATATACTAGCATAACATTGTAAATATTTTCTAATGTAGAACAAGGAAATCCATAATGACTGTAAGCATCCATTTAATATCCTGCAAAATGGAGAACCAAACCAAAATGGTACATTTTCCAGTGCAGGTTGAGATGCAGAGCACAGTATAAATCATGCACATAAGGTCAATCAATAAAATTCCAAATTGGGACATTGTCCCATAAAAGTTTCTGTGAACACTAGCATTGGGCCCAATATCACACAGATCATATACACAAGCAGTATGCTTCTCTCAGTTGTTACTTCCTATGAAATGATATGAATTGCTGGCAATCACATAGTCTAATTTGAATTTATTTTCTGTCAGTCCCAATCTAATTCAACTATAATCTTCAAACAACAATGGTCTCAAATCTCTTAAGCTGTCTATTACAATGTTTATCCAAAGGAATAGAAAATATATACATTTTAGCAATGTTAATCTATCAATTATTGAAGAGTGAATACCCATTTTGTGGTAAAATTTCCCCTTTTTTTAATAAAATTCTTGAATTTCACATTTTAAATAATCAACTTGTTGGGCTATGTGGACCTTGTTTTGTGTTCAATCAATTTGTGATCTGATCTGACTTGGATGCATTACGGTCTTAAATAAGATTTTTTGTGAGCCTTAGTTCATGGAGCAAAGGCCTGGGCCGGCAAGATCATTTGTAGCTTGTTTAGGACCCATTGTTTGGGCTATATATTTTTCCCTTCAAAATTATGGGTGCCTACATCATTGTACTGTAGCACCTCTGTATTTTTCTCCTAGACATAGTGAAAATCACAGCAACTTTGTAGATGTAGGCATATTGTTGAACCACATAAATCTTTGTGTAGTGTGGTTGTTCTTTTTTTTCTCAATTTTCGAATCTCACAGGTTATGGGAATTAGGTTAAATTATCAACACAACATCCGCATCCTACCAATAATTAATTGGTAAGGTAGAGTGCCTAAGTCAATTTGACTTACAAAAGACCACATATGATCTAAATCAACTTTTGATGTCCTTAACAAAAGTGCACAGATCTAAAATCAAATCAAACAATAAATAATAGATCATGTAGGAAAGTATTCAACTATGGAAAATTTTATTGATAGGAAAATTAAAAAAGAAAAAAAAAATTTTTAAGAGGAAGTGCTAATATGAGTGAAAGGATGGAAAAATCATTACTCATCAAATCACAAAGAGAATAAGAAATAAATGAGATATTTTACTTAAATTTAAGATGGGAGGAAGAGCACAGGAGTATTGAAGGCAACTATGCAAGTAGTGGAGAGGTTGTTTTCCCAAGTCTCTAAGAATGGTATTAGTGGGGTTGTCTCAGTCTCTCAAGGTAAAATTCTTCATTAGAGCTTCTTGTTCTATTGGGTCATACCTCATAAATCAAAATTATAATTTTTGCATTTTTCTTTCACAATTATCAATCATCAATTGATGAATGAGACACCAATTAATAGATAAAGAGGGCACACAATCCTTTATTGCTTGCTAAAACACTACATATCACGTTGCTGTTAAAAGAATAAGCCCAAATTTCTGCACTATCAAGGTTGGTCAATTTCTAGGCATTGAATCCTTGGTTCTAGGGATTGATGCTTTTGTATTATCTGGTAGTCTAGCCCTATTTTGATTTTGTTTGTATATTTCAAGGGGTCATGAGTTCATACTTCATAGTATAATCATGGTTCTGTTGATAAAATGCCTAACTCCCTTCCAAGGTGAACTTGAAGCACCTAGATTTAGAAAGCCCCTTTTAGAATCTAGAATCACAATAAGAAATTGCACAGATAAGCACTAAAAAACAACAACCTTACCCACTTCTACCTACAACCTCAGCCAAGCCAAAGAGCACATCACTTCATTATCGTGCAATGTACCGGCCATATAACCTACAAATATTGTCTCAAACTAAAATACAAGCCAAAACTAATTATCAAATTACAAAAGCAACATGATAGATAGCAGCTTACCTGCTGAACCAGAGCCACTGTAGGGGTAAGGATGACACATTTGCCCTTCTGGGCTTCCTTATCAAGTGACCCAGCTCATGTATAAGCAGTACAGCAATGTGGTCATCCCACAACCTGTCCCCAGATAAACAATATTCTCCTCCAACGCTTTTTGGCATAGCTCCAACTGCTACCTTCAGAAAACATATATATAAAACAACATAAACCACACTAAGGTCCTATTTTCTTGGAAAAATACATTTTATTTAAAGGAAAGAAATTGCCAGCAAAGCCAAACACAATGAGCTTGCTAGAGCTGTGCATATGTTCTGAAAAGTTTCTAAGAAAATCATAGGATTAGAATATATATATATATATATATATATATATATATATATATATATATGTGTGTGTGTGTGTGTGTGTGTGTGTGTTTTGAAGGAAAACCCAAAAATTGAGAACTCAAAAAATAAGTCAGGAACCGCTATTTTAGCTCATATGATTTAAAAGCATTTTACCCTTTTCACACTAATTAACCTCAAGTTTCCTTGTAGCCAAACAGAAATAGCCCCAAACCCAGTTCCACTCCATCATTATTAGCATCAACCCCACAGACACTTAAAGACAGCGTAGTGGTCGTTGTAGTAAGCACCAAGCCCTGTGCTCTGGCAGTAGCCTGATCATCTCTGCCATCTGACATTGCGTAGCCTCTTTATCTGCTATTGGTTTCTAATTGACCAATAAGATGATGAGAAGTTTCTAATTCCAAATTGTCCAAAATCGTATCTAGATGCTTTTACACTAGAAAAGAAAACAAATTTAACTAAATAAACAAATAAAATAAAAGTTTGTTTAGAGCACAACAATAAAGAATATTCTGATCAGCAATAACACAATAAATGATATTTAATTGATAGAAGATAATCCATCAACTACAACATTATAAGGAAAGATAATCCACACACAAACACACCAGGAGTTCTAGACAAAACTTCATTTCTAAAATCAAATTGTTTAAATGAAAAAAAAAAAAAAAATTCATTTCCATTTGATTACACAACAACACTGAAGTGGGGATGCATCTATTCAATTGTATTCTCCTATAGAAAATATTGTAGCAAATACTATAGATAGAACAACAAAAGTGCTGATTTTACACTTTGGCATAATTGAACAAAAATTATGAACACACAATCAATTGCAAACTAGTCCCATAAGAAAGAGAAAAAGGTGGCTTACAAAAAAATCAAAGAGAAAAAAAGTTGCTCGACTGTACAAATTCATCAAAGTTGCCACTTTCACTGGGATTCCTCATTCCTCACTCACAATCAAAGTCACCTTGTCCTTATATGCATAAATTCCCAATCCAATTTTCAATTAGATTAGGGTGCTTTGTCCACTTTGGGTGTGGTGGTTCATCATCACGGCTTTCCTTAATTTTGGTATCTTTCTCTGAATCGCCTAAATCATCATCCTCATAATAAGGAGTGATAGTGCAGCTGCTAGACCTAGGCTTAGTTTGATTGAGATCTTCAATGTCTTGCTCAAATATCAAATGGACTCCGCATTTCGTAACCTCCAAGCCTGGAGTTTCGGGTTCAAATGTAACCTCAATTTGGATGAATTCATTAGCATCCAATTCTTCTTTCCAATGGCTTTCGAAGGGAATACATTCTAGCCAAAGATGATATGATTCAATCTTACCAAATTCCTCCGTTAAAGGAAGCCACACTACGGGAAGTCCATATCCGTTGGCTTTAACGGAACACAAAATCCCATGTGTATACATTGCACCCTCATAATCGTTAATATGAAGTTGGCGAAATGGATGATGCTGGCGGAATATATAAACAGCACAAACTGCAATTCCCATAAATTTGCTACTTGATAATAAGTGTGAAGGCACTTGCAGATTCACTAAAGCCCCCACATTTTGGTGCCTAAACCAATTCGGAATTTCACTTCCAGGAATTGTGAGATATGTGAACCTATTCAGGTTATAGCATCCCTGAAACAAACAAATCTTGATTTTTAGAACTTCACTCACATGCAAGAGAGAGAGAGAGAGAGAGAGAGACCTCAATGGTATAATGTCTTAGAATTGTTGACAACAGGTCACCATTGCCTTGATTATAAATCAATTTGCCGCAATTGAGAAGATATATAATCGGTCGAAAATCATAATCTGGACTTAATGATAATGTTTCCAGTGAGGTACACCCTGATGCATTGATAAAATAAATATTTGATGGAAGCTTTGGGAATATTTGAAGTTGAGTGCAGCGACCCAAATCAAGGAGTACCAAATTAGATAGTTGAATGATACTTTCAGGAAGGCAAACAAAATTGTTTCCTTGTAGATATAATTTTTTTAAAGATGACAAGGATCCAAGAACGTCAAGAATTGTTCGAATATTGCAATAACTTAAATCCAGTTCCGTCAAAGACCATAAGCCTTGTAAAGAACACTCTAACATGCCCATGGGATCAGGACTTCTTTTTCTTTGCATTAAAGGAAAACTCAGGAGCTTATTAAATGATTTAGATAGCCCCACACATCCACGGAGAGATAGTATTTTGAGATTTTTTAAGTGAACAACAGATAAAGGAAGCCCTGTTATAGCAGTTCCACTCACGTCTAGCTCCTCTAGGACTTCGATATTACCCAAATCCTTTGGTAATTTATTAAGTTTTGAGCAACCAGATAAAGTGAGAATTTTTAGAGACATCAAACAACAACATGCATTCGAAAGACTTGAAAGGTTTTTACAGTCTCTTAGATCCAATTCAATAAGGCCAGTTAAATGCTCCACTGATAATGGTAGATCTTTTATAGCTGTCCCACTCAAACAAAGTTTCAACAAACGTGACATATTTCCTACAATTTCTGGAAACTTCTTCAGTCTTGAACAACCACCAAGTTCGAAAATTTCAAGTGCTTCCAAGCTGATCTTGTGAGGAAGGTTTTCAAGACATTTGCAACCATTCAAATCCAATCGAATAAGTTGTTTGAGATCTTTTATAGATGCATGAATCTTATATAGTCTTGTACAATGTCGAAAAATCAATTGCTTAAGCTTTGGGGCTCCACTAAGGTCTGGCATCTCAATCAAGTTTTGAGAGTCACTTAGGTCAATGAGTCTTAACTCGTCTAAATTCTGTTATAAAAAAAAAAAAATTATTAGATAAAGTCAAGCCTTAATGAAAACGAATAAAATGCAAATTTGTATAACTAAAAATCTTACCATATTTCCATTCCATAGTTGTTTGATGCCACTACAATGCATTTTCAATTCAACAAGTTTGTTTAGTTGGAAATTGGTTGGTAAGCATTTTAAATGATATCCATGCCATTTGAGAAGTCGTAACTCATTAGAAAGAAAACTAAGGCCTTGTGGAAGTTGCACCTTACCTCTAATGAGGTCTTTTGGAAGTTGCATAGTACCATTTATGTAGTCTTCTGGAAGTTTCTCACTACTAATTATAAGCAATCTCAAATTTTTCATCTTTGAGAAGGCTTCAACACTCAAGTGTTCCACTTTTTGAATAGGTATGTTTAGCATTATGCCTTCAACTACCTTTGTTCCCTAATAAACAAAAACAATGAAATTAAAATAATTGGTAAATTCTTAGAAAAATTTATAACAACATAAGTACTTCTTTAAGTTTAGGCTTGTACTAGTCAACTTACAGTATTATTCTTCAATACATGAATAACATCATCATAAATCCACAACCTACTACGTCCACCAGGCTCTTTAGGAGATTCACGACGAACGATTTCTTGACCCATATCTTGTAGCAAATCATGCATCCACAAAGTTCCATAGTCATCAATGGTTATGAGAGATTTGTCCATAAGAACACCAATATCGTAGTCTAGAGAATAACAAAAACTTTCCAATATATCTCTTATGCAATCTTTGTTCTCTCCTTTGAAAAAACATGCAATATCTAGAAACAATCCTTTCTCCGAATTTGTCAGCCCATCAAAACTTATTTGAAGTATATCCAAAATGTTTCTATTAGGTTCCTTTTTTAGTTTATATAGGGCACTTTCCCATTCTTTCAATTTTTTAGCAAACAATGAAGAACCTAAAACTTTAAGAGCTAAAGGAAGGCCTTTGGCATAATTCACAAAGTCCTTAGACAAATTCACATAATTTTCTTTAGGATGAGGTTTATGAAAAGCTTTCCAACTAAAAAGCTGCAAAGCATCATCATTATTCAATTCCTTGGCTGTATATATGTAATCCACACGACATCTTATCAATAAATGGCTATCTCTGCTTGTTACAATGATTCTACTTCCAGGACCAAACCAATCATGCTTCCCTGCCAATGCTTCTAATTGCTCATCTCCATCCACATCATCAAGAATAATAAAAACATTTTTATTACATAGTGTATTCCTTATAACATTGATTCCCTCACAAACATCCCATATATTTATTTCACTTTCCATGAGGATCTTAGAAAGAAGTTGTTTTTGTAAAGAAACTAGACCTTGATTTTTAGTTTCTTCTCTAATATTAGCAATAAAGCTTCTAGCTTCAAAGTTACCAGAAATTCTTCTATAAATTTCATGTGCAAGGGTTGTTTTGCCTATTCCACCCATCCCGCATATTCCAACAAAGCGAACACCACCCAACCCTTCACCTATGTATGAATCCAACATTTCCTCCACACAAGAGACCATTCCAACAAGGTCCTCAGAAACACATGGGAGTTTGTGATACAACTCACTAAATATCCTTCCAATGATTTTTTGTATAATTATTGATTCATGCCTGCAAAGAAAATAGTAAAACAATAATTTTTATGATGCAAAGCTAGCTACATTTAGAGACAAAACATTCATCATAAACATAATCTTAGCTTCGTTAAGCCACATTGAGAGTGCCTAATTATAATTAGAAATTCATTACTAGATGTATTATGAGGACAATTTTAGAGCTATTAGGGGCTAAATTTGTTGCAAGGTCTATGTAAAGTTTATACTTAAACGTCTAGAATCTAGTCCTACTAGGATTAGAATAGGGTTAGTCTAGGTTATTCTATAAATAGTTAAATACTCTCTTATCATGTGGCCAAATAAAAAAAAAAGTTGAGTAATAATAATGAACGTATGAGAAATCTACCAAAAAAACAAAGTATATATGGGATTAGAACCTACTTATTATAGACTTTGGAAATAACTACTGATTAAGTAGATGTCTAAACACATTTGTCCTATAATGAGTCTTGTTATGCTTTTGAGATAAATTAGTATTAAACATTTTGAACTAAAAGGAGGCAAGAATTTGAATTGAGGCATTAAAGGGTCAACTATAAATACCAAACAAATCACTTTAAAGAATGCGGATTAATTGCTAAGTTTGTGTCTTAATTTGTATATATTGAGTAAATCACTAATATACATATACAACCATGCTTCAAACTACCCAAATGTTCTTCAACCAGGGTCCAATTTGATATTATATATAATGTCCTAAGTTCATAATATACATGCAGGAGATAAACAGAGAAATTTTCTCTGGTTTGATAGATTTTAAAAAGTTAAAAAAAAAAAAAAAAATTCTTGTTAGTCCATGGGAAAGTCGGCAAAATTTTAGTATAGAAATTTAAGATATTGATAATAGTATGATTCAGCAAATCAAAAAGATAATAGTATGAACAAAATTACTTAAGTCAAATGTTACCTATCATGCAAATGCCATCCAGATATATCACCCACGTCTTTCAAAGCAGCTTTCCATGCTTGCACATCTTCTGTGTTAATCCTGGTATCTTTCTCATGTTTAGCAAAGGCTTCAGCAAGAATGCCATTCTGGTTCCTTACATCAGAGGGATTCACATGATAAAAGACAGGCAAAACTGTCACTCCGGTTTCCTTGCATTTAACAATTTTTGCTAGTTCAATTAAGCACCACCTTGAAGAAGCATAGTTTGGTGAGAGAACAATGATAGCATACTTGGACTCTTCTATTGCTTTTAAGAGCTCTTGAGAAATATACTTTCCTCACTCAAGTTTTTCATCATCCTGGAAAGTGATAATACCCTTTTGTCTCAAAGCAGTATAAAGATGATCTATGAAATTCTTTCGGGTGTCAACACCGCAAAAACTAAGGAACACATGGTATTTCCACCGAGGGCAAGAAGAAAAAGAAGAAGATGATGAATAAGTTGAAGAGGGGGAGGAGGAAGTTGCTTGAGTGGCCATGAAAGCAATTGGTAACCTACTAGCTTGTTAAGTGATGCATACCAGAGAGTGTTGCAGACTTAGAGAATGGGAGCAACAATAAGAGATTTAAGTTTCTCTAGCAAGGCTGAGTGAACTTCCAGGTGATTAGCTATGAACTTTTTTTTTGGGTTGAAGACCAACAATGAAGTTTCCCACTTGCTTTTGTTTTGTCTATAAAGTTGGCCATTTTCACACCATAAAGTCTGGCTTTACGGTGTGAAAATATCAACCTGTCACTTATAATAAATTTTAAGTAACAGGTTGTTACTGGTTGTTATTATTGGGGCAAAATAGTAATCTTAGTGTTAGGTTCTAATTTGAACCAACAAAAGCTAACCACTTGTGATTTGTTGTGAAAATATTGTAAAAATGTTGTAAACGTAGCATCTCTCAATATATGTGTGGGTGAAAAAGTGTGTAATATTATTTAAAATGTATAGTTGTGTCTTTAAACACACTTGCTAAACACCCCCTAAATATGCAAAACGACACATTTTATCGAGGCACTCAACTCAAGCACCAATTAATTGTTAAAAAAATAGCTTTAAACAATTAGAACATTTATATATATATATATATATATTTTTTTTATAGAGTTGTGTTAACTGCCACAGTAAAGTTTTCGTTAACCACAATTTTTTTTTTAACTTTTTTTTGACAAATTTTGTATTTTTTTTTTACAACTTATGTCATTTTTTTTTTCAATTTTATAAGTACCATTTCGCATATTTTTTTATTTTATGACAAAAAAATTTGTTTTGGCACTTAAGAACATCCACACTAGATGTGCTAAATGTGCCAAATGCCAAATATTTGGCACATTTAGCACACCAAATACCAAAAAACTCCCTTTATCAGATGTTCCAAATCTCATAATTTTTGTCACTTATGAACAGTACTGTTACATTTTGCCACAGTACGGACGAATATGGCATTCTGGTTTATTATTTTTTTATTCGACTTTTCTCTCTCCTCTCACTTCTTTAATTGATTTTTTCTCTCTCCTCAGAATCTGTCTCTCTCTCCTAACCGGTGTTCTCCCTCAACCTCAAACGTCTTTCTCTCTCTTTGCACCTCAAATCAAACCCAAAAATCTTCTTTCTTCTCTCTTTGCACCTGAAATCAAACTCCAATTTCCAGTTCAAAACAAAACCCAGAAATGGAATCATCACAAACCAAATAGATTTTCATCCTGTCAAAGAAAGAACAAAGGAATCGGCGAGGGAGTCGAGGTAGAGCTTGGTGCCAAGGACGGCAAAGCCATGAAGATCAGCGTGTGAGCAGTAACCGAGGTTCATGAGGGCAAGGTCCGCCGCCAGAGTGTTCGTCACGATCATGCTTGTCAACGACAGTGAAACCCGGCCTTTATTCGGGTTGGGCCTGTGGAGTTGGGGTTCAGATCAGATCGGATCAAATCGAATGGAATGGGTTTGGTTACAATCTATTCAATTTGTGGGTTTTTTTATTTTTATTTTAGGCTGCAATTTGGGTTAATCTGATATTGCCATATTGGTGAGTAATTGTGGTGGTTGGTTTGTAGTAGAGGTGTTGTTGTGGCAGTGGATATTGGTGGCTGGTGGTTGTGCTGTTGATGTTGTTGCTATTGTTAATGATAATTGGAGAAGATAATATATTATTTTAATGTGCAGTAAATATTATTGTAATATATAGAATTGAATTATAAAACATCTGATAAATAGAATATTGTAAAATGATGTAGTAAAATAATAAAGTAAGCTTTTGATGTACCAAAATAACATATTTTATACCACATCTGCTGTAAATGCTCTGACAAGCACCAACTTGTGCTTGTTAACATTCTCCTTCTATATTATTTTGGAATGTGAATGCGTTTGTTTATCATTTTTATTTTTCTTTTCCTGGCCTTGTTACTGTGCTGACCGTGTCAGACAAGTTAGTGTCATTTCACATTTGTCATTTCACAAGTTAGTGCAGCCTTTTCTTTCTTCTTAATTTTATTTTTACTATCAAATTCAAACCAACTTCTGTAGCTAATTTCACATGGACTCCCATTTGTGCTGACTTTCATACGCAAAGGAAAATACTTGGAAGCTATCAAAAATAATAATAAAAAACACCTGGAAGAGGAAGACAAGGGCCACTTTTCACAATTGCACTCACTCAATATATCACAATTTATCAAAATGGTCTACCGTGTCTGTGAGTCGTGAAAAAAGGGTGATAAGTTTATGTAAAAAATGGGGAACAAGTTTCTACCCTATCAACCACTTAAAATATATTGCAAAATTGAGTATAAAATTGAATTTATACTTATATTTATTTGAATGGATTACTTGTGAATGTCAGTTCCTCTCTAGGTTATTTTTGTTAAATAATACTCTTTAAAAAAAAAAATAAAGGACAAAGTTTGTTTGTAGCTAATGGTTACAACTCTTACTGAAAAAAATAACATGTTTATATAAAATTTTATATCAATCAGATGTTATTTACTATTTGATTTATAAATTTATTTTTAATACATAATTTTATATTACAAAAACTTGAAATTTAAACATTTGATTGATGATATAGCTATTAATCTTTATTATTTTAAAAAATTTACAAACATGAAGTATATAAAAAGAAAATATAATCCAACCGCGTATTATTCAAAATTCACATTTAATAAAAGAATAATTAGTGGAGTTAAAGCTTTTGGCAAAATTTGTCCTAAAATAAAAAGGAAATGGTTAGCGAGACAAAACTTTAAAGATGAAATGATATATGTACTTCTCTATTAATCAAGTGGCCATCTACTTTGTAGCTATAATTTCTTCAATACAATAATGAAGTAATGCTATCATGCCAATAAGTGAGGTGATCTTAATATGATAAGAGAAATAATATATCCACAATATTTTCACAACATTTTTATAATAAATCCTAAGTGGTAAGTTATTACTGGTTGTTATTGTTGGGACAAAAAAGTAATCTTAGTGTTAGGTTCAAATTTAAACCAATAACAACTAACCACATATGATTTCTTGTGAAAATATTATAAAAATTTTATAAACATAGCATCTCTTGTAAAATAATTCTTCCTAGAAAAGAAGAGTGGATTATAGTAAATTGGAAAACACGGGGAAGTGGAGGGCCCCGTGCATACGGAATCTAACTTTTTATTTTTCTTCAAAATAAAAAAATTGTATGAGGAACCCATCAATTAATTTTTTATTAGAGTCGGTGGGCATCCCACTATAAATTGTCGCATAAAGTCTTTCTTCTTTATCAAACCAACTTTTGCTTTTTTCACAGGAAAATACCTCCATATGCACAGCAAAACACCTTGAAGCTAAAAAAAAAAACGAAAAAAAAAAAGAAAAAAAAAAAAGAAGGAAAACGGAAAATACTAGGAAAACACCTGGAAGGTAGAGGCCACTTGCACACGAATCTAATACAAAATGCACTCACTCAATATCACAATTTATTAAAATTGATCAATAATTTCACCTTGTAATATGGGGAGACTTAATTGAACAAAAATATCTTTATTTTTATTTAAAATTTTTAATAATAATACAAATTTTATACAAAAAAATTTATTAATAGATGTGACAATGCATATGATTGGTACTAGTTCAAGATAATAAGTAAATATTAAATATTTTGTATCTTTTATACTCTTTTTGAATAAACTCTGTGTCATAGAGTTATATATTGCAATATTAAAATATAAATAGAGAAAGTTCTCTGGTGAGGGGTAGCTTGTTGATTATTGTAACAAATTGGTCATGGGTGATACCTATGAGCTAGCATCAAAAGGATGGAGAGATAATTTTATATGTTAACATGGGTTATTATGGTTGTTCTACCAAAATTACTATATTTTGAAAGAAACTCAAGCTTCTCACAATATATCAGCAAAGTGGAAGTGAAGACTATTAGGCAATACTTCATACATGTAGATATAACTCTTAAAATTCAATTACAAAAACCAAGCAACATGATTTACAATTATTTGAAGTACAACCAATTAATTTTCAATTTCAAAGCAGTTATAGCTTTTGTCTACCAGCTGCCTAAGGATTTTTTTTTTCCGCTTTCTATAGCTAATAAATATAAGTTACATATGAAAAAAGAAAACTTGGGAGCAAAATAACAGACCAATCAAATTTAAACACAAATGCATTGATTTATAGGTTAATGCGAAGATAATTTAATACAAAACTAAGGTCATAGGTTGTGCTACTGTAAGATGATGTTGGGTAAGCTTTGTTGCATATGGTATACAAGTGAGATGATAAAGTTCACATTAAAAAAAAAAAAGGTAACACCCAAAGAAGAAGGTGGAGAGATGAAAAGGTACAAGTGAGGGGAAAATGTTGGAGGAAGTGTAATTGTAAGGTGATAAATTAATAAAGAAAAAAAAATTAAAAAATGAGAGAGAAAGTGTTGAAAATAGGTAGATAATGCAGCTGCTGATGGATGATATTCGGATGGTTGCTAGGTTTTTTAGTCAATTACGTTACTCTCATGTTAAGAGAGAAGGTAATAAGGTTGCTCATCGCTTAGCTAGACATGCTTTAAGTATTTCGAATTTTGTTGTGTGGATGGAGGATGTTCCACCACTTTTTATTTCCGTTGCCCTTGCTGACATTGCTGGTTTTTCTTAGTGATATGACTTATGTGCTTCCTAAAAAAAAAAAAAAAAAAAAAAAAAAAATGTAGCTGCTGAAGTGGCACAATAAAAGCGTAGCAATAACAAAATCTACACTTCAACTGATATATATATATATATATAGAGGATATATATATATATATATATATATATATATATATCTATATATATTTGTAAACATACTAACTTAGATGTCAACTTAGTGTTATGGCAAGTGCCATCCACCAAAAGCAATTGGTCACGGGATTGAGTACAGAAATCAATCTTTTCAATAAATTGGAAGTATTTAAGATGGTATTCTTAGGGTTATAACTTATTATACGTGATATATGAAGATGCGTTTTTTTTTTTTTTTTGATGAATATGAAGATGCATTTCAAAATCATATAATACAATGATCTTTATGATTTTTAGTTTCGAAAAATCCCGCCTCTGATTGTATTCTAAAGCAACATGTAGATTTAGGAAATTATTCGTTTTATATCCTAGCAAGCTACTACGTGCACCATGAATATTACTTAAATAATTATAAGCTATACCTATACCAAGTACCAACATTCTCACTCCAGCAAAAACAAACAGCAAATAATAATAATAATAATAATAATAATAATAATAATAATAATAATAATAATTTTTTTAAAGAAAAAATTAGTGGAAAGTTTTGTCTTACTTATCTTTCCTCAGTCTCATCATTTCGTCAAAAAAGAATAAATAGGGAATTGATAATATTGGAAGTATCGTGAAGTGAACAACACTACACAAAAGTAAAACTTTTCCCTTGAAAGAAAAAAGTCAATTTATGTATCACCCATCAACAATTTGTAGTGCCTTAATTTTGACAGATGATATATTGACTTTAAAGACTAACTAGCTTGTTTGCATGTCCTCTTGACAAAAGTTTTTGTGAATATAATGAAACCTTGGCTCAATTTTCTTCCCCAGTCAATTTTCATCCTCCCTTTAGGCCTTATATCCATACATACCTCCAATGACAAGCTCCTTTCTCTTTAGGAGATTCTTCAGTTGTCATAATTGGTGGGGTTTTGGAATTTGGAGGTATCATGAATGGGCTGAAATTTATTAGCGTAGGAGACGGGAAATTAAGTTATGGATACTTAAATTGGTAGTCAATTTCCTAATTCTTGATACTGGGCCCACATATTTACCAAATCCATACATGAGAAGCTGAGAGGGAAAATATTGGGCTCTCATATTTACCTAATTAGAATAATGTTTTATAAATTTGCAGTAATGTTTTAGTTCTAAAATTCCAATAGTAGATATGATAAGGGCCTATTTGGTCGGAAGATTTTTGTTTTTATGTTCAAAACAGTATGAAAACAATTGAAATTAAAGCTAGCTTTCAAATAATAAATTTTACATTATACGTGTTTGGCTCTCACTTTTAAAAACAATTTTCAAATTACTAAAATTAAAAAAATTAAAAAATTGTTTGGGGACCATTTCTATTTTTGAGATTTTTTTTTTTTAAATTTTCAAAAAGTAATCTATAGAAATTGTAGATTACCTTTTTTTTTTAATGATAAGAGAATAGAGCTCATGTACCATTTTTTTTTTTTTTTAATAATGATAAGTTTCAAATTTGAAGTGAAACTATATTTTTGTGATAAAGATAAGCTCTTTAATTTAAGAGTGGGGTCCACTATTTTCAATTTATTACTCTTACAAAACATGCCCTAAGATTTAGTTATATATTTCCAATGTACTAGAATGGTACCCTTTTTTGCACTTTTTAAATGAAATTTAGTTACTTTAAAAAAAAAAGGCAGAAAATTCTTTTCATCTTTGAAATATAATCAATGTTTTTCATCTCTAATATTTAAAAATTTCTATTTATGTCCTTGAAAATTTAAAATGCCTATGATTTTGTAATTTCGTCCACTTTTGTTACTTTGTTTTTATTAGTGTGGCTAACATGTTTTAGGGATGGAAATAGAAAATGAACTAAATTTCAGAGACAAAATGAATATAATTTAGGTTTTATTTTTGACCCTGAAATATCATCAAGGTTATAATTTTATCCCTTCTGTCAAACATGTTGGCAAAAAACTTAATGAGAGTGGACCAAAGGATGAAATGTAAAACATTTAAATTTTAAGGATGAAAATATAGCATGGGCTATATTCCAAGGGCAAGACAGATATTTTAACTAGAAAAGAAAAAGAAACAGGTCTAGTACTAATGCTTTGTTCCTAAACCATTATAAGATTAGTAAAGCATTCTAATTTTTTTAAACTAAACAATTAAAGCATATCAATTTGGTTTTTTCTTTTTAATTGTGAAAAAACTGGGGTTGTTTCTAAATTTATATCAGATCAATTTGTTGATAACCTCCTGTATCCATAGTGTTGGAAATTGGTCTCAAGTTCCTAGGGTAGTATTATTGAAGCTATATATATGGGTTTTGGTCAAAAGCTACAAGGGATCAATGACATAGGGAGTGTGTTTAGTGAGCCTTTTGGTTGGAATGTACCTGCAGTAGCAACAGTTTGTACCTCCCGTGAAGTATGTAGTAAATCCTAGGAATATTCCTTCCCCATAGTACAGTGGTTTCAATGTTGTCGAGTTTGGGATCTTGACTAGCCTGGTTCTCTTAATGTGATTCATTTATAAGTTCTGCTCGGTGATGTATTTAATTGGTTGGAATTGGCTTAATGCTTAATCCTTTTTCTTATCCATCCAAGCTTGGTTTTTGTTTGAATCTTCATGAATAGTGAAATGGTTGGTATCTTTGTCCATGGATTTGTTAAGTGAACCACGTATACCATGTGTTTTTGTTTCTTATGTGCTCCTATTTTGTTGAATTCTCTTGATTTCTGGCAGGACATGGATGTTTTTGCTCTATGTTTTAGAAATTTAGTAAATATTAATTGTATGATTTGGAATAGAGGCCAGAAGCGGAAACCTGAGTAACGAAAGCCATGAATTTGACCATGTGATACTCCCTTGTTATGCTATGTCATGTCACATGTACAGTACGCTATTTTTGTATTAATGAAATTGTTTTAGAGTAAATGATCAAATTCACCATTTTGTACTAGCTTAATTATTGAAGACAATGGGTAATTTATCATAGTATCACTGGGTCATGTTGTGTGGGGTTGTGGATCTTATAGCAAGTTGGTCAGGCAGGAGTTGTAGACTCAAAACTAAGTTGCTTTGTAGTATGATCCCTCATTGTCTTATGTGGGTCATATGGAGGGAGAGGAATACACATACTTTCGAGGGAGACGAAAGGTGAATTCCTGGGTTAAAAGCTTTTCTTCGTTCAGACTTTGTTAGAATGGGCAAATGGTTCGAGTTTCGTTACCTTTATGTCTTTACTTGACATGCTTGATTTTTGTACCTTCATTACTGTCTCATTATCAATATCTAAAGTAAAGTTTCAAGAAAGAATAAATAAGAGAGAAAGAGGTAGGGAGAGAGAAACAAGGGGAGAGAGAATAATCAGTTTTTTTTTTTTGGAATTAAAGAATGTGAGAGAAATAGGAAATTTATATAAAAGAAATTGAGTAGAAGAATACTCCAAAGAATATGTGTAGTTGCAAATACCAAATTATCCAAGTCATGCTATGTAATAGAATAACATTATATCATTATACATTATATAATGTCAAAGGATAACATTATCTATTAATCAAAGAAAAAGAAAAGAAAATATAACAAATTAAAACACAACTAAATCACATCAACCCAAAATAGAGCTCAACACAAAAACTTATCAATCTAAAGTAGAGATGCAATAAAGAGCTAAAAATCCACAAATAAAAAAGAAAAGAGAGAGAGAGAGAGAGAGAGAGAGAGATTGTTCACTTTTTTGTGTAATCAAAATATGGATTGTTTGAAAGAAAGAATAACAAAATTTTATAGTAAATAAAATAAGGAGAAGAGGAGTCAAAATAAAAGTAAAGTGAAAAGATGAAGGAATTGTAACATTAAGGTATAGAGTAATTCACATTAAAAAAAAAAAAAAAAAAAAAAAGGTATAGAGTAGTGAGGAGATGAAAAGGTAAAAGTGAGGGAAAAATGTTGGAGGAAGTGTAATTGTAAGGTGATAAATTAATAAAGAGAAAAAATTTTAAAAATAAGAGAAAAAGTACTAAAAATAGGTGGATGATGTAGCTACTGATGTAACTCAATAAAAGCGTAGCAACAACAAAATCTACACTTCAACTTGTGTATATATATATGGTAAACATACTAACTTAGGTGTCATCATATTGTTATGGCAAGTGCCAACCACTAAAAGCAACTGGTCGCGGGATTGAGTACAAAAATCAATATCTTCCATATATAGGAAGTATTTAAAATGGTATTCTTAGGGCTTTAAATTATTATATGTGATATATGAAGATGCATTTCAAAATCATATAATACAATGATCTTTATGATTTTTAGTTTCGAAAAATCCCGCCTCTGATTGTATTCTAAGGCAACATGTAGATTTAGGAAATGATTCGTTTTATATCCTAGCAAGCTACTACGTGCACCATGAATATTACTTTAATAATAATAAGCTATACCTATACCAAGTACCAACATTCTCACTCTAGCAAAAACAAACAGCAAATAAAAATAATAATAATAATAATTTTTTTTTTCAAAAAAAGAAAAAGAAAAAATTAGTGGAAAGTTTCGTCTTACTTATCTTTCCTTAGTCTCATCAATCATCATTTTGTCAAGAAAGAATAAATAGTGAATTGATAATATTGGAAGTAGCGTGAAGTGAACAACACTACACAAAAGTAAAACTTTTTCCTTGAAAGAATGAGTCAATTTATGTATCACCCATCAACAATTTGTAGTGCCTTAATTTTGACAGATAATATATTGACTTTAAAGACTAATTAGCTTGTCTGCAAGTCCTCTTGACAAAAGTTTTTGTGAATGTAATGAAACCTTGGCTCAATTTTCTTCCCCAGTCAATTTTCATCCTCCCTCTCGGCCTTATATTCAAACATACCTCCAATGACAAGCTCCTTTCTCTTTAGGAGATTCTTAAGTTGTCTTAGTTGGTGGGGTTTTGGAGGTATCATGAATGGGCTGAATTTTGTCAAGCGTAGGAGACGGGAAATTAAGTCATGGATACTTAAATTGGTAGTCAATTTCCTAATACTTGATACTGGGCCCTCATATTTACCAATTGAAATTATGAAAACAATTGAAATTAAAACTAGTTTTTAGATAATAAATTTTACATTATACATGTTTGGCTCTCACTTTAAAAAAGAAATTAAAAAAAAATTAGAATCTTTAGATTACTTTTTTTTTTTTTTTTTTTAATGATAAGAGAATAGAGATCATGTACCTTTTTTTTTTAATAATGATAAGTTTCGAATTTGAAGTGAAACAATATTTTTGTTATAAATATAAACTCTTTAATTTAAGAGATAGAAGAGTTTAGACAAATTAATTTGTGGGGTCCTTTGTTTTCAATTTATTATTCTTACCAAACATGCTCTAAGATTTAGTTGTATATTTCCAATGTACTAGAATGGTACCCTTTTTGCACTTTTTAAATATAATTTAGTTACTTATAAAAAAAGGCAGAAAATTCTTTTCATCTTTGAAAAATAATCAATGTTTTTCCATTAGTGTGGCTAACAGAATACATGTTTTAGGGATGGAAATAGAAAATGAACTAAATTTTAGAGACAAAAGGAATATAATTTAGGTTTTTTTTTTGACCCTGAAATATCATCAAGGTTATAATTTTATCCCTTCTGTCAAACATGTTGGCAAAAAACTTAATGAGAGTGAATGGTTTTAGAGAGTTCAAAATCACAAAATTTATACTTATAATTTGAACAAAAATACTCTGCAAAAACAAATGATACCTATCATTTACGTGCCATCTAGAAATATTGCCAATTTCTTTCAAAGTAGCTTTCCATGCTTGCACATCCTTTATGTTAATCTTGGGATCTTTTTTTTGTTCAGCAAAGGCTTTAGCAAGAATCTCCATCTGGTTCCGTACATCAAATGGATCCACGTGTAGTAGAAAGCCAGCATGCACAGGTCAACAATTCATTAATTAGAGTTAGAGAACAAATCCTCTTCTATTGCACGACTTTGCTACCAGCTGTCATGATTATCTTCCTTTTTCATTTTATTTATTCTTAGTTGAATAATTTTGGTCGTTGTTTTGCCACTTGTATGCGCACCTACTTTGATTGATTCCGGAATGAGTATTGGATCCAATACTCATTTTTCTCCATTAAACATAATTATCTTCCTCTTAATTTTATGCTATGGAATTTGATAAGGGTAATTGTTAGTTCACACACACTTTGTTGCACACACCATACCTTCAATTTATTTTTTGAACAAATATTGTTATTTCAAGTCACAATTTCAATTCAAAAACTGAAATGTGTGCAATTGACACTACCCAATTGATAATTTCAAGTCTTTGTTTTGCCTTGAAGATTCCAAGAAGAAGGAGAGGGCAAGGTGCATGCCTACACCGTTCAAAAATTGAATTGTTGACTTTACTCAAGACATATGGAAGTCTATGTTTGGAGCACTTGATTGGGAACAAAAGATCTTCGTTTGAAAATCAACAATAAAAACAAGCATATGGAACTGCGCATGTGCTTAGCCTTACCAATTATAAGCATATGGAACCAGAGGGCTACTAGTCAACTAGCCCTCCTCCTCTTCCAGCTATGAATGTCCAAGAGAATACAAATTCCCTATAGGTTTAGGGTGTTAGAAATTATCTCAAATTCCTATTTGGATTTTGGTGAACTATTAGGTTTCTTTGGTAAGAGAGGAAAATTTTTCCTTATTGTAGAAAACAAAAACTCTCCTTAGTAATAGAATGAAAAAATATTCCCTATTAAAAAAGTAATTGGATATTCCTTGTCCATCAAAGAATAGAATTTGAGCCCTATATATAGCTGTTGTTGAAAAGGATTGGGTGACTTTTAGCTAAGGGTCCTTCCACATTAAGAGAAGAAAAGAATCTTTTTGAAGAACATAGATTAGGTTTCTTCAAAAAGTAATTTGAGTGCTAATCTATTTGTGTGTGTGTGTGTGAGGTTTATGACATAGTTTTTTATTTTATTTTTTATTTTTTTATTGTGAGAGATTTTGTTTATGTTTGTTTTTGTAAGGTATTTGAGTGTTGTTTGTGAGAATCGGTAAGTTTGGTTTGAGGTTAAATTGTGTGTAGTTGTAATCCATATTGTTGATAGTAATTTTGTTAAGCATTGCTCATGGACATAGGCTTGGAATTGGTCAAATTACATCAAATATTATTGTTTTGTGTGGTTGTCTATTTTATTTTTGTGTAAATGCGCTTCTGCTAACCCCAAATAACAACTATTGGTAATTAATTAATTATTGTTGTGATCACAATCAAGGAAGGCGAAGAGTTTTTACATAGGAAGAATACCGAATGATGAAATACTATGCTTTAGAACTTAAATATGTAGAGAAGATAATATAATAAATTATGATATGTTACATATATTAGACATGAGACCAAAAGTTAACTGTCTCAAATTCTAAATAATTTCTTCCATAATAAAAATACAAAAAGAGAAATCCTATGAATGATAGACTATTTCTAAAACCCGATGATTACCACCATAATGCAATTGAAACAAGTTAAATATGTTTAAGTCTTGAGGCCACTCAATAGGTTGAATAAGATCTCCATTGACGCGAGGCCAAGTTACTGCGCTTGTTGGGTCACCACCAGCCACTACTAGCACCACATTGATTTGCCCTAAATGGCATTTGCAAGCACTAAATGTCAATTTTTTTTGCTGATTTCAAATTGTTTGCAAAAACAAATTAAACCATAAAAATATAAGCATTTTGTAGAAAATAATTAATATATTTTATTCAGTCAATTCCGTTAAAAGAAATCTGCAAACCACATGCACTAACCATAGTTGTGTTACATCACAATATTTAACGTACCATTCTTCTCAACCTTTTATTCTTGAATAAGGATTTTCGGTTTCAGTCTCTGCCTAACTTAAAAACCTTTTATTTTTTTGTAAAGTAAAGAAAAAATTTATTAGAAAAAAAAAAAAAAAAAAAAAAAAAAAAAAAACCTAGTATAATGGGCAGTGTACTAAGAGAGAAGTACAATCAATTCAAAATACAATAATCAAAAAAGTGCAAGAGAGAAAACCTGTGCACTCAATGATTCTTCTATTTTAGTCATTATCATCTTATAGTGTTAAATTATTATTTTAAAGTGTTAAATTATCAATTCTCCAAAAAGCTTAGGCAATTAAAAATAAAATATTTAATCACTTAACTATAATTCTAAAATAATGCCTAACTTTCATGTAGGTATATACAAAATTCTCTCTCCATCTGTGTGTGAAGGTTGGAGAACAGAGAAAGCTTTTTCACTGAAACAAAAATCAGAGATAGAGAGAGAACATAGTAAGAAATCTTTCTAACATTTAAATAGATCATTTTAATGTTAGAATTTTCCTCCAACTAGTTGTTATTTTCAACTAATAGCATGCACTGACATTACTCTTCCATTACAGGTTCCCTCATCCCCATGCTAACTCCATTCAATTAAGTTTTTTTTTTTATTTTTATACTTCAATTTTATTTCTGCATGTTCTGACTTCAATTCACTAACTCTAATTAATCCAAAATAAATGGTCCATTATTCAGATTGATCTTTGCAGACACAGGCAATGTTTGATTCATCTAGCAAATATTATTGACTTTAAATTCTAAATATCTGCTTTTTAATGTACAATGTGTACATTGTAGTCAATTAGCCTTAACACAAGTTCTTCTCCAAAAAAAAAATCTTAACACAAGCAAAACTTTCAAGGTTTATACAAATAACTCTGTATGCTTGGTAGGTGCCAATTCATAACCAAAATGAGAATGAATGAAAGAAAGGAGGGAGGAAAAAAAAACCAATATCATCCCATCAAAATGAGTAGTAGCTTTCAATATACATTTAGTTACACTCACAAGCTTGTCAAAATGCTAACGTGAGAAAGTGAAAGACGGAGCATGGGGGTGCCCGATTCAAGGCTGAGGACACTGTCCATGTCTGATAAGTTTGGGTTCTTTAGGACATCAGCCAGAATAGAATTTTCGAGTAGAACAGTGAGCTTTGAGTTTAGCCATGCCTTCTTCACGCTATTGCTTTTGTTTTTTTTGATAGGTTCACGCTATTTCTTTTGTATTTGTAATCTAATACTAATAGAAGAATGATGAGAGTAGGAGTTAGGCAGTGCAACAATCACGTGTAAGGGCGAGGACACAAAACCTACATGTAGTACTGGTACCAACAAGCTAAATGAGAAGCATTTTGATTCCTTTTTAAATAAGCAGGACACAGCAGAAATTCAACCTTTTCAGGGGGGGGGGGGGGGGGGGGGGGGGGGAGAAGAAGAAGACCGCATGCTACCATATAAAACATAGCTGATTTGGAATGTGAAATGAAGAGAATTTTGTTTGCTTCACAAAGAATGCACCACAGTGGAGGAGGGATCTGCAGCCACCATATCATTCGCGATAGGAGCAGCATTCTCTAATACAATCTGCAAGAAACAGAATTCAAGATTAGTAGGGCACCAATAATAAAATGAGAACAAGTTGTTTTATAATTGTCTTCAATGTAATGACATTATATCCAGTATACGTCCTAAATACTTCACATGTTCAATTAGATTAATAGAGTTATCTTAAAATTAAAGTGAAATTCAAATACAACAGAGATTGCACAAAGAAAAATGCAACAGGAATTTATGAAATCTTTAACTAGGTTAATTATGTCAAACTGCTTCTTCTTTCTTATATTTCAAGTTCCAACCAACTGGGACTATCCAATTAGGCCAGTTGAGTTCTAAGTTTCTGCTGGCACTACTAGAACTACAATGAGTCTTCAATCACAAGTTTTTGTATTTTTTAAGTCAATTCAAGAGTTGCAATCAATACAGCAACTTGGTATAAGGATGGTGGTGAATTATTTAAAGCTATCACATTACAAGTGCCATATCCACAGAATGTGGTGTCCATAGAGTAGATCAACCCTGTTTTCAAAACTTTACCCACACCCAAAATGTTAATCCTGACCCTTTTAAATTACAGGCTCAAACGTAGTATCTCTCTCTTACTTTTTTAAAAATAAAAAATGTCATTAAGGGACAATGGGGTAACAAATTCCCCGTCCTCCCACAGGTTGAAAACTAGAACCCAATACCTGCACTTTTAAAGGGTTAAGATCATGAAAGGAGTTCATCATATTATCAAACATGGTAATTTAGTTTTAAAAGAAAGTGTAAAGATTCAATAAAATTAATATAAACACCACCATTATGCATTAAGGTGTCTAAATATATGGTGTGGAATCCTGAAAGTGGAAGTCTGTCTAGAAAGCAACTCTTAAACATTATCCTGCCGCTCCTACAGCTAAGTTTATAGATTTAATAAGGAAGTGCCAACTACATTGCAGGTATCGTATGAGATTTTACCAATACCAATCAATGATTGCTGTAAAAATAAATCAAGATATTTATGCTTCAAGAATTCATCAGAACAAATTCAAAATATTAACCATTTTTAAAGTTGAGTTTAGACTTGGAAATCCAAAATGTTCATTTTCATTTTCCTTGGTGCTCATTTTTTAATATGCCTATCAAGGTTGACAACTTGGGCATTATGACTGAGCTATGACGATTTGTATAATGCAGAGAATTTAGCTTCTTTTCTTTTTATACTGAAGATCCACATCTACAACCCTTGAAAGGCACTTCCTCACTGAGTTAGAGTAAGGTGGACGGGTAAGTTGTGGGTTCAATATCCACAAGGTTTACGAGTAGCCTACCAATAAAGAAAACAATGGTTCTATAAACCCCTTTCCAACACACGCATAAACACACAAAGCAAGGAAAATTCCTAGCTCCACCTAATTGGAGATCAGAACAGACAGAGGCATAGCTGATATTAACAGCAGTAATAGCAACACACCTGCCCAGCATCCTATGTACTTTTTGAGAAGCATATTGGGCTGAAATTTCATCAGCAAATGTCATATAACCAAACCCTCTATGACAGGTTTTTCTTTCAACTTGAAGCGCATCATGATATTAGTTTGAAGCCAAAACATATGGGCAAAGCTGAAAGAACATGTGAAGGATACCTCTTGACCATGTATCAAATTTTTACATCAGGCAACCCAGGCAGGTGAAGAATCATCTGCAAAGGTCACAAACCCAAAGCCTCTATGACAAATTTTCTTCACATCCTGCACATACCAGAACAAAAGGCATGAGTAGAAAAAAAAAGTTAGTTAAAACCGTAAAAATTATACAACTGTATTACCCTGCAGGAGAACATAGCCTTGAAGTTAAACAACACATGCTAGATCAAAGAATCAAGTTGGAATCACTAGATATGCGTAAAGGTTTCCAAACATATCAACAAATATATTTTCTCGTTTGGACTACTTCAATACTACAAAGACTTCTTTAAAGGTACTTAGTATGCAATCAAAAATTCTCTTCCAGTCCTAGATTGGTTTTAAAAAAAATATTCAAATGCAAAAGCATTCTTTTATAGCTTAGTTGACCATAACTTTTAAAAAAATCAACTACCAAGTACAGCCAAGTTTAGAGGAGATATTACAGAAATACTGTGTAATGAAAAATTTTCCAAAATGCAGAGAACATATTTTTGTACCTACATTTTCTATAAATGTAGACAGATTGATCATTGGGAAGCAGAGTTCAAATGTGCTCTACAAGCCATGCAAGGAAGCGGCATTACACCTACACTTCTAAAAGTAGTACTAGCTAAAATCTATAGTATATAGAAGAAAATCAGAGATGCCATGCTCAAAATTTCAAAGATGAAGAAGCCATTTTTGAATTCATAGAGGTTGCCATAAGATTTGGCCAATGAATTCACAACCTACAGTTCAAAAAACCTCTCAGCCTACTCCCACTTCTACTCAAACCCCATCATCTGTATCTGAGCAAGAACCAAAGCCAGTAGTTGTGTCTCAGCCACCATCACAAGAACCTCAACCAAAGGCATAACCTTAACCTATACATACCCCGTTTAATGCAGTAGAAAAAACCATCAAACGATGCAAACTGCAGTTCAAACTCCAATCTTCTTCCATGGTTTCCAAACGGTGATCAAAAACACAATCATAACTCCATCCCTTCAAATCTTTAGTTATTTACTGTACCACTTAATGGGCCCTGCTAGCCCATCTTTTGCTTCTCTCTCATGGAATTCACCTTCTCAAGCCTCCAACCATCATGGAGCCTAGCTATGAAGCTATCAGCCTTGATGTTCACATCAGGGCTGAGGCAGAACGCAGACCCACCAACACCAATACCAGCACCACCAACAACAACACTATCATGAAATTCAACCCAATATAGCCCTCATGACACTAACACAAGAATTCTTATAATTCATAAATTCCTTATGCACAAAGAAACATGAAGCTAATTCACAAAAAAAAAATGGCAAGCACCAGTGCCAAAACTCTATAAACAAAAAAGTGTTTTTATTTGTTGCAATGAAGTTTTCAAGAGAAAAAGACATAATTGATTGTAAATCTTAATTTGCTTTATTTTATTATTATTATTTTTTTTTAAGTCAGAGAGATGCTTCAACAAGGAATTGAAAATTTGATGCAAAAGCATTATACAAAATTTGCCAGTCAATGCAATGACTTCAAATGTGCCTTTGAATCTGAAGCAAAGCGAAATCAATTTGATGGCAAGGATATCAATAACTCTGTTTGGTTGCCGAGAAAAAAAAGAAAGGTTTTCTTAGCAACCAAATAAGAAAAGCAAAGTAATTGCGGAGAGAGAGAGAACTGATTTGTACCTAATCAGAGGAGCTGAAACCACCGCGTATTAAAGTAGAAAATTAAAGCTTTTATTAACATTTTTTAGTGACCATGGATAAAAATATGTTGAAAAAACTCAAGTTGTTTGTAGTGCAATTAGCCAATAACATATGGGCAAAACTCGAAAAGGATATAATAATACTAATATATAACAATAATATACAGCATATGCAATTATAATACAAAATCAATTTCCATTATGTGCAAATAGAAACATTTAAAATACATGCAATCAATTAGTACCAAGAAAAGTTATTACTTCACAATATGCAGCCCTGGATGAATTTGGCAGAATATCTCATCTCTTTTCCAATTGGTGCTACCACTAAGTTTTTCATCATATGTTCATTTTCCGTCTTGTTGTCATATCTCAACATCTTGATTTCGGCTATTACTAGTGTAGCACAATATTGAATTTGGTATATAGATAAGGTTGTAAGAGCATTAATCTGCAAGCAAACCCATTTAACCCAAGCCGGTTTAACAACACATCTCATTACATGCTGCATGGCCATGGTTCAAGCATTTAGAATGAAGTTGTCAAGAAAAACAGATGCGGTAATATTTTCATTGGCTAACTATACTGACCATTCTAAATTAAACTAGATACAATCAGCTACTTTTACCTTAGAAAGATACACGTCCAAAACATGGCCAAACTGACTGAAATGCGACCACACAATATCAACTGTAGCTTCAATTGGAATACATCCTATGAAAATCCTCTTTCCCCACTTAGCAGCTAAACTCATCAAAGGCTTAATAGCACAGTCATCAATAGAATCAAAACCAACCACCATTTATGGAGGCAAGTCCTCTTTTCCTCCAGAAGATAATAGTCAATTCACTGGCATTTGCCTAGCCAAGTTACACGAGCATGATCTGCAGAAGACTGTGTCAACAGCCAAAGAATCATTGTTTAAGTTTGAGAAAATAAAAAATACACACAGGCTCTTACAAATCTTGAGAATATAATTTACAATGCAGGTTGAGATACAGAGATTAGTATAAATCATGCACATGAGATCTATCAAAAAAATTTCAAATTGGGACATTGTCCAATAAAAATTTCTGTGGACACTAGCAGTGTACCTGATCTCTAACAGATCATACACACAAGCAGTATGCTTCTCTCATTTGTTACTTCCTATGACCACTTAAAATTAAGATGGTCGATACCGTACCAATACCAGCCGTACCGACCGGTATGAACCATACCGGTACATATACCGGTATAGAAACACCAACGTTTCATATCGGTTTCAATACCGGCCAGTACGCCTCCGGTACATAAATTTTTTTTTTTTTTTTTTTTTTTTTTTTAGGTAATTTTTGAATTTTTGTAAGGACAAAATGGTAACTTACTTGTATTAACTTGTTAGTATTATTTGTTTTTTTAGTATGCAATGAATAATTAAACTTTCTATTTTTTATATTATTTCTTTTTTCTTTTTTCTTTTAATTGATGCTAAAGTCTAAAATCATGAATAATTTATTCTGAATTGAGGTAATATTTTATGGTAAAATTTTATATTTATTATAATATATATATGTGTACACACACACACACATACATACATACATATATATATATATATATATATATATTTTTTAAATATAAAAAATAACGCTACACCGGTATTGACAAATACCGAAATATATCGTTCCACTGGTCAAACCAGTACAGCCTCTGGTATAAGATTGACTCCCTTGCTTAAAATGATGTTAGGTGCAGGCAGTTACATGTACTAGTTTAAATTTCTTTTCTGTCAGTGCCAATCTAATTCAACTACAACTTACAAACAACAATGATCTCAAACCTCTTAAGTTTTCAATGTTTGCAATTTTATCACATTATCCAAAAGAATAGAAAATACATACATGTTGGCAATGTTAATGTATCTATTTTTGAAGTGTGGTTACACATTTTGTAGTAAAATTCCCATGTTTCTAAAATTCTTAAACTTCAAATCTTTAATAATCAACATCCAAATCCAACCAATAATTAATCAAGGCAGAGGGTAAGAGTCGATATGACTAGCCAAAAATAGCATATGATGGTGTCCTTAACAGATGTGCACAAATCTAAAATCAAATCAAACAATAACTAACAGATCATGCAGGACAATATTCAACTATGGAAAGTGTGATTGACAGGAAAAATAAAAACGAATAAATATTTGAAAAACCAATGAGGCAGTGCTAAAGTTAGTAAAAGATATCCACGGAAAAGTCAGATCTCACCAAATCACAAAGAAAAGAAGAAATAAATGAGATCTCTTACAAAAAATTAGAAGGCAAGCCCAGCCCAAAGAATTAGACCATGGGCCTTACATGAATATCAAGGACCATGGTTTTATGGAAAACTCTTGTAAAAGAGGAAGAAAAAGCCATGAAGAATGGGCAAAAAAAAAAGCAGGAAGAAAGTACCTTGAATAAGGTGCAAATGACCCAATAAAAGGTTGTAAAGAAATAGATCCTTGAATGAGCCCATAAGGAAAGGCCAGCAAAAAAGGGAGCAAGCCCAATGGGTCCACCAAGGAAATGGCCACAAAGGACCAAGTTCCCTTGGTGGAAGAGCATGAAAAGCACGAATGATCCCAAAAAAAAACCTTAGAATCTAAAGGTGAAAACAAGCTAATCCACAAAGAAAAGTTTGAGGAATCTCGACTAGGAGGAAATAATGAAAGAAGAAAGATGATTGATAACTTTAGGAGTTCACCCACTTCAAAGGAGCATCTATGCCACCTTCAGAAAAAGGACTAAGCACGTGGAGATTATCAAACCAAGAGAACCTTTGAAGTGTCCCTCTCCCAGCCTTGAGAAGGGATCCTTTTCTGTTGACCACAGCTGACACTTGGGTTATCCTGTAAAATATCCTCCATGAAGAGAAAGCAATTAAAATACGTCCAGGTTGGTTCCCAAGAAATTGAAATAAGAGTAGAAAGGGGAAAGAAAGCACGCAGAACATCAATCCAAGGGCCAAATATCTCAATAGGAAAATCAAAAAGGAATCCCCAAAGGGACCAATGTGTAAAGTAGAGTAAATGAATGGGTTCTTCTACCATCTGTATCCCAGACATATACAGGAAATCCACTTTTGAGAGAATCAGGGAGTTCTGGTTTGGCAGAAGGGGAGAAAGATTTCTATTTGTGGTGTTCTACCGCAGCCCTTTAGGGGACGCTTTCACTGGGGAAAGTGACCATACTAAAAGGGGTGAAAATGGCGGTCATCTCAAGGTGCAAGCCAATAGAGAAAATAGAGAATCTCTATTGAAACCAAGAGCCTATCCAAGGACTGTTGAACCATGATATCTTCAGTAGAACCAAAGAAGCCTTTTATGATTATAAAACCCAAAATAAAGATAGAAGGTCTATAGATAGGAATGTGAAAGGGGGCTGGGTCAACAAAGTGAAAACCGAGAAACCAAAAGAGAAGTGCAAAATGGGAAAAACACCCATTCAAATCCATCTATAAAAGGGGCAGACCCTATTCACCCAAGACAACATAAAAGGGGAGGGAACAACACAACAACTAGGGGAAACAACCCAAAAGCAAAACCCAGCAACACATTGAGAAAGTAGAGAGTAAAGAAAAATAGAGAAAGTAAAGGAAAAGAGAGAAGGAGAGTATCCTGTAGATTATCATTGGCATGCACCAATAGGAACTTCCTCTCTCCCACAAAACCTTTCTCACCTAAATCTCTTGAAAGGAGATGTCCAAGTAAAGCTACTATGATTCAAGTCCCAAACCTCACAGGTCTTGTGCAACCTTGGATTAAAGTATTAAGTCTATATGACAGTTGGAGCTGAAGACCTTGTGTAATAGTGTTGTTGATGTGTAGAACTTGCAGTAGTAGAGGAAAAGGACAAAGCCCATTGTGTAGCAAAATGTGTAGAAAGGTTCCACAACATTAGGAATCAGAGAAAGGTTCCACGGAGATGGGAACCAATATTTTAGGTTCCACATTCTAAAGGTTCCACGGAGATAGGAACCAATATTTTAGGTTCCACATTCTAAAGGTCTTGTGTCTTTGGGAACCAATATTTTGCGTTCCACGGATTATAGGCCCCCAGGCTCTGGGAATCAGTATTTTGGATTCCATGGTCTAAAGGTCTTGTGGCTCCGAGAACCAGTATTTTGGGTACTAGGTCTAAAGGTCTTATGGCTCTAGGCACCAGTATTTTGGGTTACACGAATTAAAGGCCCTGTGGCTTTGGGAACCAGTATTTTGGGTTTCAAGGATAAATAATAAAATCTATTGAAGTATTCATTTTCTCTAACTTTTTTGTTCCTTTATATGCATATATGTATATACCTTGCTGGCTGTTTGGATTGTTGTTTACACAAAGGTTGGTTCTGTAAAATGGATCTATTTTTTGCAGTGGAACCAAAACCAACTCCGCCCATAACTTAATTATGGCCTTGAAGAGCCCAAGTCTTACAACTAGAACATGGGCTTGACAAACATCAAAAAACAGACTTCAACAAATTTATAACAAAATGAAGAGCGCAGAAATATTGGAGGTAGCTGTGCAAGTAGTGGAGAGTTTATTCTATAACTCATTTTCCATCTCCTTTAAGAATGGTATTAACAGGTTTTCCCAGTCTCTCAAGTAAAAATTCTTCATTAGAACTTCTAGTGCTAGTAGGCTTGCCCCATAATTATAGTTTTGAATGTTTCATTGGCTATTACAATTATCAGATAAAGACCCACGCAATGACTCATTGTTTACTTAAACTTTACAGATCACCATGCTGTTAGAAGAGTAAGCCCACTCTTTTACACTATCAAGGTCAGCCAATTTCTAGCAATTGAATCCTCAACGCTAGAAATTGAGGGTTATTTATTTTTTGGTAGTCTAACCTTATTTTGATTTTGTTAAATTATTTCAAGGAGTAATGAGTTCATAGTACAAACTTGATTCTAATTTATTAAATTCCAAACTCCCTTCCAAAGTGAACTTGAAGCATGTAGAATTGGAAAGCCCCTTAAATTGGAGGTTAAACTCCTGGAGTTGTAAGCTTTGGGTGTGCCAATCCTAGATTTGTTGTTGGAGTTGTATTTCTAGGGAGGTTTGTGATGTTGTGTTGATTCATTTGGAATTTTGTAATAAATTCATGTATTCTAGAGGCATAAGATTTGTAGTTTATCATAGTACATATGTTATAAAGCTCTGGCTTCTATTGTGGAGAGCTCCTATATCTTTTTATCAAATGTGAATTTGGAAAATCTAACTGTTGAATTTCATATTCTTTATGTTCTTAACATACATGTCAAATTTCGTTTAAATCGGATGTTATTTACTACTGAATCCATAATCTTATTTTATGCATAATTTAAAATCACAAAAACTTAAAATTTAAACACTTGATTGATGATATAGCTATTGATCTTTGATCTTAAAATATTGCATGTATTAAGGATATAATAAGAATATGCAATCTAATGGTTAAATTTTCAAAATTTTCATTCAATAAAAAGATACAGTAGAAGTTTGAAGGTTTTCTTTCCAAACTAATTTGGAGAAAAAAATTTTCCAAAACCAACAGCCCAGCCCCCTTCTCACAGCCTACACACCTACAACCTCAGCCAAGCCAAAGAGCACATCACTCATTATTGTGCAATCTACCAGCCATATAAACTACAAATATTTTCTCAAACTTTAATACTGTAGCAGAAACTGAATTAGATTACAAAACCAACATGATAGATAGTAGCTTACCTGCTGATCCGGAGCCACTGCAGGGGGGAGGATGACGAATATGCTCTTCTGGGGCTTCCTTATCAAGTGACCCAGCTCGTGTATAAGGAGTATAGCAATGTGTTTGTTTCACAACCTGTCCCCAAATAAACAATTATATTCTCCTCCAAAGCTTTCTGCCCTAGCTCCAACTGGTACCTTCAGAAAACATAAATACAAAACAACATAACCCACAATAAGCTCCTCCTATTTTCTTGGAAAAAAAATGCATTTTATGTGAAGGCAAGAAATTTCCAGCAAAGCCAAACACAACTGGCTTGCTTGAGCTGTGCTTATGTGTTCCGGAAACAAAACTATTAAACTCCAGCACTTTGTCACTAGTCCAGTTTCTATGAAAAATCTAGAATAAGGAAAAAAAAATTAATGTTTCAAAGGGAACCCAGAAAGTATTTCAGCCCATATTAGTCAAGATGAGATTGAATTCAAAAGCTTTGTACCCTTTCAGCGAAATAGAGAAATAGTCACATACAAGAAACAAGTGTTAAAAAAGGTAAACTAAATAAACAAAATAGAGGTTTTTACTGAGTACTTTAATAAAGATGGTTCTGATCTGCAATAACACAATAAAATTGATAGAAGATAATCCATCCCAAACCAAAAAGTGAAAATTTTCACAGCTTTCTAATCAACCAAACTGAACAAAATCAACAAAAAAATTCGTAACCTCCACCTCCAAGCCTGGACCTTTCGGTTGAAATGTAACCTCAATTTGGGTGAATCTATTAGCATCCATTTGATACAATTCTTCTTTTCCAGGGGGCTTCTGAAGTTGTAGAGGGAATATATTCCAGGCAGAGCTGATACGAATCAATATTACCAAATTACTAGGATAAATGAAGGCTCCTTTCAGTAAGTTCATCTTTAGCGGGTCGGGTCGGGTTTATGTTCACCGCAACCCTACCCGATTAAAAAATAAAACCCGCCCGCATGGTTGATTGACCCGCCCACATGTTTTATGAAATTTTCGGGTCGGTTATTAGGGTCTCGGGTCGGTTTTTTGGGCCGTTGGTCTTTTGCTAATTTTGGGTTATTCTCTGCCAAAGTCTCTTTCCAACTCGAAAAACTTGAACAAATATCAATATTTATGACAATTATCACTTGCCAAATTTGTTTCAAGTTTCAAATATAACTTTTAAAGAAAAATCGTTTGGCATTAAAGTCATTAATGATAATGACCCAACTCATTTAGAAAATGTAATCTGAATTTATTCTACTCTCGATTTATTTCCTCCAAGATAAAGATTAAATTCAAAATGGAATTCAAATCTGGAAAATCAAAGTCTATTGAAGGTATGCTAATTATGTAAACTTCAATTTTGGTAGGATCAACTGTACGTGTCATTTTTAGAAAAAAAAAAAAAAAAGATATTTGAATAAAAAAGAGGCGAAAACACTATTTTGGTTCTTATATTTTAAGGTTATAGTCAATTTGGTCTCTATATTTTGGTAGCAATCAATTTTGGTCTCTGTTACATTTTGTCTTAACCTACTAATGCAAAATACTTATGTGGCAATTTGGTCCATGCCATTAACCTACAAAGTGCTAGGAAACAAAAGCGTAGGAAAAGGCCTTTTTGGTCTATACTGAACCTTTTTGGAGCTATAGTGGCGGTTTAAAAATGCCGGGATAACCTCAATTTTTTGTAGTGTCATAATTATAATTTAGTGTCAGTACTTATCAAACTTGAAAGATAAAGGTGTAAATGCACTTTTAGTTCCTACATTTTGGAGTTTTTTCATTTTAGTCTCTACATTTTAATTTTACCACTTTTAGTCCCTAATTTAATTAACGCGTTCCATTTTGGTCATTTCCGTTAGTTAACCGACTGAGGTGGCTGCCAGAAGAATTAAAATATTATAAAAATGCCACATCACCCATGACACATCAGCATATAAATTTAAAAAATTAATTTATTAATTTTAACTAAATAATTAAAATAAAAACATGATTAAATAACTAAAATTCACATTGTTCTTCATGTTCTTCATTTTACAACTTGTTCTTCATATTCTTCCCAAATCAAACTCGGCAATCAAGAACTCAAACCCATCACAAGAACACAAACCCAATAACCCAAGAACTCAATCCCAGAGCACTAGAACATAATTGAAAACAAGAAGAAAAAACTCAAATTCAACACCTCATAAATCATCAAACCCAGCACCATCAAATCTACCACAAATCAAAATCATCTCATGTTCTTCCCCAAATTCTAACACAATCAACAATGAATTCTCAGCAAATCAAACCCATAAACCCAGTTAACAAAATATCAAAAAATTAAACAAAATATCTCAAAAATTAAACGAATTCAAGACACAAAAAAAAAAAAGAGAAATCTTCATCTCCAACATCAAGTCCCTCTCTCTCAGCATCTTCTTTGTTCTCTCTTTGTCCGACCTCAGCCTCTCCATCTTCTTCCTCATCGCGCTCAGCTCCTCCGCGAGCGACGCGTCCAAAGATTCGATCTGGAGAACAAGTTGTAGCCAAACATCAACTGGAGCAATCATAAAAGGCTAAATCACAAAAGGAAAGCAACAAATCAGCCAGCCGGATAGAGAAAAATATCAACCAAAAATCACAAAAACGAAAGGTAAATCTGAAAACCTCTGTTTCATTTGTGTATACACTCGCTGATACATGTTCACAAATCCTCACAAACACAGAACATGAGCACAAAAATCCCAGTACCTTATCCTCTGTCATACCTATGTTGATCATGAGCTCACGCGCCGCCAAATGTGATCTCACGTGTCGCCACAGCCAAGGTTCTTGGCAGATCCGTAAAGCCTTTAACCTCCTCAATTCCACACGTCGTCCTAGATAGTAGATCGAGAAGTTGAGTTCTAGGCTCTAGAGAGAGATCGGATAAATATGAAATGTTTTGGCTCGAGTTTAGAGAAAGGATGAGAGGTTGGGAACCACCATCGTCGTGGTGGTGGCGGCTGGGCTTCACGACGGAGCTAGGAGGCTGTGCCTCGTTTAGATCGAAGAGAGGGTGAGACCGATCCGATGTGAAACCTCTGTCGATGGTGGCGGCAGTGATGAGCTTGAGAGGCTTTGCCATGGTGGTTTGAGACAGAGACAGTTCAAATCGGAGATTTCGAGGTTGAGATAGTTGGTTCGGAGATGGAGAAGACCACCGTGGTGGTGGTGCTAATGATCGGAGTGATGAGTTCTAGGTATTGGGCCATGGAGGCTCGGGTGTGAGAAAGAGAGAAGGCTCTGTAAAATGAAGAACAAAAGAACATGAAGAACAATCATGAATTTTAGTTATTTAATTTCGTTGTTTTTATTATTTAGTTAAAATTAATAAATTAATTTTTTAATTTTATATGCTGTTGTGTCATGGGTGATGTGGCATTTTTATAATATTTTAATTCCTCCGGCAGCCACCTCAGCTATTTTTGTCGATTAACTAATGGAAAGAACCAAAATGGAACGCGTTAATTGAATTAGAGACTAAAAGTGGTAAAATTAAAATATATGAACTAAAATGGAAAAACGCCAAAATGTAGGGACTAAAAGTGCATTTATGCCAAAGATAAATGGCAAAAACACTTGATTCAGTAACATTTAGGGTCCGTTTGGTTGGGAGAATGTAAAAGTGAGAGGATAAAAAAAAGAGGGAGGATGGAAAAGTGGGAGGATAGAAAAATTTTTAGTTTTCCTCATTTGTGTTTGGTTGAGAGTGTAGAAAAGTAGAGGGATGGAAAATTTTTTAGTTTAGTTAAAAATAAGATTTGTATAAATTTACCATCATGTCTCTCTTAAATAAAACAAAAAGTAATACATTATACTTTTTTAAAAAATTGTGTATAAATAAAAGTGGACATTTCAAAAAATAGTACAAGAAATCATCCAAAAGAGTTTTCTTAAAAAAATAATAAAAATAAAATTTAAGAAAAAAAAAAAGAAGGAAAAGAAGAAGAACCCACCACCTGACAAAACCAAAGAAAAAAAAAAAGAGCCAAAAATGTTAAAACAGGTGAGGGCAGTTTTGTCTAAATATTTTTCCCACTTTTCACTCCAATTTTCTCTTCAATTTGGAGAAATTGTATTTTGAAGGGGGGGAGAGAAAACTTGTGGGTCTCACCACTTTTCTCTCCCCCTTCCTTCTCTCAACCAAACAGTAAAAAATGTCATTTTCCACCTTATTTTTCTCTCCCTATTTTCCATCCTCCCTGTTTTCACCCCAACCAAACATACTCTTAAGAGGATACTATGTACCTTTGGTATGTAAGCATCTGCATCTATAATTGGATCCTAGTTATAAAGTAACTTTAACAATCATCAACTACCAATCAAATTTTAATTATTTTACAATCCTACATAATTGATTAGTGATGCATGCAACCATTAAAGCATTTAGATTTGCTAGATATTGCTAGTTGCAACAACACGAGGCGGTAAATGTGATCAAGACATAATTCGAGATGTGGGAATATTATCATCTGTGACACTTGGAGGAATTCTAGCAACAAAAACTTGAGCACTACCCTTGGTAGCACCATTTCTTCCTGTTTAAAACAATGAGTGAATGTTCTGTAAAGATAAGTAAATAAGAGATAGCTTCTTTCTCATGAAAATATAGTAATATTCAATTTTAAGAGATTATCCCATGAAGCTACAAAACTATCTTGGGAAAATAAATGGCAAATTCAAAAACCCAACTTGGAAGCATGCTAGAAGTGCACTCACAAGAGACACTAAGGGCTCGCTTGGTTTATAATTTGTCATCACTCAATTTTCATCACTCATCACTTATAACTTAAAATACCCCAATTTTCCAAACCCTACCCGTTTGGCACCCATCACTCAGTTCTGCCGTTTCTTTGTTTCAAAAAATAAAATAAAAAATAAAAAGTCAAGATATGCGACTGGGCTTTGTTAAAAAAAAAAAAAAAAAACCCAAAAGTCAAACATTGCGGCTGAAACTTGTGTTTAATTACGAAAATGCCATTAGAAACTGAGTTTTCATAACTCATCACTCAAAAATCAGAAAATTGAGTGATGGAAACAAGAGTTGAAAACCAAGCCAAACAAATTTTTTTTTTTGTGGAACCTACGTGTTTTGAGAACTCAGTTATGGAAACTGAGTGATATGATCCAAAAGCACCCTCATCCAAATAGGTTCTAAATCTAGTCTCTATCCTAGTCTCTATCCTCAACCCTGTATCTCTACCAATTTGCAAAACCATTTTGAGCAAAGCCAGAAATCAGTGCATCCCAATATATGACATTCTTATAAGGCATCTTCTTGAAAACATGACAAGCAAGCTTCAAATGTCCACTCTTGGCATACATATAAACAAGCTAGTTTGAACTACAACATCCATTGGAAGATCTTCCTGAATCAAACGCTTCTATTGGCAGCCCACTCTTTGCAAACCCACATGTCATAGTTGTCTGACAAACAAGATCCCTTCTTCCCGTCCCAGTGTCCTGTCAAATGCCACAATTGCTTCATCCATCTTTTGACACTTAGCATACAAATTCAAAACTGAAGACCCAACTAACGCAGGAAACTCAAACCCACAATCCATTGCTCTAAACCAAATTTCCTCCCTCGTTTTCAAATTCAACAACCTCGTACATGCCTTAAGGGCTACCAAGAAAGTCAAGATATCGTTATTAGTTCAAACACCTTCCAAGATCATCTGACAAAATAGATTTAGAACTTCATCTGGGTACTCTTTACGTGAGTAGACTATTATCATGGCATTCAGTGCATCTATGCCTCTTTGAGGCAATACATCAAATACTTTTCAAGCAGCTTCAATGTCGCCAATCAAAGAATTTGAAGAAGGTGAAGAGAGCTTCCAAGGAGATAAAGCAAGTGCAAGAAGAAATAGGTTGTGTATTAGAGAATTTGAAGAAGGTGAAGCTAGAATCTGAAAAGAAAGATAAGAGAGTTGAATCTGCTAAAAGCCATGTTGCTGCCCTTCAAAAACAGGCTGCAGACCTACTTCTTGAATACGACCGTCTATTAGAAGACAACCAAAATCTTCAGACTCAGGCTATGGGATATAAATAGGACTCAATTCTAAATAAAAGACAACAAGATATAGTCTTGGCAGTTAATTCGGTCACTAGTGACGTTGATGAAAATTTCCATGTTGCAAGGAAATGGTTTTTTTATATTTGGCCCTTGCCATTGGGAAAAAGGTAGGAAATATCTGTCCAGGATAGATTATAGTATAAGTATTATACAACTCTTTCCTGTGATTACATAATTAGCATGCATTTGACAACAAATGAAAGAAAAATATAAACTACGGGTCCGTTTGGATACAGCTGAAACTGAAAACTGAAAAATGCTCTAGCAAAATAATTTTTTAATGTGTAAAAAACACTGTTCACCATTAAAATCACTGTTCATTAGCCTAAAATCACTGTTCATGGCCAATGAACAGTGAACAATGGGCGTCCCATTGAAAAAAGAAAAAAAGAAAAAAGGGAAGGGGCTGAAATGCAGACACTGGGCATTTCAGCCCTTCCCAAACGTACACTACATCACACTAAATTTATCATGGTCCATCCTAACAGATTTGATTACAAGGGAGGAAGTATATTGTTTATAATCAAAGACAATGCTTTCCATGCGTCCTATCAATCCAACAACAGTCCTTGCCAGCAACACCAATAACTGCGTCAACTTCAGTCCTCCCTATTGCAAACCAGCAGAAAGAAATAACACTGGTTAATAAACAAAAGTGGGTCTAGAAATAGACTTACATCTATTTACAAACATCAAGTTTAGATTGAATAAAAACTCAAATGCATATTGACTTAGCTAGAACCACTTCTTCTTAATTAAAGTTACATAAATATAAAATCAGCCAATGTTTAGTCCAAGGTAATATAAAATGCTAAGGATAGTATGTAGACTTTGGAAAATTTGATTGAAAAGAAAGTTAAACGGAGAAAATACATCAATTTGGGTATGATAAATTTTAGGTAACTGTTAAAAATATTCACCCATCAAAATTTCAAAGAACCAAAAGAATTATACATACTTAGTATTTTATTAGAATTTCACTCTCTGGCCCTAACAAAAATCTGCCAATGTAGACATCATTGCAGCAAATTCTGGAAGCAGGACTGAGTTTACTGAAAGACTCCCAACAAGCCAACATGCGAGGCCAACTACGATAAACTCAAAATGGATGTCCTAATATGATGGGGCTAATGAACTAAGAATAAGGGCAGTAATGTTATGGCGTGGAACATGGTATATTTATTCAACAATCTGTAGCCTAATGTTATATTTCCACATGTAATCTTTTCAATTAAAACTTTGCGTATTTCTGTCCCTAATACTATCAATCATCAATTAATAAAGAATCCATGTAGTGCCTTACTGTTTGCTTGAACTCTACATATTATCATGCTGTTATGAGACAAAGCCCACATTTCTGCATTGCCAAGCTCAGGCAACAACTTGCAACTTATAGCTTCAATGTAACTGCCACATCCATTCACCTGGACGGAGCAACATGGTATTGATTTCCAAGTGACAGCAAAATAAGACAATGAAAAGTTTCTAATTCTAAACTGTCAACAACAATACCTTAGGCTCTGTTTTTCTTAATACAAAAAACATAAAAATAAATCAAACAAAAAAGTTGGGTCCTTTCCTCCCGTTTCTTAATAAATTATTCTTTTTCATAAAAAAAAACGTTGCATTAGTTTAACTATTGATTTAATTGTGTCTTTACTTCACATATGTATTCAGATATAACAGCATAATGAAATTCAAGGTATGTTGTATTCAACAAGAAAACTTTGAAAATAATTTCATCACCTTTTTTTTAAACTTAAACCCCCCAAAGCTCCCACCTAGTGCTATAAAAATTAACTAGAAGAAGAAAAATGAAAAATCTCTTGAATCTACCTTTGAAATGATTGGTGACAATGTTTTGCTTGCATCCTATCAATCTAATGACAGTCCTTGCTAGCAACACCAAGAACTGCTCCAACTTTGGTCCTCCCTATTGCAAACTAGCAGAAAGAAATAACACAAATTAACAGACAAAAGTGGGTCTACAAATGGACTTATCTAATCACAATCATCAAGTTTAGATTGATCTAAACTCAAATGCATACTGACCCAGCTAGAACCACTTCTTCTAATTAAAATGACACATAAGAAATTAACCAATGAAAACTAAGTCCAGGATCATGTAGGATTTGGACTTGGGAAAATTTGATTGACAAGAAAGTTACACAAAGAAAAGATATCAATTTGGTTATAATAATTTTTGCTAACTGTTAAAATATTCATCCATCCTTAACAAAAAAAAAGTATTCGTCCTTCAAAATTTTGAAAAAAAAAAAAAAGAGGCAGTGCTAATGTGCGTCGAGGTTATTCATGGGATGGAAAGTTATATTTAATCTAATCACAACTTAGTGAAGATTCATGATTCCAGAGTTTTGCTTTCTATAGAGACAAAACTAGATGGGGGTTTAGCATTGTTGTGGAAGGAGGAAACCAAATTTGAAATCCAATACTACTCATAGCACTATCTTTGTGGAATCCAGAATTACCATGTTTTAACATGTGGAAGAATCTTGATGTCAATTCATATAGAAAGTGAATCACAGACCTGTATTTGACCTTTATTCCTAGCAGTGATATTTGAGATTGTCCAACAAGCTCTTTTCTTGATGTTCTTTTTGTGATTTTGTGTAAGGAGTTGATAGAAAACAAGAAAGCACTTGGTTGTCAATTACAAACCGGAAAATAAATAGAAAAGTTACTTTGTTGCCATGTATAGGGAAGAAACACAGCACTTTCATTCAAAATGTATACATGAGAGAGAGAGAGAGAGAGAGAGAGAGAGAGAGAGAGAGAGGGTAATATGGCTTGTTTATTAATTAATACGGTCTTTCTTATACGTGCTTATCAAAGAAAAAAAAAATTATTTTCTTGCTTATCCTAGCTCAACAACAGGAATCTAAAATACGACGGCATGCATAGGCAACAGAGCAAGTCTCCACCATTATCACAGATCACATATTCAAAGTAATACTAAAAAGTTGAGACACAATTATGCAGAGCAAAAGGCCAAAAATAGAAGTTACAATTCAAGACAGAATACTAATTTGGGATGTGATGAAATGTTCAACTTATTTTGAGTTTTTAGCTTATTTTTGGTACTATTCATGGGTCTCATTGCACTTTTTGTTGTTATTCATGGGTTTCATTGTACTATTTAGCTAGTTTTTAGCTTTCTTTCTCCTACACTTTCAGCAAAAAAATTTCAGTTTCAGCTAAATAAACTATTTCCAAACAGATCCTAAGAAGCGAGGTAAATAACATTGCATACAAATAAGAAAGTCATAATATCAAGAAACCATTTTAAGAATTGTTGGCATTTGTCTTGACGAGAGTCTAAGAATTTCTTTGCCAAAAAGACAACTGAAATAGACTTGGTGAGCCAATAGCAATTCATCTGGCCCCGTAAAAGATAAGTGGGAAAAGAGAATGTAAGGATGATGATAAACTTTTGCAATAAACTGCAAACTTGTTATAACAATTGACACAATAAGCTACAATAAAAAGAGGCTACTCTTTTCAAGATTACAGGCGCTATGCATATGGGTGGAAATCAGTAGAAACTCTAAAGAGCCTAAGGTATCATATTATATTTTTGTAGTTGCTGCTCTACTCCAAAAATAATATTATATTTAACCAAGAGAGAGAGGGGGAAACAAGGCAAGCAAATTCCAAAAGGAAGTTCAGAAAAATCTACTATAGAATTATAAGAGATTAATAGAAAGAAAGTTGAGAAACCCATATCAAATCCTATCCAAAGCTCAGAAAAAGAAAATCAAATGATGAACACTAAATAGCTCTTGACATATAAATTCTGGATTTCCATAAAGAAAACATAGAAGATGTCCACAATTGATTAGAGTGGATATTATTTTTCTTACATGATTTGCAAACTACCTTGCAGATGTTATTAAGTCACATATAAATAAATATGGAATCTGTGAGCTATTCGAAAAGAAGATATGAGGGTTTTGTCCACAGATCTACCAAACCTTACAATGTTCCTTGAGACTTCTTTCAAAATTTTCATTCCATTATTTATTTATTCAATTTTAAATCTAAAAAGCCAAAAAAACTAAAAGGAATGAATTTAAAGAGTACCCAGTTGGGCACTTCACAATTCCCATTATTTCATTTGTATTTTTAAAGGCAGAGAGAAAGAGAGAGAGAGAGAGAGAGAGAGAGAGAGAGAGAGAGAGAGAGAGAGAGAGATGAGAGACTCATGACACTTCTGAACAAATTGCAAATGAACAACTAATCAAGCCATTCTATATGCCATATCTTGCCAAAAGTATTTTCCAACCGGTAACAACAACAACACAAGAATTCTTATAATTCTTAAAAGGCAAAAGAAGAATATTTAATGGAACAATAAGTTAACGGTCTTTTGTACATCAGCATATACCTTCATAGATGACTGTAAAGATAAAAAAAATTTCCCATTGCTATCAAGATATGAATTGCAGGTTTCTCTATTTAGAATTCAATCCCCACTTGATTTCCAACATTGAAGAGCCATTGTGATTATGTAACCTTGGATTTAACAGTTTTAACTTAAAAATGAATAATTATGTACACAATACAAACACTGAATTTCCAACAACTACATCTCAACCTCAAACAAGACAAACTTTAAACCCAAACGCATAATTCTTCAACTACTAAAGAAGTAGCTCAAAGAGGCGACGGAACAAAAAAAAAAACCACAATCAAAAGCAGAAAGTCATTAATATTGCAAAGCTTTGCAGAGGTTTACTGCTATAATATCATGAAATAGGTGAAAGCCTGAAAACAAAACTCACATTCATTAATATAACAAAGCTTTGCATCGCAGACAGACCCTTAGCTTGAGGCTCCACCTTGTTTGATAGATTGTACAACTCTTTCATGTGATTAAATAATTAGCATGCATTTGACAACAAACAAAAGAAAAATACAAACTCTATCACACTAACTTTATCATGGTCCATCCCAACAGATGTGAAGCAAACTAGTTACGTTACAAGGGAAAAATTATATTATTCTTAATCAATGACAATTCTTTCCTTGAGTCTATCAATCCAATGATGGCCCTTGCCAGAACACTAACAACTACTCCGACTTCAGGCCTTCCTATTGCAAACCAGCAAAAAGAAATAAGACCAATTAATAGACAAAAGTGGGGCTAGAAATGGACTTGCATATAATTACAAACATCAAGTTTAGATTGATTGCAACTCAAATGCATTAACTCACCCAGAACCACTTCTTCTTAATTAAAGAGAGATACATATGACATCAAGCATAAGTCCAAGATCATGTAGGATAGAATGCAAACTTAGGAAAATTTGATCCACAAGAAAGTTAAACATAGCAAATACATCAATTTGGTTATTATAAATTTTTGGTAACTATTAAAAAGTATTCATCCTTCAAAATTTTGGATTTTATTTTACATATTTAAGATTATACATAATCAATATATATATATATATATATATATTAATTTATACATAAGATTTTATAAGAATATTTTCCCCTAGCCCTGACATGGATGATGGATTTGCTAATGCAGACCATTGCAGCAATTTTTGGAAGTGAGACTGAGTATACTGAAAGAATTCCAGCAAGCTGACATGTAAGGCCAACTGCAATAAACCCTGTACGTTTTTAGACCCCTTAAAACAGCAAGTTGTTTAACCTAGTTATTTAGCCAAGTGATTACTTAGATAAATTATGTAAATCTAGGTTATAACAAAACAAGCAGAAACAATAAAGCAGCAGAAAATAAAGAACACAAAAATCTGATGACCCAGAAAAACCAAACCAGTAAAAAACTTGTGAAGGATTTAACCTAGCTAATCTCAAGGTAAAACTGAATCCACTATGAAAAAATTGAAGTTTACACAATCGCGACTTAGACCACTAACATCTTATTGCTACCTCGAGTAGGAAACTTACTACCACGACCACGTGATAGCTTCGAGTCCATGAACTATTTCTTTCTTGGATTCCCAGCAAGCATAAGCACTCCTGCTTGTATATCTTTAAGCTCTTTGAATCTGCAGCTGAATTGATCACCAAGTTCTCGACATCAATCTAGACTTTGATAACCCTAAGTTTATGTGAAGGTAAACACCTCTAGATCTCACAAGAGATTCACACACACAACATAAAGAGCAACCTTAAAACGTGGCTAGGGTTTTCCCTTTTATACTTAAGACAAAACATAAAACCCTATACGTTAAACGGGCTTGGGCTAAGTTGGAAAATTCTGCAGAAAAACAATTTGCACGAGCTTCAATCGATTGAGTCTAATTTTCGATTGATCAAGCCAAGCAGATTTACACAGTAAATCCTACAGAACACTCGATTCCAACTTTACATTAAAACATACTTTGAGCAAGTCTAAAACAAGACTAAACGTTTTGATCATGGTTTGCCAACATTACAATATAAATTTCTAATACATTTAAACCTAAAGTCTTAAAACCTAACAAACTCCCCCTTTGGCAATCCGTGACAAAACACAAACTTAAACACAATGCTCAAAATTACAAAAAAAACAACCCATTACTAAATCATTGCCCAAACACACAAATTCAACCCTAACTACTATCCACCAGTTGCAAGTGTAGATAGTAGCACAACTAAATCAACCTATATATTCCTGAAACACTCAACAAACACATAAATGCATGTGTGGAAAATACAAGTAACATAACATAACATAATTCTTGATTTCACATAAACATAAACTACAAGACATATATCATGAATAACCTCATAAATATAAATCAATAAATAATGTAGCACAATGTGAAACAAGAAACAGAAATATAAACATAGTGTCTCCCTCTATCATATACAACCCATATAAAACAGAACATATCAAGAGCCAAAAAGGTAGATATAGAATGAAGCACCTAGATACAATCTAAAGCTCCATAGCTCCAAAAGAAAACAAAAACTCCCCATAACAACAAAATCTCCCCACAAAATCTCCTCTACATCTGTACTCTCCCTTTTTGTGACGAATTGTCAAAGGGCACTCACTCATCATCAAAAGGAGGTGGGGGAGGTGATCACCTAAAACTCACCAAATCCGCTCTCAAAGCCTGAAGCTCAGTAAGCACGTTCACAAAAAGTTGACCATGAGCTGCCTGAACGGTCATGACAGTGTCCAAACCACGACGAATGCTAGAAACATTCGAAGTAGAAGGTGGAGAAGAAGCAGCAGCAGTCGGATCGACATAAGCATTAGCATCCAAATCACCTGTAGAAGGAGGAGGAGGAGGAGGAGGAGGAGGAGCACCAGAGGAAGGCTCAACCCTAGGACGTTTAAAGCTTGGTCGCATCTAAGCAGTCCTCTGCCTAAGAAAGGTAGCACCTATGGGAGCAATGATGTGTATGGGCTCAAAAGCAGGAAAAGCATCTAAACCTAAATGCAACAAAATCCGATGAATGAAAACCGGAAAGAAAAGAGCATGACCAGAAGAACCACTCCAATGAACCTCAATCAAAGAACGGATAAAAAGATGAGGAAAGCTCATAGAAGCATCAGTAACAAGGACATACAAAAACGCACAACCCTCTATAGGAATGGTGTGCAAATGAGAGATAGGCCATAAAGAATGACAAGTAATCCGAAAGAAAAGATAATAAATCTCAGTTAACTCAGCAGACGTGATCCGAGGATCAGAACCCCACTGGATAGAAGTACTAGTGATGTATGACATGATGTCATCAAGGGGAGGAGACTTATTATAAGGATAAATAGGATGCCGGACTAGTGGCACCCCAAGAGCAGTAGCCATTATTAAAGGAGTAATGGTGTACTCAACACCTCGTATCCAACTTCTCACAAAAGTGTCGGCATCATAGGAGTGAACAGAGAGGTTCGAATAGAACTCTCTGATCAAGGTAGCCGGAGGGGGATGAGAAATATCTAACAAAGGTAGCCAACCCCTACGCTCAAAGTTTCTCCTAATCTTTGGATCAAGCTCATCTAAAAGAACCTTTCTCTTAGCCCAAATAGTCCTCAAAAGGCTCAACTTCTCATAGGTTTCCTGGTTTTTCTCACTCAAAAACCTATCACGCTCAAAAGAAGGAGTAGGGGATGGGGGGGTTTTCCTATTAGCTCTAATCTTCCTAGGCATGGTGCTAAGAATAGGACAAGACACACAAAAAAGAACCAACAAAAAGAAATTGACCATTTGAACAATTTTCAAGAAATTGACCAATTGATCATTAAAGATAGATAACACAACATAATGATCATTTTAATCAATCCAATAAGCCAATTTTATAAAATAATGCTCAATTGAACAAAATCCCCAAAACAGGTAGTTTCAAGCCCTAGAATTTTCAATTTTTCACAAACCACCAAATTGATCAAGTTAAGCCATAAGAATCATATTTATAGCATCCCACAACAAAAACCCAATAATCAATATTGAAAGAAAAGGCTTGATTCAACAAAAAATCCAAAATTCCCTAGGTTCAAAATTTCCAAAACAATGCATGATTTAATGCATGAAAAGTGAAAATAAGTGAAAAAGGAAGGGTAATAAGGTCTTACTGGCCTTAGGAGAGAAAAACCTTGCAAAAAGATCAGAGGAAAATGAAAAAAATCTTGATTTGAAGCCTTGACCGATCAGATAGAGAGAGAAAAGGTTTAAAAAGTTTGAAAAGTGTTTGAACACTTGAGAAACAAAAGTTTTTTAAAAAACTCTCTATACAACTTTCGATTGATCGAAAATAAGGTTCGATCGATCGAAAATGTTTCGATCAATCCAGCACCAATCGAGCATCGATCAAAATAGATAAAGGCTAACCAAAATTTTAATCGCAATTTCGATCGGTCGAGAAACAAGTTTAATCGATTGAAATTCTAGAAATTTTTTTTTTTGAAAATCCAAACAATTTTATGCAGGAAACTTCTCAAAGCATTGAATTTTACGAATAAAATGCATGAGTATGAGATGAAATGCTTTTAAAAAAACACTAATATTGAACCCAGATCTCCCAAAATTAAGATTTTCAAACAATTTTCCTTGAATTCTCAAATTTTCAAACCCATTTTTCATTTAAACTCAAGGAAGTTTCAATCTTGGTTGGCCAAAAAAAAATCACACACAATAACATGTACAAAGTTTAGCAAAGAGTAACTTGTGTAGTGTGTGCAACTAGCAAAAGCCTGAGATACATGTGAGATGATATGCGAATAGTAATCAAGCACATTTTCTACAAAATTCATCACATACAATTAGAAAGAGACTATCCCTTAAAGAGTTACATCATATAACTCTCACATCTCCTAGATTAAAAGCTTGCAATCATGTAATTTTCTTGATTTGCCTCATAATGTACGCACCAATTTTATTTGATCAAAAACTCATTAAAAATAACTGGGATAATGTACACACCAATTTTATTTGATTGATTTAATTATAGGCCAATAATGTACACACCAATTTTAGCATTTAAATCGAGGCTACACCTTATGTTCTTTTATGCATGTGCTACACTTTAGCGAACACAAAATCTTATGATATGCACTAAGGTATTCATGATTGGCTAGTAAATAGTGGTGAGATAGTTATTTATGCCTTTCTCATTAAGATCAAGGCCGTCAATCAAAGGCACGCAACTTCAAGATAAAGACAAAGTGATAAAAAATTATAAACATTTTCCTACAAACATGCACTACAAAGCTCAAATTAGTAAAGTACAATAAAATAAACTCATCCAAGCTAAACAAGGTACATAAACATGTTATGCAAAGATAAATTGGCCAACTTTGATTTCAATATCCAAGAAAAAAAAATGCAAAAACACATTCCCTTTTTCCCTTTTTTTATATTAAAAAAAAACTAGAATGAAATGCATGAATGTTATGCAATGCAAATCCTAGAGAGACAGCAAACAAAAGCAACAAGAAAGAATGGTCATAGAAGAGAAAAGCAATGAAGTACAAGGACCATGTCAGAAAGACTCAATTAGATCAAGCCTTTTACATTCAAAACTTTTTAGATGCAACTCTAGCATTGGAGTTATTATTCAAATTAGAATTTTGAGCAATTCCAGAATTGGAATAAAGGTTTAAAGCCTTTACCAACTCACCAATAAGTACCATAGGATCTTGTGCTTGAGGCACAGGTACTTATGGCTTATTTGCTCGCTTAGCAGCTTGCAACTTGAAACAGTTTAGACGAATGTGCTTAGACTTTTCACAAAAATGACAAACCCATGCAGGTTTATCATGCAACTTGCCCTTAGAAGGATTAGATGCCATAGGTTTAGACTCTTGAAGATCAACCTTAATCTTCCTAGGAGGTGTAACTTCTATAGGTTTGACAACCTCACCACAGGGGGCTCAAAAGAAGGAACAAATTTTGTGGAACAAGGTTCAGGCACAGAGATGCTTTCTACAAAACCTAAGTCAGTTTTGTTTGAAGGAGATTTTTGAACACTCAATATATGATCAAGTTTGGAACTAGCAGACCTATTAGTTTGATCTCTAGCAATAGATAATTCACGTTCCAAATTCTTAACTTTATCAAGCAAAAGCATGTTCTCAGCCTTCGCATTATTCAACAGTTCATTAGCATCAAACAGTTTAACAAGCAAATTTTTCTTTTCAAGTTCAAGAGATGCAATTTTCTTCAAGCCTAAATCAACAGTCACAGCATCCTTTGTAGCAACATTACAAAGCTTATTGTAGGCTTCTTGTAAATTTGCATCCTTAGAAAGTTCCCTATCAGAAGGGTTCTCCTCAATAACAACGCTTTCATCAACTACAGCAGCAGCAGTAAAAGCAATGAAGTTTCCATCCTCATCACTGCCAGATTCATTATCAGAAACTTCATCATCACTAAGAGTTACAGCCATAGCCTTACCCTTAGACCTCAATAATGTTGGACATTCAGATTTCACATGACAATACCCTTGACAACCAAAACATCGTTGACCCATAGAATTATTAGAAGGTTGACCTACTTTCTCTTTAGGTTTCTTATTATTATTCACCTTAGTGGGTTCGTTCCTCCTAAAATTTCTAGGTTCAGCATTATTTTTACCTCTTACCCTTCTGTTGTTGTTCCTAAGAAAGTTTCTAAAGTTCTTGGTAAGATAAGCAATCTCTGTAGCAGAGAGCTCATCATTAAATCCATTCACATCAACATCATCAACAGACTTAAGAGCCATTGATTTGGATTTGTTAATCTTAGTTAGGTCCAACTCATAGGACTGAAGAGATCCTACAAGTTCATCAACAGGAATGGAATCCACATCCTTACTTTCAGTGATGACAGTTACTTTGGGTCTAAAATCTTCAGTTAAAGATCTAAGTATCTTCCTAACAATCTTAGGTTGATCATAGATTTCACCCAAATTATAAGTAGAGTTAACAATGTCATTCAGTTTAGCATAGAATTCATCAAAAGATTCATCCTCAGACATTGTAATACTTTTAAATCTAGAAGTTAACTGCCGCAGCTTATTGATTTTAATTGACTTTGTGCCTTTATGCACAGTTTGGAGAATATTCCAAGCAGTGTGAGCAACCTCAATATTTGAGATTTTCTTGAAGTCCTCCATAGAAACAATATTAAAAATAGCATTCATAACTTTGCTATTAAAAGCTGTTGCTTCTTTCTGAGAAGTTTGCCACTCACTAACTAAAGTAGTGAGTTTCTCCCATCCGTACTCAACGGAGTTTCAGACTCTCTCATCAATAGATTTCAGGAATACTTTCATCCTTACTTTCCAATAAGCATAATTATTCCCATCAAAGTGAGGTGGGATCACAAGAGAGTGACCGTGTTCTATGACAACGGGGGTCTAGGATCAGCTCTTAGATCAAAAGATCTAGAACAAGAGAGCTAACATGCTCTGATACCACCTGTACGTTTTTAGACCCCCTTAAAATAGCAAGTTGTTTAACTTAGTTATTTAGCCAAGTGATTACTTAGATAAATTATATAAATCTAGGATATAACAAAACAAGCAGAAACAATAAAGCAGCGAAACATAAAGAACACAAAGATCTGATGACTCAGGAAAACCAAACCAGTAAAAAACCTGTGAAGGATTTAACCTAGATATTCTCAAGGTAAAACTAAATCCACTATGAAAGAATTGAAGTTTACACAATAGCGCCTTAGACCACTAACATTATATTGCTATCTCGAGTAGGAAACTTACTATCACGACCACGTGATAGCTCCGAATCCATGGACTACTTCTTTCTTGGATTCCCAGTAAGTATAAGCACTCCCGCTTGTATATCTTTAAACTCTTTGAATCTACGACTGAGTTGATCACTAAGCTCTCGACATCAATCTAGACCTTGATAACCCTAAATGTATGTGAAGGTAAACACCTCTAGATCTCACAAGAGATTCACACACATAACATAAAGAGCAACCTTAAAATGTGGCTAGGGTTTTCTGTCAGGCCACAAACGCGTTGACCCCTTGTGATAACTTAGATTAATTAATTAGCCCAGTTATTAATTAATCAACTTAACATGCAATATCACGTGGCAGCACAAACAAATCACCGAAACTAAGTTATGCAGCGGAAAATAAATAACACGGTGATTTGTTCACGAATGGGGAAACCTTACAGCAAAAACCCCACAGGGTGATTTAAGGTCACCACTCCCGAAACTCCACTATTATCACAACAAGCAGTTACAAGCAAGGAATCCCAAGTACCTTACCAACCTACAGTTGAACTCTTACCCCAATACCCAATTGGACTTGTTCTGTAGTGACAGTTTCTCCTTTTCAATGCACGGCTCCCAAGTACGTGACTAACCAAATGCGCGGATCCCAGTACGCGACTTCAAACACCAACTAGAGAGAAAGAGTTGTTGGCTGCAAAGTTCTTCAAATCATCAGAGATGAACTAGGGCACGAACTTTGTCTTTCAAATCACAAATTGCATGAACAAGAAGTTCTCAATGAATGTGCAACTTGCATCACTTTTACGGCCCTTAAAATAATCCTTTTATATGTCTAGGGTTAGGAGAAAAGAAGTTCCAAAGACACATTCACGGATTGGACTTGAAACAGAACTGAAAATCTGTTTTCTTTAATTATCGACAGATAGAGGTGTCGAGAGGTGTCGAGAAGCTGTCGAGGCTCGGGACAAAACAGCTTTTTAAAGCTCGATAGATGCATGTGTCGAGGTAGGTGTCGAGGTAGGTGTCGAGCTTTAAAAACTTGCACTTCCTTGCTTGTGTCTTGGACAGACTTTGATGACTTCAACACTGGATCTTGAAACACTGTTTCTTGAAGTGTTAAACACATCCTAAATCTACCAAATTACAAGTAAAGTGCGTTTTGTCTAAGGATAAACCAATTACATAAAATAGCGACATATGTTCACAGACTTGAACTACATATGTCCTAACAATCTCCCCCTTTGGCAATCCGTGACAAAACCACAACAAACAAATGAAAATATGAGAGAAGTCATAAATCACTCAACTCATACTCACTTGTTACATACAGTAAAATCTATCCTAACACAAACTCTTGAAAAACTTTGTAAGAAGAGAGTTTATGGTAAGTAGACTTTGACAACCTGTTTTTCTGAAACACTTATAAACAAAACACATCAAGGCATCTTTGTGTGAAATAGAAATAATAGATTGCATACAAGTAAAGAACCATGTGTATAAAGACAGAAAAGAAACAACACATGTAAAGGTAGATGAAAGAAAAACATACATCATCATATATAAGAAGAGAATAAATACAATGTATGTCAATACATGATCAAAGTATCTCTAAAAGATAGAAAAGAAAAAAACACATATGATCACCTCACTACATCCCTCAATCCACACTCCCCCTAACAAAAATGTCCTATGCTAACACTCCCCCTAAGCATGACTACTCTCATACAGACCAACTACTCCCCCTTTTTGTCACGAGTGACAAAGGGTAGGTCAAGTAGACATCTCATCCGAAGAGCTCGCATCTCCATCATCATCATCGTCAGAAGCATCATCATCATCGCCATCATCATCAGCCTCAGTCTCAGTCGACACATGAGGTGGCGGAGGAGAAACCTCGGGTGTAAAGCCGCCCATGGTCGCCTATCGCCTGGCGATGCGACCAACACGAACGTTCACCTGATACAGCTCTGTGGAGAGTGTATCTAGGCGAGCATCCATGCGCTGTAGCTGCGCCATGATGTCTCCTAAGGTGACGTCGCTCGAAGAAGAAGAAGCAGAAGCTCGAGCGGATCTGGAGGTGGTCGGACGGGTGGAAGGAGTGGCACCGTCGGACTGTCTTAACCTAAACTGTGCCTCACTAGGTTTGACGGTAGCGGCGTCTATGGCAGACATGACATGGTAAGGATCGGACGAAGGGAAAGAGACAGAAAAACGGCTAAGAATCCTCGTGATAGCAGAAGGGAAAATGAGCTTATCACGGGTGGCCGTATCTCTATAGACATCGATAATGGAAAAGATAAAGTGAGAAGGAAAGTCTATAGATAAATCCTCTAAGAGGGACAACAAAAACCGAGCACGAGGCTCTGTAATCGAGTTGTAGTGAGAAAGTAGGTGCAAAACAAAAGTCATCACCATGTTAAGGAAACGAGGACCTTTAGCAAAAGGTCGACATGGTGTGTACATATGATCTCCCCAAGAGGAAGGACGTTCACAGAACGCCGAGATCATCTCGTCTTTGGACACAGTCCAGAGACGCTCACAGCTAGGGTAATCAGGATGATCCACCCTAGGGACATGAAGAACCTCAGAGACTAACTCTGGGATGATAGCAAAGCGCGTACCTCGAATGCAAGAGTAGAAAAGAGGTACTGAAGAATCTATCCCATGGATGTTGGAGTAAAACTCCTGTATCAACACGAGTGGACATGTGACCGGGACATCACACAGTGACTCCCAAGCCTGACTGTGTATGACATCGGGAAGGTCTGTGTCGGCAAAGTCTGCCAGGACCACGTGGCGTTTCGAATGAACACCTCATTTAGAAAAGTTCTCCAAGAAGTCCTTATGGGCTTTCTCATCACGGAACCGGACAGAAAGAGGAGTAGTATTGGAGGAAGACTGTCCCTTAGAACGCAGAGGGTTCTAGGACGGAATGGACTTACGCTTAGGTGCCATAGACACTACTAACGCAAACACAGAGAGGGGGAAAGAAGAAGAAACAAGCAGAAAAGTTCCAAATAGTTCAATATAGGAAGAATATACTGAAAAGAAAGAACGTATGCATGGAAAATGCATGAACATGTGACATGCAACAATAAAAACATCATGGGCTCAGCCCAATCCAAACCTAACAGCACACAACAGATTTGCACACATCTAAATGCATGACAATACAATGAGAATGCTAATGTGATGCAATGCATGTGGTTTTGAAGATCAAATCTATAAAACCAACCCAAAAAAAAATTTCATGAAAACCCCAACAATTTTGAAAACTCCCAAAAATTTTCAAAAACACAAAACCTAGGGTTTTAAAACATGAAATGCATGAAAATGAGAGATAAAACGCTTACCAAGTGATGAAGATTGAGAAGGAAACACTTGAGAAAGCCTTGGGAAAAAGGTTTGGAGAAAAGAGAAAGTTTTGAGAGAGAGAGCAAGTGATTCGAGCGAGAGAGATCAAGCAAAGTGAGAAGAAAATCGCGAAGAATCAACTTATACACCTTCAGTAATTCTCGACAGATGCAACTATCGAGGTATGTGTCGAGAAAAACACGTCGACAGATGAAGCTATCGAGGTCATGTATCGAGAAGGAAGAAACAAACATGAAGGAGCTTCAATCGATCCAGAAGCTATCGAGAAGCTATCGAGCAAACAAAAGGTTTCTCGATCGATCCAGCAGGTGTCGAGGTATCTATCGAGACTGCGATAAGAAAGAGTCTAAGAAGCTCGACAGATAGCTATGTGTCGAGAGGTATTGAGGAGGTGTCGAGATGCCTTTAAAAACAGTTTTTCAAAAGAAGAAAAACACAGACATGAATGCAATCATGCATGCAACTCAACCAAAGATCCAATCAACACATTAAGCTCTCAAAAACATCTCTCAACAAGAATTTTGATGCACATGTATCTCAAAACACGCACACACACACACTAAACAAGTCTAACCAATTTTATATTTCAAAAATAAGTCCAAACAGTTTAGAGAGCATACATTAACGCATGTAAACCTTGTGATGGTCAAATCACATTGTACCTACACATGTATCAAAAATAGCAAAGAGTATTGCGTGTTGTGTGTGAAAACATCGCAAGATTGCATAAGTGTCTCAATGTTATGACGATTTGAGATATGAGAAAATCACTTTAACTCACACACAATCATAACCGTTTGATGGGGACTATCACCTTCGAGGTACATCCTATAACTCCCACATCTCCTAGAAAACACGCTTGCAACCATTTTTGAAGCATTTTTGATCTTTTTGCTTTTTATATCTTTGCATATTTTCTTTTAACAAGCATATCATGCATGGGCATACAAGAGAAAGAAAAGAAATACCCAATTATGTTAAGCTTTTGACACTGCACTTTTGCTATGCCGAAGCATACAGATGTCATATTATGATTTGCGAGTAACAGTGGTGAGATGGTTATTTATGCCTTTCTCTTAGGATTTTCTAGTTCAACCCGTCAAAAAGAGTGATACGAGTGTTAAGAAGAAGAGATCACTTAACCTTACTCATCACAAACAAAGAGCTACAAAGCTCACTTGCTTAGTCGTGCATAAGAATGCTCATCTAAGCTACTAGTGATACAAAGTTTAGAAAACTCTGTTTCAATGGCCATTTTAAAAAGTTCACATGAACCAATGTACACAAACACACACTGTTTTTGTATTTTTCAATTTTTTTATTTTTATTTTTTTTATTTTGAAAACAAAACAAAATAAAAAACAAACAATCAAACAAAAACAGACAAACAATCATGAAAGCATGAAAGAAAGATACATATGCATGAGAACATGATAGAATGATGCAGATGCATGATAGCATGATTCCAAAAGTAGAGAAGAAATCAAGCAATGAGAGTCTTGCTTTAGATAGAAAAAATTAAAGCAAAGGACAAGGAGAAAAGACAATTAAGTCTTAGACTTCTTTCTCACCCACACAGCACGAGTCTTTGGCCGTGAAGATGAAAAGGCACGAGTCCTAATATGACTACTAAAGGACATAGAAGAATTACAATTCTCCTGAAATTGAGTTAAAAAGCTCAAGGCCTTTAATAACTCTCCAAACAAAGGTGTAGGTCCTTGAGAAGAAACCTGTGACCGTTTGGACAATTGCTTCTGAGGATACAACTTAAAGCAATTAGGACGAGTGTGTCCAGAAACACCACAATGGTGACAAACATGAGCAGTTTTAGAGCTACTCGGCTTCCTAGAAGGAGGTCTAACCTTAGAGGTAGACAAAGACCTCAACTTAGGACAATTTGGCCTAATATGACCAACAATATGACAATGATGACAAGTAGGGACAAAATCAGAATTTTTATTCAACCTAGGAGGAGTTTTAGACATAGATTTAGAAACTTTAGCATTAACATCAGATTGTTTACCTTTGTCTATCCTAGCAATATTAGCCTTTAACTCTTCATTATTCCTTTTGAATGAGGGAATATAAAAATCCTTTTCTTTTGAGTTAGGCTCAACAACAAGTTTGTCACTAGTTAATTTTTCAACTTCAGTTTTAAATTCAACTAGTTGCTCTTCCAAACTCTTAATTTTGTCCACCTGAGATGAAATTTGATTTTTAAAATTCTCATTCAAATTATTGGCTTCATCCAATTTTGCAATCAAATCATCTTTTTCAAGCTTGACCTTTTTAAAGTTAGCTTTTAATTTTGTAGAACACTCAAGAGATTTCATACAAAAATTATAAAGCTTGCAATAGGCATCATGAATATCATCATCATCATTCAACACAAGATCATGCAAATCAAAACAATCAAGAGTTTCCATGACAACAGGGTCAATGGATCACACATCAAAGATTAAACCCTAATCAGAGTGTGCCTGCTCTGATACCACTTGTCAGGCCACAAACGCGTTGACCCCTTGTGATAACTTAGATTAATTAATTAGCCCAGTTATTAATTAATCAACTTAACATGCAATATCACGTGGCAGCACAAACAAATCACCGAAACTAAGTTATGCAGCGAAAAATAAATAACACGGTGATTTGTTCACGAATGGAGAAAACCTTACGGCAAAAACCCCACCGGGTGATTTAAGGTCACCACTCCCAAAACTCCACTATTATCACAACAAGCAGTTACAAGCAAAGAATCCCAAGTACCTTACCAACCTACAGTTGAACTCTTACCCCAATACCCAATTGGACTTGTTCTGTAGTGACAGTTTCTCCTTTTCAATGCACGGCTCCCAAGTACGTGACTAACCAAATGCGCGGATCCCAATACGCAACTTCAAACACCAACTAGAGAGAGAGAGTTGTTGGCTGCAAAGTTCTTCAAATCATCAGAGATGAACTAGGGCACGAACTTTGTCTTTCAGATCACAAATTGCATGAACAAGAAGTTCTCAATGAATGTGCAACTTGCATCACTTTTACGGCCCTTAAAATAATCCTTTTATATGTCTAGGGTTAGGAGAAAAGAAGTCCCAAAGACACATTCACGGATTGGGCTTGAAACAGAACTGGAAATCTGTTTTCTTTAATTCTCGATAGATAGAGGTGTCGAGAGGTGTCGAGAAGCTGTCGAGGCTCGGGGCAAAACAGCTTCTTAAAGCTCGATAGATGTATGTGTCGAGGTAGGTGTCGAGCTTTAAAAACTTGCAGACTTTGATGACTTCAACACTAGATCTTGAAACACTGTTTCTTGAAGTGTTAAACACATCCTAAATCTACCCAATTACAAGTAAAGTGCGTTTTGTCTAAGGATAAGCCAATTACATAAAATAGCGACATATGTTCACAGACTTGAACTACATATGTCCTAACATTTTCCTTTTTATACTTAAGACAAAACATAAAACTCTACACATCAAATTGACTTAGGCTGAGTTGAAAAATTCTGCAAAAAAACATTCTGCACGAGCTTCGATCGATCGAGTCTAATTTTCGATCGATCAAGCCAGACAGATTTACATAGTAAATCGTGCAGAACACTCGATTCCAACTTTACATTAAAACATACTTTGAGCAAGTCTAAAACAAGACTAAACGTTTTGATAATGGTTTACCAACATTACAAAATAAAATTCTAATGCATTTAAACCTAAAGTCTTAGAACCTAACAAACCCGACAAGTGGTCCTCATATGATGGGGCTAATGAACGAAGAATATAGGCACTTCTAGTTCGTAGTATGTAATAGAGAAGGGCTATAACGCTATGGTGTGTAACAGAGTATAACAGTTAAACAACCAGTACACCAATATTATATTTAAGTGAAAGTTTAGGGGCACAACTTTGCCTACAACTCTAAAGTGGCAATAGTGAGTAGAAGAGAAAATGTGGTGAGTCCATGTGAAAATGATTGTTCACCATTCATAGTTGACTACTTCAAGCAGTGGTAAAAGTGGGGGTAAATCGAGTGGTTGTAGAAGAAAGTTATATTTATACATGTAATCCTTCCACTAGTGTATAAAATCTTACCTTTCTACTAAAAAAATTCTTAAAAAAAAAAAAATCTATTGGCAGAAGACTAGGAGGTGGATAACATACCAGTAACTTAAGAAGAGCTCAAAAGTCACAAAGGGCAGTACAAGTAAAGGAGAGCCTATTCTACAACTTGTTAAACCTTTTCTTCAAGCATGGGATCAATAAATTTTTTAGTGTTTCCAGATAAATTCCTGATTACAACTTCTAGTTCTAGTGGGTCTTACTTCACGATTACAATTTTGCCTATTTCTTTCCCTTATATTAATTATCAATTAACTAAAAAGACCCTAATTGTAAGATAAAGAAGCCGTGTCATGCCTTACTGTTTGCTTGAACTCTGCATGTCATCATGATGTTGTAAGACAAAGCCTACATTTACTGCACTGCCAAGCTTGGGCAACAACTAGCAATTAAAAAGCTTCAATGCAACTACATCAATCAATTTGAAAGTGACGCACATCGCATATATGGGATAGCCACATCAATTCACCTAGATGAAACAACATGATATCAATTTCCAAGTGACAAACAAGATGATTGAAAGTTTATAATTCCAAATTGTCAACAAGAAATACTTTAGGCCCTATTTTTCTTAATACAACAAACATATAAATGAAACTATTTCTTTAGATGAAAAAAGTTGCATTAGTTTAATTATTAAGTTTATTGGGTCTTTCCTTCACATATGTATTCAAATTTGAAATATAGCAGCTTAATAATATTCAAGGTCTATTAGACACAACAAGAAAACTATGCAAATGATTTCATCATCCTATTTACAATTGTAAGACGCCATGCTAGTGCTATAAAAATTAATTAAAAGAAGCAAAAGAAAAACTCTCTTAAATCTACCTTTGAAATGGTTGATGCAATGAGGGGAAAAAATCACATGGCTAGCCTGAGAGAAAACAACCTCTTTGGTAAAAAATGGCCCAAATTTTCTTCTTTCCTTCTAATTTTACAACACTTGAGTTGGAAAATTGTAGTAAATACCGAGAGAGCAACAAGAGTATTGATTTTACCATCAAACTTAAGTGAACAAAAATGATGACCTTACTATTTGTTGTACATATCTTCTCAGATCCTGGCAATGCCACAATCTCTCCTCACCAATAAGCTACAAAGTCCAATAATCGCATCCAGTATGGGGGGCAACTAGCAGAAATAAGAATCACAAATGACTAGACTCAAATGAAAGAATATGATACTAAATAATGAATTTTAAAAAATAAATATACCGCTACAAAAAAAAAAAACTATAAAAGGAAGAGAGATAGTGACTTCCAAAAACTTCAGAGAAAAAGGATATTATCAGCTATACAGACTCATCAAAGCTACTACTTTCACTGGGATTCCTCTTTTTCGCAATCAGTGTTACCTTGTCCTTGTGTGCTTAAATTTTCAATCCAATTTCCCAAACATGGAATGAATCTTTCAATTAAATTAGGAAGCTGTATCCTCTTTGGGTGTGGTACATCTACCTCATTAGAGGTACCTTCTCCATTGGTTCCATCATAGTCATCACGGCTTCACTTAGTTTTGGTATCTTCTACTAAACCTTCGAAATCATCCTCATAATGAGTGATGCTACAACTGCTGCTGTTGCTGCACCTGGGCATAGTTTGGTTTAGATCTTCAATGTCTTGCTTGAATATCAAACGGACCCCGCATTTCATAACCTCCAATCCTGGACCATCAGTTGTAAATTCAATCTCAATTTGCCTGAATATATCAACATCTGCTTGACTCAATTTTTCTTCCAGTAACTCATTGAATGATTGAATAATGGGATGGTAACTCTGAAATAAGTGGTACGATTCAACCTTACCAAATTCTTCTGAAAAACAAAAGCCGCGACTGCCCCCAAAATTAAATCTATCGCTTTCCAATGAACAATCAAGTGCATGCGTACCTCTATAACTTCTCCAATCAAACAAAGAATTAAGTTGGGGAAATGGATGATGTTGGTAGAGTACAAAAATAGCGCACACAGCAACTCCCTTCAATTTATTACACAAACTTGAAGGCATGTGCAGATTCATTGAAGCCCCTACGCTTTGATGGGTGTACCATTTCGGAATTTCTCTTCCAGGAATAGCGAACACAGAACTCACTTTCCTCTGAAACATACAAAACTACAAAGTCATGATATTTAGGAGAGAGAGAGAGAGAGAACAGCGAACAGATGACTTATTTTTGTCTGAAACATACAAAATTACAAAGTCATGATATTTAGGAGAGAGAGAGAGAGAGAGAGAGAGAGAGACCTGAGAATGAAAGTAATTTCTCAGCATTGCTAAACATATGTCAGGGTAGTCTTGATTGTCAATCAATTTGATACAATTGACAAGATGAATAAATGGATGAAAATTGGTGTCAAGTCTTAATGGTAATGTATCCAATGAGGTACAACCATCTGCATATATATATTGAATATTTAATGGAAGCTCTGGCAAAGATCGTAGATGTGTGCAACCACTTAGAAGAAGAGACTCCAAATTAGATAGTCGAGTGGCACTTTTAGGAAGGCCAACAAAAACATTTCCCCTAAGATCTAAATGGCTTAAACAGTGTAAACAACCAAGACTATCAGGGATTGCTTGAAGATTGCAATAACTTAGATTCAATTTAGTTAAAGACCATAAATTAGAAAAAGAACGCTCTAACATGCCCGTGGGATCTACTCTTCTTTTTCGCATTAAAGTAAAACTGAAGAGTTTATTTGATGACATAGATGATAAGCCTTCACATCCACAAAGAGATACTACTTTGAGATTTTTTAAGAGAACAATCGAAGAAGGTAATTTTGTTATAGCAGTTCCACTCACATCTAGCTCCTCCAAACCTTTGATATTCCTCAAATTCTCTGGCAGTTCATTAATTTTTGAGCAACCAGACAAAGTGAGAATTTTTAGAGACATCAAACAACAACAAACATTTGGAAGACTTGAAAGGTTTTTGCAGTCTCCTAAATCTAATTTAGTAAGGCCAGTTAAATGCTCCACGGACAACGGTAGTTCTTTTATGGCAGTCCCATTCAAATAAAGTTCCGACAAACTTGACATATTTCCCACAATCTCTGGAAACTTCTTTAGTCTTGAACAACCAGAAAGAATACAAATTTCAAGAGATTCCAAGCTGATCTTGGGTGGAAGGTTCTCAAGGCACTTGCAACCATTTAGATCCAATCGAATAAGACATTTGAGATTTCCAAGAGATGCATGAATCTTAGATAGTCTTATACAATGTGGAAGAATCAACTGCTTAAGCTTTGGGGCTCCACTAAGGTCAGGCATCTTAATCAAGTTTTGGGAGTCACTTAGGTCAATGAGTCTTAACTCATCTAAATTCTGTTATAAACCAAAAAAAATTATTAGATAAACTCAAGTATTAATGAAAAGGAAGAAAATACACATTTGCTTGAGTGAAAATCTTACCATAATTCCTTTCCATAGGTGTTTGATGTGGCTGCAATGCATTCTAAGTTCAACAAGTTTGTTTGGTTGAAAACTAGTTGGCATGGATTTTAAAGGATATCTGTACCATTCTATAAAGCGTAACTCATTAGAAAGATAACTAAGACCTTTTGGAAGTTGCACATTACAAATTTTAAGAAATCTCAAGTTAGTCATCTTTGTGAAGGCTTCAGCACTCAAGCTTTCCTCTTTTTGATTAGGTGTGTTTAGCTCTATGCCTTTAACTGCAGCCGTTCCCTAATAACCAAGAACAATAAATTAAGAATTATTAGCAAAACCTTGGAAGAATATGTAAAAATATATTCACTTCTCTACGTTTAGGTAAGAAATGTCAACTTACAGTATTATTCTTCAATGTATGAAGGACATCCTCACAATGCCACAACCTACTACGTCCACTAGGCTCATTAGGGGATTCACGAAAAACAATTTGTTGACCCATTTCTTGTAGCAAATCGTGCATGCACAAATCTCCATTTTTATTAATGGTTATGAGAGACATGTCCATAAGGACACCAATATTGTAGTCTGGATTATAACCAAAACTATTTAATATATCTCTTATGCAATCTTTATTCTTTTGTTTGAAGAAACATGCAATATCTAAAAATAATTCTTTCTGCATATTTGTTAGCCCATCAAAACTTATTTGAAGAACATCCAAAATTTCTTTACTAGGTTCTGCTTTTAGTTTATCTATGGCACTTTTCCATTCATCTATGCTTTTGTTAAACAACAAAGAACCTAAAGTGTTAAGAGCTAACGGAAGGCCCTTAGTGTAATTCACAAAATACCAAGACAAACCCACATAATTTTCTTTAGGATGGAGGTTTTTGAAAGCACTCAAACTGAAGAGTCTCAAAGCTTCATTGTCATTCAACTCCTTTGCAATAGATATGTAATCCACATCGCATCTTCTCAACAAATGGTTATTTCTACTTGTTATAATGATTCTACTCCCTGGACCAAACCAATTATGGTTCCCAACCAATGCTTTTAATTGATTTTCTCCATCAACATCATCAAGAACAATAAGAACCTTTTTACCACGCAGTCTATTCCCTATGATTTTGATCCCCTCATGAACATTCCCTAAATTTATTTCTCTTTCCATAAGGATGTTAGAAAGAAGTTGTTCTTGTAAAGAAACTAGATGTTGATTTTTAGTTTTTTCTCTTACATCAGCAATAAAGCTACTAGCTTCAAAGTTGCTTGAAATTCTTTCATAAATACTTAGTGCAAGAGTTGTTTTACCTATTCCACCCATCCCACAAATCCCTACAAAGCGAACACCATCTGACCCCTCATCTAAATATAAGTCCAACATTTCCCTCACACGAGATTCTATTCCAACAAGTTCATTGGAAATAGTACTTTGGAATACAAGATTCAATTCCCTAGATATCCTTTCAAGGATTTCTTGGATAACTATTGATTCGTGCCTGCAAAGAAGATAGCATAGCAATAATTTTGATGACTGTATAATATAGCATATATATAGGAGACAAAACATTCAAAATAGAAACTTAATTCGTTCAGTAACAAAAGGGTAATTCACAAGGTGTATAAGGGTTTGACTTGTTGGCACATCATAAAATCTAAATGAGAACCCATGTGTTTTCTTCTAACTCTTATAGTTTAATGAGTTGAGAATGTGCCTAATTTTAATAAGTAATTTGTTTTTCATTTCCTAGATTTTAATTTTCACACACCTTTTCTTTAATCTTCACAATAAGGAAAAAGATATAACCAAGGGACCTATTAAAGTATTTACTATATATTTTTACTTATGGCTTTTTTGCTTGTGCAAAACATTAGACTGATCATCAAAAAAATTCGGCAAGAAACGTAAATTTGTGAGACAACGATTGAGGCTAAAAAGACTAGGCATAGCCATCATTAGTCATAGTGATAACTGATCAGTGTTATAGTCATGGTTGGGGATGGTTGTTAATTGTTAAGTTTAGCCCATGACAAGAGAAGTTTAGAGCTTTATTGGTTTTGAAATCACACATAGTCCAAAAGAATAAGAAGGAGGTGCACTAATTTATATATGAGTTTTTATCAGGACATCTCCTTTTGTTTGAAGTATACAATGACTCTTATAAAAAATAAAAATAAAAAGTATACAATGGCGAGGGATAGTGAGTTTTAACTTCCACAATTTATGTAGTTAGTGAGTGCTGTGACAGTTTCTCATTAAATCAAAAGGAGATTCCAGTTAAAAATTTATTAGAGGTAAGCCAGAACTTTTATACATATATAATGTATCTATATCTATATATTACTAAAAACTGAAGTGTAGCGTTTAATACTGTTGCGCTCATGTTGAGCCACGTCAGCTTTCATGTTATTTGTAAAGTTGTGATTTACAACTATTTTGTGTTGATTTTAATTCCGTGCCAAATTTGATTGTAATTTTGTTCAATCTTTTTATACCCTGTACTTTATGTGGGATTTTACTGTAAGGGTTGTGTGATAGAGAGAGAGAGAGAGAGTGAAGACTCAAGCATTTGAAGGCAGAAGATTTCTCGCAGGTAGCTCGGGACTAAGCATTCCGCTAAGTGATGCATGTGCCCTACACATGACTAGAATGCGAAGAGTCATGATAGATTGTGGCAACTGGTTTTCACGAGTGTCTCGGAGGTAAGGCCTTCCAGCGAGATACCCGTGAAACAGTCTATTTTACTATTTTGTCCTATCTACTCCACTACATCCTCAAACACACTATATATACTATCATTACCCACATATTGAGTAAAGAGCTTTTCAGAAGAGAAAACCCTAGTCTCAACCCTTGAGAATGTGAGATTGTCATACCCACAATTCTACACACAATTCATTGTGGTTTTCCTCTACTCCTACCTCTCAATTTCTAAATCCTTGAAAGGTTGATAGCACAAACACTTACCACACCCATACTGAGTGTCCAATGAGTTCTGGTGTTGCTAGAAAGCATTGGAAGAAGCCAAGCTTGGGCAGATGCAATTGGGCGCATTGCGGGATCCGGAAAGCTAGACAAAACACGGTTCCGAGAAGTCTTGTTGGAGTAGGAGCTTGGAGGACTTAGGTGCATTGGGTAGACTAGGCTTGGAGGGTCTTTTACTATTCGTGTATCCTAACTTATTGTCTAGTGGATCGATTTACCACTTGGAGGGCGGCAGAGAGGTTTTTCACCGAGTTCTTCGGTTTCCTCTTCGATAACACATTGGCGTATTATCTTGAGTTTGCATCTCTCTTCCCTACTCTTTTAGCTTTCATTTTACTTCTGTGATTTGTTGAATATGACTTAGAGTAGTTTTATTATTTGTTCGCTCACATTTACTCTTGTTTCCGTACTTAGATAAGTTAGAGTAAAATCATCCAAGCCGTAATTTTTAATTTGGGGTCTAAACAAGCTCTTGTGTTTTAACACAAATCCAAGCTTTCATTATTATCTTTTTTCTTTCCATTTTATTATAATTATTTTTAGTATTTTTTTATTTCATATTTACACTTCTCCAACATTTCTTCCTCCCTTACCTTTTCATCTCCCAACTACTTCTTCAACCTTTAACCTTCCTTCACCTTCTCATCTCCCCACTATCTTCTATATTAATATCATTCTTCATCTTTTCCTTCATTTTCTTCTATTTTTGTCTCTTCTTATTCACACACTCTTACTATAAATTTGTCACTATCTCTTTCATTCTATGCATAGTTCTCCCTTACAGAAAAAAAGGTTCTCTCTCTCTCTCTCTCTCACACACAATTCTTGGATGGATTTTTATTTTTTATTTTTCTTGCATCTTCGCTTTAGGTTGATAATTTTTTATATTCTTTAATCTACTTTAGGTTAATGCGATTCGGTTTTTTTTTTTTTTTAATTGTTGTGTTTTTTTTCTCTCTCTTTGATTGTTAAATGTTATCTTATTGTGTTATAAAGGATTAAATATAGCATATAAAAATATAATATTATTCTACTACATAGCATGATTTGGATAATTTAATTTAGTAATTATTGTAATTTGGTACATGATTTTTATAGTGCTCAATTTAGATGTTAAACTATGAAACTTTAATCATTTTTGTTTATTTTTTAATCATTTGTGGTGGACAAAGTACTCTTAATAATTGTATTAGAAGTACTCTATAATGCCAATTATTTAGAGAAAAGTAAATGTTGGCTAAACAAAAATTATTGGATGAGAGACAAATTTTATCTTTCGCAATTTTACTTTAATTATTATTATTATTTTATAACAATGCATTTATAGAAATTTAATTCTTAGATTTTGCTAATAATTTTTTGATAATATGTTTTGGGTGGACGAAATTACAATTTCTACAAGAAAAATAACCTTAGTAGATTATATATAACAAATTGTTTTTCTAATTAATCCAATTAATCATAGTTAAGTTTTATTAATTCTTTTAGTTAATGCTGAAGTGTAGCGTTTAATGCTGCTGCGCTCACGTTGAGCCACGTTAGCATCCACGTCATTATCTTTTTTGTTTCCATTTTCTTATAATTATTTTTAATATATTTTTATTTCATATTTACATTTCTCCAACCTTTCTCTCTCCCTTACGTTTTCATCTCTCCATTATTTCTTTAGCCTTTCTCCTTCCCTCACCTTCTCAACTCCCCACTACCCTCTACATTAATATCATTCTTCGTCTTTCCCTTCATTTTCCTCTATTTTTGTCTCTTCTTATTTACACTCTCTTACTATAAATTTGTCACTATTTCTTTCATTCTATGCATAGTTTTCCCTTACAGAAAAATAATTCTCTCTCTATCTCTCTCTCTCTCTCTCACACACACACACAATTCTTGGATGGATTTTTGATTTTTATTTTTTATTTTTCTTGCATCTTCGCTTTAAGTTGATAATTTTTTATATTCTTTAATCTACTTTAGGTTAATGCGATTTAGTTATGTTTTTTTTTAATTGTTGTGTTTTTTTTTTTTTTTTTTCTCTCTTTGATTGTTAAATGTTATCCTATTGCATTATAAAGGATTAAATATAGCATATAAAAATATAATATTATTCAACTACATAGCATGATTTGGATAATTTAATTTGGTAGTTATTGTAATTTGATACATGATTTTTATAGTGCTCAATTTAGATGTTAAACTATGAGACTTTAATCATTTTTGTTTATTTTTTAATCCTTTATGGTGGACAAAGTGCTCGTAATAACTGTATTAGAAGTACTTTATAATGCCATTTATTTAGAGGAAAGCAAAGGTTGACTAAACAAAAATTATTGAATGAGAGACAAATTTTATCTTTCACAATTTTACTTTAATTATTATTATTATTATTTTATAACAATGCATATGTAGAAATTTAATTCTTAGATTTTGCTAATAACTGTTTATTTGATAATATGTTTTGGGTGGATGAAATTATAATTTCTACAAAGAAAATAACCTTAGTAGATTATAAACAACAAATTGTTTTTCTAATTGGTCCAATTAATCATAGTTAAGTTTTATTAATTCTTTTGGTTAATGCTGAAGTGTAGCGTTTAATGCTGTTGTGCTCATATTAAGCCCACGTTAGCATCTACGTCATTATCTCTTTTCTTTCCATTTTCTTATAATTATTTTTAATATTTTTATTTCATATTTACATTTCTCCAACCTTTCTTCCTCCCTTACTATTTCATCTTCCCACTACTTCTCTAACCTTTCTCCTTCCCTCACCTTCTCATCTCCCCACTACCCTTTACATTAATATTATTCTTCATCTTTCCCTTCATCTTCCTCTATTTTTATCTCTTCTTATTCATACTCTCTTACTATAAATTTGTCACTATCTCTTTCATTCAATGCATAGTTTTTCCTTACAAAAAAAATAATTCTCTCTCTCTCTCTCTCTCTCTCTCTCTCTCTCTCACACACACACACACACACACACACACACACACACACACACAATTTTTGGGTGGATTTTTATTTTTTATTTTTCTTGCATCTTCGCTTTAGATTGATAATTTTTTATATTCTTTAATCTACTTTAGGTTAATGTGACTCAGTTTTGTTTTTTTTAATTGTTGTGTGTTTTTTTTTTCCCTCTTTGATTGTCAAATATTATCCTATTGCGTTAAAAATGATTAAGGATGGCATATAAAAATATAATATTATTCTACTACATAGCATGATTTGGATAATTTAATTTGGTAGTTATTGTAATTTGATAGATTGATTTTTATAGTGCTCAATTTAGATGTTAAACTATGAGACTTACATCATTTTTGTTTATTTTTTAATCCTTTGTAGTGGACAAAGTACTCTTAATAATTGATTAGAAGTACTCTATAATGACATTTATTTAAAGAAAAGCAAATATTGGCTAAACAAGATTATTGGATGAGAGACAAATTTTGTCTTTCACAATTTTACTTTAATTATTATTATTATTATTTTATAACAATACATATATAGAAATTTAATTATTAGATATTGCTAATAATTGTTTATTTAATAATATGTTTTGGATTGACGAAATTACAATTTCTACAAAGAAAATAACCTTAGTAGATTATAAACAACAAATTGTTTTCCTAATTAGTCCAATTAATCATAGTTATGTTTTATTAATTTTTTTAGTTACTTTTTTCAGTGTTTTGGATTGTAAGCAGAAGAAATAAGTTTGAGAAAGTTTGTTTAAAACTAAAAGAATAATTTTCAAATTTTATATTCTTTTTAATGATTCACAAAATGTTATAAATAACATTTATTAAAAAAATAAATATTTTCGTTAACTTGCCTTTTGAATTTATAAGAAAAATTGTATTTTTTTTTCATTTTAGCAGGACAAAAATTATTAAATTTATTATTTATGATTGTTCCTATATTACATTTATGATTATTCTTATAATAAATAAAAATATAATTAAAAAATACATTACTTTTTATTAAATTAGTTTAAATTGAATAAAAAATTAATAAAACCACCATAAAAATAATTATCATACGTAACACGCAAGTTCGTGGCTAGTTATTTATAAAGGTAAAACGTAGTATTTATTGTTACTATGCTTTTATTGAGCCACCTCACCAGTAGCCACATCAGCTACATATTTCCAACTTTCTCTTTCTTATTTTTAATTCTTTTTCTTCTTATTAATTTCCAATTTATTGTTATACTTTCTCTAACATTTCCCCTCCCTTTTACCTTTTCATCTTTTCACTACTATCTACCTTAATATCACTCTTCCTCTATACATAGCTTGCCCACTCAAAAATGTTATTTCTCTCTCTCTCTCTCTCTCTCTCTCTCTCTCTCTCAATTTTTTTTCCATTTTTTGGTGGATTTTTTTTCTTGCATCTCTACTTTAGGTTGATTAATTTTTGTTTTCTTTGGAACTCTATTTTGGGTTGATGTGATTTAGTTTTGTGTTTTTAAGTTATTACCTATTTTCTTATTTTCTTTTATTTGATTTCATAGATATTATCCTATTGCATTATAAAGATAGTTTATACAAATATAATGTTAGTCTATTTTATAACATGGCTTAGATAATTTGGTATTTATTACTATATCTTTGAATTATACTCTGTTTCTTCTCATTTTATTTTCTATAAATTTGTTATCATCTCTCATGTTCTCTTGTGAAGAAAATAATTACTCTCTCTCTCTCTCTCTCTCTCTCTCTCTCTCTCTCTCTCTCTCTCTCTCTCTCTCTCTCTCTCTCCTTTCTCTCAATTTTTTATTCTTTCTTGTAACTTTAATTTAGGTTGACGAATCATTGTGCGTGCGTGCGTGTGTGTGTGTGTGTGTGTGTGTGTGTTTTTATATAACTCTATTTTGGGTTAATATGTTTTGGGGTTGTATTTTTGAGTTCCCCATCACAAGTAGTCTTTCTTCCTTTTATATCTTTGGTTTGATTTTTGTTTGAGTTAATACTTAGTTATTTTGGAAGTGAAAGTTTGAATTTATATCAAAACATAATATTGGATACACATTTGAATGTGCCTATCAATTATTTGAGTAATATTAAAAAGTAATTTTGTTATGAGTTATGATTATCATGGTAATCTCCTTTAAGAGAATGAGGAATTTAATCATTTATTTGAATCTTAAAAAGTTTAGTTGTAAAGGAAAAAAAAAAAAAAAACATAGACATTATAACATAATTTTAAAGAATATGGATCAGCTCATAGAGGAATAATATTAATTATACACACCAAAAATAATAGAATGATATATTGGTAGAGATAAAAAGACGAAAAATAATTTTAGAAATTGTTTAATTTTTAGAGAAAACAAATTATTTTCAACAAATTTTAGAAAACATAATAATACATTATATTACAATTACAAAATAATTATTTATTTTCACGCATCGCATGAATTTGCGACTAGTTATATTAAAAGAAGTAATCCTACGTTGAAACTAAAAGATGTAGGAAGGTGCGTTAGTCCCTATAAATTAATAGAGTGGTGATGCAACTTTGTTGAGTGTGTGTGTAATAGCTAGAAGCAAAGTTTTGCCTTGTGAAAGGAGTAAAAACTATTTGTTCATGTAATCATGTCTTACCCCTTAGATAAAGTCTAGCATGATAAATGGGACCTTTACCCCAAGCGTTTTGGAAAAAGTTGTAGAAAGTATATATGTTTAGTCATTGACAAATCGATTATATGCCTGAAGAAAGAGTTGTATCGCGGGCACTAACAAAAGTTTCTCTAATTTGATTGGGCTAGAAAAAGTAAGTAAAATTTGTCATGTTAATATATGGGAAAGTCGGCAAAGTTTTAGCGTAGAAAATTATGATTTTGATATTAGTATGAACAAAATTACTTTAAAAAAAGACAAATGTTACCTATCATGCACATGCCATCCAGATATATGACCCACATCTTTCAAAGCAGCTTTCCATGCTTGCACATCTTCTGTGTTAACTTTTGTATCTTCCTCATGTTTAGCAAAGGCTTTAGCAAGATTGCCACTCTGGTTTCTTACATCAGAGGGTTCCACATGATAAAAGATAGGAAAAACTGTCAATCTGGTCTTCTTCATGCATTCAACCATTTTTGCTAGTTCAATCAAGCACCACTTTGAAAAAGCATAGTTTATTGAGAGAACGATGATAGCATACTTGGACTCTTCTATTGCTTTCAAGAGCTCTACAGAAATATACTTTCCTCGCTCAAGTTTTTTATCATCTCGGAAAGTGATAATGCCCTTTTGTTTCAAAGCAGTATAAAGATGATCTGTGAAATTCATGCGGGTGTCAACACCGCAAAAACTGAGGAACACATCGTATTTCCATCTAGGACAAGAAGAAGAAGAAGATGATGAAGAAGTTGAAGAGGGGGAGGAGGAAGTTGCTTGAGTGGCCATGGAAGCAATTGGTAACTTATTAGCTTTCTAAGCGATATGTAGCAGAGAGTGTTGCAGACTTAGAGAATGGGAGCAACAGTAAGAGACTTTAAGTTTCTCTAGCAAGGCATTGGTTAATGATATATGCAATTGTTTCCCTGCTTTCCACGTCCCGAAAAAGTATTCCAAATGAGTAAACTTCCAGGTGACTAGCTATGAACTTATTTTTCTTGGTTGAAGACCAGCTATGAAGTTTCCCACTTGCTTTTGTTTTGTTTTGTCTATCAAGTTGGCCATTTTCACACCATAAAGTCTGGCTTTTTTTATTTATAAAATATAAAGTTGGCCATTAATTGTTGTTTAAGCCTGCAGGGCCATGCGGACATATGGTAAGGCAAAAGCAAAGTATGCAAAACGACATGGCAGGCATGTTATGTTTTATCGAAGCACTCAACTCAACCACTAATTAATTGTTTAAAAATCTCAACGGTTGAGATTTTTACATCTTCCTACACCATCATCTTTTCTTGAACAACTATTGTTCTATTTTATCAGTACTATTTTATTCTTTCAAAAATAATAGAATATATAGAATAATAGAAGTAGTAATGCAAATTTTTATAAAAAAAAAAAAAAAAAAGTAGCAACGTAGAAAAAAACAAAAACACCTTTAATAATGTAAAATGTTTTTTTATTTATTTATTTTGGAATGTGAATGCTTTTTTTATATATTTATTTATCACTTTTATTTTTCTTTCCAGGCCTTGCTATTGTCCTGACTAGACATGGTAAAACGGGTCAAAATTTTTTGACCCGACCCGATCCGACCCGAAAAATACTCGACCCGAACCCGATTTTTTTGACCCGAAACAAAAACGGATTGACCCGTGACCCGACCCGAGTTTTTTGTATTTTTTGCGGGTCAACCCGACCTGACCCGAACCCGAATCACTTTTTTAAAACTTTTTTTTTTTGGGTTAAAAAAAATTAAAATTAAGACAATAGTAGTTTAATTGTTTATTATGAACTTTAAAGAAACAATTGATACATTTACATATGCAAATTAATTGAAAGATAAAAGGTTGAGCATTCTGTAATGAGTAAAAAAATTTTAATATTAAATAACAAAGTACATGCCAAGATAATATGGTTACAGTAGAGTTAAAAATATAGATTTAAAATTGTAGACATGTGTGAGAAACATTTACAAGTGTAAAAATAGTGAAGCCAAAGTATCAAATTAGCATAAATTATGAATGCTTAGACTCATTTTTTAACAATTTATGTCCAAAATAAATGGCTTTTCAAAATAAACTATGATGTTTCTTAGAGTGTGTGTTGCTTAATAATGATATAATATTCATAAAAGAGACCATGTATAAATAAGTAAGCAATCCAATTTTAATGTATATCTCAAATTAAAATAGAGTGCCAACCACAATTGATAATAGAATATAAAATTAATTTTCAAGATTGTAAATTTCTTATATGTTTTTATTCTTTATCAAATGAGTTATCCAATAAGTCATTTGTAATATTGTTTTATATTTTGGAATGTTAATATTGTGTAGAAATAAAACATGTGTATTTGTTTTACTTATGTTTGTGTTATTTTGTTTTAAATAGCAATGTTAGGATTTGTATAATTTTGAAATTATTGAATAAGTATTAATAAGTTTAACTGTATTCATTCTTGATATAAGTGGTGAAGTCAAAATAATGCATTTTACATAAAATAATTTGTTGCATAACTTTTCAAATGACAAATACATGTTGTTTTATTTATAAAAAAATTTAAAAAAAAATAAAAAAAAATCATGTGAAAAATACGGGTCAATACGGGTCAACCCGACCCGACCCGCAACCCGATTGACCCGAACCCGTTTTTAACCAGCTTAAGATGACCCGTTTTTGACCCCTGACTCGTTTGACCCGTAACCCGATTGACCCGACCCGACCCGACCCCGTCCCGACCCGTCCGTTTTGCCATGTCTAGTCCTGACGGTGCGGGACAAGTTAAGTTAGTGACATTTCACATTTGTCATTGTTTTTTGGACTTTCAAACCCATCTAAATTTGATGCTTATTCACGTGGGGATCACCTGTGCAGACCTATTCTTTCTTCTTTATTTTATTCTTACTAACAAATTCAAACCAACTTTTGTAACTAGTTTCACATGGGCTCCATTTGTGCAAACTTCCATATTCACCGAAAAATACCTAGAAGCTATCCAAAATAAAATAAAAAGAAAATACCTGGAAGAGGAAGACGAGGGCCACTGTCACAATTGCACTCACTCAAAATTTCACAATTTATCAAAATGGTCTACCGTGAGTTGTGAAAAAAAGAGTGATAAGTTGATGTAAAAAAATGGTGAACAAGTTTCTACTCTATCGACCACTTAAACATATTGAAATATAAAATTGAATTTATAGTTATATTTATTTGAATGGATTACCTGTGAATACCAGTTTATTTCTAGGCTATTTTTACTAAATAATACTCTTTTAAAAAAAAAAAAAAATACTAAAGGATCAAGTTTGTTTGTAACCAATGACTACAACTCCTACTAAAAAAATAAACATGTTTATATATTTTAAAAATCTATTTGCTGGAGTGCCCGTTCTTTATATTCATAACATGCATGTTAAATTTCATGTTAATAAGATATTATTTATTATTCGATCTATAAATTTATTTTTAATGCATAATTTTAGATTACAAAAATTTGAAATTTAAATATTTAATTGATGATATAGCTATTGATCTTTATTCTTCTGAAAATTTTGCAAACATGAAGTATATAAGAAGAAAATATAATCCAACTGCTCATTATTGAAAATTCAGATCTAATAAAAGAATAATTAGTGGAGTTAAAACCTTTGGCAAATTTTGTCCTATAATAAAAAGGAAATGGTTAGTAAGATAAAACTATAAAGATGAAATGATATATGTACTTTTCTATTAATCAAGTGGCCATCCACCATGTAACCATAATTTCTTCAATACAATAATGCAATTATGCTATTATGCCAATAAGTGAGGCGATCTTAATAAGATAATACCTCAGTCATAGAAAAGAAAACAAATTGGATTATAGTAAATAGAATTTTACCTATTCATTGACGCAGTATTTCGATATCTTCTTATGCTTCACTGGAAGTGTAGGGCACATGCATATGGAAGTGAAGGGTATATGCATATGGAATCTTTTTTTTTTTTTTTTTCCAAAAAAATTGTATGAGTAACCTCTTCCTCACGTGGAAGATGAGTCAAAAGTTCATTTTCTATGACCTATCAATTAATTTTTTATTAGAGTTGGTGGGCATCCCACTATAAATTGTCACATAAAGTCTATCTTCTTTAGTTTATTATCAAACCAACTTTTAATTTTTTTCACAGAAAAATACTTCCATCTGTGCAAACCTGCATATGCACAAGAAAATAACTGGAACCTATCCAAAATAAAATAAACAAAAGGAAAACGGAAAATGCTAGGAAAACAAGAAGGTAAGGGCCACTCACACACTGAATCTAATACAAAATGCACTCACTCAATATCATAATTTATTAGAATTGAAAAATAATTTCACTTTGTAATACAAGTATAGGATACTTAATTAAACAATAATATCTTAATATCTTTACTTTTTTATAAAAAGTATTAAAAGTAATACAAATTTTATTAAAAAAAATTTATTAGTAGATGTAATAATAATGTGATTGGTACTAATTCATCAAAATAATAAATGATTATTTGAATATTTTTTTGTTATCGATAATATGTAAGATTACGCTTTACTCGTCTTTCCTTTTTCTGTCACTTTCTTTTTCTTGTGTTTTCTTTGACTATCAAACCCAACTTTAGCTGCTTTTTTCCCCATGTGGACTCCATCGTTGCAGGCCTCCATATACATAGGAAAACACCCGGAAGCTATCCAAAAAAAAAGGAAATGGAAAACACTCAATTTTATTTGAGGAACCACATCCTCATCTTTCATTTTTTATAGAGTTTGGAAACTCTAATGCTCTTTTGAGTCAGTTTGTAAGGACTCAGCTTCTTTAATATATGCGTTTGTTTACTTGAAAAATAAAAAATTGCACACTCAAATTCAAGGTTTATTAAAATAATTTATGTGAGTTGTAGAAGAAAAAAAAAATGATAAGTTCATATAAAAAGTTGTGAACATAAAGTCTCCACCCTACCATTTATAATCAACTACGTAAACATGTTATAAAATTGAGTATACAATCGAATGAATTCTTGGATTAATATGAATGAATTAGTTGTAAATTTTGATCCCTCCATCTAATTGTGCCGTTCAAAATACAAGTTATTTCAGGATGATAGAAAATAAATATAAAATGGATTTACATGTGAATTTTGGTCATTCAAATTGTAGCTATAATTTCTTCAATATAAGATTTTACAGTTGAATACAAATAAGTAATCTGCTTAGTCCTTATGATGAAGTCCCCCCCCCCCCCCCCCCCCTCTTTCATTGTAAAATTACACACGACCATTTCTAAAGACAATGGTGATTGCAATTGAGAGTAGATGCAATTATGCTGCAATGCCAATATGTGAAGGGGTTTTAATATGATAAGTATTGTGTAGAAAAGACAATATAATAAATTATATTAAGGAGAACTTAATTATATTCATTGAACAAAAATGACACACACACAAAGAGATATATGTTGTTGTATCCTAGGCCCTTCCATGTCCAGTACCTATATTTAAAATATTTGTCTTGTTACTTGATAATATTTTATCATAGTGGTATCTAATGTCCATGACACTAGTAGGAATATATAGGAATACATTATCTAGTGTTTCTATTCAAACATTGCTGTCCATGCTCTATGTATCCATTAAGTGCCAATTAAGTTCAAAATGTTGTTATAACACACTAAATTGAGCCATGGTGGAGACATTTGGAAAAAAGTATTTAATTAATCTACGTCAGTATTAGTTTTTTCTTAATTACTCTTTCATTTCTTTTACATGCTCTCTCTCTCTCTCTCCATTGTAAAATTGTTTTTCTCATTTCTCCTTTCTCACGTTAATCGTCCAAACAAGTTTTGAAATATTCACATGTGAGTACCGTAGTTGGTTAAGTAGTTAAGTTTCACATCGAATAATATGACAAGAATGAGTGATTAATATAATATAATTGGGCCTAAACTCATCGGTTTAAAATTTTAGGTTAAATGATGTCCTAATATATTATGTTATCTTACTGATCAATTGGAGTCTCCTCAACAATGAGCAACCTAAGAACCTATTAAATATATTGAAGTATGTGAAACGTGGGGACTCAAGATGCAACATTAATCAGCACTCACATGAACAAAAAGGTTTGCTGTGGCCCACAAAAGCTATATTCTTACTCTAATTGAGTGATTGTTTTGAAGTTAATAATTTATAGTACCATTTTTGTTATGACATTGTCTCAACATCCAATTGAGGGTTTGGAAAGTTAACTGAATTTCCTAGTTGAAGAAGGAAAAATTAAATTAATTATTTTTGGGTTGTCTTGGTGTGAAAGATAGGGCTATTCCTTGAAATGACATTTTTGCTTGGGAGGCAATGCAAGGCTAGAGACAACAAAATTTGGGTGTTGTTAACAAAAATATTTGTAAAGCTCAAAAATCAATGAGAATTTGTGAAACTTTGATTAATGTTGCAAAGTGAGCAAAAAAGAAAGAGAACTTGCGATTAATTATTTTTTTTTAGCTCTGAGACATACATAACGTTGATAAATTTTGAATTTTATAATTAATTTCACAGTTGTGAATTTTATTTGTAGTATTTCTTGTAATTTTTTCCCTTTTAAGGAGAAATGGTTTTTTCACATAAATTCTTGTGTTTGTGTGTGATTGATATTTTGTCTCGATAATTCCGGTAATTATATTGAGTAATTGATTAAATTTTGTCTCGATAATTTAATTGTAATTGATTAAAATTGTTAATTGATTGTCTTAATTTACACCAAATTAGTTTGGAACCCAATCGTTTTACAAAATAATATACTAAATCTGAAATTAGAAGTCTTTTCTTTTAAAAATTTTCTAAATAGCATAATTTTAGGAGAAATTTGCTTAACAACACCTCTTCTCTTCTCTTTTTATTTATTTATTTTTATTTTTATCTTTACTTACTTATTTGACGTCCACCACGGACCCTTCTCCAGTCTCCACCCTTAAACGAAAAGAAGAGAGTGGGATGAAGGTGCTATTGTGTGAAGAAAATGACAAATGCAACCATCAAACATATTAAAAAAATTTAGCGTTAACTTTCTGGTCTCGTCTGGGTGCTTCTCCTTACTCCTCAAGGCTCAAAGACTGAAAGATTGTTGCATTCTTGCATCCACACACACACACACAAAAGTCTAGCTATTTATTTTGTGTGTGTGTGTGTGTGTGTGTGTGTGTGTGTGTGGGGAATTGTAAATAATTCAAGAATTTTTTTATGAAACAAAACAATACAAAAACACTTGGAACACTAAGACTTCAGCTATTCCACTAAAAGGGCATCTACCCTAACATTAACTCCCTTCTCAAGATAAAAACAGCGTTGACTGTTGACATTATTCCAACCCAGTTATACAAAGTCTAACACAAAGACACAAGTCTTCAAACTGAACTACAACATCATACTGAATTTTCTGCTAATCAAACCCAATATCTTGTTTTTGCAAACAAACCAATCAGAAACCTAGAAACTAGCAAACTTTTAAGCAGAAGTCATGAAGGATGGAATGGAGTATACCCTTGTTAGAATGGAGAACTTGTTTAGTATAGAGTTGTTGCCACTTCATCCAAACATCATTCTAAACTTGACATCTTTTCTTACACTCTTTGATATATTTTCCTTTGTTTTGATTTCTCCTCCATGAACTCTTGAGTTACACAGAGACCATATTGATAGACAGTAGCCCAAACCACTCTGCATAAGGAACTTCTGAGGCTCATTCATTTGATACGGGCAAACCCACATGGGTGCCTATTTGGCCCAAGCGCATGGCCATTGCCGATAATAGGCATTTCTAAGATTACCAGAAATATTAGCAGTACAACATTTAATCATATTTTATATTGACACTCCTTCTACCCAAGTATCCTACGTACGGTCTGCCTACTTGGTTGAAATTCATCAACAAATGTTACAAAACCAAAGCCATCTGACAAGTTTTTCTTTCATCTTGAAGCAAAGTGCATCATAATATTAGTTTTCTAAGAAGCCAACAACCTATGGGAAAAACCCAAAAAGGATGTGATAAATGCTAATGTATAACAACTATATACAGCATACGCAATTACAGTAAAAAATAGATTTCCATGATATTAAATTAGCATTGTTAAACAACCGTGCAAAACATAGTAATTGCCTATGTAGAACAAGGTCAGGAAGTAGCACAATTCCCAACTATTGAAATTGGTTACACCACTCTTTGTTTCATAGTAAAGTACAGAATTCTAGTTATCTATAATATGTGGCCTGCAATACATGTGAAACAAGAATTCTTAATTGAAATATTAAAAGTAAGCAAGAGTGATAGTTTTATGCTATTTAATTTATGAATTACTTGAAAAGGAATAATGGAGACCTGTAATTCACTTTTATTAAAAAAATGTTACAATATAATTGGCACCTTAGACTTTAAAACATTAAATTCATCTAGCATTTTAGCAGCCTTGTGAATAACCAAATGCAAGTTGTATTAAAACTAGTTGTCTATTCAATGAGAAGCACATTCAAGAACACACCTGTCAGTATTTATAGCCTATCCATAGCCATGGTTTTGAAACCTTAGATTGTTCAACAAACTGTAAAAGGAAGAGGTTCAAAATTTTTTAGGTTCAATCGGGTTTTGATCAAGGGCGGACCATATTGATGTCATAAATAGTTTAATAATTAATTAATATGAAATTAAATAAAATAATTATGAAAATGTTAACAATCTTAACAAAAACAGCATTTAAAGATGTTAAAAGTATATCTTGATTAAAGATTAGATGATATTTCTCATAATTTACTATAAAGATTAAATAAATATCCTCTAATTATTTAAAATATTCAATTAAATTTGCAATACGCTAATATAATTAGCCAAAACTAATGCATTTAAAGTTTATTTCATTCATTCGTACCACACACAGTTGAAACTATAAGTTACAATACAACATATTATATTTATATACATTCAAAGCCCTCAAAAAAAAGAACGATTAATTTCCCAACGACAAATGTCTAAGGGAAATCAATCCAAATGAACAAGAAGGTTCAAATGCAAACCTGTATTAATCTAAAAAAATGCAAACCAAAGGTGGATTTACATACAAAATATTATGTTGTGTGTGGTTCTTCCACTATCTTTGTGAACATCCAGAACTACCATGTTTTAACACGTGGAAGAATCTTGATGTTAATTCGTATAGAAAGTGAATCACAGACCAGTATCTGACCTTTATTCCCAGCATTGATATTTGAGATCGTCCAACAAGCTTTTTACTTGATGTCTTATTTTGTGATTTTGTGTAATAAGTTGACAGAAAACAAGAGAGCACTTGGTTGTCAATTACAAACTGGAAAATACATAGCAAAGTTACCTTGTTGCCATGTATAGGGAAGAAACACATCACTTTCATTCAAAATGTATGCATGAGAGAGAGAAAATATGGCTCGTTTATTAATTAATATGGTCTTTCTAATCATGCTTATCAAAGAAAAAAAAATTATTTTCCTGCTTATCCTAGTTCAACAACAGGAATCTAAAATATGACGGCATTTATAGGCAACAGAGCAAGTCTCCACCATTATCACAGATCACATATTCAAAGTAATACTAAAAAGTGGAGACACAATTATGCAGAGCAAAGGGCCAAAAAAAAAAAAAAAAGGCTACTCTTTTCTAGATTACAGGTGCTACGCATATGGGTGGAAAATTAGCAGAAACTGTAGAGAGCCTAAAGTATTAGTATGTTCATCATTTGAAGGGACAGCTTAATAGTCAAAGAAAGGGAGTAGTTGCAGCTCTACTCTAAAAAATCATATTATAATTTACCGAGAGAGAGAGAGAGAGAGGGAAACAAGGCAAGCAACTTCCAAAAGGAAGTTCAGAAAAATCTACTATAAAATTATAAAGGGTTAATAGAAAGAATATTAAGAAACCCATATCAAATCCTATCCAAAGCTCAAAAAGAAAATCAAATGATAAACACTAAATAGCTCTTGACATATAAATTCTGGATTTCCATAAAGAAAACATAGAAGATGTCCAAATTTGATTAGAGTGGATAATATTTTTCTTACATAATTTGTAAACTATCTTGCAGATGTTATTAAGTCACATATAAATAAATATGGAATCTGTGAACTATTAGAAAAGAAGATATGAGGGTTTTGTCCACAGATCTACCAGACCTTACTGTCTTCCTTGAGACTTCTTTTGAAATTTTCATTCCATTATTTATTTATTCAATTTTAAATTAAAAAAGCCAAAAAAACAGAAAGGGACGAATTTAAAGAATACCTAGTTGGGCACTTCACAATTCCCATTATTTGAATCGTATTTATTAAAGGCAGAGAGAGAGAGAGAGAGAGAGAGCAGTCAATTTTTAACACGTTACAGATCACACTTATCAGTTATCACTGTGAACTATTAGAGAAGAAGATATGAGGGTTTTGTCCACAGATCAACCAGACCTTACTGTCTTCCTTGAGACTTTTTTCAAAATTTTCAAATTATTATTTATTTACTCAATTTTAAATTAAAAAAGCCAAATAAAAAAACTGAAAGGGACGAATTTAAAGAATACCTAGTTGGGCACTTCACAATTCTCATTATTTGATTCGTATTTATTAAAGGCAGAGAGAGAGAGAGAGAGAGAGAGAGAGCAGTCAATTTTTAACACGTTACGGATCACACTTATCAGTTATCACAGTTCACTGAACAAATTGCAAATGAACAACTAATCAAGCCATTCTATATGCCATATCTTGCCACAAGTATTTTCCAACCAGTAACAACAATAACACAAGAATTCTTATAATTCTTAAAAGGCAATAGAAGAATATTTAATGGAACAATAAGTTAACGGCCTTTTGTACATTGTAAGCATATACCTTCATAGATGATTGTAAAGATTAAAAAAAAAAAAAATTTCCCATTGCTATCAAGATATGAATTACAGGTTTCTCTATTTAGAATTCAATCCCCATTTAATTTCCAACATTGAAGACCCATTGTGATTATGTAACCTTGGATTTAACAGTTTTAACTTGAAAATGCATAATTATGTACACAATACAAACACTGAATTTCCAACAACTACATTTCAACCTAAAAGACAAACTTTAAACCCAAACACATATTCTTCAACCACAATCAGAAGCAGAGAGTCATTAATATAGCAGAGAGTCATTAATCACAACCTTCTTCTCCATCTCTCAAAACCACTCAGGTACAATAAATTCACAACCTAAAATTCAAGAAAGCTCTCAGCCTACTCCCACTTCTACTCAATCTCCATCTCTCACAACCACTCAGGTACAACCAACTGGTTCTACAAATTCACAACCTAAAATTCAAGAAAGCTCTCAGCCTACTCTCACTTCTACTCAGTCTCCATCTCTCATAACCACTCAGGTACAACCAACAGGCCCAACGAATTCACAACCTACAGTTCAAGAAACCTCTCAGCCTACTCCCACTTCTACTCAAACCCCATCATCTGTATCTGAGCAAGAACCAAAGCCAGTAGTTGTGTCTCAGCCACCATCACAAGAACCTCAACCAAAGGCATAACCTTAACCTATACATACCCCGTTTAATGCAATAAAAAAAACCATCAAACAATGCAAACTGCAATTCACACTTCAATCTTCTTCCATGGTTTCCAAAAGGTGATCAAAAACCACAATCATAACCCCATCCCTTCAAATCTTTAGTTATATACTGTACCACTTAATGGGCCCTGCTAGCCCATCTTTTGCTTCTCTCTCATAGAATTCACTTTCTCAAGCCTCCAAACATCATGGAGCCTAGCTATGAAGCTATCAGCCTTGATGTTCACATCAGGGCTGGGGCAGAACATGGACCCACCAACACCAACACCAATACCAGCACCAACAACAACACCATCATGAAATTCAACCCCATAGCCCTCATGACACTAACACAAGAATTCTTATAATTCATAAATTCCTTATGCACAAAGAAACATGAAGCTAGATTAGCTAATTCACAAAATAAATGCCAAAATTCTATTAACCAAAAAGTGATTTTATTTGTTGCAATGAAGTTTTCAAGAGAAAAAGACATAATTAATTGTAAATCTTAATTTGCTTTAAATTTTTTTTAAAGAAAAAAGTCAGAGAACTGAAAATTTGCTTCAACAAGGAATTGAAAATTTGATACCAAATTTGCCGGTCAATGCAATGACTTCAAGTATGCCTTCGACCTATTCAATTCTGTGCCTCTACAATCTCAATTGTAAACAATACACCAAATATAAGCACATAAACAAACAGAGTATGAACATCAAATAGAAAGGTTTTCTTTGTGCATTTTAAATAAGAAAAGCAAAGTAATTGCCGGGAGAGAGAGAGAGAGGCTGTGATGTATCGTAGAAATTGTACGCTCTATAAAACTTTGATTATAAAGTTCCTGGAGTTCCTATTTTCAACATTTACAAACCATTACTGACCAATTTAAAACTTTTTCAACATTTACAAACCATTAATTTACTTTGTCCACGTTGATCAAGCCGTTGATATAACTTTTTCCTATCTAATTTTTTTGACCCCCTTTTTATCACAGAGCTGAGGAAAAAACTGATAATTTTTTTTTAAAACGCTTATTTCAACAGTTATGCTAACTGTGGAAATAAGCATGCTAATTTCCTTGCTTTTACCCCCACAGTTGTGTACAACTGTAGAAAATTAAAGTTTTATTAACATTTTTTGGTGATCGGACAAAAATATGTTGAAAAAACTCAAGTTGTTTGTAGTGCAAGTAGCCAATAGCATATGGGCAAAACTCGAAAAGGATATAATACTAATATACTATTACATAACAATAATATACAGCATTTGCAATTATAATATAAAATCGATTTCCATGATGTGCAAATAGAAACATTTAAAATGCATGCAATCAATTAGTACCACGAAAAGTTATTACCTTGCGATATGCACCCCTGGATGAATTTGGCAGAATATCTCATCTCTTTCCCGCATTATCAACTCTTGCTTCAATTGCAAAGCCATTCCGCCATAGATCGTCGTATATCGCCAACCAACGAAACCATTCCGCCCAAATTTTAAAGTTCTGCCGGTAAGCTTTAAAATTTGAATCGATTTTGGGGTCTGAGTCGTGATAGATAGAGAAAGTGAGACAGAGAAGATCAATCAAGAGAGAGAGAGAAAGCGATAGAGCTTTCTGCCATGGACAGAGCAAGCGGGAGAGAGAGAAAGAGAGAGAATGGAGAGAATGTTCTAGATCAAAAAAGATTGGTCCATTTAGCTTTAAACCCAAACAACCAAGCCCGAATAGACATAAGCCAGCAACCCAACCTATCACAATAAAGCCCAGATTGAAATTTAACCCAACTCAAGCCAAGCCCACAACAAAAATATACCAACAGCCTAACCCAAAACTAATTCTACTATATAAAATTCCGAAACCCAATATCAGAATTGCCTAACTACTGCTACTACTACTGCTAATAATAATAATAATAATAATAATAATAATAATAATAATAATAATAATAATAAACCCCATGACCACATAAATAATTTGAAAATTACTCCAAAACTCCTTGACATCACATAAATATTTAATTTTAGATATGTTTTAAAGCAATTTTTTTGTTGTTACATAATTTTTAAACCTAGAACAAACATAGATTATGTCTAAAAATATTTAAATTATGCATAAAAATAAATATTAAGTAATTAATCAATAGTCGTACCTCAAATGTGTCGTACCCTAATGTTTCAAGAATTGTCGTACCCTGTGCTTGTACTCATACTCTAGTCTATGCAACTTAGTCGTCCTCCTCCTCCTCCTTCTACATTGCTTTTGCTGAGCACCGACAACTTGGTTGTGTTGATCATTAAACTAGTTGGATCCCACATAAAGTAAACTTGTGGCCTTCAATTTCAATGCCACCAGGGAAGATCAAAAGGTATAGAGAAGCTAAGTATCATCTATAAATGTATGGGATAGTTAAGGTTTAGAAATGGGTTTTCAAGGAAAGTGGGTTTAGATTGGTATACTATCCATATATTGGTTGTCATTATTGTAACAACAACGGACATTTTTGTGTTAGAGGTTTAGATGATGAGAGTGTAAAGAGAATAACACAATATTTACATGAAAAACCCTTCTGCATAAGCAATAAGAGTGAAAAACCACAGGTGAGGCAGGGAATCCTCTACCTTTAGCCACTAGTATTATTGATATTGGAAAAAGGTGAAAAATGAACAATATCTCACAGTGGTGAATTGTGCTCTTTATGGAGGTCAATCCCTCTCCCCTTTGTAAGCCAAGGGAAGAGGTGGACCCTTGACAAATGGTGAATCCTTATTGACTGTGAATACAATACAAAACATTTTCTAAAAGGACAAAACTTATGTATAGTACTTTAGGTGCTGTTTTTTAGGTTTCTCTCTTAAGATTCAACCATGTGGCTACTTAACTTAAAAATACACTAGATTCCCATGAGAAAAAATTCACTTGGCAGAATCTTAAAATGAGAACTTAAGAAACAGTATCTAAGTATTGTACCTAAGTCTTGCTCTTTCTAAAATAAGGGGAAATGTGAAAATAACCCTTAACATCCCCAAAATGACAAAAGGGATGCACAATCATCCATCAAGCAATAGTTTCGCTAGAACTTCTTGATGTTACCCAGCATTTTAAACAGCACGCCTAGAAACCACTTCAGCATGTGCCATTCCCCACTTATCCTTTAGTCCATGACTACAAAAAGAAAAGGGAATTGTACCCTTTGTATAAGCTCAGAACTCTGGCATAATTCCCCCCAAAACAAGGAAGAAAATACACTGAATCTGATATAAAGGACAACCTCTATTAGCCACTACAATTATAATTATATATATATATATATATATATATATATATCTGTTGTGTGTGTGTGTAGCCACAAGTGATGTACTAAAATGAATTATCAGATACAATTGGAAAAGGGTTGCTCCTCAGACCATTTTGGTAATGGTCTATATTCTCAACTAAACACTAGAACATGTGAACTGTATCTAGAAATAATAAACATATGAAATTCCCTAAGTTGTGTCTATACTCCTAATTTTGCTTTTGTTAGGAAATCCATGTTCTAAATGTCAAACCAAATAATATCCTCAAAATTTTTGAATTTTCATACAGAAGAAGTAAAAGCAACAGTTTTATGAGATGAAAAAAATGTAGTGCCTTTGACACTAGAAAGCAAGAGAAAAAAATAATTAAGAGTTCCAAAGGATTAATTACTGGAGCTGTTAGAGGAAAATCAATCTTGTTGATGCTAAGCACGGAAGAAGACATTTGGATTAAAAAATATCCTGCAAGTCTTTTTTTTTGGCATTCCAATCAGAGATAAATCTTTTCAACAATTTGAATCTATTGTGAACAATAAAGAAACTGTATCATTTTTGATAAAATCTCTTTGAACTTGGCTGAAGAATATAGTATAAAGGCAAAATTGATAAAGTGGTGGATGTATATCAACAACCAAATTCTGCCAGCAATTTAGCTGGATATGGATATGTTGGATGGAACCATCTCCAAGGACTCTACTGGTTACCAAGCTTCATCTATACACTCCTTAGAGGTTGTAGTATGCAACTGAGATGTTAGCTTGCCTGTCTCTTCCATTACCTCATTATAATATTAGCAACTTGCTTTCCTACCCTGATATTTCAACACCTTAGCTGTGACAAAACCAGCAAAGATAAAGGAAATCTATGCACATCGGCTCCACTAGTAGTCACCACATAAGCTGATCGTGATGAAATCACTTCACATCTCTCACAACAATCTCTCTACTAACAATTTTCGTAATGAACTTGGTTGCTTCATGGCAATTCCCACACACCCTAAGGTTCTTTATGATCAGTAATCTGGTTCCAGGCCCTGTGTTTAAGAGACCAAAAGCAATAGCAAGCTGGAAGGCACGATATTTTGGAGCGGAACTTAAATCACTTAAGCAAAACTAAATTTTGCTAGAGAAAATTTAAATCTTGATCAAGTGAGATTTTGAAATTTTCAACTTAATTTATATTAAAATACTCTATTCTTCTAGTTACAACCATATATAACTTCAATGTGGTAAAGAGTAGGAAATACTTGTCCCAAGATAGATTATAGTATTGTACAACTCTTTCTAGTGATTACATAATTAGCATGCATTTGACGACAAATAGAAGATAAATACAAACTACATCACACTAAATTTATCATGGTCCATCCCAACAGATTTGATTACAAGGAAAGAAAATAAGCTCTATCAAACCTTTAGAAATTTCCAAGCAATTTCCAAGAAGAAAAAAAACCTACATGCCACGTCAAACCTTGTTCACAAGAAAGTCACCATTAAAACAAAAGGTAATACCATAAATTATTACCTTCCAAGTAACTGCTCAATTATACTAGGAATATAGCTTCTTATGTAACACATCAAATCTTGTTAACACGAAAGACACCATCAAAAGGAGTCCATTAGCGCTAGGAAATTATTATGAGAGTCGGATATGCGAGTTAAGTTGTCCAAGGAATTTTCTTAAACTTCATAGAGCATAGTTGCATCCTATAAAATAAACTTGCTGGCACAAGGTTCAAGAGAAACTTGCTGACTAGCAAGCAAGTCTCCTACCTGTAGGAGAAACTTCATTCAATCCTCTTCGGGGCTTATCGCTGATTATGTCATGCAAGGGGCTTTGCTTCCTAGTATGGTCTACCAGAAAATTGATTGTGTCAAAAGGAACTTTCTTTAGGGTTCCATTCCTGAAAAACAGAAAATGCATCTTGTCAACTGGGACACTGTTATTTTACCAAAAGAGCATGCTGGGTTGGGTATACATGAAACAAAGCCTCAGAATCTCACTCTTATCACGAAACTTAACTGGAGGTTGTTGTCTAAAAATTCCTCCCCTCGGGCTCAAGTGCTAAAAGCCGAGTAACTAACTAATAATGGTAATAGAAACCCATGGACATCGAAAGGCTCTTGTTCACGTACTTGGGCTGCATGCAAGGCAGCGAAACCTCTCCTGGATTGTGGGTTAAGGAAAGTAATCACGACAGGTGCCAAAACCTTTCTATGGTATGACAACTGGACCGTTAACGGCACTTTAAGGTCCCAATTTATTGGACCTCTCAACTCTAGAGAGAAGAACCAATTGGTCAGTCAAATTATTGATATCTACGGTAATTGGAACTTTCGGCTCTCTTTTGATCTTCTGGATAACATTCTTAAGCTCATCCAAGCTATCCCCACCAACATAGCTTCTCATGAGGATGACCTGTTTGCCTGGGCCTTCACTAATGAGGGTAACTACTCCCTTCAGACTGCCTACAATGCAGCTAAAGGTTTAAATGTCTTGAACCCTACCACTTCTCCTCTCTCTTGGATCTGGAAGCTTAAGGTTCCCCCAATATTTATTCTCTTTATCTAGCTTTGCCATTATAATAGCATACCTGTTGAAGAAGTTTTGGGTTCAAGGGGTTTAAACTTGGATCAACGATGTTCCATATGTAGATCACATCCCGAATCCATGAATCATTTGTTCAGATAATGCCCCTACTCAGTTAGTTTTTGGAATCAACTTGCCCCTCCCTCAGGGCTTTACACTTCTTTTGGCCCTCCCTTCTTGGAATGTCTTCATGCTAGCTGCACTTCCAGCCATGTTTCTCGGCACCACTACATCCCCTGGTCCCTCCTGTTTCTCTTTGGTCTTTGGTCTCTTTGGACTAATAGGAATTGTGTCACTTACCAAGCTAAGCAACCAAACCCGCTTATTTTGAAGGAATGTGCTGCCAAAGCCTTTGAATATCAGTTTCTCACAGCTCCAGCCCAAAACCCACACCCAAGAGTTCGGATCAACACCAAATGGACCAAGCCAGATTTGGGTTGGTTAAAGCTAAATACTAATGCTTCCATCATCAATGGTCATGCGGGTGTTGGAGGTTTAATCCGCGATTCAAATGGGAATTGGGTTCAAGGATTCTCAAAATCAATTGGCACTAGCTCAGTCTTAATGGCTGAGCTATGGGCCTTGCGCGACGGGATTCGCATGGTAAAAAACCTTAATATTCAAAGTCTTCTAATTAATATGGACTGCTCTAAAGTAGTCAATCTCATAACTTCTCATTCCTCCACTAATAGACTAACCCAGCCTTTGGTGGATGAATGCAGGGACATACTCCAAGCTTTCCATCAGGCCCGTCTCCACCCCTGCTACAAGGAGTCCAAAAAGCTGCTAATTCTTTGGCTAAGATTGGTAGCTTGCAACAAGAGGCTTTTGTTTATTATGCAACACCTCCTCTACCTATTTTGGATGTTTTAGCTTTTGACATTGCTGTAGGAAGCGCTCCTTATGTAATCCCTGTAATTGATTCCCACTCTCTTTGTAATATCCCTTTTTAACCCAAAAAAAAACTTGATTCCCACTCTCTTTCGAAGTAGTTTAATTAATATCAAGACTCTTTTTAACCCAAAAAAAAGACTTGCCTTTATTTGACGTCCACTACGAACCATTCCCCTCGCCACCCTTAAAAGAAGAGAAGAAATGGAAACTCGGCCTATCAATAAAATACGAAGTGGGATCACAATGACAAATGCAACCATCAAGCACATTAATAAATTATAGTGTAAAGTGTCTGATTTGGGTGCTTCACTTTACTCCTCAAGACCACTTGCATCCACAATGAAAAAAAAAAAAAACTTTTCCCCTTTGTGTTTTGGGTAGTTTACCATTTCCTCCCTTATTTTTGAAACTAATAAATTCCCCTTTCGGTGTTAAGGAAATGAAAAAATACCCCAACTCCATTACTTTTTCTATTAACATAACAATGAAATCAAAATGATTACAAATGAATTCTCAATTTTTTTTTATTCTTCCTTGTGGTGTACAACTAATAATTTCTTAAAAAAATTCCACTGGATTTAATTAAAAAAATTAACAAATTGGAGGTACTTGTTCATCCTCCAAACGTAGAAAGGGGAATTGTAATCTTTACCAAACATAAAGGGAGAAAGTATTTTATTGATTAAATAATTGTTAAAAAAACATTTACAGACTTAGTGACCTATTTAAAGGGTTCGTAAAGCTTGATGAACCAAAAATAACATTATAAAATAAATTATAATTAATATCTAACCATAATAGGAACCTAATTTGAGCTTAAAAGCATTAAAAGCACTAAAAAAAGGAAATAACACCCCTCAAGTTGACCTAAAAGGCATCAAACCCCTCCACTTGATTATAAAAAAAACTCGTCCTCGAGTTGATAATCAACATCTAAAATCTTTCATGCCAAGCAAATAAATACTTGGAATATTTAAGTCCCTTGTTCTTCTTTCTAAACTTGGAACTCATCAATTAAGGAAACAAATTAACTTGAGGTTCCCTTTCCTTAGCCTTCATGAAATTGACAATATTTACCAAATAAGAGTCAATGACCACATCAAATCTTTTCACCCCAATAAAATCAACAAACTTCGGTGTATCACTTACTACAACAATAACATGAAATTTGGATTTGCAATCACCTAATTTGGTTTCATCAAGATCTTGGACAATGCTCTTTTTAATTTCTTCTTCAATGGTCTCTGCCATCTCGACTTCAAGATCTTTTTTTGTAACAAGATTTTCATTCATCTCCTCCACAATCTTGATTTTAAGAACTTCTTTTTTGACTTCTACATAATCTTCAAGAAAAGTATTTTCTTCAACATGCAATTTCTCCCTTAATGGGGGAATATATGGTTCTTAATAATTCAAGTATGAACTTCTTGGCCAATAATCTTGCTTTGTATATGACAAAAGTTCATCACAATCTAAAGGATAAAATTTGATAGCAAGCATCTTTTTCACCCATGGCCATTAATGAATTTTGTCTTTACCTCGTCTAATTCCATCATACTGTATTCGTTCCCACCAACATCCACTAAGTTTATACAAAACAATTCTAACTTCTCTCCTATCAGAAATATTCTCATAGTCAAATAAATCCCCTAAATCAATTAACCAATCAAGAAAATCTTATATATATATATATATATATATATATATAACCCTTAAAACTTGCAATTCTTTTATAAGGACTATATGAAATTTGCTTACCAATAGGTTGCCCGTGAGTTATGTCCCTATTGTAGTTATCTTTATTGTTTCCATTCTCCAAAAATGCTATCCTAGCAAAAATATTTGTAGGTGGTTGTTGTATGCCATGTAATACTTGCTATGTTTTTTGTCATCGAAACTGCTACCGTCTTATACGTTAGCCATTGTACCAAGAAAAGTTAAGGCTCTAATATCAACTAATACAGGTGCGGAAGTGACAAGAAGAAAAACATGTCTACTTCTAGAAAATAAGAAACAAAACACGTTTGCTTTTGAAAAATAATTCAAATCCACGAGAGTTCTTTGAATCCACAAGGAGAGATAGTCTAGAATCCACTAGAGAAAATCGAGAGACAAACAAGAAAATATATTACTATAAAATAAATCTTAATTAATACCTAACCATAATAGAAACCTAATTTGACCTAAAAAGCATTAAAAGCACCTAAAAACAAGGAAATAATAACCCTAAACTTAAAATAACGAAAATTCCATAAAAATATAATAAATTAATAAATTACAAAAATTAAATTTTAGATTCTGTCCTACATCAAATATAGAATATGCAACTACAGTACAAAATGAGTTTCCATGATGTGCAAATGGCAACTTAAAAAAGCCATGCTGCTAATTACAATTAGTGGCAAGAAAAGCCTTTGAGCTATTACTAATTTTCAATTTACATCCCAGGATGAATTAAGCAAAATGTTTCATCTGTTTCGAATTGGTGCTACCTATAAGCGTTCATCAGGTGTTCATTTTCCCTCTTGTAGTCATATCTCAACATCTTGATTTCAGCCATTACTAGTGTTGTGCAATATTGAATCTATATAGATAAGGTGGTAATAGTATTGCTTTGAAAGCAAGCCCATTATAAAACCTTAAACATGCCCAAGCTGGTTTAACAACACATCTTATTAGGTGGTGCAAGGCCATGGTTGAAGCATTTATAAAAACGTTGTCAAGAAAAACGATGCAGTAATATCTTAATCAGCTAACCATCCACACATTATCAATTAAACTAGATAAAAATCAGCTACTTTTATCTTGGGAAGATACAAGACCAAAACATAGTCAAACTGACTGAAATGCAGCCGCACATTATCTAGCTTAAATTGGAATACATCCTATGAAGTATGAAAAACCTCTTTCCTCACTTAGCAGGTGAACTCATCAAAGGCTTAACAGCACAGTCATCGGCAGAAGCAAAACCAACCTCCATTTCTGCACAGTCATCAACAAGTCCTCTTTACGTCCAGAAGATAATGGTCAATTCACTGGCATCTGACCAATCACATGAGCATGATCTGAAGGAGAGGCAGTGTCAACAGCAATCTGCAACCCCCACCCCCCCCCCCCCCCCAAAAAAAAACAATAGACAGCTTAAGAGCCAATATTTTAGCATAACATTGTAAATATTTTCTAATTTACAACATGGACATCAATAATGACAGCAAGAAAACTATTTGATGTCCTGTAAAATGGAGCACCAAACCAGAAAACACAAAGGTGCTTGGGAAATTAATTGTAGTTATAATATATATATATATATATATATATATATATATATGCAACAAAGTTTCTTTGGCTTTTTCATTGATGCAGAAGCATCAAAAGGTCTGATTTCAATTACAGCAGTAGCAACAATAATCCAGCAGGATGGTTAGTTCAGCAGTACATTCAGTCAGCCAGCAGCCTAGCCTAATGAAACTAGTAATTTGCAGAAGCCAACTAATGATCACTTAAAGAGATTAATTGAGTGTCTGAGTTTGCCAATTCATATGGAAGCAGTTGGAAGGAGCTTGGAGGGCTGGAAGTCTCAGCTGTAACAGTCAAGTTAGAGGCAAGTTATTTAGGCTTGTAACCAAACAGTAGGCTAAAGGTTGCTAGAGAAAAGTAAACATTGAGAACTTTTTGTAATATGTTAGTTAGGATGTTAAGTGGTTATTTAGTCTAGTTCAACAGTAGATAAGATCAGATCAGGTTGATTTTTTGGTTGCACTCTGATACAGCCTGTATAAATAGGCATTTAACCTTCTGTTGTAATCAGTTAGTTTTGAAGTTAATGAAATATGTAGCCTTGAGTGCTATTTGAGAGAACTAGGTGTTTTTTGCATAGGTGCTATCCACCTATAAGCTTCTCTAATCAACTTGCATCCTAATTAATCAACCAAGCCAAAATAGCCACCCTACTTATCATTCATTTACTGAAGTATGTTCAATAAACCATGAAAAAACCAAAACATTAAAAATATTAAGAACAGTAGTTTTACTAGCATCAAGGCTAGTATAAGGCTTCTCATTATATATATTTTTTTACTTACTAGAAAAAATCATTGTTTAAGGTTAAGAAAATTAAGGAATAATAAGGGCCCATTTAAACCTTGAGTATATATGTCCACAGACATATAGAGAACAGTACAAATCATGCACATGAGATCAATCAATCCAAATTGGGATATTGTGCCATAAAATGTCTCCGGACACTATCCCACAGATCGTATACACAGGCAGTATGCTTCTCTCACACAGACCATATACAAAAATGGTATGCTTCTCTCATTTGTTACTTCTTGTGACCACTCAAAATGAAGTGAAGTGCTAGTAATCATGTATTCTAAATTCATTTTCTTTTATGTCCATGCAAATCTAATTCAACTATAACCACAAATAACAATGATCTCAAACCTATTTTAAGTTTTCAATGTTTATCCAAAAGAATAGAAAAATATATAAATATAGGCAATATTAATCTATCTAGTTTGGTTACCCATTTTGCAATAAAATTTCCCATTCTATTAAACTTCTTATCTTAGATAACCAACATCCATATCCTACCAATGATTAATCGATAAGGCAGAGTGCTGGAGTCTATGATCTAAAATCAAATTGTGATGTCCATAACAGAAGAGCACACATATAAGATCTAATCAAAACAGAAAATAACAGATCATGTAGGACAGTTTTCAACTTTGAAAAATTTGATTGACATGAAAATTGAACTGAGAAAACACAAATTTCATTATATGTAGGCATTGCAAGAGTAACAAGAGTGCAGATTTTACTAACCAACATAATTGAACAAAAAAGATGAGCACACAATTTGTTGCACTCTTCTTGTCTGCTAGTAGTTTGACAAAAAAGATGAGCCAAAGGTGATACAATCCATTAGCATCGGTGTGACTCAATGCTTCTTCTTCTTCTTCTTCTTCTTCTTCTTCTTCTTCAGATAGAAAAAGGCCCCGTGCATGAAGACCTTCATTGAATTTAATGGAAAGATTGAATCAGTAAAGCGGTTGGTGCGGGTGGAGAACAAGAACAACACTCACAGCGATACCCATAAATTTGCTATATATAAATCTGAAGGCATTGGAAGATCCAGTGAAGCCCCCACATTTTGGTGGCTGAACCATTTCGGAATTTCTTCAGATAGAAAGATAGACGTCCAAAACATGGCCAGACTGACAGAAATGCGGGGGAATTTTGCAAGGTAACAAATGAAAAAGAAAGAATATAATAAGTTAACGTAAGAAACAAAGAAATAAGGAAACTAACATCTCGAGTTTTAGAAACTCGAGATGCAGCCAAATCCTAAGCCCTTCGGGTCCGTTTTGAAGGTGCTGATGTGGAAAAACTCCACGTAGATCTCGAGTTTCAAAAACTCGAGTTCTTTGCAAAGAGGAAATCGAGTTTCTTAAACTCGATTTCTGCGTGACACTTTACTTGACAGATGGATCTCGAGTCTTAGAAACTCGAGTTTTACTGGGCACTTTTTCACTCTATATCAGATCACTCACGCACGGAAATAGACATCAGTCCACACCCACTTATCAGTCCACACCATCTCCGTTTGCTCTCACTGCCTCACTCACACTCAACCTCACTTAGAACTCTCTCACCCACACTCAACCTCACCTCCTCACTCAACACATTGTCTCCTCCCTCTCAAGAAATTTATATATCAGGTATGGGGTTCATTTTAGTTGCCTATTTATTGTTGGGTATTATTTGTAGATAATTAACATAACTTACTTTTAAGAAACCTTGCTTTGTTGGACCCATTTTTGGATTGTTAAATTTCTTGTTGTTTGTTGTTGGGTGAGACAACCTATTTTAGTAAAGGAACATTTCAAAATAAATATGTTGCTTTTGAAGTAGAGTTAATGTACTTTATGAATGGTATGTTTTGTAGATCATCAAATTACAAACATTGGTTAGTAAACTGCCTCCATTATTAACCTAATGGAGTAGGTAAGGTTAAATGTTTATTTGATTTTGGTTAATTAGGCTGTTTTTAACATATTGTGGTTTGATGATATAGTTTGTTTTTTGAAGTTATAATTCCTGTACCTTTCCTAAAAAACGTTTGCATAGTTAACTGAGCAGTATATAGTTATGTTAGTTCTTGCTTTGATATGAGCTTAGCCAATTGGTCTAGTCACTTTTAGTACAAACGACTACGTAGGATTCAGCTTTGTAATCTTGTTCTAGACAAATGGAAGTAGGAAGATCACTAATTTAATGTTATTATTGAGGGTGTTGATATGGGCAATGCTCTTGGTAAATCTGTCAAGTATTCTTTGGGTGTTTGTGTTTCTCTTGGGCTCAATGCATGCATGTTTCGATAGTGTGTGTATTACAAATAATGTGAAGATCCCTACTTTTTACTTGTGTAAGCTGCACTCTACTTCTCTTGGATTATGATTTAGGATCTTATATAAATAACAGATTTAGAGAGAACAAAGCCAGCAAAGCATGCCTCAGCAATGTCTACAACTGCTTTGGCAAGTGAACTAGAAAGTAACTATAGCAAAATAAATTCCTCTCAATTCCTTTCACTCTAGAAATATTCCAAGAAGGAAAAAGATGGCTAAGCATCCAACACCATACCTATTTTGCAACACCAAAGGTGATTGTTGATAACAATGCATAAGGGGTGTATTAGATTCATTTGAATGTTTTATAGTGCTGTTTGAGTTTACTTACTTTTGCAGGAGTTATTTTATTTCTGGCCTTATGTATTAGTTGATGCACCCAGAATAATGTCGGAACTAATTTTGTTTGATGTATGTGAGGTTGATGACTTGCTTTGTTTTTTAACTAACATAGTAACTTGACTTAAACAGGTGCACAATAACTGGAATTGATATAGTCCTATACCATGGTGGTCCGCTTGAAAACGCCGATTCGGAGCAGGGATTGCCATTTGCAGGGCCGGGTATAAACATGGAGTTCACCCAAATTGATCGTAGGTTGAAGACCCTTGATGAATTGAAAAAGATAGTTCTGGAAGAACTGGGTGTGAATCCTGCTATGCACAACATACGAATTACTTATCGTATGCCAAGTGAAATCTTTAGGGACAAGATTAATTACAAGTATATGGCGATAAAAGCCGATAAACATGTAAGGATGATGTTTGACAAGTTTGAGGGAACAGCCGAAGTGAGTACAATTGAGTTGTACATACAGTTGGAGCCGCGTGCAGAAGTTGGTATAGAGGAATTCCAACAAACAACCACAAGTCATCAGGTTATAGTTCCGGATGCTCAATATGAGTATTCTACACAGTACGAGGATAATGTGAATGATGATGAAAATGAAGATGAAGATGATGATGATGATGAAGATGATGATGAAGACTATGTTGATGAGAATATTGCCATTAACGATGAAGATTTTGTTGATAGAGATGAGTTTGAAGAGATGATTGAACAAAGGGACTTTCGGGGCTTTCAGAGGGACATTGATCACGATGACACATTGGATGGTATTGAACCTGATGCAGACAATGTTATTAGTGCACATGAAAACATTACGAACACAAATCCTGCCTACGGACCTCTTGCCTTGTCATTTACTGCAAATACTTGGGACAATATGGTTGATCCTTCACATATTGAGATACCATTCGTGTCTAGTTGGAGACAGGGGATGAATTTGTGCAAAGGGTTGACTTTTGCCAATAAAGTGGAGGTGCAGCGCGCATTAACAACTTGTGCCCTCAACGAAAACAGAATTTTATGATCAGTAGGTCGACGAAGAAAAAACTTTCTGCGAAATGTGTGGATGAGTCATGCAAGTGGTATGTTTGTGCAGTTATGAAGCCCAATCTCCATGGACTATGGATGGTGACCGTGTATGCCGGTCCTCACACGTGTATACCGATTGGGGTGCGAAATGATGGTAGAATGATGACTTCTAATTTTATTGCATCCGACATCTTTAAGAAGATAAGTGAGGATCACACTACCCAAATTAAACATCTCATATCTATGATAGAGGCGAAATATGAGGGTCATAAGCCTTCTTACTACAAGGTATGGGATGCAAAACAAAAGGCGATTGCGAAGATGTTTGGGAATTGGGAAGAGTCTTACCAGATGTTGCAAAAGTTGCTAATGGCATATGTTGATCAGGATCCGACTACTCAGGTGTTCTTTCATACCACAGACCCCGATGAAGATGACACCGTAATGTTGCGATATGTGTTTTGGTCTTTCGGTCCGTGCATTGATGGATTCAAATATTGCAAGCCGGTGATCAGTATTGATGGGACACATCTATATGGTAAATACCAGGGAAAGTTGTTGGTCGCAATGGCAACTGACGCTAACAACAAGGTATTCCCTCTTGCCTTTGCTGTTGTGGATTGTGAGTCAGGGTCCAGCTGGGGGTGGTTTTTACGATGCCTCAGAGATACGATTAGCCACATGATACCTAAGGAAGGCATTTGCATAATTTCTGACCGACATCTCGGTATAAAAAATGCCATTGCAAAGTGGCCTAGAGGGGATGATGGAGAAACACAGGTATTTCATAGATATTGTCTTCGACACGTTGCCAGCAATTTCAATACACATTTTCAGAACTTGACTCTAAAGTCAGCGGCGATGAAAGCGGGATATGCTACTCAAAAAGAAAAATTTGATACCATAATGGAGTCCATTAAGCAGGTGGAAATTGAGGCCATTAGGAATAAGAAGAAGGTGATGGGGAAGGATGGCAAGGAAAAGAATCAAGATTATTGTCCATACACATACCTAATGAAAGAGTCTGTGGATATGTGGACCCAGTCACATGATGGTGGAAGACGTTTTGGGGCAATGACAACCAATATATCAGAGTGCTTCAATGGTGTACTGAAAGGTGCACGGGGTCTTCCTATTTCCACAATGGTTGAGTTCACTTGGGAGAAACTTGTTCAATATTTTCACGACCGGCACAAGGTGTATAGTCATGAAATAGCGGAGCATAAGAAATGGAGTACATATGCATTCTCCACGTGGTCGGAAAATAGGCGTAAATCTGAGAAGCACTATCTCAGGGAATTTAGCAATGAACGTTTGGTATATCAAATAGTGACTTCATTCAACATGTGTAGCAGAGGAAGGGGAAACCACAGTTATGAAGTTCGGTTATTGGAAAGAACATGCAGTTGTGGGAAATGGCAAAACATAGCCATCCCGTGTTCACATGCAATTAGAGTCTTTGACTATCTAAAAATTGATTCGACCACACATATTCACCCATGTTATAGTTTGGAGTATGCCCTTGCAACTTACTCGCATGCATTTGTGGTTCCTAAGTCACGGTCATTGTGGAGGGAGCCCACAGGGCCAAAGTGGTTGCCTAATCCAGAATTGTTGCGGGCCAAAGGTCGACCAGTGAAGTCAAGAATAAGGAACGAGATGGATGGAGTGAGGAATAAGGATCGAGAACCGGGATGGCGGAGGGAGGACGCAGATTTGATAGAGAGTCAACCCAAGCAGACATGTGGACTGTGTCATGCTTCCGGGCATAACCGCAGAAAATGTCCGCAGTCCGGTGGCGCTTCCACAAGCGGTCATGTTCCAAACTAGGTAGGTGACAGATGGCAAAGAGTTCTGAATAAGGTTGTTCATTCTATGTTTACGTAATGTTTACTAGCTTCTCTCCTAACCTCTTGTTTACATTTTTCAGGTATGCTTCCATGGACGATGTTTTTCTAGTGCGAACCGCCAATCTTACGACTTGTGACTGCGTTGTATTGGCACAATTAATGTTTTAGTTTTTGTTGAATGTACTTGTAATTCTCTATCCAATGTACTTGTATAAACTGACTGTGATTTGAGTAGAATGGTTAGAGTTGTAAATTAAGGGTGGTTGAACATGTTTAGAATGTTGATATATTGAGAAGGACTTTTGTTGTGATTTGAGTGCATTTACATTGTAAAATTATGGTTATGCAAAGAGCATAACAATTTCTATACTTTGGTGCCCATTGAGAAGGCATTTTGATGTAATTTAAATGCATTTACATTCTCAACTTCTCTACTTCTGAATGAGTATGTTAAGGATTGCATTTGAAGCTTCACTATGTCTGTTTCTCAGTCAAGTTGTGCGCACATCTCAGTTTTTGGTTTGCTGCATGTGTAAGGGGGAAAAAAAAATTCCCAGTGGAACTCGAGTTTCTGAAACTCGAGTTCCAGCAGGCAAAAATTGAAAAAACAGGGCATCTTCCCCTGCCTCTCTGCCTGAAACAGGGGAAGTGCTGGAATTTTTGCCTATTGGAACTCGAGTTTTAAATACTCGAGTTCTATTAAAACTCGAGTCTTTAAAACTCGAGTTTCAATAGGAACTCGAGTATCAAAGCCTCGAGTTTTACCCAGCACATCTTACCCTAATTCGGTCCGTTTGGTCCAATTCAGTCCAATTCAGTCCATTCAGTGTAATTTGGTCCATTCAGTGTAATTTGGTCCTATTCAGTCTATAAACACAAGTTTGGTCCGATTTGGTCAACTTTGGTCTATTCAGACCACTTTGGTCCATTTTTGTAAATTTCGAGCCATTTGGGTTGAGAGGCCTCATTGTAGACACTCAAGTTTGGTCCCATTTGTTCAACTTTGGTCCATTCAGACCACTTTGGTCCATTTTGGTAAATTTCGAGCTATTTCGGTTGAGAACGCTTATTCTAAATCTAAATTTATTAAAAATATACTTGAGTTTGAAAAGCTTGAGTTCCTTTCACAAATTTCTTTTTCAAATGTCACTTTTTTTTTGGTTAGACATATTAGCCTGTTTTTCTTGAAATTGAGCTAAAAATTAAGGGTTCCACTATTTACTCACGAACAATTACTATCCAATTATTGCATGTGGCTCTGCCACTGTGTTTAAAAAATAAGAATAAAAATCTACACGAATATGGGTTGCATAGAAAACGAAGGTAGCTTCATGAATTGGTACAAACATTTTGAAGAGAATCTCACTGTGACATTGGGAACTACTGCATGTCAGATGAAACAGTAGTTCCCAATGTCACAGTGAGATTCTCTTCATAATGTTTCTACCAATTCATGAAGCAGTAGTTCCCAATGTCCCAAGTAGATAATCTCATTGTCAGATGTGGCTCATGGCATGCTACTCGAGTCTTCACATGAAGTTTGTCACAAGCTGAATAGTCATGGCAGTACACTGCAACTACTGCCCACAACAAGAGAATCTCACTGTGACATTGGGAACTACTGCTCAACAAATTCATATCATGGTTTTCCAGCCTGTATTGACATGACAAGGCCGAATACATTTAATTTTTTATGCTTCAATACACAGTGGACCATGGTTATAAATGCACTACAATAATGATCTTATTCCTACAGCACTAACTTCCCCATGTTCACTACGCTATGAGTCGCAACGCCTCAACATCATCTCGCAGACATAAAAACAAGTTTCAATCTACTTCAACAAATGAATTATCACAAGTTCCAGCAGATTAACAACTACAAACATACACAGACCACTATGGAGGGAAATGGGTTGGAAAGAAGAGAGATTTCGTTAATATGCCAATATACACGTACGAAAGTCTTCGAAGCGTCGGACACATCATGCTCGGCAAACCTACAAAACTAAGTTCAGATACCACCGCAGTGGAGTTCACCGTAGCAGAACCACCATGGTCAACCCTATATGAGAAGAGGTGTGAGTTGAAGGTGTATTGTCGATGGCACGGGTTACGCGTTCCTAAGGCACGCTCAGCCGAGTTACCTAGAGATGAACCCGCCAATATACTTGCTCGCCTTGAACGAGAGAACAATCAAATGCAAAGGCGACTAGACCGTTTTCATGCAATCCAAAAAGCTAGGAAGCATCTACAGGGGAAGGCGCAAGAGCGAGCCATGAAGTCTATTAATGAAATTACTACGTTAGATAATGAACGTGATATTTCAGACTTCTCAGATTCAAGTAATGATGATTTCCAAAAATTTCTACCTACCAACATTCGACGTTGTTGTTAAAGTCCACACGTTGTGTGCAATTTTGACATGTTGTTAATGTCTGCCAAATCATGTCACCGTACATTCACTTGTTGCAAATCCAAAGATGAATTGCACACAAGTTGTGCCTAAGTTTATATGAAATCAGTTGCTCTTTTTTTCGTTGTTGTTCTTTCTTGCCTTGACACCCCCATCGTGTTCATTTAGATTGCAAACATGGCTTCGTTTGTGTACATGAGTTTGACATCAGTTTTAAGTTTTAGTTTTTTACTTTTAGATACAACTTTTGAAAACTTCACATTAAATGTGAAAATCGCTTGCTTTGCTTTTTTGTCATATTTTTTACTTCGTAGCTAGTTGCATTGAGTTTAAATGTTACCCAGCACTTCATTCAGGGAGGTGAACAAGTAGTTTATGAAGCGCCTTTATTGCTTAGATTATGTGACTAATGTCATACAACTTGTTCATTTGGCATTAATGGGAAGAAAACACTATCAAAAATATATGCAAACAAAAATAACTCATTTCTTATTGCACCATATAGTCAAATAGAATCCTACTGTTACTTACTATAAACTACAATTCAGGATTCACAAGTGCACGAAAGTGATTTTCTAGTTCTACAAAACCTAGTCGATGGAGTAATATCAAACGGTATAAAAATAAGGAAAAGCAAAATGGCCCATCTGAATGTCATTATTTTACAATATGTCCGGGTCACACCACTCAGACCTTAACTTTTTTACAAGTAATGGTGTTTTATTAATAGAATAGATTTCTTCGTGTTCATGATGAAGAGCATACCATAACCTTAACGAATTACAAAGAATTATCCTGTGAAATCTAATTCGCAAAGATTTCAAATCCTCCACCATTTTGTACACCAAAAATCCAGTATAAATTATTTGCCAACCATCTATTTGGAGCCGCACATCCATCAAGAAAAAAGACCCTAATTCTCAAACCACCACAAGAACAACTACAAAAAAAAGAAGACCCTAATTCTTTCAATTTAAGCTCTAACCTAGCCATCACTCCACTCCCTAGAACCCCAACTCTGACTAGATTTATGACGATGACCACAACGATGAAGACAATGAGTGCAAAGAGAAGAAGCACAAGCACAAGCACAAGCCCCAACTTGATGAAAGGCAAGATCTCCTACTCGATTCAATGCGCGTTTGACCAGCCAAGTAGAGGAGTCGCATTGGTCAAAGCCATACAAAGATCATTCCAATACTTTGTCAGTTGACATTTAAGCCAGGGGCCTAGTTGAGCATATCAAAGTAGGATTGAATTTGGTTAGAGAGAGTCAGGGTTTGAATTTGGCAAGAGGAACACGGGCAATTTAGGGTTTGAAATTTCAAGTTTCGGACATATTTGTAATTAAAATTGATTAGAATGGACAATTTTTCCAATTGAATAAATTATTACATTCCAATCAATAGGTAACATGAGATTGCCACCATTTAATAAAGTAATGACGTTACCATAATTTATGGCAATGTAAATTTTTTGGTAATCTTACATTACTATAACGAAGTATGCAAATAAACGAACCAAACACCATAATATTTACATTACGGTAATATGGTTGTAATGTTCATTACATTACGACAAACCCAGCATCCCCATAGTTCGTTCATAACATGACAATAAAAATGAACTTCGCTATTTGTCTACATTAATACAAAACACCGTTTGCGTATAGGCTGATCAACTTCGAAGACCTATATGCACAAAGTAAAATATTTGGATCCAAGAGTTACAACCACAAGAAAGCTTTCACTAATCGAAACCAATGTACAAATACACAATGCACTAAACTAAATCGTCATAGCTTATTTTTTGGTAAGTCAAATCAACACGGCTTCACCAAAAAGGAAGCAAACAAACTTAATAAACAAAAACATGACATTACGAAGCCCTTGGCTGAGAGCTACTGGTGCTCTTGACTTGACTCAGACCAACGTCGCCATCTTAAATTACAAACCCGGGGACTGATTTTAGACATATGCCCATGGGGCAGGCACACCAACCTACCACTCTAAATCCTCAAAAAACACAGGTGACATTTTTTTAAATGGAGAACCAGCTATCAAATTGATGAAATATTATTATACAAAATGCAATACCACCATATATTTCTCTTAGACTACCCAGCTTCAATGTATTTTTGGCCTTCAGTATTTCTTGTTTGAGAATTTTATCCATTTGAGTCTGCTAATAAAGTAAGGATCTCACTATCGTCAAAGTTTGACTCTAATGCTACCTCATAAGGGTTTTTACCTTCCACATTTACAGCTCGTGGATCTGCTCCCTTGCAAATGCATTGGAAACCCTTCAGCTTCATTTCATTGATAGTGGAAAAATAGTTAAACAAAAAAATGAAATGAAAAATCCCTAAATTCAAAATTTCAAATTTAGAAAGATTAGGAATCTAAAAAACCCTATAAAAAGAAAACTGCAACTATAACCAAGATATAGCATGGATTATTAAGCCACCAACATCACCCCCCCCCCCCCCAACACACACACACACACACACAAAAACACCAAAAAGCAAATATCATAAAGTTACCTTGTTAGAAGCAATTTCACATATGCGTTTCTGCCTCTGAGAATGCAGCGGTGGAGTGGCGTTTGACTTCTTGAATCAGTTGCATTTATATTTGCACCATACTGTAGGAGGAGTTCTATCATGCCTATGTCTGCAGTTTCACAAGCGAGGTGAAGTAGTGTGCACCCATCCAGATCCTCCAAGGTATGGCCTTCACATGTACCAGCCAGGTTTGTAGAGCTAGTAGAGGACCTTTCCAATGAATCCCCCACTAAGCAGCTAGAGATGTGGTCAAGGCTTGCCTGCTCATGCAATAGCATTATTTTGTTTTAGATTTAATCTATTAATTTTTTATGTCCTTTAAAAGGTGAAAAATGCTAAAACTACAAAATTTTTTACAAATTTCTAATATGATGAGTAGTTATTGATAAGTAAAAAGTGATGCAAGTGTACGAACCAATAAGAATTTGCTAACTCAATAGTTTTTACTGAGAAAAAACAGCTGCGGTTTATCGGATTTGTACAAGCTTCACCAACAGAAATAATGTGAATGTTAGCTACAACTAGTAAAAAAACATTAACATATTTCTGTGAGGTTGAAAAAAATCACGTTACAATCATTATGGAGATTTTTTACCCTGTGGAGACTAGATCAACCTGAAAGGCATTTCTAGATTGCAATAGTTCCTCCCAGACTGAGTTGGCAAAGGTATTACCCAGAGACTAAAACAAACTTATAACAGAAGGATCCCACACTTTGACATCCAGTGTAAGAGACCTCACCTGCAATAGCAGTCAACACAAAAACAAAAGGTGCACCAAATGAGCATACTGAACAAGCATCATGACCCAAATGAAAACTTACCCAATTGTAAACAAAAGATATTAATCATGAAAACCATTCAAATAAATAAATAAATAGAATAAGCAAAAAAGATGTTAATTTTTTTCAATAAATAGATTAATACAGATTAGTAACATTAATTAAATGAAAAAAAAAACTATGGTTCTACCTCACGACCGGCAAGAGTCAACAAGACAGTCCCAAGACCTCCAGCAGTAAGCCATTTCTGGGTAGAAAAACCCAGCAACTCCATGAACAATGAGATAGCTGCAACCTAAACTGCAGAGTATACAGCTTTTCCCGCAAATTGGAATCCCATCTGTCCCAAAGCAAGTAATTTTGAATATAGGACATGCATCTCCATTAGCAAGTCTCATAAACTCAAGCAGTCAAACAAAAATAAAAATAGAGAGAAATGAGGACGTGCAGTGATGGCTTAGAGTTTGGATTCTTAATTCATATCACCAACTGACCATTGAAGATTTCCCTTCAAGGTACTGCTATATTACAAATATATCTCATTACATAACCAAAGCAAGAAGTCGTACCATATAGCATTAACACTTACACTTGTGTCACCAGCGTCATTAGTCTCAATAAAGAATTTCTGCGCTTGTTGGATCACGCTGCACAAAGAAACATAATTAAATTTATTTGTCATGAAAGTAACTGTCAGTACGCAGCATAACTGCGAAATCATTATCAAAAGCTAATGATTAATGGCTCCAACGAAGCAGCAATAGTTATCAAATTGTGGGAAAATTTGATGCAACTTTAAAAGAAGCAGAAAGATATCTTCACTAAAAAGAACATGAGGATATGTAAACTGCTTAACCATTATGTATTTCAAGTAATGATGATTCCAGTTCACTGTTCAACCTTAATATAAGGGCCAAAACCCCGCCTAATTGTTTAAGTTTATTAGACAAGTTCAAGTGACCTCATCAAGCTTTTCAAAAGACCAAGAAAAATATAGAAAGTACACCCACCTTGATAAACAGTAGGCAAAGGCAAGCACAGTCGACAATGATCTTACAAAAATCAAAAGCCGTTGCTTAACAACCTGGCTAGCTTCTGTAGGTAAAACTACCGGATCTAGTGCTCTGCAAGAAACAGAACTGTGATCATTAAATCTGCAAAATAAATTCTGTTTTCAAGGATAAGAATTTAAAACTTCTAGTTCAATTATATCATGATGAATTCACCTGCAAATGAGTGTTGCTCCAGTCCATAGCAGCAAAGGTTGTAGATAAGATGTCATAACATGATATGTTCTACTCTTTTTCCAGCTACTATCATTCTTCTGCAGGATATATTTTAAACTTCAATAATATAAACAGTGCTCAATTTGGAAACACAAGGCAAAACATCAATCACACTAGGGTAAATGACATGAAAAGGAAAACTTAAAAATAAGAACATACATGAGGAAGTATGTTTCTGCTCTCACGCAAAAGTGGCCCAATGCCCCATACAGCAAATATAACAATACAAGCTGCCGGAACCAACTTAAGTAGTTTGGACAGTTTTGCTTACAGGGGTTCAGTTTCTCCTTCTTGTCGCCCTGGAAAACATTTCTTTGATGTTCTTTGATTCTGTCTCCACTTTCGCCTTTTTAGCTTGCTTTCCAGTTCTTGTACTCTTTGTGTCGCTCCCTTTTCCCTGATAAATAGTGCCGTATTAAGAGTATTTACAATGTCAAATTATTTCACAGCAAAAGACTGTATAGCCATTTGTGGAACATATTTGCAGACAAATTTAGTTAAGGGCTATGTATGTCCAAAGTTAAAACAGATAAAATGTCATGGGTTAAAATAGAAAATGGCCCAAAATGAATAGTTTAAAAGCATTGGAAAAATATTCAAATATCCTTCCCACAGAAACTTCAATTTTATACAAAAATTTCCGAGGGTTTTTTGGGAGTGGCTGGGCTACAAAATTGGGGTAGCTCTCTCCTCCACCTATACCCACAACCTATGTGAAGACTTGAACCAAGGTCTAACACAACATTAACGATGTGACCAGCACCAAGATTTTATAACAATCCACATATGACCAGCAGGGAAGCAGACATATCACAACTTGAAATTGATTTACAAAGCAAAGTGGCTTTAACTCTGAAAGTTCATACCAGTAAGACACTCTGAGACCCTGGGTTACTTTCTGTAACAGCTGAAAGGATTTCAACATCTGGTGCTTTTCTATTTGCCTCTGCTAAATCTAACCTGCAAACACGATTGGTAAACTGGACTTGGTTAAAGCATCTTTAAAGAATACACTCTACTCATAAAAAGTCGTGTGATTGCAATACTTCCTAAATTCATACAAAAACAAGATTAGATGAAATAGTGTGTCAATGCCTCAAAGAGTAAAAGTTAGGGAGAATATACTTTAGATGGTTACACAGAAGTTTCAGCCAAGGGTCATCCTTCATGTACTCCCCCAAGATTGAAACTGCATCACCTACTGCACTAGTAACAAGGGAATTAATGAAGAGAAACTGTAATTTCATGCCAAACCAAAGCAAGAACTCCCTCCCCATTTTTCTAGTATGGGCAATGTTAAATAACCAGTTATAACACTCTTATGGTTTGTTTGACAATCAGATTAGAACATTATAAAAGTTTTTGGAAACATCAGTAACAAAGGTGATGACTCACACAGAAGACAGGTCTACATTTGGACCAATCACTAATGCAAAAGCACTTCCAACTCATTCGGTTCTACTGAGATCCAACTAACCAAGTCTTTTATTCAGCACAATAAATAAATAAATAAATAAGCCTTGTATTTGCAGGTGTCAACAAAGGTGAGTGTATTCGTTTCCTGCATCTCATGCACTTCCCAATACTAAAATTTATGGATTCTCTTCATTACTCATGAGCTATGAAGATATTCTAACTCATGTTTATGGTAGTCATCTGAACAACATAGATCCAGTTCCCTGCAAGGCCTACAGGGAATTCAGTCCTAGAATTTATTTTTTGATTAACACCACATGTCCTTGAACCATGTAAGTTTTCTTTCTGTTTTCTTGTTATAAAGCCTAAAATTCTGCCCTGTTGTAGCATGTTTGCAGGGCATAAAATAGAAGATACTGAAGGTAACTTAAAAAGGACAGGTATGATGAAAGATTAACTGATCATTATTAATTTTGTTTTAAACAATTTCTCATATTTCAACTAAAAAAAGAGAAGTCACCAATACAAAATCTTGGTAAACTTAAGCTTATAAAAGAATTCAAGTAATGAAAATAAAAGTAAAGAACTGGGAAATGACAGACTTATTTATTGTGTGATCAGAAAAATTTCATATTTCAAACCCAAAAATATGTACCACACAAAGTGAAAGGCCAAAAAGATGTATACCTTTGCAATTTGCTTAACATTTATTATATATTTGGCATCTTCAGTGTTTGGATTAATGATCTTTGTACATCTTGCCACCTGATTTGACAAGGCAGCGAAGGCTTCTCAAATTTATATACAAATACTAAACTTTATTGCCGAACAAAACCTTAAGCAAAATACAGACCTGCACAGGTTGCTCCTCCTGCATCATTTGCTTATCGGATACCAGATCCCACAGGCTTCGTGCAGCTAAGCCAGTGTCAGACTCCTTAATGCCTATAGAATTAGAATGGTGCAGATCAACATTATGATTTCAAGTATTCAAAAATTGTAACACAGAACAGCCAGGCCATGCAGTAAAGACATTGAACTGAAACAAGCCTACAACAAAGAAGAAACAAATGGACCAAGTTGTAACACAAACAATACATGAAAAACAGAATTAGTAACACAATCTGAAAATTGACAAGAATTCAATGTTATGGAAGAAATTAACAATTAAACCAGGAAACAAATAAAACATATAAATTCGTTAACATATAGAGTTATCGGAGTGTTATCAAAATCGAAGTCTTTATTAGAAATGTGTAATTAGAATGATGCCGATGCCAATGTGAATGCCGCCTTAAAGCTTAAACAGAAAATTCTGTAGAAGCTATAAGTTAAGAGAAACCATTTGAGAAGAAGGTAAGGTTTCAAAAATAAAAGAAAGGAATGCATACCACACAAATCATTGACCTTCTTAGCCATTTCCTTAATTTCCTTCTCTACTTTCTTGATACTATTAGAATAGGGACCCAAACCCTGCAAAAAAGAAAGAAAAAGCATTTCAAGTAGTAGGCTTAAGATTACAATGCTTGCACCACTAGTAGGCTTAAGATTACTTTGCTTGCACTTCAAGTAGGATAAAATACAATGAACATGGACTAGAGTTCTATAACACACTTGAGCCTATTGACCAACATTGAGTTGGGCCTTAATATCTCTAACAAATTGTATGGACATTCCTAAAGGCACAGAACACAGCCAACAAGTATGAGTAGCCCGAGCTTAAGCATAAAAGGCCAAGACCAATTGAATCATAAAGTTATTTTATCACAATGAAGCAATTGAGTAGTTAATTTACAGTTCATACACAATTAATTTACAGTTCATACACAATTATTTATTTCAGAAATAAAGGAATTTCCTATCAATAAAAGTCTCAAGGAAAAGACAAGAAACACACACACACCCAGCCACACCCACCATACACACAAAACCATTGCATATAAAGCAGCCTATTTTGAATGCAAATATCATATACAAATCATAGAAATACACACAGAAACTATAGTATCTAAATGTTCAACTTGACAGAATTTAAGTCACCTAACATATCCTTACTGCAGAAACTTCAGTGCATTCATTCCCTTCTCTCGCGGTTCATCCAACAAAACTCCAGCAGTTTTGAAAAAAATCTTTGATCTGTGAAACAATACCAGGAAAAAATGCATAACTGTTACAAATAAATTCAGACTAAAAAGTTATTACAATAAGGACAGTATCATATCTTTGATTCAAGTAGTTTTTTTATATGTTATATTATCTCCCCAAAAAAAAAAGAAAAGTATCATAGTATTTTGCTTACCATTGTAGCCGGTAATACTTTGTATCCCCAATGGAACACAAAGAATGACATGATACACACCAGCCTGTTAGGTTGGACGTTGTACCCCTAAGCCATTAGGATGGGGGAAGTTTGGAGACTCCCGTTTGAGAAGCAGTCCCCAAAGGGGGGAGGGGCTAGGGGTAGATTTAGGTAGATTTCTAACCAAAGATCAAAAAAGGAAGAAAATATTACATGATAAACATCATCCAAATAACAAAAGCCAAAGATCATGCAGTTGTTAACTCCAAATGTTTTAATTTACTAAAAGCAAATCACCAAATTTTATAATAACAACTATGACATATTAAAGGCAGCAATAGAAGAGACTTTACTCTACTCCACCAGCCAAAGGACAATGAACATGGAACATAGAAGATCAAGTACAGCAACAACAGAAAACAAGAAACCACAAAGGGAGGGGACAGAAAAGTCCTTGGAACATTCACTCTCTAGTCTATAAAGATGAACATCACAAAACCAAAAATAAAAAATAGCATTCAAGAATTAGAGAATAGGTAACCACAATCTCTTTATACCCTGCTTTAATTACCACAAATTTGCAGGAAAAAAGAAAATTATTCAAATCTTTCATATAGCACTGCAATCACACCCCAGAATTCCATGTTTCAATTTTTCTCCAACTCTCTACTCAGCTACGAAGATGGAAGGAAAAGAAAAGAAAGGCAAAAATTGAAACTTCATTTATTCTTTTTTTTTTTTACAATGAAAAGGTTCACCCAAAAAAAAATGCCAAAACATGTACTGAACAAACAGAAAAGTAAGTAAATTAATGGAAAGCAAAATAGAGACAAAGACTGAATAATAATTTAACCGAACAAAAAAAAAAAAAGCCAGAAGGCCAAAACTCAATAGTCTAAAAAAATTGCTAATTGACAAAAGTGAAAAAAGTAGGAGGTGATGAGTGAGAAATGGTGCAGAACCCATATATAAAAAGGAACAAAAAGGGAAGAGAAATTACCTTTTCATGTGCATATAAGATTGAAGGATATTATTTGAAAATGTGATATTTTGAGTACCACTAGACAGAAAGCAACACATGTTTATGGAGGAATTTTATATTGTCTCAGCCAGAAATAAAAATAATAAACATGCATGCAAAAGAACTGTGTTACCTCAACACCACCAATGCAGAATAGTACAATGAGCACCCAGATAAACCAGGAGGACATAAAAAAATATAATAGCACCAGAAATGCAGATGCCATTATGACAAAAAATATAGCACCCTTTGCACTAATATCAAGGACTTCCTTCTCCACATCGTCCTTGTCTGATCCAGCATTGGAAGATTCCTAGTCAATAAAAGAAAAGACAATTCAATTCAAATACTCCTTTCCATAATCACCACATATTACGCGATAATTAAAGAAAACTAAACAACTTGGAGACTAGGGGAAAGACAAGAGAAATAATTATGATGGAAAGCAATAGAACATCTCAAAAATAAAATAAATGTGAAAGCAATGGTGTCACACACTATTACTAATAACACCATTATTCTCTATGAAGCATGGTGCTTAAAATAGCCAACAACATGCATCTACATTAGCTATTATACCAATTACCAAGCAGTCATTTTGTGTAACCAAGCTCCTGATGATGTTGATCAAGAAAAATCTATGAGAAGGGAATTTTACTTAAGTACACACATATTAAGCTTACTAAATCATTACCACACGTAGGAAAAATATGCAATTAAATAGCATCTTACATGTGAAAAGGAATAAGACCTTGGGTTGCTTCTTTTTCAAGATTCACCAATTTTGCATTTTTTAGCCCTCGTGTAATGTTTGGGCGCGGGGGGAGGAGGCTGTGAGGCATCATCCTTAGGCTCATCATCGTGCTGCAAAGACATTAGATGCATACAATCAATATTCGGCGTAATGATAAGAATAAAATTAACCGCAAAATATATCATTACATTGCAAGTAATATTATCATACCATAGAGCTGCCTTTGTGTCCTATTTTGTGTCCACCAGTCCCACAAGTGGGTGCTCTTCTAGTACGTTGTGGTCTACCTCGTGGAGGTGAGGGCTGATGAGGGGGATGCTCGTCCGGTACATCAGTGTCAATCCCAACCAGAGGTCCTAAAGGGTCGGATGAGGATGAGGTAGGTTGGCAATGATGATCTGTATAGCTAGGAGTGGGAATCATTGTCATCGGCAAAGTGGGTGCACTGGAGCTGGTGGGTGCGTATGAGGGTGTCTCAGGATGCGTAGGAGGGGTCATATGAAAATCAAAACCAAGATCAAAACTGGGCTGTGAAGGTGGGGTAGGTGAAGGGACCTCGGGCTGAGGAGATGCATCTAAGATGGGTGGAGGGACCTCAAGTGGAGGAGATGCGTGTGGGATGGGGGCAGGTACCTCATGACTACTTACAACCCGAGGGGTTGTTGCACGCCGACCACGGCCCCTAGCTGCACTTGTGATTGGGCTTGCAGTAGCATGTCGACCACGAGTTGATGTACTTGGGGGTGCTGCGCTTGTGCTTGGGGTTGCAATAGTTGTTGATTCAGTCTCATGCCCATTGTTTGCCTGTCCATTTGCTGCAAGACCACCCCCAAGCCCAGCCACATCATTTAGGACACGTCGGACAAGGTTGTGTGCTGGGCTGCCTACAGGAAGCATCTCCAACAGCGCTAAATGGCTTTCAATCTGAAATGGAGAAAGAACCAGTACAATCAGATTTGAGACATTTATGTATCAATTATAGAATGGATAATATAGTAGAAATTAATGTACTCAAATACTGAAGCACAGATTGGAGTTCAGTCAGATCAAACTAGATTTGCTGAAAAAAGAAATCAATTGATGCTACATTCCTACATGTACGGAAGAAAAAACAAAGTGGGCAATAAAATCTAATTACAACACATTACCATTGTATCTAATTTAGCGCTGTTGCGGTCGACATACTTTCGAGTGACCGGACGGTACCAGCGGTAATAGTCATGATCGCGAGGCATCTCACCAGTCTGAGGAACTCCATGGCAAACTCGTTCTTGCCTCATATCCCATGTAAGGATATACGGTCCATGCTCCTCCCTCCAATTCTTTTCCACCTTCCCACGCAAGTCAATTCTATGTAGTCTATCATCGTACACAACATGTTCAGGCCGCCCTTGCGCCAACCCAAACTGTCGAAGGACACGATCTGGGTGGTGTGTCTCTACTATGCAAAAACACACGAGTGGCACCCTTGCCGTCCACGCATCCCTCCCTGCAACGCAGAAGGCAGGAAGGTGGCCGAAGTCTGCCTCATATGGCTGCCACATAATCTACAATAGAAACAAAAAACAATTATCATACCATCTTAAAATGTGAAACAAAGTACAATACATTTCATATTTTATTTTCATGTACAATACATAAGAATTAGCAAAACAATGATCATACCAGCTTCAAACTGTGAAACAAAGGAGAATACATACATAAAGGGAAAACAAAAAATGAAAACAGAAGATTTGTTAAAGCAATGATTTCAACATATTCTTAAGGAAAATTAACATAACGTGCACATGAATTTTTGTATATTATTACCTGCTCGGGCTGCATTCTAACTAATTGCTCGCGATAATAGATCAACGCCGTGCTGGATGGCCTACTCTTCGGGCTTGGCACCCGCACCCACCTACAGTTACGAGCGAATAACATAAGAACAAATATTACCACTTACTTACTAAGAAGAGAACATGGCATAACAGCTACTACAAGTGGGAAAATACTTACTTAAATGCAAGTGGAGCTTTTGGCCATGGGCCGTAATCGCATCCAGGTGGGGGCTCTATCCTGGGGCACATGAATGGCAACCTAGCCCATGCCCAATACTGGACCAATTGCAATGCCCCACCAATTTGCGATGCCTCTTTATCGCTTGCCCGGCACAACTCTCTATACAACCATGCTAGGCAACCACTACCCCAACTATACTTTGGTGGATCATGAAGGTTCCGCAAGAACTCCAAGAACATCAAATGCACCCTATCTCCCGACTTGTCCATAAAAATCTTATCCCCTAGTAACGCTAAAATGTAGCACCGGGCATACTGATGTACTTGCTCCTCCGTTGCATCATGAGGCAGTGCCTCTGCAATGCGCTCAACAAGGCGGCTGATGAGAATTCTTTGCCCCACCAATGTTTTGTTGTCATTCCTCGGAACTTCAAAACCAAGCAAGTCCACACACAGGTCCCTCCAATTCCCATCCACCACCGTAGTCGGCCCAACCAACACCTCACCGTCTATAGGAAGTCCAAAAATAACCTCCACATCTTCTAGGGTGATTGACATCTCACCATGTGGAAGATGGAACGTATGAGTCTCCGGCCGCCATCGTTCAACTAGGGCCGTTATTAGACAATGATCTATCTCTCTGGAAGGCGCCCTAAACAATCCTTCTAGCCCCACCAACTTGATAATATCAATCACCCGATTATCTTGCATCGTTATATTTGCCATCTCCTTAGCGCGACCACGGCACGTAAGTGGGCCCGAGTCCTGCAAAATGTATACAAATTATAGCAGTCGTTAGAACTAGATATACAACTTTGAAACAACTTGCTAAAACTCAAAGACAACGTAAAAATTAAAGCTTAATGATAGAAGTAGATATTTCACCTCGCCATTCCAAATGTCCTCTGATCGATGATTTCGTTGTCGCGTCAACAATGAAGGATCTTCTGGACCAGGCCGCAGAATCTGTGGCTCCTCATCCATCCCAAGCTCCATACTGCAAAGAGTGCAACAATATTCCACATAATTAGGTTACTCAAACATATTAATTCTAGCTGCTGCATCAAATACATAAATAAAGAAAGAAAATTCACTACTCCGAAGATGCATATTGAAATATATCCAAAGTCGCATGTTGAAATATATCCAAAGTTATCTAAAATATAATCCATCAAACACCATTATCTAAGATGTTGATTTTAATTTTCAATCTCGCCATGGTTGCAGCAGTACCAGTCTCTTGAATAATTTCAGGAGGAATATAACATATTGGAATAAATAACTACCTCCTGGAGGACATTGCAGATTCTAAACAGCTTTTGAACCCGCTAATGGAAAATATTTGCTAAGTGTCCAACTTCACAAAAGAAGAATTATGCATGAATTAGCCTAAGAATTACGAAGACTGTATGAAGGACACTAAACTGACTTTCAAGAATCATGAGTCCTGAATGAAGGTTGAGAGAAAGGATCATTTACTTGACTGCTCAATTGCATCCTCCATCAAAGACTTGTAAAGGACCATGCATCGAGCAATCCTCAAATCCACATCCTTATCGTCGTGTAACCAAAACCCATCAAGAATCTTCTTCTCAAGCTTAGCCATCGATAAATTCACATCTAACCGAACATCTTCATCTTCATCTTCATCATCCATTCTCTTCCCCTCAACACCGTTTTCTTTTCCACCCTCTCCCTCGTCCTCCTCCTCATCCTCCTCGTCACTCGAGCTCATACTCTCTATCTTAAACGTTAACATACTCTTTTCAAACTGCGTAGACGAGTCAAAAATTACACTAAAATCTCTAACAGTAACCACACTCATAATCCCCTCCTCAAACACATCCCTCGCCTTCTCGTGCAAATTCCACCTAATATAATACTCTGCAAGCAAGGTCCACAACCTTCCTACCTCATCAGTAAACTTCCTTATCCCACCCCTAATAATTGCATCCACATTCAACCCCGAAGTCATTCCCGGAAAGCATTTAAAAGTCAACTTGCAGCTTTACAATAAAAACAATGAATAATCGATCATAATTTCATAAAATTAAAAGACTGCCAACATCTAACCAATATTTAAACTATAAAGCAAAAGCAACCCAACAACTAACCAATTAACCAGTCAAAATTTCATAAAATTGGTTCTTAATGATGGCAACGAAACTTAAGCGCGTGCATCAAATTAAAAGAATGCCAATAATATTAAACCTGGACTTTCCAGATAAGTCAATATTAAAAAAGATAGAAGCAAAAAAGTTTCTACCCCGTATATCATCCTAAAAGAAACCACCCCTCAAATAATCTAGGCATCCAAGGGAGTTCTTACAATGACAAACTGGGATTACAAATTATATTATTACTAACCAGGAAATGATAATGAACTAAGGTGTATCAGCACCAACATATTATGTATGGTAGTCCATGAAATTATCCTACTAAAACTCAAAAACAACAGGAACAGCAGTATCAAGCAACAAAAAAAAAAAAAAGTAACATGTATTTGATAGTCAAATTTAACAAGCCTTTTTGATTAATAGAGAGCTTCTACCATCTCTAATCCATGCTTCTTTAAAATGAAATGGTTTAGACCCCCACTTGCAGCTATGAAATGAGAATTGAATGATTGATCCTAATGCATAACATTTGTAAATAAAAAATAAAAGCAGATCAACAACTAACCAAATAACCAATCAAAATTTAAAAAAATTGGTTCTTAGAGATGGCAGAGGGCACACATCAAACTAATGGACTGCCAAGATCATTAAGCCTAAACTTTCCTGAAAATTCCATATTAGAAAAAATTAAAGCAAAAGAGTTCCAACCCCATATTATCTTCTATGAGAAACTCCTCAGATAATATAGGCAACTAAGGTTGTTCTTACAACAACAACCTGAGATGACAAGTTACATCATTGCTAACTACGAAATGATAATGAAGTAAGGTGCATCAGCACCAACATTTTAGCTACAAAGTATGGCATGGGTCATGGCTGTTTGGTGTTGAGACTAAATATAGTCGTACAATAAATCTGAAATTTATACCTTAAGGACCAATCAAAATCAAATCCTATCACTACTAACCACTTGAGATTGAAGGCAACTTTGCACATAGCAACCCCTCTAAGTTTTCAATATAGGACTTCTTCGCACAAGACCTATGTTACATTATGCATTCTGCCATCATTTACAGTTAGCTAGGAGAATACAGTACCACATGGGAAGTTCAATTAAGTCATTCTTTCCAGTTGACAAGGTGAGAACTCCAAACTTTCTATTTGCTGAAGAAAAATACTCAAACTTCTACAAACATCTATATCTATCAAATTCTAACATAGACAATAAACAAAAACACTAATGCACCGCACATTACATCTGTACATAAACATCAAAGCTCCATAAATACTTCACTCTATCCATTTGTTTGGCAGAAATGTTATATCAAACCAAATTTCCATATACTCATGCTAGTGTTGAAGCTAAATGATGCCTATTTGATGAAAAATGGTCTCAAGTTGGTTCAATAACGTACAAAATGTAGTGATGATTAAAAATATCACCCTCTTCCCCCCAAACAAAAACAAAAAGAAACGTCAACAAAATTTGTTAAGTCAAATACCTTATATATTATAAAAGCACTCAGTAAGTTCTACTAAAAGCATTTATCTTTTTGTTTTTTCTTTTTTTTTTTTTGAATGGAAACTAAAAGCATTTATCTATATAATAATTAGAATTAATGTTCACCAGATGAAAGATTCTAGATGAATGCAGTGGGATTGTCTATTGTTATCAAAGCTCTTTTTGGTTTTGTCTATTGTTATATGATATATTGTCTTAGCAGAATTTAACATGGTGTGTATCTCTGAATGAATGCAGTGGGATTTTTTAAATTTTTAATTTTTAATTTGTGAAATCTGATACTTATCTGAACAAAAATGCATATTTATTTCAATACTGGAATCAGGTCGGTCTTATGCCGTGGAAAAAGCGCACAGACTAGATCCAATATGTAGTGGACGTGGTGTTCGCCTAGCTCACTAAAGTCAAAATGCTAATACAACAATTGTTTTACACCAGTTTTGCCAAAACACCATTTTTCATGGGATCCTGAAAATGCAGTGAGTAGTTCTCAGACATTGCTCATTGACTAGATGCTAAACATCAATACATCAGTTCTTAAAAAATATTATTTGGACCATTGTGTAGATACTAGACAGCATTTTTTATACCTATATTAAGCTATATATACCATCCATCCATAACAGAAATGCCCTTTCAAATATGAACTCCCAAGAAACAATCAAAGATAGACCATAATCAAATCTAACATTGCCAACCGAAAATTAATCAATGAATTTCCACAGAAAAATTATTTCAATAAATACATAACACTAGCAGCATAGAGTTAATCATGAATATCAGAAAACTTGCCAAGAAGAAACTCATGACAACACCCTTAAATTAAAGCTTGAAGCAAGGCCTGGCTTCTTAATCCTAAATATATTCTACGAACCATTTAACAAACCATTTATGCAATGTGGTGTATGTGGACAAATTAAAAGCAGTATCACAAATGAATAGTTGTTTTAAAGATTAGATGTTAGGATCAAAAAAATATGCAAAAGCTACAAGTAATTTTAGCTCAAACATGAATTCTATGATTGATTTATAAATTCAATTATCTATAATTTCACCCAAGAAATGTATTGGATTTGATCCGTACTACTAGAGTCCAAGGTTGCAACACCACCTGCAAAAGAATGCTAGATTCACTCTGTTGATAACTATATACATTTGTGATTGCCCACAAAATCCAAAGAACCTATCCAGGTGGTTCAAGGCTACCAGGTGAAAAAGGGGAACCAGCTCCATAGGCAGATTATCCCTAATTGAAGCCTCAAAGAATTCCTAAGGTTACTTAAAACTACTACTAGGAATTTAAATGATCACAATTCACAACAAAAAAAAAAAAAAAAAACATAAATTGCAGAAAATTATCACTCAAGTTGCTTGGTCTGGACACAATTGATCTTTTTTATAATTGTTTCAAGTCTCACTAAAACATGTCCACAATAACCTTAAGTTTCCATGTGCACTTTTAGTTCCAAGTCAAACTCTCTCCGAAACAATACATAGATCTATTATTAATTCTCAATTGCCCACTTTCCAGAAGCCTAGCTAGTAAAAAGCCACAATTCCATGTTAAACGGTAAATAGTTCTTCTTTCAAATGATACATAGCCTTCTTTTTTCTTTTTCTTTCTTACTCAAAAAACAAATAGCCTTCATGGTAATGATACATGGGCAATGCCAAAAGGTGACAATAAAAACAAGCATATTGCTTTTTGCAACAACCCTTTGGAATTTCATTCAGTTATGTTTGTACGAGTAGGACCTGTTGTATGACCATTTCAGTCAATTTGTACAGGTACCATAAAATCCTACCACTACTTTTCAAAGATCTCAAAACAAGTACAATAGACCATTCCTTTTTCCATGTGAATCTATCTTTTTTAAGTCTCATGGCCACTACTATATATAAATTATATATGGGTACACACACAATCACGTGACAGAGAGAGACTAACACTCATCATAGAGACGACCCATGCTTGGCGACATTCGGCATTGAAACCAATGACAGTTCGTCTGGGATTGCACAGTATAGTGAAGAGAAGCCAGACATGGTAAATTCCCATGACAAACAATTGTTGTAAAACTGGTGTAAAACAATTGTTGTTTCCTAAAGTTCAATAAAATTTCTATCATGGTTCTCCAAAAAAAAAAAACCTAAACGTCATTCACGAACAAAATTCACGAACCCTAGTAGAGAAGTTGAAGTAACAGAGTTTCAACAATCAAGGTCAAAGGGCCTTAGAGTAAACCACTAACAAAACCAACCCAGCAATAATCACGAACAAAATTCAAGCAACGCAATCCAGTTGACGCAAAAAAATAAATGCTGTAATAATAAGCTAATCTTGAGCTCGATTTTCACATTGAAATTTTTTTTACCTTGAAATTGCGACAAAGATCTCTGACAATCTTGAGATGCTTTTGAATGAGAGAGCGACTTCGGAGGGGCCAAAATAGAGAGTACGAGTTTGGGACTTCGGCAGTGGCGGCGGCGGACAGAGCGGAAGAGGAAACAGTATCGGACTTCTGCGGCGGCAGTGGCGGACAGAGCGGAAGAGTGAGAGTGAGAGTGAGAGAGAGTGAGAGCGAGAGAGAGTGAGAGTGAGAGTGAAAGTGACGAGTGAGAGTGAGAGTGAGGGAAGTTTAGTTTTAGGTTACAAAACCGCGGTTTTGAAACACGGTTTTAGGCAAAATGAATACAACAAATCGAGTTTATAAAACTCGTTTTCAGAAATAGAGTTTTATACACTCGAGATCCACGTGGAAAAACTTAGCCAGGTCATCATACAACAGCACATCTAAAATCGAGTATTAAAAACTCGATTTACATTGAATCTCGAGTTTCTAAAACTCGAGATGCTAGTTTCCTACTTACTTTCTGTTCCGGCCAACTAACAAAAATGTAACGGTACTACAGTTATTTGGAAAAAAAAATCCAGAAATGCGACCATACATTATCAACTCTAGCTTCAATTGCAAGCCATTCCGCCGTAGATCGTCGTATATCGTCGACCAACGAAGATCAATCAAGAGAGAGAGGGCGAGATTGAGAAAGGAAAAGCGATAGAGCTTTCTGCCATGGACAGAGCAAGCGGGAGAGAGAGAGAGAGAGAGAGAGAGAGAGAGAGAGAGTGGAGAGAATGTTGTAGATCAAAAAAGATTGGTCCAATTCCATTTAGCTTTAAACCCAAACAACCAAGCCCGAATAGACATGAGCCAGCAACCCAACCTATCACAATAAAGCCCAGATTGAAATTTAACCCAACTCAAGCCTAGCCCACAGCAAAAATATACCAACAGCCTAATCCAAAAATAATTCTACTTATAAAATTCCCAAACCCAAAATCAGAATTTCCTAACAACTACTACTAATAATAATAAACCCCATGAGCACATATAATTTGAAAATTACTCCAAAACTCCTTGACATCACATAAATATTTAATTTTAGAAATGTTTTCAAGCAATTTTTTAGTTGTTACATAATTTTTAAACCTAGAATAAACATAAATTATGTCTCAAAATATTTAAATTATACATAAAAATAAATATTAAATAATTAATTAATAGTCGTACCCCAAACGTGTTGGTTATGTAAACGCTTACAAGAATGTAAATGCTAAATGTTAAGTTTTCCTTTTCATTTGCCAGCTATAGTTTGATGCTATTCGTTCATCTGCATGTTTTTACATTAGGCATGTGTGCATATATGTATACGACTAAGGAGTCAATAGTCATTTGGTGCAAAAATAAATTGATGGTGAAGATGCTACCCTGCATGTGCAATCTTAATGATCTCAAAAATATATAAAGTGGAGCTAGGCGGGATGTCTTGCTTGACATTCTAATATTATAAAAGCTATATAGGGAGGGACTAGCCCCATCTACTTGAGAGGATTTAAAGTAGGTGGCTACCTATATGACCATATGCTCATCTAGATTACAAATTGATTGTTGGTAGCTTCTGATTTATGCAAACTATTATTTGGCTTTAGGAAATGACTAGTTTCATTAAAGTTACTGTCTACTGCTTACTTTTGGATGATTGCATTCCTCAAAATTATGAGGTTTACATAACTAAAATCTTGTTTGAATAATGCTGGATGTTTTCTTTTGCCATTGGCTAAGTGATTGAACAATGCAGTTTCATTACATCTTTTAATGTAATTTCTTAACATCCATAAAACATAAGTTGTAGTTAGAGGCAACTGTTCTTAGTTTTGAGGGTTGTTTGCCTATTTGAGCTTCTCTGGTTTTGTACAATCACCAATCAGAGCATAGCACGTGTTTTGGAGCACAATGTTCTTGTTTACCAAAATACAGTGAGCAATAAGCTGATTGTAAATTTTCCTTCATTAGCAAGAAATGCTTCTCTTGCGGTGATGTATGCTTTAATTTCCTTTCAGATTGGTCCGACCAGTGTTTTCTGAAAGCCTGAATTTGATTTGCAGGTTTTACCCTATTTCTTGGATTCATAATTGACCGTATGCATCACTATCTCCAAAAGCTTATTGGATTGAGGAGTAGCGTGGGAGCTTCAAAAGAGGAAGTTGAAAGGCTTCAGAAGGAAAAGACGGAACTCAAAGAAAAAGAAGAGAAAGCTTACAAGGAGATAAAGCGGCTGCAAGAAGAAATAGCTTCTCTATCAAATAATTTGAAGAAGGTGAAGCTAGAGTCTGAAAAGAAAGATAAGAGAGTTGAATCTACTGAAAGCCATGTTGCTGCCCTTCAAAAACAAGCCGCAGACCTACTTCTTGAATATGACAGACTATTAGAAGACAACCAAAATCTTCAGACTCAGGCTATGGGATATAGATAGGACTTAATTCTAAAAGACACCAAGGTTTAGTCTTGGCAGTTAATTTTGGTTTCGAGTGACGTTGATGAAAAGTCCCATGTTTCAAGGAAATGGTCTTTATTTATTTGGCCCTGCCATTGGGAAAAGTGGATGGAATAGGTTTGTTTTTTGGTCCAATGTTATTGAAATTTTAGTTAGTCCACCTCAATGTTGTTCTAGTTGATAGCCACTATTCTTCTCTTTTAGTTTTCTGGAACAGATATCATAATTTTGTTTACTAATTTTTCAGTGAGATAAATGTTACTAGTCTGAGGTTTAGTTATGTATCAGTTAAAAGGGTGTTAGTGATTTAATACAACAAATGCAAATAGAAAGAACAAAAAATGAAAGATAAATGTAATTAAACAATTGAAAAGAGTGAATTCACTTGCATCAATGGAAGAAGTGATTATGGTAGATTTTGTGCTTGGACCTATTGGTATTCAAGTGTAGAATGCAAAAAGTACTTGAAAATCTATGCCACCAGACTTATTCCTTTGATAAGAGAAACATCTTTGGTATTTTTATTTTTTGTGTTTTTTGAGGGTATGATATATTTTCAAATGTTTTAATTTTTATCACATCTTTATAAATATTAAAAAAAAAAAAATTAAGACTAGAACTTGAAATAACAATTTTGAACAAATTGGGCACCCTACCTCTCATAGGTGCCATCGAAGAGCCTTCTGATGTGTAGATGGAGATACAAGAAAATAGTTGTTTTGATGATGCTTAAAGCTTAATGTGTTCTCTCTCTCATTTTTCTAATATGATTTTCCGCAAAATCATCTTATCAAAGTTGTCGTTACTAACTTACTATCATGAAATTATGAAAAATATGAGTAGTTTATCTTCAGTTATATAGTATATATAGGGCCAAAAGCCATATAACTCCCCTAACTTCTCTTAGGAGACCAAGATATTTATAGCATATTAGCATGTCTAGGTGTCATGTATCATGCATCCTAGCATCTCAAGACAACAAGATTCTACAAATAACAAAATTGGGGAATTTTGTCAATTTCATTACATGGAGAGCAAAATTTGACCCCCAAAATGTGGTTGTTTATTTATAAGCAATGAAGAGTTGTAATAATAAAAAAAAAAAAAAAAAAATTTGAAAGGTGACTTATACCTTCATTGCCAAAGAAAATACACATTTAAAAGGTCACTTATGCTGAAGCAAACACCCTAAAATGTTGCCAAGGCTCTCTTGTTTTTCTTCAAAATTTTCTAGTAAACTTTTTTTTTTGCAATTGTTTCTTGAGTGAACGACCCTTCTTACTCGAGTAAATTCTTCAATAATAGAAAAAAAAAATTTCAGACTAAAAGTCTCACTTATCTCTCACTCAAGCAAGATCTTTACAGAAAGTTGCTTGTCCTTTGCTGGAGCGGAACTTAAATCACTTGAGCAAAACTAAATTTTGCTAGAGAAAATTTAAATCTTGATCAAGTGAGATTTTGAAAAATTCAATTTAATTTTACATTAAAATACTCCTATTCTTCTAATTACAGCCATGTATAACTTCAATGTGGTAAAGGGTAGGAAATATCTGTCCCAAGATAGATTATAGTATTATACAACTCTTTCAAGTGATTACATAATTAGCATGCATTTGACAACAAATAGAAGAAAAATACAAACTACATCAAACTAAATTTATCATGGTCCATCCCAACAGATTTGATTACAAGGGAAGAAGTATATTGTTCATAATCAATGACAATGCTTTCTGTGCGTCCAGTCCTTGCCAGCAACACCAATAACTATTACAACTTCAGTCCTCCCTATTGCAAACCAGCAGAAAGAAATAACACAAGTTAATAAACAAAAGTGGGTCTAGAAATGGACTTATATCTAATTACAAACATCAAGTTTAGATTGAATAAAAACTCAAATGCATATTGACTCAGCCAGAACCACTTCTTAATTAAAGTGACATACATATGAAATCAACCAATGTTTAGTCCAAGGTAATATAGGATACTAAGGATAGTATGTAGACTTTGGAAATTTTGATTGAAAAGAAAGTTAAACAGAGCAAATACATCAATTTGGATATGATAAATTTTTGGTAACTACTAGAAGTATTTGTCCATCAAAATTTTGAAAAAAATTCTAAATTCTAAATACTTAATATATATATATATACACACACACACACACATAAGATTTTATTAGAATTTTACCCCCTGGCCCTAACAAAGATCTGCCAACGCAGACGCCATTGCAGGAAATTCTGGAAGCAGGACTAAGTTTACTGAAAGACTCCCAACAAGCCAACATGCGAGGCTAGCTGTGATAAACCCAATTGGTTGTCCTGATATGATGGGGCTAATGAACTAAGAATTTAGGCAGTTTTAGTTTGCAGCATGTCACAAAGAAGGCCTATAACGCTATGGTGTGGAGCATGGTATATTAGTTCAACAATCAGTAGCCTAATGTTATATTCACACATGTAATCTTTTCAATTACAACTTTGCTTATTTCTTTCCTCAATACTTTCAATCATCAATAAATAAAGAAGCCATGTATTTCCTTACTGTTTGCTTGAACTCTGTATATTATCATGTTGTTATGAGACGAAGCCCACACTTCTGCACTGCCAAGCTCAGGCAACAGCTTGCAGCTTTCAGCTTCAATGTAACAGCCACATCCATTCACCTAGATGGAACAACATGATATTGATTTCCAAGTGACAGACAAGTAAGACAATCAAAAGTTTCTAATTCCTAACTGTCATCAAGAAATACCTTAGGCTCTATTTTTCTTAATACCAAAAACTTAAAAATAAATCAAACAAAAAAGTTGGGTCCCTTTCCCTTCCCCCTGCTTCTTAATACATTATTCTTATTCATCAAACCAAAAAGTTGCATTAGTTTAACTATTGATTTAATTGCGTCTTTACTTCACATATGTATTCAAATATAACAGCATAATGAATCAAGGTTTATTGTATTCAACAAGAAAACTTTGTAAATAATTTCATTGCTTGAATCTACCTATTTATATAAAAACTAATTAGAAGAAGCAAAAGGAAAAATCTTTTGAATCTACCTTTGAAATGATTGATGAAGTGAGGAAAAAAATAACACAAACACATGGTTGGCCTGACAGAAGGCAACCTCTGGTGAAAAACAGCCCTAATTTTCTTCTTTCCTTTTCAATACCAAGAGAGCAACAAGAGTATCTACTTTACCCCACAAAATTAATAATCATGAGTGTGCTATCTGTTGCACATATCTTCTTTGATCCAGACAATGCCATAGTTTCTCCTCACCAATAAACTACAAAGTCCAACAATTTCAACGTATCCAGTATAGGGAAACTAGCAAAAATAAGAATCACAAATTATTGAACTCAAATGAAAGCATATATGCCAATGAATTTAAAAACGAAAAATGAAATATAAAGCTACAGAAAAAAATCTGTAAAAGGGAGAAAGATATTGGTGACTTACAAAAAATTCAGTTGTATAGATTCATCAAAGCCACCACTTTCACTGGGATTTCTCTTCCTCTCAATCAATGTTACATTGTCCTTGTATGCTTAAATTCCCAAACGTGGAATGAATCTTTCAATTAGATTAGAGGTACCTTCTCCATTAGTTCCATTCTCATCCCTATTATACTCATCATGGCTTTCACTCAGTTTTGGTATCTTTTGCTGAATCTTCCAAATCACTTTCATAAGGAGTGATGCTACAGCTGCACCCATGCATAGTTTGGTTCAGATCTTCAATGTCTTGCTCGTATGCCTAACAGGCCCCGCATTTTGTAACCTCTAATCCTCGACCTTTGGTTTCAAACCCAATCTCAATTTGACCGAATCCATTAGCATCCATGAACAAATGATTCATGGCTCACCCTTTTCCAATGTCAGTAATACTAGTGGCTAGAGGTAGAGGATTCCCTGCCTCACGTATGGTTTTTCACTTCTCTTGCTTATGCAGAATGGACATGAGCATGATCTGAAGGAGAGGCAATGTCAACAGCAATCTACACCCCCCGCCCCAAAACAAAAAAAATTGACAGCTTAAGAGCCAATATATTAGCATAACATTGAAAATATTTTCTAATTTACAACATGGACATCAATAACGACAGTAAGCAGAACCATTCGATGTCCTGTAAAATGGAGCACCAAACCAGAAAACACAAAGATGCTTGGGAAATTAATTGTAGTTATAATATATATATGCAACAAAGTTTCTTTGGCTTTTTCATTGATGCAGGAGCATCAAAAGGTCTGATTTCAATTACAGCAGTAGCAACAATAATCCAGCAGGAAGGTTAGTTCAGCAGTACATTCAGTCAGCCAGCAGCCTAGCCTAATGAAACTTGTTATTTGCAGCAGCCAGCTGGTGATCACTTATGGAGATTAACTGAGTGTCTGAGTCTTTGCCAATTCATATGGAAGCAGTTGGAAGGAGCTTGGAGGGTTGGAAGTCTCAGTTGTAACAGTTAAGTTAGAGGCAAGTTATTTAGGCTTGTAATCAAACAGTAGGCTAAAGGTTGCTAGAGAGTAGCAAACATTGAGAACCTTTTGTAATATGTTAGTTAGGATGTTAAGTGGTTATTTAGTCTAGTTCAATAGTAGATAAGATCAGATCAGGTTGATTTTTTGGCTGCACTATGATACAGCCTATATAAATAGGCATTTAACCTTCTGTTGTAATCAATAAGTTTTGAAGTTAATGAAATATGTAGCCTTGACTCTTGAGTGCTATTTGAGAGAACTAGGTGTTTTTGAAATATCTAGCCTTGACTCTTAAGTTTTGAATTCAAATCTCTTTAAGTTTTAAATGTTTATCCAAAAGAATAGAAAATATATAAATATAGGCAATATTAATCTATCTAGTTTGGTTACCCATTTTGCAATTAAACTTTTTATCTTAGATAACCAACATTCATATCCTACCAATGATTAATCGATAAGGCAGAGTGTTGGAGTCTATGATCTAAAATTAAATTGTGATGTCCATAACAGAAGAGCACACATATAAGATCTAATCAAAATAGAAAATAACAGATCATGTAGGACAGTTTTCAACTTTGAAAAATTTGATTGACAAGAAAATTGAACTGAGCAAACGCAAATTTCATTATATATATATAGGCATTGCAAGAGTAACAAGAGTGCAGATTTTACTCACCAACATAATTGAACAAAAATGATAAGCACACAATTTGTTGCACTCTTCTTGTTTGCTAGTAGTTTGACAATTTTTCCTCCCCAACAAAGTCCAGTAACTTCATCAAAGCTACCAGGTTCACTAGGATTTCTCTTCATCACAAATAGAACTACCTTCTGTGCAAAAATTCCCAATCCAATTTTCAATTAGATTAGGGTGCTCTATCCACTTTTTGGAAAAGCCACAACAACCAATTTTTTGTTTGTAGCATGTCATAGAGAGCTGTAAAATCTTACCATTCTACTCAAAAAAAAAAAACTCTTTTAAATAAGTCTATTGAGAGAAGACTAGGAGGTGGATGGCATACCATTAACTTAAAAAATAGCTCAAAAGTCACAAAGGAAGCAGTGAAAGTAGAGGAAAAATTATTCTTGTTTTCCCGTTTTCCCTAAGCATGGTATCAATGGATATCTTCAGTCTTTCAGGTTATAATTCTCGATTACAACTTCTAGTTCTACTGGATCTTATTACACCATTACAGTTTTGCTTATTTCTTTCCCTAATATGAATTATAAAATAATAAATGATACCTCATTTGTAAGATAAAGAAGCCATGCGGTGCCTTACTGTTTGCTAGAACTCTGCATATCATCATGCTGTTATGAATTATGAGATAAAGCCCATACTTCTTTACTGCAAAGCTTGGGAAAATGCTGGCAACTGAAAGCTTCAATGCAACTGCATTGATTCAACCAATCTGAAAGTGATGCCCACCATATATATGATATATAGAACACCCACATCCATTCACCTAGATGGAACAGTATGATATCAGCTTCCTAGTGACAGACAAGCAAGATGATGAAAATTTTCTAATTCCAAATTGTCAACAAGAAATACCTTAGGCTCTATATTTCTTAATACAGCAAACATGAAAATAAAACAAGGGTTCTTTAGATGGATAGAAATTTTTGGAATCACAATGCAAATGCTCTTAACTCTTGAGCCATATTAGTTACTGATATGGACAAAAAGAATATTTTGAAAACAGAATCAGATTTTATAGACAAAAATTAAACCAAAAATTAAAACAATGCCACACTTGAATAGAAAAAAAGTGTAAGTTTTAGAAGTTTAGAACAGCTCATATTCTATCCAAATTGTAAATGAGTGGGCCACAAACCTCTAGCAAAAACCAATCTCACTCTCCCTCCCTCCCTCCCTCCCTCCCATCATGATTCCCATCCATAAACAAAAAACAACATGTTCACTCCACCATCATGGCCTGCTCTTTAACACCCCAACCCCAACTCCTCCTTTCCCACCACCACCACAACCACCACCCTCCTCCTCTCCATCTCAACCCCATAATCACCCGCTACTCCCTCCTCCTCTCCACCACTTCACTCTCCGTCACCGCCACCACTCCGTAACCACCCTCACTAGCCTCTCCTCCACTTGACACCACTATCAACGATCGTATCTTCATGGACTTCAGCCTTTTCCCCACCACTTTCCTCCCCAACACCAACCCAACTCTCTCCCCTAACCCCTCCACTACTCACTGCACTGAATCCTTCCTCTTAGGCTGCCTCATTCTTGGCTTCTATGGCCACCTCGTCCCTCTTACTGTCTCCAACTTCAGTCTATGTGTTCCTGCACTTCCTCTTCCTCATACAAGAACACCCATGTCCACAAAATCTTTCCACTAATATGGCTTAAGAGTTAAGAGCATTTGCATTGTAACATTATTCTTATTCATTAAAAAATAAAAAATCAAAATGAATTAAATGGGGTGAGTTTTTTCTTTATGGCAATTACTACATTTTTCCAATTCCAGTATTGTTGTAAAATCAAATGAAAAGAAGTAAATTTGGGCCATTTTTCACCAAAGAGTTCAGTCTTTTCTCAGGCCAGCCATGTGATTTCTTTTTCCCACAACATAAGTGAACAAAAAATAAAAAAATGCAGATGGTTGAAATCAAAAAATGCAGATGGTTGAACTCAAATGAAAGCATATGCCAATAAATTTAAAAAAGAAATATATAGCTACAAAAAAAAGATCTGTAAGAAGGAGAAAGATATCAGTGACTTACAAAAAATTCTAAGGAAAAAGATTATCAGCTATAATACTCATCAAAGCCACAACTTTCACTGGGATTTCTCTTCCTCTCAATCAAAGTTACATTGTCCTTGTGTGCTCAAATTCCCAATCCAATTTCCCAAACGTGGAATGAATCTTTCAATTAGATTAGAGGTACCTTCTCCATTGGTTCCATTCTCATCCCTATCATATCCATCATGGCTTTCACTCAATTTTGGTATTTTCTTGCTGAATCTTCCAAATCATCCTCATAAGGAGTGATGCTATAGCTGTTGCTACTGCTGCACCCACGCATAGTTTGGTTTAGATCTTCATTGTCTTCCTCGTATACCCAATGGACCCCGCATTTTGTAACCTCTAATCCTGGACCTTTGGTTTCAAATCCAATCTCAATTTGACCCAATCCATTAGCATCTATTTGACTCCAATTTTCTTTCAATTTCAGATTGAATGGTTTATAGGGATGGTAACCCAGGTAAAGATTATATGATTCAATCTTGCCAAATTGTTCCGAAAAAGGAAAGTTACCGTGTATCGATTTGCAGTCATCTCCATTGGCTTTCAAGTACCATTGAAGCCTATGCGTTAATATATAACCTACACCATCATTATCTTCTGAAGAAATTTGGTGAAGTGGATGATGTTGGTTGAGTCCAAAAACTGCACACACAATAACTCCCTTCAATTTATCTGAAGGTACTTGCAAATTCACTGAAGTCCCCACACTTTGATGCCTAAACCATTTCGGAATTTCTCTTCCAGGAATTATAAAAGGATAAAGGAGTTCATCTCCCTGAAACATACAAAATTACAAAATCATTATATTTAGAACCTCACAAGCAAGAGAGAGAGAGAGAGAGAGAGAGAGAGAGAGAGAGACCTTAAATTGAAAGTGGCGTCTTATCGTTGTTAATAACATGTCACCGTAGTGTTCATTGTTAATCAATTTAACACAATTGAGAAGACAGAGGAACTGATAAGAACCATCTTCAGCTCTTAATGGTAATATTTCCAGTGAGGTACAACCATCTGCATCAATATACCCAATATTTAATGGAAGCTCTGGCAAAGATCGAAGATGTGTGCAGCCACACAGATGAAGATCCTTCATATTAGATAGTTGAGTGGTACTCTCAGGAAGGAAAACAAAATTATTTCCCCTAAGATCTAATTCTGTTAAAGAGGACAAACAACCAAGACCATTAGGGATTGCGTGAAGATTGCAATAACTTAGATTCAATTTGGTCAAAGACCATAAATTAGAAAGAGAACGCTCTAACATGCCCATGGGGTCTACTCTTCTTTTTCGCATTAAAGGAAAGCTGATGAGTTTATTTGATGATATAGATGATAAGCCTTCACATCCATGAAGAGATAGCACTTTGAGATTTTTTAAGAGAACAAACGAAGATGGTAATTCTGTTATAGCAGTTTCACTCACATCTAGCTCCTCCAGACCTTTGATATTTCCCAAATTCTCTGGAAGGCTCTTAAGGCACTTGCAACCATTCAAATCCAATCGAATAAGCCATTTGAGATTTCCAAGAGATGCATGAATCTTAGATAGTCTTATACAACGTTGAAAAATCAACTGCTTAAGCTTTGGGGCTCCCCTAAGGTCTGGCATCTCAGTCAAGTTTTGGGAGTCACTTAGGTCAACAAGTCTTAACTCGTCTAAATTCTGTTATAAACCAAAAAAATTATTAGATAAACTCAAGTATTAATGAAAAGGAAGAAAATACACATTTGCTTGAGTGAAAATCTTACCATAATTCCTTTCCATAAGTGTTTGATGCGGCTGCAACGCATTTTGAGTTCAACAAGATTGTTTGGTTGAAAACTAGTTGGCATGGATTTAAAAGGATATCCATGCCATTCTATAATGCGTAACTCGTCAGAAAGATAATTAAGACTTTTTGGAAGTTGCAAAATACCATTTATGAAGCCTTGTGAAAATTTCTCATTACTAATTTTGAGAAATCTCAAATTTTTCATCTTTGAGAAGGCTTTCGCATGCAAGTGTTCCATTTTTTGAATAGGAACTTTTAGCATTATGCCTTCAACTGCCTCGGTTCCCTAGTAAATAAAAACAATGAATTTAGAATAATTGGTAAATTCTTAGAAAATTGTATAGTAACGTATATACTTCTTAAAGCTCAAGTTTATACTAGTCGACTTACAGTATTATTCTTCAATACACAAATGACATCCTTATAAATCCACAATCGACTACGTCCACCAGGGTTTTTAGGGGATTCGCGACGAACGATTTCTTGACCCATATCTTGCAACAAATCATGCATCCACAAAATTCCATGGTCATCAATGGTTATGAGAGATTTGTCCTTAAGAACACCAATATTGTAGTCTGGATAATAACCAAAACTTTCTAGTATATCACTTATGCAATCTTTTTTTTCTCCTTTGAAAAAACATGCAATATCTAGAAACAGTCCTTTTTCAGAATTTGTAAGCCCATCAAAACTTATTTGAAGTATATCTAAAATGGTTCTATTAGGTTCTTCTTTTACTTTATCTAGGGCACTTTTCCATTCCTTCCTTCCTTTAGAATACAATGAAGAACCTAAAACTTTAAGAGCTAAAGGAAGGCCTTTTGCGTAATTCACAAAGTCCATAGACAAATCCATATAACTTTCTTCAGGATGAGTTTTCTTAAAAGCACCCCAACTAAAAAGCTCCAAAGCTTCATCATCATTCAACCCCTCAATTGTATATATATCATCCGCTCCATTTCTTTGCAAGAAATGACTATCTCTACTTGTTAGAACAATTCTACTCCCTGCACCAAACCAATCATGATTCCCTGCTAATGCTTCTAATTGTTGTTCTCCATCCACATCATCAAGAACAATTAAAACCTTTTTATTACGTAATCTTTTCCTTATAATATCGATTCCCTCATAAAAATTTATTTCCCTTTCCATGAGAATCTTAGAAAGAAGTTGTTTTTGTAAAGAAACTAGACCTTGATTTTTAGTTTCTTCTCTAACATTAGCAATAAAGCTACTCGCTTCAAAGTTACTTGAAATTCTTCTATAAATTTCTTGTGCAAGAGTTGTTTTGCCCATTCCACCCATCCCGCATATCCCAACAAAGCGAACATCATCCAACCCTTCACCTAAGTATGAACTCAACATTTCCTCCACACATGAGTCCATTCCAACAAGGGCCTCATAAACACCTGAGAATTTATGATCTAACTCAGTGCATATCCTTCCAACGATTTCTTGGATAACTTCTGATTCATACCTGCAAAGAAAATTGCAAAACAATAATTTTGATGAGGCGAAGCTAGCCACATTTAAAGATAAAACATTCAGTATATAATCATAATCTTAGCTTCATTCAGCCACATTGAGAATGCCTAATTATATTTAGTCGTCTTTGTTTTACATTTCTTGAAATGCTATTTTTAGGCGCCCTTTTTTCTTAAAAATAAAAAAATAAAAAAATTGAAGTATTAACTATATAATTCTACTTTTCTCCTAACCACTTGCTTTGGACATTTTTACTTGCTTATTTTTTTCTTCATATAAAAAAAAAAAAATGACGTATTAACTGTATAATTCTACTTTTCCCCTAACCACTTACTTTTGATATTTTTTCTTGCTTATAAAGACAATTCTGCCAAAAACATAAAGTAGCAATTTGAATGAAAACATTACGGGTGGGTGGGTATAGCTTATATAAAGCAAAGCCATGTAGACTCCATAAGTCACCTCTAGAATGAGGATTACCAAGTTCATGACTTTTTGCTCATATTGGGTATTTTAGGGACTACCATGCCAAACTATGCAAATCCAAAGTCCAATTTGAGATTATAATTTCCAAAGTTTGTAATATACATGGGACAAAGAAATTCATTGCAAGATGTATTATGGGGGCAATTTTAGAGATATTAGGGGCCAAATTTGTTGTAAGGCCCAAGTCTGTGTAATTATGTACTTGCATGACACTGATTTAGTACTACTATGATTAGAATAGGGTTAGTCTAGGTTATTTTAAAAATAGTTGAGTACTGACGAAGTAAAAGAAAAAAAACAAAGTAAAGAAATGATAAATAAATTCAAAAAAAGAAATGAAAAGAAGAGTTGACAAAAAATAGCATTATTTCAAAGAAACTCTTACTTATCCTTTAAATCCCATCCAGAAAGATTGGCAACTTTTGTTAGAGCAGCTTTCCACGTCTCTACATTTCCCATGTTATCCTTGAAACTCTCTTCATGTCTATCAAAGGCTTCTGCAAAAGTTTTTTTGTGATTCCACACATCACTAGGATCTACATAGTGAAAAATAGGTAGAACTACCAATCCGGTCTTTTCCATGCACTCAATGATCTTTGCTAGTTCATTCAAGCACCACTTTGAAGAAGCGTAGTCTCTTGATAAAATAATAACAGCAAACCTTGATTCTTCTATTGCTTTCAAGAGTTCTGGGGCAATTGGTGTTCCTTGCTTAAGTTTTTCATCGTCCTTGAAAGTGGATATGCCTTTTTGTTTCAAAGCTCTATATAGATGATCTGTAAATCTTTTGCGGGTGTCTTCGCCTCTGAAACTAAGAAATACATCGTATTTCCCTCCTTTGGAAGAAGAAGAAGAAGATGATGATGATGGAAGAAGAGCCATAAAAGAAATGGAAGAGCTTGAATAGTGAGGTTGGAGTGTTAGGAAATTGCTAGTGTGATTGAAAAGTGAAAAACACTCAAAAAGCCTCTTGCAATATCGGTGAGAAGATGGGCCAAAAGTTTTTATATTCTGTGACCCATTAATTCATTTTTTGTTAGAGTTGGTGGGCAAGTGGGCATCCATCTGAGTGAGTGAAATTTCCCCAGGTCAAGACGAGTGAGTGAAATTTCTCAATTTCTTCTTCTTTGTTGCTTTTTTCACGTGGGTATGGGCCCCATTTGAGCAGACCTTCGTATGCAAAGAAAAATACCTGGAAGAGGAGGGCCACTTGCACGTGGAATCTAATAGAAATTCCACTCACTCAATATCACATTTTATTAAAATAGTCTACAGTGAGTAGTAAAAAAAAGGGGATTTTTTTTTTAAGAAAAAAAAAAGGTGTTAAGTTGATAAAAAAATAGTGAACGAGTTTCTTTGAATAGATTACTTGTGAATGTCAGTCCCTCTACAGGTTTTTTTTTTGGCTAAATAATGGTCTTTTTTTTTCAAAAATAATGGACAAAATCAATACAATTCCTACTTAAAAAAATTAACATGATTATATATTTTAGAAATATGAGTGTATGTTTTTCGTGTTCTTAATAAGCATACCAAATTGCATGTCAATCAAATAGTATTTACCATTCGATCTATAAACTTATTTTTTATGCATAATTTTAGACTACAAAATTTCAAATTTAAACATTTAATTGATATTTAATTTTTTTAAAAGTTTTGCAAACATAAAAGATATAAAAAGAAAATTTAATCTAACAGAGCGCATTAGTGAAAATTCACATCTAATAAAAAATAATTAGTAGAGTTCATCGACAAACTTTGTTCTAAAATAAAAAGGAAATGGTTAAAAGACAAAATTATAAAGATGAAATGAAACCTATACTTCTCTATTAAATAAGACATCTTTGGAGGGACTGAGTACACAGCAACTGTAGAACCTTCAAGTTCATGTGTTGCAGACATTATCCGATCTACTGAATCTGTAAACAGACCAAGCAATACCATGGCGTTAAGTGGAAAACCAATTTGTGTACAGTTACACAACATAGAATACAACAAAGGGTGAAGTTCCACAATAGTCAATCTTCCAAACGACACTTTAAACGCTGTACTTAGTTTAAAATCTCTTTATTAAATTAGCGCATAGGGAAGTATGTGGTTGTTAACTTGTATTAAGAGTTAGCAGATGGGTCAACAGTTCACTTTCTAGGACCCATCAATTAATTTTTTTTATTAGTCACAATTTAATATTTATAGTGGAGCAGATGGGTAAACAGTTGCATAAAGTGTTTCTTCTTTATTTAATATTTATTGCCAAACCAACTTTTTGTTTTTTTTTTGTTTTTTTTTTTTTTTTCAGTTTTCACGTGGACGTGGGATCCATTTGCACAAATCTCCATATGCATAGGAAAATACTTGGAGCTATCCAAATTCCAAAACAAAAAAATACAAAAGGAATTGGAAAGTGCTAGGAAAACACCTGGATGGTAAATCCACTTGCCCACGTCACAATTTACTAAAATTGAACAATAATGTCACTTTGTAATATTAGAATACTTAAAGATCGTTAGGTATGTATGTTTAAAAATATTTATAAAAATACATATAATTAAAAAAAATGTGTAAAAATATGTATAATATTGTTTAAAAATTAAAAATTATTTGAAAACACAAACTAAAGACCTCTTAATTTAACCATAATATCTTTATTTTTTAAATAATACAAATTTTATTAAAAATTTTCTATTAAAAAATATAATAATAAATTTGATTGTTACTAGTGCAACAAAATAATAAATAAGTAATAAAATTTTTAGAGTAATTTGTAAGAATATACATCAAACTTTTTTATGTACTTTCTTCTCCTGTTTTCTTTGACCACCAAATATAACTTAAGCTGCTTTTTCTCTGTGTGGGCTCTATTTATGCAGACCATGATATAGGAAAAAACCTGAAAAAAAAAAAAAAAAAAAAAAAAAAATTCATATCTCTGTATTTTAATTTTAGACAAATTACAATTTATTCATATATATAATTTGATTAAAATTTAAATTTAAGTAATGTACTATATATAATTTAAAATTTAATATCTTATTCATTAAAATTTAACTAAAATTTAAATTGACTATTTATATTTTGAAATCCCATAATAAAAATATTCTATCAGATCTTATTTAATTTTATGTTTTTTTTTTAAAAAAATTGAAGAAAAGAGACCTAAAAATTCATTTTCTTCAATAGAAGAGGGGTCAAAAGTTCATTTTCTATGACCCACCAATTAATTGATTAATTTTAGTCGGTGGGCACAGGGAGCATCCCACCATAAATTGTTGCATAAAGTCTCTCTTCTTTGTTTTATTATCAGACTAACTTTGCTTTCTTTATTAGAGTTGGTCGGAAAGTGGGTAGAGCATCCCACTAGAAGCTGCCACGTCACAATTTAATATTTATAGTTAAACAGATGGGTCAACAGTCGCATAAAGTGTTTCTTCTTTGCTTCTCAAAAAAAGTGTTTCTTCTTTATTTAATATTTATTGCCAAACCAACTTTTTAATTTTCTTTTTTTTATTTTTTCAGTTTTCTTGTAGACATGGGCTCCATCTGCGCGAAATCTCCATATGCATAGGGAAATACTTGGAAGCTATCCAAATTCCCAAACAACAAAATACAAAAGGAAATTGGAAAGTGCCAGGAAAACACCTAGAAGGTAAAGCCACTTGCACACGTCACAATTTATTAAAATTGAACAGTAATGTCACTTTGTAATATTGAGAAATTTAAGGTCTATTTAATATATGTGTTTAAAAATTTAAAATTATTATTTAAAAATATTTATAAAAATACATATGGATAAAAAAGTATGTAAAAATATTTGTAATATTATTTAAAAACTGAAAATAATTTAAAAACACAAACCAAACCTCCCTTGATTTAACAATAATATCTTTATTTTTTAAATAATACAAATTTTATTAAAAAAATTTTTTTAATAAATATGATAATGAATATGATTATTACTAGCTCAACAAAATAATAAATAAATATTAAAACTTTTAGAGTAATTTGGAGGATTATGCTTCACTCTTTCTTAATTATTTTTCTTCTTCTGTTTTCTTTGACCACCAAATATAACTTTAGCGTCTTGTTCTTTGTGTGGGCTCCATTTATGCAGGTCTCCCTATAAGAAAAATCTGGAATTCGGAAAGAAGAAGAAAAAAAAAAAAAAAAAAGGAACCATATCCTCTTTTTTTTTTTTTTTTTAGCAAATTACAACTTACTAATATATAATTTGATTGAAATTTAAGTTGTTTAAATATCATTTAAAAGGTTGGGTTAGTTTTTGAGTTTTAGGTAACTTTTGATAACTTTTTGATAATTTTTTATTTTTTTGATAACTTTTTTTCTATTTTTTAAATAAGACTCAAAAATAAAAATCTTAGTAAGTACTATATAGTATTTATTAACATTTTTTTAATTTAAAATTTGACATCTTATTCACTAAAGTTTGACTAAAATTTAAATTGGCTCTTATTGTTTGAAATCCCATAATAAAAATATTCTACCAGATCCTATTTAATCTTATGTTTTTTTTTTAAAAATTTTTTGAAGAAAAAAAAAGATAAAAATTCATTTTCTTCGACACAAGAGGGGTCAAAGTTCATTTCCTATTACCCACCAATTAATTAATTTATTTTAGTCGGTGGGCACAGTGGGCATCCTTCCCACCATAAATTGTTGCATAACAAGTCTTTCATCTTTGTTTTATTATCAGACTAACTTTTGCTTTTTTTTTTAGGGTAAATTACACTTTACCACCCTAAACTATACACCAGATTATACTTTGCACCTTAAACTATTCAAATGCACACTTTGCACCCTAAACTATCACTCTTATCACATTTTACACCCCAATGTTACTTTTACCATTAAGTTAGACATAAATTATCACTCTAATTTACCTGTAAAAGTAATGTTGGGGTGCAAAGTGTGATAAATGTGATAGTTTAGGATGCAAAGTATGCATTTGAATAGTTTAGGGTGCAAAGTGTAATCTGGCGTATAGTTTAAAGTGGTAAAGTATAATTAACCCTTTTTTTTATTAGAGTCGGTGGGCAGGGCATTCCACTATAAGTTGTCGCATGCATAACCCTTCCTTCTTTATTTAGTATTTATTGTCAAACCAGCTTTTGTGTTTTTTTCAGCTTTCACGTGGACCTGGGCTCATATGCACAGGAATATACTTTGAAGCTTATCCAAGAAAAAAAAAAAAAAAAACGGAAAATGCTAGGAAATTACCTGGAAGGTGTGGGCTACCTGTCGAGGGAATCTAATACACAACGCGCTCACTCAATATCACAATTTATTAAAATTGAACAATATTGCCGCTTTGTAATTTGGGATACTTAATTAAATTATAATATTTTTAATTATTAAAAAATATTAAAAGTAATACAAATTTTATTAAAATTTTTTTTAATAAATATGATAATGAATATGATTGATACTAGTTCAACAAGATAATGAATAAGTATTTTAAATTTTTTCTTAGATTAATTTGTTAGATTATGCTTCACTTTCTTTTCTTTTTTATTTTTATCACTTTTTTCTTTTGAGAGCCAAACCCAACCTTAGCTGCTTTTTCTTCGCGTGGACTCCATCTATGCAGACCTCCATATGCATAGAAAAATAGCTAGAATCCCCTCCCCAAAAAAAAAAAAAAAAAAAAAAAAAAAAAAAAAAAAAGGGAAAGGAAAACTGTCATTTTGTACAAGGAGCCACATCCTCATCTTTCATTGTTTTTTTGGCAAATTACAACTTACTCATACGTGGTTTGGTCGAAGTTTAAATTATTTATTTATAATTTAAAATTTAACACTTTACCTACTTGAGATTTGACTGAAATTTAAATTTCAGCCAAACCACATATGAGTAACTTGTAGTTTGAAATTTAGTACTTTTCCCACTTGATGTTTGATTGAAATTTAAATTGCTTACTTATGGTTTGAAATTCCATGATAAAAATGTTCCATTGGATCCTTTTTTATCTTGTATTTTTATGTTTTTTTTTTCCTGTGTTTTTGGAAGAAAGAAACATAAAAGTAGAATAAAATTACATATTTAGCTATTTTTTTAACAGAGGTATGTTACGGAATTTTAATTGAGCTAACCTCATATAGGTAAAGTGTTATATTTTAAACTACAAGTAGACAACTTAAATTTTAGTCAAACCATAGGTAGGTAAGTTGTAATTTGTCCTTCATTTTTAATAGAGTTTGGAAACTCTAATGCTGTTCTGAGTTGGTTTATAAGAACTTAGTTTCTTTAATATATGCGTTTGTTTATCGGAAAAATAAAAAATTGCACACTTAATTTCAAGATTTATTAAAATAATTTGTGTGAGTTGTAGAAGAAAAAAGATATGATAAGTTCATATAAAAAGTTGTGAATAGAAAGTCTCCACCCTACCATTTATAGTTAACCAATTAAACATGTTATTATATTGAGTATACAGTTGAACGTATTCTTGGATTTATATGAATAAATTACTTGTGAATTGTGATCCCTCCATATTATCGGGTCCATTCAAAATACAAGATGATATAAAATAAAAATAAAAATAAAAATAAAATGGATTACATGTGGATTTTGGTCATCCACATTATAGCTATAATTTCTTCAATACAAGATTTTATAGTTGAAGTCTTCACAATCAAATCTGCCCCCCCTCTGAGTGTAAAATTACACATGACCATTTCTAAAGACAATGGTGATGATAATTGAGAGTAGATGCAATTATGCTATAGTGCCAATATGTGGGGTGATTTTAATTTGATAAGTATTGTGTAGAATAGACAAAATATTGAATTATATTAAGAAGAATTTAATTATATTCATTTAAGCAATTTTCCTATATATTTCTAATAATTGTTCCCTTAATTTAAGGAAAATTTCATGAGAGCAAAAATGTCAAATATATATGTTATTATATCCTAGGCCCTTCCGTGCCCTGGTCCTATACTTGAAAGATTTTCCTTGTTATTTGTTGATATTGTATTATATAGGTATCCAATGTCTGTGACATTGGTAAGAATACATAGGTTGACTTAGTAAAGTTAGTGTCTTTTTGTTGTGGTCAGAGACTCACGGTTTATAGAAAATTATTGGCTGCTTCTGAAAAACGATAATATGAAGCTCATTCCTCATACATTCATAGTAGATCTCGCCATGAATTTAATTAAGGTGATTTATCATGAATACAAAAGAAAGGAGTACCACATCACCATGTGCTTCGAAAGCAGCTAATAATTACCCCGGCTATGGCCATAGAAACAGCAGTGGCAATGGATTGCCATTCATTTTAGAACAAATAAGCAATTACGCTTTGCTTCTATTGAAATTTTTTGATAGGCGCCTCTAATAAAATTTAAAACTTTAGATTTTCTACATCTAAATAACTTCTTAAAATCATCACAAAACAGGACGTTTTATCTCTTTGTTTTGCCCTATTAGCTAGGGAGGAAATTAGTTTTTGAAATGCTAACAAAGCATTACTCCTACATAACAGATACAGCTACTGCCAATATTTGCATAAACAAATTATGGCAGGAATATGCAGGTCTACCATCAACTTAACAGAGAATTCGATTTTCAATACTAGCACATTAAATAAGACACCTTTGGAGGAACTAAGTCCACAGCAACTGTAGAACCTTTAAGTTCTTGTGATTCAGACATTATCCGGTCTACTTAATCTGTAAACAGACCAGGCAATACACAATATAGAATACAACATAGGATGAAGTTCTACAGTGGTCAATCTTCCAAACAATACCTTAAACACTGTACTTAGTTTAAAATCTCCTTATTAAATTAACACTACGTGTTCTACATATTCACTTGAATAAAACTAGAATAGAATTCTCCTGGGTAAAACTAAAATACAAAAACTTCATAAAACTCTAGCTGCACTTCGTGCATTTTTATATATTTCAGCTCCAATTCCTATGTGTTGTTTTGCCACTGGATCCTGAAATGCGAGCAACTTTAAAACTCAACATTTCAATATAAAAAAAAGTTAGACGGCAGTTCAATGTAGAGCAACACACAAGCAAGAAACTCAAAGAAGTTCACTAATTATATTACAAGAAACGGCTTCTTGTTATAATTTAATGTAAGTACTTGCTAAACCTGAAAGAAAAATGTCAAAAATACAAAAAACACTCAACTCTATTACAGTTAAGAGGATAATGTATACCTTCAATGTGTAAGCATCTAAAATTGGAGCTTAGTTCATAAAGTAACTATAACAATCATCAACCATTCATCAAATTTGAATTATTTTTTTAATACTACAGCAATAGATAGTGATGCATGCAGCTGTTGAAGCATTTGGATTTGCTACATATTGCCAATTGCAACAACAAGAGGTGGTGAATGTGATCAAGACATAATTTGATACCTTCAAATATCATCATTTGTGACACTTGGAGGTATTTAAACAACAAAAACTCAAGTACAACCCTTGGAAGTACCATATCTTCCTGTTGAAAACAGTGAGTTAACGTCCTGTTAAGGCAAGTAAATAAGAGAAAGCTCTTTCTCATGAAAATATAATAAATTTCAATTTCAAAAGATTATTCCATGGAGCTATAATATCATCTTGGGGAAAAAATGGCAAGGCAAAAGCCAGCTACAAACCCCATGGAGTAAATTTGTATTAGTACATTGAGTATTTACTATCTCATCATCCAAACCAAACTGCTAGAGCTGTATAATACAATGCAAAATAATAAAAATGCAAATAAAATATCTCTTTACCATAAAAGCCATTAAAAGATATGGGTAAAGGCTGAACGGTGAAAATGAAGTTTTTCTTGATATTTTTATTGGCATTTCTAACGATAAACAACCAACAAATTATGTTGCGATAACCCAGTTTACCATGACATAAAGAAACATATCAATGTAGATGATCATCACTTAGGACAGGATTTCAGCATAGAAACATTCGAGCTTATACTCTTGAGCTTATACAATATGTCTAATCAACTGGAAAAAGCAGGTTGGCTTTCTGACCAAGAGCAGTGCACTCACTGCTGAGATGTGAGATGCTATATTGGACTTCATGGTCTTTGTACTAATTTTTGGTCTTTTATGCTGTTTTACTATCATTTTAAGCTGTACTTTCCTTTGTTTCTTGTTGTATCCAAAATGGGTCCACTCAATGCTAGCTTTTCTTTAGCATTGTATCTTTTATACCCTCTTTTGATTAATCTGTGTCATAGATTTATATATTACAATATTAAAAGATAAATTGAGAAAGTTCTCTGGTAAGAGGTAGCTTGTTTATCTTTGTAACAAATTAGTCATGACCAATACCTATGAGCCAGCATCAAGAGGATAGAGAGAGAATTTTATAAGTTAACATGGGTTATTATGGTTGTTCTACCAAAATTACTATATTTTAAAAGAAATTCTAGCTTCGCACAATATATCAGCATGGGGGAAGTGAAGAAAATTAGGCAATACTTCATACATGTAGATATAACTCTTAAAACTCAATAACAAAAACCAAGCAACATGATTTACAATTATTTAAAGAACAACCAATTAATTCCCAATTTCAAAGCAACTATACCTTTTGCCTACCAGCTACCTAAGATTTTTTACCCCTTTTTTTTTCCATTCTATAGCCAATAAACATAAGTTACATATGAAAAAAGAAAACTTGGGAGCAAAATAACAGATCAAATTTAAACACATGCATTGATTTAGGTTAATGCGAATCAAATGGTTGGCTATTTCAGACTGTAATTGTGCTATGAGAAGACGATATTGGGTAAGCTTTGTTGCATATGGTATACAAGTGAAATGTATTTTGGCTTTTAACATCAATTTGTATTAATATCACAAGACAATGGGAACATAAAGCTGTAAAACTAAAGATTGCCTAATTTGTTTTACAGCTTTTAACATCATCTTGAGGTGGTTGGCTATTTCAGAATTTTTTGACAGCATGAATATCAGATAATTTAATTCGAAAGAATGTCTACTTGCTCAACCAACACTGATTAAATTTAATTGTCTAGCAGCTCAATACCTAAGGATCTTCTGAAGAGATAAATGCGACAAAGCCAAATCCATTAGAACATCTTGTTCTGCGATTTTTCTACTGCAGAAACCAATTAATCACCAAGCTGCATTAACCAACCATCCAATATACAGCAAATCTGGAAACACAATGAAAGTAAACCATCAAATGCATGATTGAAACTAACACTAAAAGTGAGGCCAAACAATCATTGCTCATCAAACCAATGCCTGTAAAATATTAATTTCCAGCTTAGTGAAGGAGGTGGGAACTTAGGAAATCATCAACCTATGATTCTCATTTCTATGGTAGAATTTTACCAAAACTTAGTAAATTTAAGTTTTTAGGCTAGGAGGGTAAAATTTTATAAACAGTAAGTCTCCTAGCAAGAAGAGCACACATAAGGTCTAATCAAAACCGAAAATAACAGATCATGTAGGACAGTTTTCAACTTTGAAAAATTTGATTGACAAGAAAATTGAACTGAGCAATTGCAAATTTCATTATTTATATATATATATATATATATATATATAGGCATTGCGAGAGTAACAAAAGTGCAGATTTTACTCACCAACAAAATTGAACAAAAATGATGAGCACACAATTTGTTGCACTCTTCTTGTCTGCTAGTAGTTTGACAATTTTTCCTCCCCAACGAAGTCCAGTAACTTCATCAAAGCTACCAGGTTCACTGGGATTCCTCTTCATCACAAATAGAACTACCTTCTATGCATAAATTCCCAATCCAATTTTCAATTAGATTAGGGTGCTCTGGAAAAGCCACAACAACCAGTCTTTTGTTTGTAGCATGTCACAGAGAGCGGTAAAATCTTACCATTCTACTCAAAAAAAAAAAAAAATCTCTTTCAAATAATTTTATTGACAAAAGACTAGGAGGTGGATGACATACCATTAACTTAAGAATAGCTCAAAAGTCACAAAGGAAGCAATGAAAGTATGTTTTCCCGTTTTCCCTAAGCATGGGATCAACGGATATCTTCAGTCTTTTAGGTTATAATTCTCGATTACAACTTCTAGTTCTACTGGGTCTTATTACACCATTACAGTTTTGCTTATTTCTTTCCCTAATATGAATTATAAAATAATAAATGAGACCCCATTTGTAAGATAAAGAAGCCATGCAGTGCCTTATTGTTTGCTAGAACTCTGCATATCATCATGCTGTTATGACTTATGAGACAAAGCCCACACTTCTTTACTGCAAAGCTTGGGCAAATGCTGGCAACTGAAAACTTCAATGCAACTGCATTGATTAAACCAATCTGAAAGTGATGCACACCATATATATGATATATAGGACACCCACATCCATTCACCTAGATGGAACAGCATGACATCAGTTTCCTACTGACAGAAAAGTAAGACGATGAAAAGTTTCTAATTCCAAATTGTCAACAAAAATACCTTAGGCTCTATATTTCTTAATACAGCAAACATGAAAATAAAACAAGGGTTCTTTAGATGGACAAATTTTTGGAACCACAATGCAAATGCTCTTAACTCTTTACTAATATGGACAAAAAGAATATTTTGAAAACAGAATCAGATTTTATAGACAAAAATTAAAACAATGCCACACTTGAATAGAAAAAAGGTGTAATTTTTAGAAGTTTAGAATAGCTCATATTCTATCCAAATTGTAAATGAGTAGACCCCAAGCCTCCAGCAAAAACCAATCCCACTCTCCCTCCCTCCCTCCCATCATGATTCCCATCCACAAACAAAAAACAGCATGTTCACTCCACCATCATGGCCCGCTCTTTAATACCCCAACCCCAACTCCTCCTCTCCCACCACCACCACCACAACCACCACCCTCCTCCTCTCCACCTCAACCCCATAATCACCCGCCGCTCCCTCCTCCTCTCCACCACTTCACTCTCCCTCACCACCACCACTCCACCACCACCCTCACTAGCCTCTCCTCCACTTGACACCACTATCACTGACCGTATCTTCATGGACTTTAGCCTTTGCTCCACCACTTTCCTCCCCAGCACCAACCCAACTCTCTCCCCTGACCCCTCCACTCCTCTCTGCACTGAATCCTTCCTCTTAGGCTGCCTCATTCTTCGCCTCTATGGCCACCTCGTCCCTCTTACTGTCTCCAACTTCAGTCTATGTGTTCCTCCACTTCCTCTTCCTCATACAAGAACACCCTCGTCCGCAAAATCTTTCCACTAATATGGCTTAAGAGTTAAGTGCATTTGCATTGTCACATCATTCTTATTCATTGTCACATCATTCTTATTCATTAAAAAATCAAAAGTCAAAATGAATTAAATGGGGTGAGTTTTCTCTTTATGGCATTGACTACATTTTTTCAATTCTAGTATTGTTGTAAAATCAAATGGAAAGAAGTAAATTTAGGCCATTTTTCACCAGAGAGGTCACCTTTTCTCAGGCCAGCCAAGTGATTTCTTTTTCCCACTACATAAGTCAACAAAAAACGATGAGCATAATACCTGTTGCACATATCTTCTCCAATCCTGGCAATGCGACAATTTCTGCTCACCAGTATTATTGAACTCAATGAATTTAAAAAAAGAAATATATAGCTACACAAAAAAAAAAATCCTAAAAGGGAGAAAGATATCAGTGACTTACAAAAAATTCAGAGGAAAAAGATTGTCTGCTGTACAGATTCATCAAAGCCACCACTTTCACTGGGATTTCTCTTCCTCCCAATCAAAGTTACATTGTTCTTGTGTGCTTAAATTCCCGATCCAATTTCCCAAACGTGGAATGAATCTTTCAATTAGATTAGAGGTACCTTCTCCACTGGTTCCATTCTCATCCCTATCATACTCATCATGGCTGTCACTCAGTGTTGGTATCTTTTGCTGAATCTTCCAAATCATCCTCATAAGGAGTGATGCTACACCTGTTGCTGCTGCTGCACCCACTCATATGCTACACCTGACAACATATATAGGCAACTAAGCAAGTCTCCACCATTATCATAGATCACATATTCAAAGTAATACTAAAAAGTGGAGACACAATTATGCAAAGCAAAGGGCCAAAAATAGAAGTTACAATTCAAGACAGAATACTAAGAGTTTGTTTGGGACGTGATGAAATGTTCAGCTTATTTTGAGTTTATAGTTTATTTTTGGTACTATTCATGAGTTTCATTGCATTTTTTGGTATTGTTCATGGGTCTTATTGTACTATTTAGCTAGTTTTTAACTTTTTTTTTTTTTCCTCTACAATTTCAGCAAAAAATTTTCAGTTTCAATTAAATAAGTTATTCCCAAACGGACCCTAAGAAGTGAAGTAAATAACATTGCATGCATATAAGAAAGTCATAATTTCAAGAAACTATTTTAAGAATTGTTGGCATTTGTCCTGATGAGAGTCTAAGAATTTCTTTGCCAAAAAGACAACTCAAATTGGTCATTGGGAACTTTCACCAACCATAAGTGGAGCCAATACCAATTCATCTAGCCCCATAAAAGAAAAGTGGGAAAAGAGAATGTAAGGATGATGATAAACTTCTGCAATAAATTGCAAACTTGTTATAACAATTGACACAATAAGCTATGATAAAAAAGGCTACTCTTTTCTAGGTTACAGGTGCTATGCATATGGGTGGAGAATCAGCAGAAACTATAAAGAGCCTAAAGTATCATATTATATTTCTGTAGTTGCAGCTCTACTCTAAAAAATCTTGTTATATTTTACCAAGAGAGAGATAGGGAAACAAGGCAAGCAACTTCCAAAAGGAAGTTCAGAAAAACCTACTATAGAATTATAAGAGGTTAATAGAAAGAAAGTTAAGAAACCCATATCAAATCCTATCCAAAGCTCAGAAAAAGAAAATCAAATGATAAACACTAAATAGCTCTTGACATATAAATTCTGGATTTCCATAAAGAAAACATAGAAGATGTCCACATTTGATTAGAGTGGATATTATTTTTCTTACATGATTTGTAAACTATCTTGCAGATATTATTAAGTCACATATAAATAAATATGGAATCTGTGAACTATTAGAAAAGAAGATACAAGGGTCCACAGATCTACCAAACCTTACTGTCTTCCTTGAGACTTCTTTCAAATTTTCATTCCATTATTTATTTATTCAATTTTAAATTAAAAAGCCAAAAAAAACTGAAAAAAACGAATTTAAAGACTCATGACACTTCTGAACAAATTGCAAATGAACAACTAATCAAGCCATTCTATATGCCATATCTTGTCACAAGTATTTTCCAACCAGTAACAACAACAACACAAGAATTCTTATAATTCTTAAAAGGCAAAAGAAGAATATTTAATGGAACAATAAGTTAATAGTCTTTTTTACATATATACCTTCATAGATGACTATAAAGATAAAAAAAAAAATTTCCCATGGCTATCAAGATATGAATTACAGGTTTCTCTATTTAGAATTCAATCCCCATTTAATTTCCAACATTGAAGAGCCATTGTGATTATGTAACCTTGGATTTAACAGTTTTAACTTGAAAATGCATAATTATGTACACAATACAAACACTGAATTTCCAACAACTACATCTCAACCTCAAACAAGACAAACTTTAAACCCAAAAACATATTCTTCAACTACTAAAGAAGTAGCTCAAAGAGGTGATGGAGCAAAAAAACCACAATCAGAAGTAGAAAGTCATTAATATAGCAAAACTTTGCATAGGTTTACCGCTATAATACCATGAAATAGGTGAAAGCCTAAAAACAAAACTCACATTCATTAATATAGCAAAGCTTTGCATCGTAGACAGACCCCCAGCCTGAGGATCCACCTTGTTTGTCCTCTCAAACTACTGACTGAACAACATCACAACCTTCTTCTCCATCTCTTAAAACCACTCAGTTACAACAAATTCACAACCTAAAATTCAAGAACGCTCTCTGCCGACTCCCACTTCTACTCAATCTCCATCTCTCACAACCACTCAGGTACAACCAACTGGTAATACAAATTCACAACCTAAAATTCAAGAAAGCTCTCAGCCTACTCTCACTTCTACTCAATCTCCATCTCTCATAACCACTCAGGTACAACCAACAAGTCCAACGAATTCACAACCTACAGTTCAAGAAACCTCCCAGCCTACCCCCACTTCTACTCAAACCCCATCATCTGTATCTGAGCTAGAACCAAAACCAGTAGTTGTGTCTCAGCCACCATCACAAGAACCTCAACCAAAGGCATAACCTTAACCTATACATACCCCGTTTAATGCAATAAAAAAAAAAAACCATCAAGTGATGCAAACCGCAATTCAAACTCCAATCTTCTTCATGGTTTCCAAAGGGTGATCAAAACACACAATCATAACTCCATCCTTACAAATCTTTAGTTATTCACTGTACCACTTAATGGGCCCTGCTAGCCCATCTTTTGCTTCTCTCTCATGGAATTCACCTTCTCAAGCCTCCAAACATCATGGAGCCTAGCTATGAAGCTATCAGCCTTGATGTTCACATCAGGGCTGAGGCAGAACACGGACCCACCAACACCAATACCAGCACCAACAACAACACCATCATGAAATTCAACCCAACAGCCCTCATAACACTAACACAAGTTATAATTCATAAATTCCTTATGCACAAAGAAACATGAAGCTATATTAGCTAATTCACAAAAAAATAAAAAAGGCTAGCACCAGTGCCAAAACTCTATAAACAAAAAAGTGTTTTTATTTGTTGCAATGAAGTTTTCAGGAGACTTAATTGATTGTAAATCTTAATTTCCTTTATTTATTTTTTTTTTTTTAAGTCAGGGAGATGCTTCAACAAGGAATTGAAAATTTGATACCAAAGCATTATACCAAAATTTGCCAGTCAATGCAATGACTTCAAGTATGCCTTTGACCTATTCAATTCTATGCCTCTACAATCTCAATTGTAAACAATACACAATATAAAAACACATAAACAAACTAAGTATGAACATTTGTTAAACGCTTTAATAGTTAACAAATTTAAAGGGAGAGTGAAATACAGAAGGAAACCCTATGCCCATGCGGTTGGGTTAATTTGCACACTGTGAAATACAAATTTGCACTTTAATAGTTAACGAATTTGAAGGGAGAGTGAAATACAGAAGGAAACCCTAAGTTTTGAGAACTAGATAAAAAAGTGTAAATTTATTGAATCCGAAGCAAAGTGAAATCAATTTGATGGCAAGGATAGCCATAACTCCGTCGTATATCATCGACCAACGAAGCCATTCTGCGGGTAAGCTTTAAAATTTGAATCGATTTTGGGGTTTGAGTTGTGATAGATAGAGAAAGTGAGACAGAGAAGATCAATCAGGAGAGAGAGGGACAATGATTGAGCTTTCTGCCATGGACAGAACAAGCGGGAGAGAGAGAGAGAGAGAGAGAGAGAGAATGGAGAGAATGTTCTAGATCAGAAAAGATTGGTCCAGGTCCATTTACCTTTCAACTCAAACAACCAAGCCCGAATAGACATGAGCCAGCACCCCAACCTATCACAAAAAAGCCCAGATTGAAATTTCACCCAACTCAAGCCAAGCCCACAACATAAATATACCAATAGCCTAACCCAAAAATAATTCTACTATATAAAATTCCCAAACCCAAAATCAGAATTTCCTAACTAATAATAATAATAAACCCCATGAGCACATAAACAATTTGAAAATTACTCCAAAACTCCTTGACATCACACAAACATTTAATTTTAGATATGTTTTCAAGCAATTTTTTTGTTGTTACATAATTTTTAAACCTAGAATAGACATAAATTATGTCTAAAAATATTTAAATTATACATAAAAATAAATATTAAATAATTAATTAATAGTCGTACCCTAATTTTTCAAGAATTGTTGTACTCTTGTACCCATACCCGTACCCATACCTGAGTCTGTGCAACTTAGCAGTCCTCGTCCTCCTCCTTCTCCACTACTTTTGCTGAGCGCCGACAACTTGATTGTGTTGACCATAAAACCAATTGGGTCCCGCATAAAGTAAACCTATGGCCTTCAATTCCAATGACACTAGGGAAGATCAAAAGGTATAGGGAAGCTAAGTATCTGTAAATGTATGAGATAGTTAAGGTTTAGAAATGGGTTTTCAAGGAAAATGGGCTTAGATTGGTTGACTATCCATATATTGGTTGTCATTATTGTAACAACAATGGGCATTTTAGTGTTAAAGGTTTATATGATGAGAGTGTAAAGAGAATAACACAATAAATACATGGAAAACCCTTTTGCATAAGCAAGAAGAGTGAAAAATCACAAGTGAGGTAGAGAATCCTCTATCTCTAGCCACTAGTATTACAGATATTGGAAAAGGGTGAACAATGAATAGTATCTCACAGTAGCAAATTGTGCTCTTTATGGAAGTTGATCCCCCTCCCCTTTATAAGCCAAGGGAGGAAGTGGACCCCTTACAAATGCTGAATCCTTATTGGCTGTGAATATAGTACACAAACATTTTCTAAAGTAGAGGAAATATAAAAATAACCCTTAACATCCCCAAAATGACAAAAAGTATGCACAATCAACCATCAAGTTCCACATGAACTTTTTGATGTTGCCCAGCATTTCAATGAGCACGTCTAGAAGCCACTTGAGCATATGTCATTCCCCACTTATCCATTAGTCCATGACTACAATAAGAAAAGGGAATTGTACCCTTTGCATAAGCTCAGAACTCTGGCATTCTTCCCCAAAATAGGGAAGAAAATACTCCGACATTCTTCCATAAGCTAGTTTGAACTACAAAATTCATAGGAAGATCTTTCAGAATCAAATACCCATGAACAGAAAGGCCTAGTTTTAAGTCCCCAAGATTTGCATAAACCTATGTGAACCCCACCATCACGACCCCATCTTCTTCCATTTCCTCCTTTTCCATTCACCTATACATGTCAAACGCTTCTATTGGCAGCCCACTCTTTGCAAACCCACTTATCGTATCCCTTCTCACAGAGTCACATACTATCAAATACCATAATTGGTTCATCCATCTTCTGAAAACTTTGCATACAAATTCAAAACTGAAGACCCAACACATCAAACCCAAACCCACTATCCATTGCTTTACACCAAAGTTCCTCCCTTGTTTTCAAATCCGACAACCTCATACATGCCTTGAGGGTCACTGTGAAAGTCAAGTTATCGTTATGGGTCTAACACCCCAAGATCATTTGATGATATAGATTTAGAACTTCATTTGGGTACTCGTTGTGTGAATAGGCTATTATCTTGACATTCCATGCATCTATGCCTCTTTGAGGCAATACATCAAACACTTTTTGGGAAACTTCAATGTCGCCTATATTTACACATGAAATACACTTGTGAGTCTTGCTTCACCAGTCTATCACAATGTTGCTTTATTATCAAATAAAGAGGTCGTTTGGTGACAAAGCCCACACTGTCAAGCTTGGGCAACAGCTAGCATTTGATATTGAATTGATAGCAAAGTCTGCCTCTTCTGCAAATATTCCAAAGAAATAAATCAATTTTATAGTTTTTCTCTTTTAACTCAATAGAGCTAACTTATCATGTAAACACAAACATCATGAATTCTAGACAAAGTTTCATCCTTATATCAATTTGTTTAACTGAAAACAGAAAATAATGATATTTTGTAAGTTTCTTATATTGGGACCCAAACAAACGAGTTAGACCTTAGAAGGAGCCTAATTCTTGGCAAACCATTACAAAATCCAAATACCAAAAAGGGAGATTTCTACAGCTTTCTAATCAACCAAACAATGAATGGGTGGTGTGGTGTGGCTATGTGCAAGTGGCCGTCCTCATCTTCCAATCATGATTCAACAATTCATTTTCTATGTGCAAGTGGCCGTCCTCATCTTCTAGGTATCTTCCTGGCCCAACAACTACGTAAATTTAAAAGTAAATTGTTAAACTATATTATTTGATTTGTAAGAGCATTCGCATTTGGTGCTATATGTAAGAGAATTTTAGCATTGATGCACTAAACAAGCCAGCATCCGGACTTGCAAATACCAACTATTGCAAAAAATTTTGCAATAATGCTACAGTGCAATTCTAAAGGTAGAATTGCGTTGTAGCTCAATTCTTAAAAAAAAAAAAAAAGTAATATTTTATTCACTTTATCAATTCCTCTCTCTGCGGGTTTTGGGTTTTTGTTTTTATATGAGTTTTGGGATATATTATTTTATTGTGTAAAAATATTATTTTAAATTTGTTGTGTTGTAAAATAAAAATTGAGATGCTGAGAGTACTGTAAAATGGTATGGTATAATTTATAAAGTAATTTTTTGGAATGGTAAAATAGGATGAAATAGAATTTTGGGATATGAATGCGAGGACAGACATATAGAATTTCTGTGCATAGCTTGTGGTGGGTTTGTGAGAGTGAGAAGATGCATGGTATTGGTGGGGTTTGTGTACGACTCTTTTTCTTCTTTTTTTGGCTAAATGAATGACTCCTTAGTCCTTATTGAAAGAGTGAATGTCTTTTTGTCCAAAGTCCTAACTAGGTACTAGGATACTTTAGTTTGCATGAAAAAAAAAATTAGGATACTTTAAAAAGTTAATATTAATAATGATCATTAACATTATTAAAACTAGCCGCAAACCCACGTGTTGCATGTGATAATTATTTTTATGGTGGTTTTATTAATTTTTTTTTTACAATTTAAACTAATGTAATAAAGAGTAATGTATTTCGTAATCATATTTTTATTTATTATAGGAACACTCATAAATATAATATAGGAACAATCATAAATCATAAATATAAATTTTGTCATGCCAAAATGAAAACAATACAATTTTCTCAGAAATTGAAAAGGCAAGTTACCAAAAATATTCATTTTTAAATAAAAGTTATTTATAACCTTTTGTGAATCATTTAAAAGAACATAAAATTTGGAAATTATTCTTTTAGTTTTAAACAAACTTTTTCAAACCTTATTTTTTCTGCCTACAATCCAAAATACCAAAAAGCATAACTAAAAAAATTAATAAAACTTAACAATGATTAATTGGACCAATTAGGAAGACAATTTGCTATTGATAATCCATTAAAATTATTTTCTTTGCAAAAATTGTAATTTCGTCCAACTAAAACATATTATTAGATAAACAATTATTAGCAAAATCTAAGAATTAAAATTTCTATATATGCATTGTTATAAAATAATAATAATAATTAAAATAAAATTGCAAAAGCTAAAATTTGTCACCTATTCGATCATTTTCGTTTGGCTATCTTCTGTTTTTCTCTAAATAAATGGCATTATAGAGTACTTCTAATACAACTATTAAGAGTACTTTGTCCACCACAAAGGATTAAAAAATAAGCAAAAAGTAGTAAAGTCTCATAATTTAACATCTAAATTGAACACTATAAAAAATCATACTATGTAATAGAATAAATATCAAATTACAATATATACCAAATTATCCAAATCATGCTAGGTATGGGGGTGATAGGCCCAGGATTACATATCTATGTAACTATTGGGCTAGAGGCCCAATCTGAGGACATTATGTAGTCTGAGGACGGACAAATATTTTTCCAGGAACCCGTGTTAGTAAATAAAGAAGTAGGTTCGGATCATGATTGTTCAACGAAGGTGGCCCGAAGAGGTATACTTCCACAGCTAAGCAAAGCCGAGGTCGGAAAGTGCAGTTTGCCACTCAAAAGCAACGTTCTAGATGATCCTGTAGGTAAGGATATATATTGTAAGGGTACAGAACATGGAAAGACTATAAAATATCTAAGAGAAAGCTGCTACCACTGTATTGAATGCTCTGCAGCTAACTCTCTAGCTGCATTAATGAGGAAGTGATGTCTGAGCCGCAGTGTTTAACCTTACAGCTACTTCCAAAAGTTTCAAGAAGGTGCTGATGGGACAAATATCCAAACCAACAATCTGATTCATATGTGGAAGCTAAAGAAAGGAGAGAGGAGGATATAAAAAGAGGAGGGGACACTCAAGAGGGGGGATCGAGAAGAGAGAGAGAAATACATTGTAGATTGAAGAACAATATTTATAATTTGTCATTAAGTGAGATATATAGAAGAACCAGCCTCCTCAGATCGAGCTCGAGGACGATTTATTTTATATAAATTTGCTTCTATTGTGATCTTGGCCCATTATAATTGATATACAAACTCATTAGAACTTATATTTTAAACCCACTCTCTACAAATTCATTGTATTGGGCTCGTTGGGCCTATTGGCCTCCTTATTTTGGGCTTAGGTACCAATTATGTCCTTACACTATGTAATAGAATAATATAATATTTTTATATTTAATTCTTTATAACTCATTAGGATAACATTTAACAATCAAAGATAATAATAAAAAAAAAATTATAAACCAATCACATTAATTGTCACATCAATTTATATGTTTTACATAATAAATTTTTCAGTATCTTTAGCATGTTCCATAAATATATAATTATAAGAGGTTAAAAAATGATTGTGTACTATTTTTCATACCTCCAAAAAAATCTCTAAAATATTAGACTAATAGAAATTTAACCCAATTGAAAACCATAAGTTTTTTTGAAAAAAAAAATGTTTTGAAATTTTAATTTTTGTAAACTAATATTTTACATGGTAGATTATTAAGTGTTAACATTAGCAACCTAGTCTCTCACATAATCATGTACCAAACAATTTCCAAGGATGCCACTATAAACTTATTAAGCTTCACTATATTGTATCATGTACCAAGTAATTCCCCTCTTTTCACGTTGTAGAAAGGCGACTCTTTATTTATTTATTTATTTTTTGGCGGATGTGAAAAGCATAAATGCTTTGAAAGAGTGAATGTCGCCCCATATATATATATATATATATATATAATATGATCATTCACATTGTTCCAATAAAATAGTACTTATCATCTATAGCATAAATCTAATTTAACAACCAAGAATATTGTAGTTCAATTTTTTTGGCACTTGATATTGTTTCCAATAGTAACATTCACAATTCAGATCCCTCTCTCCCAATTAAAACATAGAAAATGTGAATTAATAGAGATATTTTGAATCAAAAGATCTCATCACATAATACCAGCAACTTTTGCCAAAGCAACTTCTATTGATACACATCCACTTTGTTTTTTATTTTAAAATCTCTTCAATTCATGCAGTGGCAGCTCAGGGCCTAGCCTAACCTAAGGCCCCTGTTAATTTTTAAAAAAAAACAATGTTCAACTCTTTTTTTTTTCTTTTTTTTTTTGAGAGATAAAACAATGTTCAACTCACATTATAAAAAAGCACTACTCCATTATAAAAAGACCCAAAATTATAAAGTAATGCTATGTTATATATATACAACTTTTATTACATAAAGTTTACAAACTGGTTGTCACTAATAAAAAAAATTAAATTTTATTTATTAAGCAGTTAAAGCTGTATGCTTTACACAATAAATTTTTAAGTATCTTTAGTATGTTCCATAAATACATGACTATAAATGGATAAAAAAGGATTGTGCACTATTTTTCTTACCTCTAAAAAGATCTCTAAATTATTTGGAAAGAAATGTTTTGAGACTTTAATTTTTGTAAACCAATATTTTACTTGGTAGACTGTTAACATTAGAAACCTAGTGTGCCACATGGCCATATACCAAATAATCTTTATCTCTTTTAGAAATGAAGCTAAAAATCCAATAAATAGATTAGAGAAGGAGAAGTTGGGGAGGTTGTTTTAGTGATCAAGGAATAAGCCACTATAAACTTACTAAGCTTCGCTATATTGTATCATGTACCAAGTAATTCCCCTCTTTCTACATTGTAAGAAAGGTTGTCAAGATGAGTGACTTCTAAGAGAACAAATTAAGCTTGTTGACTGATGTGAAAAGCATAAATGGTGATGTGGAAGGCATTTTATTGTTAAGTAGGTGAAAAGAGGATGACAAATGCTACCATTGGAGAAGCCACTATAAATATTGTATCACTATCATGTACGAAGGTTTGGATTAGCGGTATATGCAAGTAATTTCCCTCGTTTTAATGGTGACTTTAATGTGAACAAGGTTTGATGTCTCATGTCAAAGGCTATATTTCTAGGCTAAGTATTTGTTTTTGATGAATCCACTAGACTAGCTCAACAAATCGTGACCAATTCAATTGTATTCATTTTGTAAGAGTCTTAGTTTTTGTTGAGTGTGTTTTAAGCTCCATTCTAGACCAAAGATTCAAGACCAAGAAAAACAGAAGTTTATGTGATATCGAAACCACTTGACACCAACTCAATCGATTGAGAATCACTTATCTCAACCTATTAATGCAAAAGTCTTGACTTATCAAAATTTGTGCATAACAAAATCCAAGTATGTTTCAATCAGCCTAGGGTTTAGTGGTTTTCAAGTGAAGGTATAAAAGTGACCCTAGGGCACATATTTCAAGACTTTGTAGAACTGTGTGGTGTACACAATCATAGGAGATATTTGGGTACTCTCTCAAGCATCAACTAGAGATCCAAATTCATGATTTTGAAGATCTGTTGATCAAGATGAAGTTATTGCATTTGATTAAAAAAGAATTGTTGGAGTTAATCTTCAAATGGGTACTTGGAAGTCATGAGTGAGTGTTCACGTTCAACAGAGTTCATTTGTAGAAGAATCAGTCAATTTAGAGCTACATGTGGTCACTTTACTAAATAACACATAAAATAGTAATAGATTTAAAGTTAAGCCTATTATATATATATATATATATATATATATCAAATTTACATAGTGGAGCTATTTTCCTTATGGTTGTTAGTTAAGCCCCTGCCAGTGGTTTTTACTTTGGAATTGTTATTCCATTGGTTTCCCTAGGTAACCAAATTATGTATTCATCTATTTATTTATTTACACAATACTGTGTATGTATCAAGTCTAGAACATAATTAGAATAATTAACTATTTGGCTTAAAATACTAGGATGGGATACAAAGGTGCTAAAGCGGGAAGATGATGACAAATGCAATAACGGATTGGGTGCTTGTCCTTGCCCCTACAGACACTCTTGTTGCATCCTCACAAAAAAAAAAAAAAGAAAAAGGAATTGAGCATTCTTCTATCTTTTTTGGATAATTCATAATTTTTTACTGTTACACATAGAAACACTTAAAACACTGAGACTTCAGTTAGTCCGCTACAACAAAGGCATCTGCCTGACCTATACATTAAAAGATCATCTCCATTTGAAAACAGTGTTACATCATCCCAACCCAGTTTTACATTGAGATATGAGCCTTCGGACTAAGCTACAGCATCAGGTTGGTGTCAATCTCACCCAACATCTTCTTTTAAAAAATAAAACCAATCACAAACCCAGCTCCTAGCAAAACTTTTAAGCAGAAGCCATGAATGATGGAATGTGGTACACTCCAGTTATAACAGATAACTCTATTTAGGTTAGGATAGAGTTGCAAATAGTTCCTTTGAACATCATCTAAACTTAACATCCTTTCTCATTCTCTTCACCTTGATTTCCTCTGCTTTGACCTCTCCATGAATTCTTGAGTTTCTCTGAGACCATATGTGATAGACATTAGCCCACCAAACCACTCTGCACAAGAAACTTCTAAGGCTCTTTCATTTGATACTCGGCTATTTCCTCTGCTTTGACCTCCCATTCTTGAGTGCCTATTGGACCCAAGCACCTGCTCTTTCATTTGATACTCGGCTACCCACATGAGTGCCTATTGGACCCAAGCAACTGTCTATCATGTATCATGATAACATACACACGTCTGCTCATGTATCCTATGTACTTTCTGAGAAGTGTACTAAGCTGAATTTTCATCAGACAATGTCATAAAACCGAACCCCCTATGACACATTTTTCTATCATCCTGAAGCAAAATGCATCGTGATATTAGTTATGCCAATAACATATGGGCAACACCCAAAAGGGATTTGATAAATACTAATATATAACACAAAATATGCAATTACAGTACAAAATGAGTTTACATGATGTGCAAATAGCAACATGAAAAAACCATGCAATCAATTACAATTAGTACCAAGAAAAGCCTCTGAGAAATTACTAATTTTCAATTCTTGTCCCAGGATGAATTTGGCAGAATATCTCATCTGTTTCCAATTGGTGTTACCTCTAAGTGTTCATCATGTGTTCATTTTCCCTCTTGTAGTCATATCTCAACATCTTAATTTCAGCATTGCGCAATATCGAATTTTTGCTATGTAGATAAGTTAGTAAAAGTATCGCTCTACAAGCAAGCCCATTTTAAAAACTTGAACAAACCCAAGCTGGTTTAACAATACATCTTATCACATGCTTCATAGCATGGTTGAAGCATTTAGAAAAAAGTTGTCAAGAAAAACAATGCAGTAATATTTTCATCCGCTAGCCATCCACAGATTCTCAATTAAACTACATATAAATCAACTACTTTTTACCTTAGGAAGATACACGTCCAAAACATAGCCAAACTGACTGAAATGCAACTGCACATTATCAAACACAGCCAAACATAGCCTCTTTCTCCACTTAGCAGCCGAACTTGTCAAAGGCTTAATGGCACAGTCATCAGCAACAGCAGAACCAACCACCATTTCTGCACAGTCATCAGCAAGTCCTCTTTACGTCCAGAAGATAATAGTCAATTCACAGGCATCTGACCGGTTACATGAGCATGATCTACAGGAGAGCAGAGTCAACAGCAATATGCACACCCCACACCCCCAAAAAAAAAAAAAAAAATTTAAAAATTGACAGCTTGAGAGCCAATATACTAGCATAGCATTGAAAATATTTTCTAATGTACAATAAGGATATCCATAATAACTGTAAGCAGAACTATTCGATGTCCTGTAAAATGGAGAACCAAACCAAAATTAAGGAATAATATGGGTTCATTTAAATCTTGAGGATACATTTTCCAGTGTAGGTTGAGATGCAGAGAGCAGTATAAATCATGCACATGAGATCTATCAACAAAATTCCAAATTGGAACATTGTCCCATAAAAATTTCTGTGAACACTAGCATTGGACCCAATATCACACAGGTCATATAGACAAGTAGTATGCTTCTCTCAGTTGTTACTTCCAATGACCACTTAAAATGATGTGAAGGGCTGGCAATCACATATTCTAATTTAAATTTCTTTTCCGTTAGTGCCACTCTAATTCAACTATAACCAACAAATAACAATGGTCTCGAACCTCTTAAGCTGTCTATTACAATGCTTATCCAAAAGAATAGAAAATACATACATTTTGGCAATGTGAATCTATCAATTATTGAAGAGTGAATACCCATTTTGCGGTAAAATTTCCAGTATTTATAAAATGAGGAAGTGTTATTATGAGTGAAAGGATGGAAAAGCCATTACTCACCAAATCACAAAGAGAATTAGAAATAAATGAGATATTTTATTTAAATTTAAGACAGAAGGAAGAGCACAGCAGTACTGAAGGCAACTATGCAAGTAGTGGAGAGGTTATTCTAAAACTTGTTTTCCCATATCTTTAAGAATGGTATCATTGGGGTTGTCTCAGTCTCTCAAGGTGAAATTCCTCATTAGAGCTTCTTGTTCTACTGGGTCATGCCTCATAAATCATAATTAGAGTTTTGCATTTTTCTTTCACAATTATCAATCATCAATTGACGAAGGAGACCCCAATTAACAGAAAAAGAGGCCACACAATCCTTTATTTGCTTGCTTACACTACACATCACCTAGCTGTTTAAAGAGTAAGCCCAAACTTCTGCACTATCAAGGTTGGTCAATTTCTAGGAATTGAATCCTGGGTTCTAGGAATTGATACTTTTGTACTATCTGGTAGTCTAGCCTTATCTTGATTTTGTTTATATATTTCAAGGAATCATGAGTTCATACTTCATAGTATAATCATGGTTCTGATGATAAAATGACAAACTCCCTCTTCCAAGGTGAACTTGAAGTATCTAGATTCAGAAAGCCCCTTCTTAAAATCTGGAATCACAATGAGCAATTGCATACATAAGCACTAGAAAGCAACAACCCTACTCGCTTCTCATGACCTACATACCTACAACTTCAGCCAAGCCAAAGAGCACATCACTTCATTATTGTGCAATGTACCAGCCATATAACCTACAAATATTGTCTCAAACTTAAATACAAGCCAAAACTGATTATCAAATTACAAAACCAACATGATAGATAGTAGCTTACCTGCTGAACCAGAGCCACCGTAGGGAAAAGGATGATGCATATGCTCTTCCTTATCAAGTGACCCAACTCATGTATAAGCAGTACAGCAATGTGGTCGTCCCACAGCCTGTCCCCAAATAAACAACAATATTCTCCTCCAAAGCTTTCCGGCATAGCTCCAACTGGTACCTTCAGAAAACATATATACAAAACAACATAAACCACAATAAGGTCCTATTTTCTTGGAAAAATACATTTTATTTAAAGGAAAGCAATTGCCAACAAAGCCAAACACAACTGGCTTGCTAGAGTTGCACTTATGTGTTCTGAAAAGTTTCTAAGAAAATTATAGGATTATAAAAGATAAATAACTATGTGTGTGTGTGTGTGTGTGTGTGTTTTGAAGGGAAACCAAAAAATTAAGAACTCAAGAAATAAGTCGGGACGGGAACTGCTATTTCAGCCTATATGATTCAAAAGCTTTTTACCCTTTTCACATTAATTAACCTCAAGTTTCCTTGTAGCCAAACAGATATAGCCCCAAACCTAGTTCCACTCTCCATCATCATCAGCATCAACCCCACAGACACTCAAAGACAGTGTAGTGATCGATGTAGTAAGCACCAAACCCTGTGCTTTGGCGGTAGTATGATCATCTTTGCCATCCAGCTTTGCATAGCCTCTGTATCTGCTATTGGTTTCTAAATGAAAAATAAGATAATGAGAAGTTTCTCATTCCAAATTGTCCAGAATCGTATCAAGATGCTTGTACACTGGAAAAGAAAACAAATTTAACTAAATAAACAAATAAAATAAAGTTTGTTTAGAGCACAACAATAAAGACTATTCTGATCAGCAATAGCACAAATAATGATATTTAATTGATAGAAGATAATCCATCAACAACAATCTTATAAGGAAAGATAATCCACACACAAACACACTAGGAGTTCTAGACAAAACTTCATTTCTAAAATCAAATTGTTTAATTGAAAAAAAAAATTATAATTAAGTTTCTTATATTAGGATCCAAAAAAAAAAAAAAAACAATAGGAGCCTAATTCAACTATTACAGGCCCAATTCTAGGGCAAACTCAATACAAAGTCGGAAAACCAAAAGGCAAATTTCCAAAGCTTCATACAACTGAAGAAAAAAAAAAAGAAATCATTGACTCCATTTTCAGATTTCAAAAGAAATGTGGTGAAGAAAAACAAAATCAGGTGCCTTTTTTTTTTTTTTTTTCCCAAAAGGGTCCAAATATTCTACTTTCCATTTGATTACACAACAACACTGAAGTGGGGATGCATCTATTCAATTGTATTCTCCTATGGAAAATATTGTAGCAAATACTATAGATAGAACAACAAAAGTGTTGACTTTTACCCTTTGGCATAATTGAACAAAAATTGTGAACACACAATCAATTGCAAACAGAACCATAAGAAAGAGAAAAAGGTGACTTACAACAAAATCAAAGAGAAAAAGAAAAAGTTTCTTAACCGGGCAGATCCATCAAAGTTGCCACTTTCACTGGGATTCCTCTTTCTCACTCACAATCAAAGTCACCTTGTCCCATGCTGAATTCCCAATCCAGTTTTCAATTAGATTATGTCACTTTGGGTGTGGTGGTTCATCATCAAGCTTTCCTTGATTTTGGCTTTCTTTCTCTGAATCGCCTAAATCATCATCCTCCTTATAATGAGTGATAATGCAGCTGCTAGACCCAGGCTTAGCTTGGTTGAAATCTTCAGTGTCTTGCTCGAATATCAAACTGGCTCCGCATTTCGTAACCTCCAAGCCTGGACCGAAGGTTTCAAATGTAACCTCAATTTGGGTGAATTCATTAGCCTCCAATTCTGCTTTCCAGTCGCTTTTGAAGGGAATATAGTCAATCCAAAGATGTAATGATTCAATCTCACCAAATTTCTCCGATAAAGGAAGCGCCCTTTGTAAAGATGGATATCCGTTGACGGAACAATGAAGCCAAAGTTGGTGAGATATGTGAACCGGATGATGCTGGCGAAATATATATACAGCGCACACAGGGATTCCCATAAATTTTCTCCTTAATAATAAATGTGAAGGCACTTGCAGATTCACTGAAGCCCCCACCTTTTGGTACTTAAACCAATTCGGAATTTCACTTCCAGGAATTGTGAGATATGAGAATCCATTCGGGTTACAGCATCTCTGAAATGAACAAATCTTGATGTTTAGAACTTCACTTATGTGCTAGAGAGAGAGAGAGAGAGAGAGAGAGAGAGAGAGAGAGAGAGAGAGGCAGACCTTAATGATATGATGTCTTAGAATTGTTGACAACATGTCACTTTTGCCTTGATTATAAATCATTTTGACGCAATGGACAAGATATATATTCGGCCAAAAATCACAATCTGGAATTGATGATAATATATCCAGTGAGGTACACCCTGTTGCATCGATAAAATACATATTTAATGGAAGCTTGGGCAACGTTTGGAGTTGAGTGCAACCATTCAAATTAAGGCCTTTCAAATTAAACAGTTGAATCATATTTTCAGGAAGGCAAACAAAATTGTTTCCTTTTAGATTTAATATTATTAAAGATGACAAGCACCCAAGAACATCAGGAATTGTTCGAATATTGCAGTAATTTAAATTCAGGTGCATCAAAGACCATAAGCCTTGTAAAGAACACTCTAACATGCCCATGGGATTAGGACTTCTCTTTCGTTGCATTAAAGGAAAACTCAGGAGTTTATTGAATGATTTAGATGATAGCCCCACACATCCACGAAGAGATAGTATTTTGAGATTTTTTAAGTGAACAACAGATAAAGGAAGCCCTGTTATAGCAGTTCCACTCAAGTTTAGCTCCTCTAGGCCTTCGATATTACCCAAATTTTCTGGTAATTCTTCAAGTTTTGAGCAGCCAGATAAAGTGAGAATTTTTAGAGACATCAAACAACAACATGCATTCGAAAGACTTGAAAGGCTTTTACAGTCTCTTAGATCCAATTCAATAAGACCAGTTAAACGCCCCACTGATAATGGTAGATCTTTTATAGCTGTCTCACTCAAACAAAGTTTTGACAAACAAGACATATTTCCTACAATTTCTGGAAACTTCTTCAATCTTGAACAACCACCAAGATCGAAAATTTCAAGTGCTTCCATGCTGATCTTGTGAGGAAGGCTTTCAAGACATTTACAACCATTCAGATCCAATCGAATAAGTTGTTTGAGATCTCCAAGAGATGCATGAATCTTAGATAGTCTTGTACACTGTCGAAAAATCAATTGCTTAAGTTTCGGGGCTCCACTAAGGTCTGGCATCTTAGTCAAGTTTTGAGAGTCACTTAGGTCAATGAATCTTAACTCGTGTAAATTCTGTTATAAGCCAAAAAAAAAATTATTAGATAAAATCAAGCCTTAATGAAAACGAATAAAATGCACATTTGAATAACTATAAATCTTACCATATTTCCATTCCATAGTTTTTTGATGCCACTACAATGCATTCTCAATTCAACAAGTTTGTTTGGTTGGAAATTGGTTGGTAAGCATTTTAAATGATATCCATGCCATTCGAGAAGACGTAACTCATTAGAAAGATAACTAAGGCCTTGTGGAAGTTGCACCTTACCTCTAATGAGGTCTTTTGGAAGTTTAGTACCATTTATGAAGTCTTCTGGAAGTTTCTCACTACTAATTTTAAGCAATCTCAAAATTTTCATCTTTGAGAAGGCTTCAGCCATTAGGTGTTCCACTTTTTGAATAGGTATGTTTAGCATTATGCCTTCAACTACCTTTGTTCCCTAATAACCAAAAACAATGAAATTAAAATAATTGGTAAATTCTTAGAAAAATTTATAATAACATAAATACTTCTTTAAGTTCAGGCTTGTACTAGTCGACTTACAATATTATTCTTCAATACATGAATGACATCATCATAAATCCACAACCTACTACGTTCACCAAGCTCTTTAGGAGATTCACGACGAACAATTTCTTGACCCATATCTTGTAGCAAATCATGCATCCACAAAGTTCCATGGTCATCAATGGTTATGAGAGATTTGTCCATAAGAACACCAATATCCCATTCTAGAGAAGAACAAAAACTTTCCAATATATCTCTTATGCAATCTTTGTTCTCTCCTTTGAAAAAACATGCAATATCTAGAAATAATCCTTTCTCCGAATTTGTAAGCCCATCAAAACTTATTTGAAGTATATCCAAAATGTTTTTATTAGGTTCTTTTTTTAGTTTATTTAGGGCACTTTCCCATTCTTTCAAATTTTTAGCAAACAATGAAGAACCTAAAACTTTAAGAGCTAGAGGAAGGCCTTTAGCATAATTCACAAAGTCCATAGACAAATTCACATAATTTTCTTCAGGATAAGGTTTATGAAAAGCTTTCCAACTAAAAAGCTGCAAAGCATCACCATTATTCAATTCCTTGGTTGTATATATGCAATCCACACCACATCTTATCAACAAATGTCTATCTCTGCTTGTTACAATGATTCTACTTCCAGGACCAAACCAATCATGCTTCCCTGCCAATGCTTCTAATTGCTCATCTCCATCCACATTATCAAGAATAATAAAAACATTTTGATTACACAGTGTATTCCTTATAACATTGATTCCCTCACAAACATCCCCTATATTTATTTCACTTTCCACGAGGATCTTAGAAAGAAGTTGTTTTTGTAAAGAAACTAGACCTTTATTTTTAGTTTCTTCTCTAATGTTAGCAATAAAGCTTCTAGATTCAAAGTTACCAGAAATTCTTCTATAAATTTCATGTGCAAGGGTTGTTTTGCCCATTCCACCCATCCCACATATCCCAACAAAGCGAACACCACCCAACCCTTCACCTATGTATGAATCCAACATTTCCTCCACACAGGAGTCCATTCCAACAAGGTCCTCGTAAACCCATGGGAGTTTGTGATACAACTCACTATATATCCTTCCAACAATTTCTTGTATAATTATTGATTCAGGCCTACAAAGAAAATAGTAAACAATAATTTTTATAACGCAAAGCTAGCTACATTTAAAGACAAAACATTCATCATAAACATAATCTTAGCTTTGTTAAGCCACATTGAGAGTGCCTAATTATAATTTGAAATTCATTACTAGATGTATTATGAGGACAATTTTAGAGCTATTAGGGGCCAAATTTGTTGCAAGGTTTGTGTAAAGTTTATACTTACACGTCTAGAATCCAGTCCTACTAGGATTAGAATAGGGTTGGTCTAGTTTATTCTATAAATAGTTAAATACTCTCTTATCATGTGGCCAAATAAAAAAAAAAGTTGAGTAATAATAATCAACGTATGAGAAATGTACCAAAAAAACAAAGTATATATGGGATTAGAACCTACTTATTATAGACTTTGGAAATAACTACTGATTAAGTAGATGTCTAAACACATTTGTCCTGTAATGAGTCTTGTCATGCTTTTGAGATAAATAAGTATTAGACATTTTGAACTAAAAGGAGGCAAGAATTTGAATTGAGGCATTAAAGGGTCAACTATAAATTCCAAACAAATTACTTTAAAGAATGCGGATTAGTTGCTAAGTTTGTGTCTTAATTTGTATATATTGAGTAAATCACTAATATACATATACTACCATGCTTCAAACTACCCGAAGGTTCTTCAACCAGGGTCCAATTTGACATTATATATAATGTCCTAAGTTCATAATATACATGCAGGAGATAAACAAAAATTTTCTCTGGTTTGATTGACTTGAAAAGGTTTTTTTTTTTTTTTTTTTTAAATCTTGTTAATCTATGGGAAAGTCGGCAAAATTTTAGTGTAGAAATTAAGATATTGATAATAGCATGATTCTACAAATCAAAAAGATAATAGTATGAACAAAATTACTCAAGTCAAATGTTACCTATCATGCAAATGCCATCCAGATATACCACCTATGTCTTTCAATGCAGCTTTCCACACTTGCACATCTTCTATGTTAATCCTGGTATCTTTCTCATGTTTAGCAAAGGCTTCAGCAAGAATGCCATTCTGGTTCCTTACATCAGAGGGATCCACATGATAAAAGACAGGCAAAACTGTCACTCCGGTCTCCTTCTTGCATTTAACAATTTTCGCTAGTTCAATTAAACACCACCTTGAAGAAGCATAGTTTGTTGAGAGAATAATGATAGCATACTTGGACTCTTCAATTGCTTTTAAGAGCTCTTGAGAAATATATTTTCCTCCCTCAAGTTTTTCATCATCCCGAAAAGTGATAATACCCTTTTGTTTCAAAGCAGTATAAAGATGATCTGTAAAATTTTTGCGAGTGTCAACACCGCAAAAGCTGAGGAACACATGGTATTTCCATCGGGGACAAGAAGAAGATGATGAAAAAGATGAAGAGGGGGAGGAGGACGTTGCTTGCATGGCCATGGAAGCAATTGGTAACTTACTAGCTTGTTAAGCGATATGTACCAGAGAATGTTGTAGACTTAGAGAATGGGAGCAACAATAAGAGATTTTAAGTTTCTCTAGCAAGGCTAAGTGAACTTCCATTTAATTTTTTGAAAAAAGCTTTAATAAGGGCCACTTTCACAATTGCACTCACTCAATATTTCACAATTTATCAAATGGTCTATTGTGAGTCGTGAAAAAAAGGGTGATAAGTTGATGTAAAAAATGGTGAACAAGTTTCTACTCTATCAACTACTTAAACATATTGCAAAATTGAGTATAAAATTGAATTTATACTTATATTTATTTGAATGGATTACTTGTGAAGTGGAGGGCCCTGTGCATATGGAATTTAACTTCTTCTTTTTTTTCTAAAAACAAAATATTGTATGAGGAACCCTTCCTCACGTGGAAGATGGGTCAAAAGTTGATTTCATATGACCCATCAATTAATTTTTTATTAGAGTGGGCATCTCACTATAAATTGTGGCATAAAAGGTCCGTTTGGATACTGCTGAAAATTGAAAAACTGTAACAAAATAATTTTTAAACCAACTTTTGCTTTTTTCACAGGAAAGTACCTCCATATGCACATCAAAATACCTTGAAGCTATAAAAAAGAAAAAAAAAAGAAAAAGAAAAAAAAAAGGGAAAATACTAGGAAAACACCTGGAAGGTAGAGGCCACTTGCACACGGAATCTAATACAAAATGCACTCATTCAATATCACAATTTATTAAAATTGAACAATAATGTCACTTTGTAATATGGGAATACTTAATTGAACAAAAATATCTTTATTTTTTAAAAAAATTATTAAAAATAATACAAATTTTATACAAAAAAAAATTATTAATAGATGTGATAATGAATATGATTGGTACTAGTTCAAGATAATAAGTAAATATTAAAAATTTTGTATCTTTTATACTCTTTTTGAATAAACTCTATGTCATAGAGTTATATATTACAATATTAAAATATAAATAGAGAAAGTTCTCTGGTAAGAGGTAGCTTGTTGATCTTTGTAACAAATTGGTCATGAGTGATACTTATGAGCCAGCATCAAGAGGATGAGGATGGAGAGAGAATTTTATATGTTAACATGGGGTTATTATGGTTGTTCTACCAAAATTACTATATTTTGAAAGAAACTCAAGCTTCTCACAATATCAGCAAAGTGGAATTGAAGACAATTAGGCAACATGATTTACAATTATTTGAAGTACAACCAATTAATTTTCAATTTCAAAGCAGTTATAGTTTTTTTCTACCAGCTGCCTAAGATTTTTTTTTTCCCTTTCTATAGCTAATAAATATAAGTTACATATGAAAAAAGAAAACTTTGAAGCAAAATAACAGACCAATCAAATTTAAACACAAATGCATTGATTTAGGTTAATGCGAAGATAATTTAATACAAAACTAAGGTCATAGGTTGTGCTACGGTAAGATTATATTGGGTAAGCTTTGTTGCATATGGTATACAAGTGAGATGATAAAGTTCACATTAAAAAAAAAAAAAAAGAAGGTATAGAGTAGTGGAGAGATAAAAAGGTACAAGTGAGGGAAAAATGTTGGAGGAAGTATAATTGTAAGGTGATAAATTAATAAAGAGAAAAAAAAATTAAAAAATGAGAGAGAAAGTGTGGAAAATAGGTAAATAATGTAGCTATTACTGTGGCTCAATAAAAGCATAGCAATAACAAAATCTACAATTCAACCTATATATATATATATATATATATATATATATATATATGGTAAACATACTAACTTAGATGTCAGCTTAGTGTTATGGCAAGTGCCATCCACCAAAAGCAATTGGTCACATGATTGAGTACAGAAATCAATCTCTCCAATAAATTGGAAGTATTTAAGATGGTATTCTTAGGGTTATAACTTATTATACCTTATATATGAAGATGCATTTCAAAATCATATAATACAATGATCTTTATGATTTTTAGTTTCAAAAAATCCCGCCTCTGATTGTATTCTAAAGCAACATATAGATTTAGGAAATTATTCTTTTTATATCCTAGCAAGCTACTACGTGCACCATGAATAATAGTTAAATAATTTTAAGCTATACCTAAACCAAGTACCAACATTCTCACTCCAGCAAAAACAAACAGCAAATAATAATAATAATAATAATAATAATAATAATAATAATAATTTTTTTTTTAAAGAAAAAATTAGTGGAGAGTTTCGTCTTACTTATCTTTCCTCAATCTCATCATTTCGTCAAAAAAGAATAAATAGTGAATTGATAATATTGGAAGTATTGTGAAGTGAACAACACTACACAAAATTTAATCTTTTTCCTTGAAAGAATGACATGACTCAATTTATGTATCACCCATCAATAATTTGTAGTGCCTTAATTTTGACAGATAATATATTGACTTTAAAGACTAACTAACTTGTCTGCAAGTCCTCTTGACAAAAGTTTTTGTGAATGTAATGAAACCTTGGCTCAATTTTCTTCCCTAGTCAATTTTCATCCTCCCTCTCGGCCTTATATCCATACATACCTCCAATGACAAGCTCCTTTCTCTTTAGGAGATTCTTCAGTTGTCTTAATTGGTGGGGTTTTGGAGGTATCATGAATGGGCTGAAATTTATTAAGCATAAGAGATGGGAAATTAAGTCATGGATACTTAAATTGATAGTCAATTTCCTAATTCTTGATACTCGCCCACATATTTACCAAATCCATACATGAGAAGCTGAGAGGAAAAATATTGGGCCCTTGTATTTACCTAATTAGAATAATGTTTTATAAATTTGCAGTAATGTTTTAGTTCCAAAATTCAAATAGTAGAAATGATATGGGCCTATTTGGTCAGAGGATTTTTGTTTTTGTTTTTCAAAACAGTATGAAAACAATTGAACTTAAAACTAGCTTTCAGATAATAAATTTTACATTATACATGTTTGGCTCTCACTTTTAAAAACAATTTCAAATTACTAAAATAAAAAAAAATAAAAAAAAATTGTTTGGGGGACCATTTCTATTTTTGAGATTTTTTTTTTTTTTCAAAAAGTAATCTATAGAATTTGTAGATTACCTTTTTTTAATGATAAGAGAGTAGAGTTCATGTACCTTTTTTATTTATTTTTAATAATGATAAGTTTCAAATTTGAAGTGAAACTATATTTTTGTGAAAAAGATAAGCTCTTTAATTTAAGAGTGGGGTCCACTATTTTCCATTTATTACTCTTACAAAACATGCCCTAAGATTTAGTTCTATATTTCCAATGTACTAGAATGGTACCCCTTTTTGCACTTTTTAAATGAAATTTAGTTACTTTAAAAAAAAAAAAGGCAGAAAATTATTTTCATCTTTGAAATATAATCAATGTTTTTCATCTCTAAAATTTAAAATTTTCTATTTATGTCCTTGAAAATTTAAAATGCCTGTGATTTTGTAATTTCGTCCACTTTTGTTACTTAGTTTTTATTAGTGTGGCTAACATGTTTTAGGGATGGAAATAGAAAATGAACTAAATTTCAGAGACAAAATGAATATAATTTAGGTTTTATTTTTGACTCTGAAATACCATTAATTAAGGTTATAATTTTATCCCTTCTGTCAAACATGTTGGCAAAAAACTTAATGAAAGGATGAAATGTAAAACATTTAAATTTTAAGGATGAAAATATAGCATGGGCTATATTCCAAGGGCAAGACAGATATTTTAACTGGAAAAGAAAAAGAAACAGGTCTAGTACTAATGCTTTGTTCCTAAACTATTATAAAATTAGTAAAGCATTCTAATTTTTTTTTTTAACTAAAACAATTAAAGCATATCAATTTGGTTTTTTCTTTTTAATTGTGAAAAAACTGGGGTTGTTTCTAAAATTTATATCAGATCAATTTGTTGATAACCTCCTGTATCCATAGTGTTGGAAATTGGTCTCAAGTTCCTAGGGTAGTATTATTGAAGCTATATATATGGGTTTTGGTCAAAAGCTACAAGGGATCAATGACATAGGGAGTGTGTTTAGTGAGCCTTTAGGTTGGAGTGTATCTGCAGTAGCAACAGTTTGTACCTCCCGTGAAGTTTGTAGTAAATCCTAGGAATATTCCTTCCCCATAGTACAGTGGTTTCAATGTTGTCGAGTTTGGGATCTTGACTAGCCTGGTTCTCTTAATGTGATTCATTTATAAGTTCTGCTCGGTGATGTATCTAATTGGTTGGAATTGGCTTAATGCTTAATCCTTTTTCTTATCCATCCAAGCTTGGTTTTTGTTTGAATCTTCATGAATAGTGAAATGGTTAGTATCTTTGTCCCTGGATTTGTTAAGTGAACCACGTATACCATGTGTTTTTGTTTCTTATGTGTTCCAATTTTGTTGAATTCTCTTGATTTCCATGCTTCTTCTGCAGAACATGGATGTTTTTGCTCTATGTTTTAGAAATTCAGTTAATATTAATTGTATGATTTGGAAATAGAGGCCAGAAGCGGTAACCTGAGTAATGAAAGTCGTGAATTTGACCATGTGATACTCCCTTGTTATGCTGTGTCATGTCACATGTGCAGTACGCTATTTTGTATTAATGAAATTGTTTTAGAGTAAATGACCAAATTCACCATTTTTTACTATCTTAATTATTTAAGACAATTGATAATTTATCATGGTATCATTGGGTCATGCCACGTGGGGTTGTGGATCTTATAGCAAGTTGGTCAGGCAGGAGTTGTAAACTCAAAACTAAGTTGCTTTGAAGTATGATCCCTCATTGTCTTATGTGGGCCATATGAAGGGAGAGGAATACACGTACTTTCGAAGGAGTCGAAAGGTGAATTCATTAGTTAAAAGCTTTTCTTCCTTCAAACTTTGTTAGAATGGGAAAATGGTTTGAGTTTCGTTACCTTCATGTCTCTATTTGACGTGCTTGATTTTTGTACCTTTATTACTGGCTCATTATCAATATCTAAAGTAAAGTTTCAAGAAAGAATAAATAAGAGACAAAGAGGGAGGGAGAGAGAATAATCAGTTTTTTTTTTTTTGAATTAAAGAATGTGAGAGAAATAGGAAATTTATATAAAAGAAATTGGTTAGAAGAATACTCCAAAGAATATGCATAGTTGCAAAATACCAAATTATTCAAGTCATGCTATGTAATAAAATAACGTTTTATCATTATACATTATATAATGTCATAGGATAACCTCTATTAATCAAAGAAAAAGAAAAGAAAATATAACAAATTAAAACACAACTAAATCACATCAACCCAAAATAGAGCTCAACACAAAAACTTATCAATCTAAAGTAGAGATGCAATAAATAACTAAAAATCCACAAATAAAAGAGAGAGAGAGAGAGAGAGAGAGAGATTATTCACTTTTTTGTGTGATCAAAATATGGATTGAATGAATAACAAAATTTTGTAGTAAATAAAATAAGGAGAAGAGGAGTCAAAATAAAAGTAACGTGAAAAGATGAAGGAATTGTAACATTAAGGTATAGAGTAATTCACATAGAAAAAAAAAAAAGGTATAGAGTAGTGGGGAGATGAAAAGGTAAAAGTGGGGGAAAATGTTGGAGAAAGTGTAATTGTAAGGTGATAAATTAATAAAGAGAAAAACTTTTAAAAATAAGAGAGAAAGTGTTGATAATAGGTAGATGATGTAGCTGCTGATGTAACTCAATAAAAACATAGCAACAACAAAATCTACACTTCAACTTGTGTGTGTGTGTGTGTGTGTATTTGGTAAACTTACTAACTTAGGTGTCATCTTAGTGTTATGGCAAGTGCCAACTACTAAAAGCAATTGGTCGCAGGATTGAGTACAGAAATCAATCTCTTCCATAAATTGGAAGTATTTAAGATGGTATTCTTAGGGTTTTAAATTATTATACATGATATATGAAGATGCATTTCAAAATCGCATAATACAATGATCTTTATGATTTTTAGTTTCGAAAAATCCCGCCTCTAATTGTATTCTAAGGCAACATGTAGATTTAGGAAATGATTCGTTTTATATCCTAGCAAGCAACTACGTGCACCATGAATATTACTTAAATAATTATAAGCTATTACCTATACCAAGTACCAACATTCTCACTCTAGCAAAAACAAATAGCAAATAATAATAATTTTTTTTTCAAAAAAAGAAAAAGAAAAAATTAGTGAAAAGTTTCGTCTTACTTATCTTTCCTCGGTCTCATTAATCATCATTTCGTCAAGAAAGAATAAGTAGTGAATTGATAATATTGGAAGTATCATGAAGTGAACAACACTAAACAAAAGTAAAACTTTTTCCTTGAAAGAATGAGTCAATTTATGTATCACCCATCAACAATTTGTAGTGGCTTAATTTTGACAGATAATATATTGACTTTAAAGGCTAATTAGCTTGTTTGCAAGTCCTCTTGACAAAAGTTTTTGTGAATGTAATGAAACCTTGGCTCAATTTTCTTCCCCAGTCGATTTTCATCCTCCCTCTCGGCCTTATATCCATACATACCTCCCATGACAAGCTCCTTTCTCTTTGGGAGATTCTTAAGTTGTCTTAATTGGTGGGGTTTTGGAGGTATCATGAATGGGCTAAATTTTGTCAAGCGTAGGAGACGGGAAATTAAGTCATGGATACTTAAATTGATAGTCAATTTCCTAATTCTTGATACTGGGCCCTCATATTTACCAAATCCATACATGAGAAGCTGAGAGGGAAAATATTGGGTCCTCATATTTAACTAATTAGAATAATGTTTTATAAATTTGCAGCAATGTTTTAGTTCCAACATTCCAATAGTAGAAATGATAAGGACTTATTTGGTTGGAGGATTTTTGTTTTTGTTTTCAAAACAGTATTAAAACAACTGAAATTAAAACTAGCTTTCACATAATAAATTTTACATTATACGTTTTTGACTCTCACTTTTAAAAACAATTTTCAAATTACTAAAATAAAAAAAAAAATTTAAAAAAAATTGTTTGGAGGACCATTTCTATTTTTGAGTTCTTTTTTAATAAGTAAATATTAAAAATTTTGTATCTTTTATACTCTTTTTGAATAAACTGTGTCATAGAGTTATATATTACAATATTAAAATATAAATAGAGAAAGTTCTCTAGTAAGAGGTAGCTTGATGATCTTTATAACAAATTGGTCATGAGGGATACCTATGAGCCAGCATCAATAGGATGGAGAGATAAGTTTATATGTTAACATGGGTTATTGTGGTTGTTCTACCAAAACTACTATATTTTGAAAGAAACTCAAGCTTTTCACAATATATCAGCAAAGTGGGAGTGAAGACAATTAGGCAATACTTCATACATGTACATATAACTCTTAAAACTCAATTACAAAAACCAAGCAACATGATTTACAATTATTTGAAGTACAACCAATTAATTTTCAATTTCACAGCAGTTATAGCTTTTGTCTATCAGCTGCCTAAGATTTTTTCCCCCCCTTTCCATAGCTAATAAATATAAGTTACATATGAAAAAAGAAAACTTGGGAGCAAAATAACAGACCAATCAAATTTAAACACAAATGCATTGATTTAGGTTAATGCAAAGATAATTTAATACAAAACTAAGGTCATAGGTTGTGCTACGATAAGATGACATTGGGTAAGCTTTGTTGCATATAGTATACAAGTGAGATGATAAGATAATTTAACGTCAATTTGTACTAACATCACAAGACAATGGGAACATAAAGCTGTAAAACTATAGATTGCCTAATTTGTTTTACAGCTTTTAACATCATCTTGAGATGGTTGGCTATTTCAGTTTTTTTGACAGCATGAATATCAGATCATTTAATTTGAAAGAATGTCCACTTGCTCAACCTTCCCTGATTGGATTTAATTTTCTAGCTGCTCAATACCTAAGGATCTTCTGAAGAGCAAAATATGACAAAGCCAAATCAATTAGAACATCTTGTTCTGAGATTTTGCTACCATAGTAGAAACCAATTAGTCACCAAGCCGCAGAAACCCACCATCCAATTAACAGAAAATCTGGAAACACCATCTAATGCATGATAGAAACTAACACTAAAAGTGAGGTCAAACAATAATTGCTCATCAAACCAATGCCTGTAAAATATTAGTTTCCAGCTTAGTGAAGGAGGGAAGGAACTTAGGAAATCATCAACCTTTAATTCTCATTTCTATGGAAGAATTTTACCAAAACTTAGCAAATTTATGTTTTTGCAGGCTAGGAAGGTAAAATTTTATAAACAGTTTAGTCTTTCAGCAAGAAATGAGAGAATTAAATAGCAAAAAAAATTATTTTGCATGAACAAAGTCCGGATATTGAACATAGAAACCAAAAATTTCAATATCCTTAATCAAATACAGGAATTGTTCACAGGACCTTCACCATTATTACATTTTCCAATTCACCAGACTCACTCATGTACTGCCTAAATCCTTCCCAGAACCTGTAAAAAACCACATCAAGAAAAGGATATATTATTAACAAGAAGAGCATGTCCTAAGGTTTGAAGATACAAATACTATCAATTTTTGGACTTCACTCGTCATAACAGCTAGGCTCAGAAATAACAAAGGAGAATGGCACATAAAAGAAATTCAAGTATATGCCAATGAATGATATATATATATATATATATATATTTATTTATTTGATCAGCTTGTATTCCGGCAATCTATCATACCAGCCAAGGTTTGTCTTGTTCCATTTAAGTGGTGAGTGTGTCATGTGCACCATGATCAGTGCAAGAAGGCAATATGGTGACTTACAAAAAATTCAGAGAAGAAAGTTTATTAGCCTTCTGGATTTGCCAAAGCTACCATTTTCACTGGTATTTCTCATAATCAGAGTCACCTTGTGTGCTTAAACTCCCGATCAAATTTCCCAAACTTGGCATGAATCTTTCAATATTATTAGGAAGCTATATCATATTTGGGTAAGGTAGGTAATTAGAGCTACCTAGCATGTCCTGCTACATCTGTTATGTCTGCTGAATGCTGGTGTGGTTGTATTTGATGTCCTAGTAAGAGTCAAGATGTAATTAGGACAAGCTAGGATTTGTGATGAGAGTTTTGTTCTTCTTATAATTTATCCATATCATGTCTAGTTATTTTGTTGTAGATACAAGTATATTGTGCGTGGCTTTGTAATGTGTCTTTACTTAATAATATATTTTCATTCATCCAGAAAAGAAAAACTGGGTACACTATCATGTAGGCATGCAACTTTGGAAAATTTGATTGACAAGAAACTTAAATAGAGGAAATACGTAAATTTGGTATAAATTTCTGCTAACTGTTGAAGTATTCTTTTTTTTTTTTTTTTCTTTTTTTTTTTTTTAATGGAAGAGAAAAAAATGAGGCAGTGCTGGTGTGAGTTGAAGTTACCCCATGGTAAAGTCAAATCATAAAGAAGAGAGGAAACCAATGAGCTATTTTAAATAAATCTTTGACAGAGGAGTAGAGGGGGGATGACAAATAAGTAACATAGAAATGAAGAGCTCAAAAATATTGAAGGTAGCAGTGCAAGCAGAGGAGAGGTTATTCTACAGCTCAGTTTTTCTTGTCTTTAAGAATGAGATCAATGGTATTCTCATTAGTATGAAATATCCATCACAGCTACTAGTTCTACTAGATCTTGCTTCACCATTACAATTTCCCCTATTTCTTTCTCTATTATCAAACATCAATTGACAAACGAGACTCCAATTATCTGATAAAAACACCATGTAGTGACAAAGCCCATGCTTCTACACTGTCAAGCTTGGGCAGCAGCTAGCATGGCCCACATATTATATAGGAGAACCATGTCAATTCACCAGGATGGATCAACATGACATTGGTTTCCAAATGACTAATAAGATGATTCTAATTCCAAATTTTCAAGGATGGTAGCTGGATGCTCAGAGACTGAAAAAGAAGTGTGTGGATAAAGGTCATAGCTAGTGCACAAAACTTCCACTTTTTTCAAAGTTTGGAAGAGGTCATGGTAGACAACCTTAACACAATTAATGATATTCAATCAATAGCAGAGAATCAATCTACTGCAAATTTCAAAGAAAGAAATCCATATTATTGCTTTATGTAATTAACTCAACAGAGCTAACCTGTCATACAGAGACACAGATCAAGAGTTGACAACATTTCATTTCTAGAATCAGATTTTCAATGAAAACAGAAAATAATGGTATTAATTCAGTCTCTTATTTTGGGACCCAGAAAAACAAGAAGGCTTGCATCAGAAGGAGCCTAATTAAACTATTACAGGCCCAATTTCAGGGCAAACTCAGCAAAAACTCCAAATACCTAAAAGCAAAATTTTCCACATATTTCTAATCAAGAAAACATAACAAAATCAGCAAAATTTGTAACTACCTTAGAGATCATCAACAATATAATCAAAAAAATAATTGATCAGGTTTCAGAATTTGGAAAATTTCAGAGTCCAGGTATATATGTTGTACTACAAGACCAATCATTTAAAGGCTACAATCCCACACACATATCTGGGAGCAAAATTCTTTCCAAGTCTTTCAACATATAAGGTAAATCTCATTGCTAGAATAACAATTAAATTACCTTAGACATAAAAGACCAAGTTGCATAGGCTTAAATATTAATTAATTGACTCTTTACTTCACCTACACACACACACACACACACACACACACACACACATGTATATAAGATAGGTTCAAGTTAAACTTTTTTTAAAACATATATTTTCATGAAATCTAATGGTGAAAAGCTACTATTCATGTCCTTAAACGAGCTCCCTGCCGACAATATACATATTTTTCCAAAATTTAACACATTCTCCCTCTAATACCAAAAGTTATCACCTTCTCTCTCTAAGCTCACCTCCTCCTCCTCCTCCCTCTGCATTGGCTTTGCTGAGTGCCAACAACTTGGTTGTGTTGGCCATAAAACCAGTTGGGTCCAGCATAAAGTAAACCTATGGCCTTCAATTTCAATGCCACCAGAGAAGATAAAAAAGAATAGGGAAACTACTATCCATACATTTGGTTGTCATTATTGTATCAACGGGCGTTTGAGTGGTAGAGGTTTAAATGAGGCGAATGTAAACAGAATAACACAATATTTACATGGAAAACCCTTTTGAAGGAGCAAGGAGAGTGAAAAACCAAAGGTGAGGCAGGAAATCCTCTACCTCTAGCCACTAGTATTATTGATATTGGAAAAAGGGCGAAAAATAAAGTATCTCAGAGTGGTGAATTGTGCTCTTTATGTAGGTCAATCCCCTCCCCAAGGGAGGATATGGTCCCCTTACAAATGCTGAATCATTATTGGCTGTGAATACAGTACAAAAACATTTTCTAAAGTAGAGGAACGATGAAAATAACCCTTAACATCCCCAAAATGACAAAAGGTATGCAGAATCAGCCATCAAGCAATAGTTCCACAAGAACTTCTTGACGTTGCCCGGCATTTCAATGAGCACGTTTAGAGGCCACTTGAGCATATGTCATTCTCACTTTATCCTTTAGTCCATGGCTACAAGAAGGAAAGGGAATTGTACCCTTTGCATAAGCTTAGAACTCTGGCATTCTTTCCCAAAAACAGGGAACAAAATACACTGAATCTAATCTAAAGAGCTCACAACCTCAATTAGCCACTACAATCAATTATATTAAACATATATGTGTTTGTATGTATGTAGTCACAAGTGATGTACTAAAACAAATTACAATTGGAAAAGGGCTGCTCTTCAGACCATTTCTGTAATGGTCTATATTATCAACTAAATACTAGAACATGTGAACTATGTCCAGAAATAATAAACATATGAAATTCTCTAAGTTGTGGCTATACTCCCAGTTTTGCTTTTGTTAGAGAATCCATGTTCTAAAAGTCAAACCAAATAATATCCTCAAAAATTTTGAATTTTCATGCGGCAGAAGTAAAAGCCACCATGTTATGAGATGAAAAAAATGTATCCCCTTTGACACTAGAAAGCAAGAGAAAAAAAAAAGTAAGAGTTCAGAATGATTAATTACCAGAGCTGTTGCCTGTTAGAGGCAATCAGTCTTGTAGAAGCTAAGCGTCTAGGAAGACATTTGGATTAAAAAAAAAAATCCCGCCAGTCCTTTTCTTTGGCATTGCAATCAGAGATAAATCCTTCCAACAATCTGCATCTGCCTTGAGCAATAAAGAAAGTGTATCATTTTCAACAAAATCTCTTTGAACTTGGCTGAAGTATATAGTATAAAGCTGAAATTGATAAAGTGGTGGATGTATATCAACAACCCAATCTGCCAGCAACCCAGCTAGATATGGATATGTTGGATGGGACCATCTCAAAGGACTGTCCTGGTTACCAAGCTTCATCTATACACTCCTTAGAGGTTGTAGTATGCAATTGAGATGTTAGCTTGCTTGTCTCTTCCATTACCCCATTATAATATTAGCAACTTGCTTTCCTACAGTGATGTCAGATCCTACCCTGATATTTCAACACCTCAGCTGTGACAAATCCAGCAAGGAGAAAGGAAATCTATGCACATCAGCTTCACCAGTAGTCACCACATGAGCAGATCCCATTCTTGAAGTGATGAAATCACTTCACATCCCTCACAACAATCTCTCTGTTAACAATTTTCGTAATGAATTTGGTTGCTTCATGGCAATCCCCACACACCCTAAGGTTCTTTATGATCAGTAATCTAGTTCCAGGCTGTGTGTTTAAGAGACCAAAAGCAATAGCAAGCCTCTCACTCTGATTACATAACTTCTTTTCTTTGACTCTCTTCAAGGGAATGCAATACATATTCAGTCTTTGGGACATATCCAACAGCTCTCATTTTGTGGGCCAACTTATCCAAAAGTTGCATCATATTCTCATATTGATAATGGTTCTTATCTTCCATAAGAAAAGCATGAAGTTTTCCTTTCACTTCCACTACACTATACGCTGGCACTTTCTCCACCCGTCTTTTTCATGATTTTTCTAGCACTAGCTACATCATCCCACTTCCCTCTGCCTTTGTATAGTAGTTTGAGACCAAAGTATAAATTCCCAAGTCATCTGGATTTAGCTCAAGAACCTTCTTTGCGGCCATCTGTCCAATCAACAAATTGCCATTTTTGCAGCAACCTGACAGGAGAGCAACCCAAACAGCAAGCCCAGATTCAGTATTCATGGAATCTATTAGCTCGCAAGCTCTTCAACTTGATTTGCATGAGCCAAAAGATCAACCGTACAAACACAATGCTTTTAAGTTGGAGGGACCTTATATTCACTAATCAAGCAATTAAACCAGTATTGAACTTCTTCCACAAGATCCAAGTGACTGAAGGCCAAGAGAAGGGAAGCAAAATTAGCATCATCTGGTTTTAAATTTGTTTTTGTCATCTCTAGGAAGAGTGACAGAGCTTCTTTCCATGCCTATGAATTTCATAGCTGGTAATGATTATTTTCCAAGATTGTGTCATTGGAATTGGTTTGATCAAAGAGAGTGCATGCCCAAGAAAGGGCTCCACATTTTGAATATGTGACAAACACTGCAGTACCTAATACTTGATCAAAGTCGAGCCTTCTCACAATATATCCGTGTATAGATTTACCCAATTTCCAAAACCCAACTTGGGAACATGCTAGAAGTGCACTCACAAAACACCAAATCTGGTCTGTATCCACAACCCAGCATCTCTTCCAATCTACAAAACCATTTCGAGCAAAGCCAGAAATAAATGCACCCAAAGATATGGCATTCTTATAAGGCATCTTCTTGAAAACATGGCAAGCAAAGCTTCAAATGTCCATTCTTGGCACACATATCCACAAGCTAGTTTGAACTACAAATCCATAGGAAGATCTTTCTGAATCAAATACCCATGAACAGAAAGGCCCAATTTTAAGTCCCCAAGATTTGCACAAACCTGTGTGAACCCCACCATCACTACCCCATCTCCTTCCATTCCCTCCTTTTGCATTCACCTATACATATAAAAAACTTCTATTGGCAGCCCACTATTTGCAAACGCACTTATCATAGTTGTCCAACAAAAAAGGTCCCTTCTTGGCATACTATCAAATACCACAATTGCTTCATCCACCTTCTGACTCTTTGCATACAAATTCAAAACTGAAGACCCAACAAACACATCAAACTCAAACCCACAATCCATCACTCTACACCAAAGTTTCTCCCCCATTTTCAAATCCAACAACCTCGTGCATGCCTTGATGGCCACTATGAAAGTCAAATTATTGTTATCAGGTCTAACACCTTCCAAGATCATCTGATGATATAGATTTACTGATTTAGAACTTCATCTGGGAACTCTTTGCGTGAATGGGCTATTATCATGGCATTCCATGCATCTATGCCTCTTTGAGGCAATACATCAAACAATTTTCGGGCAGCTTCAATGTTGCCTATATTTACACGTGACATATACTTTGGAGCACACTGCTGTTATTTACCAAAATAGAGTGAGCATATAAGTTGACTGTAAATTTTCCTTCATCAACTAAAAAGAAATGCTTCTTGTGGTGATGTGATGCGTCATGATTGTATGCTTTAATGTCATGCCATGACCATATGCACCCTTATCTCCAAAACCTGAACTTCAAAAGAAGTTGAAAGGCTTCAGAAAGAAAAGACGCCACTCAAAGAAAAAGAAGAGAAAGCTTCCAAGGAGATAAAGAAATAGCTAAGAATAGAACTTGCCTTTGGATGGCCATAAAGAAACTCAAGTATCCTTCCATTATGTGTACGTCGAGCTAAGAGCATTTTTTGACAGCATAAATATCAGATAATTTAATTAGAAAGAATGTCTCCTTGCTCAAACTACCTGGATTAAATTTAATTGTTTAGCAGCTCAAATTCAATAGCTAAGAATTTCCTGAAGAGCTAATGTGACAAAGCCTAATCTTTGACAGGAGACTAGGAGGAGGATGACATACCATAACAGTAACTTAGAAATGAAGAGCTCAAAAATAAAGAAGTCAGCAATACAAGCATAGGAGACGTTATTCTAAACACATTTTCCCTTCTCTTAATTTGAGAATGGGTTCAATAATGGGTATTCATTTCTAGGTTGAAATTCCACGTCACAACTTCCAGTTCTTTCAATTTTATTCTGCTTTTAAAATACTCTCTATTTTAATTACGACCTTCATGTATAAGTTCAATGTGGTAAAGGGTTGGAAATATCTGTCCAAGATAGATTGTACAACTCTTTCATGTAATTACATAATTAGCATGCATTTGACAACAAACTGAAGAAAAATACAAACTACAGCACACTAAATTTATCGTGGTCCATACCAATAGATTTGAAGTAAACTAGTTAGATTACAAGGGAAGAAGAATATTGTTCAAAATAAATGACAATGCTTTCCTTCTATCAATCCAATGACAGTCCTTGCCAGCAACACCAATAACTGCTCTGATTTTAGTCCTCCCTATTGCAAGCCAGTAGAAAGAAATAACATCAGTTAATAGATAAAAGTGGGTCTAGATATGGACTTTCATCTAATTACAAACATCAAGTCTAGATATGGACTTTAAACCCAAACACATATTCTTCAACTACTAAAGAAGTAGCTCAAAGAGGTTACCAAAAAAAAACCACAATCAGAAGAAGAAAGTCATTAATATAGCGAAGCTTTGAATGGGTTTACTGCTATAATACCATGAAATAGGTGAAAGCCTGAAAACAAAACTCACATTCATTAATATAGCAAAGCTTTGCATCGCAGACAGACCCCCAGCCTGAGGCTCCACCTTGTTTGTTCTCTCAACCTCCTGAACGAACAGCATCACAACCTTTTCATCCATCTCTCAAAACCACTCAGGTACAATAAATTCACAACCTAAAATTCAAGAAAGCTCTCAGCCTACTCCCACTTCTACTCAATCTCCATCTCTCAGAACCACTCAGGTACAACCAACAGGCCCAACGAATTCACAACCTACAGTTCAAGAAACCTCTCATCCTAGTCCCACTTCTACTCAAACCCTATCATTTGTATCTAAGCAAGAACCAAAGCCAGTACTTGGGTCTTAGCCACCATCACAAGAACCTCAACCAAAGGCATAACCTTAACCTATACATACCCCCTTTAATGCAAACCATCAAACGATGCAAACCGCAGTTCAAACTCCAATCTTCTTCCATGGTTTCCAAAAGGTGATCAAAAAACACAATCATAAGCCCATCCTTTCAAACCTTTAGTTATTTATTGTACCACTTAATGGGCCCTGCTAGCCCATCTTTTGCTTCTCTCTCATGGAATTCACCTTCTCAAGCCTCCAGCCATCACGGAGCCTAGCTATGAAGCTATCAGCCTTGATGTTCACATCAGGGCTGAGGCAGAACACGGACCCACCAACACCAATACCAGCACCAACAACAACACCATCATGAAATTCAACCCAATAGCCCTCATGACACTAACACAAGAATTCTTATAATTCATAAAATCCTTATGCACAAAGAAACATGAAGCTATATTAGCTAATTCACAAAAAAAAAAAAAATGGCAAGAACCAGTGCCAAAACTCTATAAACAAAAAAGTGTTTTTATTTGCTGCAATGAAGTTTTCAAGAGAAAAAGACATACTTGATTGTAAATCTTAATTTGCTTTAATTTTTTTTTTTTAAATATTCAGAGAGATGCTTCAACAAGGAATTGAAAATTTGATACCAAAGCATTATGCTAAAATTTGCCAGTCAATGCCTTTGACCTATTCAGAGGAGCTGAAACCACCACGTTGAGAGAGATGAAGAGCTATGTGATTGCCATGATTGCCGAGATCTAGAGCTTTGAAATTTCCATGATTGAGATCGAGAGCTATGAAATTCGGTTTGTAATTTCTGAGTTTCGAGAGAAAGAGAGAGAGCGAGAGAGAGACTGTGATGTATCGTAGAAATTGTATGCTCTATAAAACTTTGATTATAAAGTTCCTGGAGTTCCTATTTTCAACATTTACAAACCATTACTGAACAATTTAAAACTTTTTCAACATTTACAAACCATTAATTTACTTTGTCCACGTTGATCAAGCTGTTGATATAACTTTTTCCTATCTAATTTTTTTGACCCCTTTTTATCACAGAGCTGTGGAAAAAACTGATAATTTTTTTTAAACAGTTATTTCAACAGTTATGCTAACTGTGGAAATAAGTATGCTAATTTCCTTGCTCTTACTCCCACAGTTGTCCACAAAATTAAAGCTTTTATTAACATTTTTTTAGTGACCGTGAATAAAAATATGTTGAAAAAACTCAAGCTGTTTGTAGTGCAAGTAGCCAATAACATATGGGCAAAACTTGAAACGGATATAATAATAATATACAACAAGAAAAGTTATATTACTTTGCAATATGCAGCCCTGGATGAATTTGGCAGAATATCTCATCTCTTTTCCAATTGGTGTGACCACTAAGTTTTTCATCATATGTTCATTTTCCGTCTTGTAGTCAAATCTCAACATCTTGATTTCGGGTATTACTAGTGTAGCACAATATTGAATTTGGTATGTAGATAAGGTGGTAAAAGCATTATTAATCTGCAAGCAAACCCATTTAAAACCTTGAACAAACCCAAGCTGGTTTAACAACACATCTAATTACATGCTGCATGGCCATGGTTTAAGCATTTAGAATGAAGTTGTCAAGAAAAAAAGATGTGGTAATATTTTCATTGGCTAACTAGATACAGATCAGCTACTTTTACCTTAGAAAGATACACGTCCAGAACATGGCCAAACTGACTGAAATGCGACCACACATTATCCACTCTAGCTTCACTTGCAAAGCCATTCCGCCGTAGATCGTCGACCAACGAAGATCAATCAAGAGAGAGAGGACGAGATTGAGAGAGGGAAAGCGATAGAACTTTCTGCCGTGGACGGAGCAAGCGGGAGAGAGAGAGAGAGAGAGAGAATGGAGAGAATGTTGTAGATCAAAAAAGATTGGTCCAGTTCCATTTACCTTTAAATCCAAACAAGCAAGCCCGAATAGACATGAGCCAGCAACCCAACCTATCACAATAAAGCCCAGATTGAAATTTAACCCAACTCAAGCCAAGCCCACAACAAAAATATACCAACAGCCTAACCCAAAAATAATTCTTCTATATAAAATTCCCAAACCCAAAATCAGAATTTCCTAACTAATAATAATAATATTAATAAACCCCATAAGCACATAAATAATTTGAAAATTACTCCAAAACTCCTTGACATCACCAAAATATTTAATTTTAGATATGTTTTCAAGCATTTTTTGTTTTGTTGTTACATAATTTCAAGCATAATTTTTACATAATTTTTGGGGCTACGCAAAGCCAAATAAAGGAGAAACTAATGTCACTAGAATCCCTAGAGCATGATAATCACAAATTAATGGGCGTCATGGGCAGAAAATTTCAGCCTTAAAAATGGAAATTAATAATAATAATAATAATAATAATAATAATAATAATAATAATAATAATAAAACCCCATGAGCACATAAATAATTTGAAAATTACTCCAAAACTCCTTGACATCACATAAATATTTAATTTTAGATATGTTTTCAAGCAATTTTTTTGTTGTCACATAATTTTTAAACCTAGAATAAACATAAATTATGTCTAAAAATATTTAAATTATACATAAAAATAAATATTAAATAATTAATTAATAGTCGTACCCCATACGTGTTGCACCCTAATTTTTCAAGAATTGTTGTATTCTCGTACCTGTACCCATACTCGAGTCTGTACAACTACAGAGATGTTAGATCCTACCTTGATATTTCAACAGCTCAGCTATGAAAAATCCAACAAAGAGAAAGGAAATCTACGCACATCAACTTCACTAGTAGTCACCACATGAGCAGATCCCTTTCTTGAAGTGATGAAATTGCTTCACATCCCTCACAGCAATCTCTCTGTTAACAATTTTCGTAATAAACTTAGTCGCTTCATAGCAATTCCCACACACCCTAAGGTTCTTTATAATCAGTAATCTAGCTCTAGGCCCTGTGTTTAAGAGACCAAAAGCAATAGCAAGCCACTCACTGTGATTACATAACATTTTTTCTCTGACTTCCTCATCAAGGGAATGCAACACAAATTCAATCTTCATTTGGGACATATCCAGTAGCTCTCATTTCATGATCCAACTTATCCAAAAGTTGCATCATGCTTTCATATTGATAATGACTCTTATCTTCCATAAGAAAAGCATGGAATTTCCCATTCGCTTCCACTAGACTATACCCTGGCACTTTCTTCATCCCTGTCTTTTTCATGATTTTTCTAACACTAGCCACATCATCCCACTTACTCGCCTTTGCATACAAATTCAAAACTGAAGACCCAACTAACACATGAAGCTCAAACCCACAATCCATTGCTCTACACCAAATTTCCTCCCCCATTTTCAAATCCAAGAACCTCGTACATGCCTTGAGGGCCGCCATGAAACAGTTATCGTTATCAGTTCTAACACCTTTCAAGATCATCTGATGATATAGATTTAGAACTTCATCTGGGTACTTTTGACATGAATAGGCTATTATCATGGCATTCCATGCATCTATGCCTCTTTGACGCAATACATCAAATTCTTTTCGAGCAACTTCAATGTCGCCACATGACGTATATTTTGGAGCACACTGTTGTTATTTACCAAAATACAGTGAGCATATAAATTGATTGTAAATTTTCCATCATCAACTAACAAGAAATGCTTCTCTTTTGGTGATGTGGAGTGTGAAGATTGTCTGCTTTAATTTCCCTTCAAATTGGTCTGGCATGCTTTTTCTTTGAAAGCTTGAACTTGATTTACAGGTTTTACCCTATTTCTTGGATTCATAGTTGACCATTATCTCCAAAAGCATATTGGATTGAGAAGTAGCGTGGGAACTTCAAAAGAGGAATTTTTTTTTTTTTTTTTGGTTGAGAAACCTCAAAAGAGGAAGTTGAAAGGCTTTTAGAAAGAAAAGATGCAACTCAAAGAAAAGAAAAAGACGAGAAAGCTTCCAAGATAAAGCGGGTGCAAGAAGAAAAGTTGATGAATTTTGTTTATTAGGCCCTGCTATTTGGAAAAGTGAATTTTTTTGGTCCACTATTATTGAATTTTTAGTTAGTCCACCTCACTGTTATTGGATTTTTAGTTACCCCATTTTCTCCCTAGCATTAATACTCATATAATTATGGCATTAGATAACTGGTCCATAATTATTATGGTATTAGACTTTTATCATACCTACAAATAACGTAGGTTATATTATGAGTTCCTTCTCCAAAAAAAAAAAAAAAAGTTATACTGAGAGTATTTTTTTTCCTTCTCAATTATTAGTCATTAAGTCTCTGCAATTTTTCCTAAAGAAATAATCTCTACATTTATTTTGCCATTGAACAACATGTCATCTGACATAATTGGCTGACATGTATCACTTAAAAACAAATTGAAACTTGCCACATAGCTTAGTCCATATCACTCTACATTTAATGACTATTTTGTTACATGTCAAGGTTACGTGCATCAGTAAAGGTACATGTGTCATCATTGTATGAATTCACCAGTTTTGGGATCCAACTTTTATCTATATTATATATTATATATAAGAGGATTCCCCTTTTTGAACTGGACTTTTATGTGTTGTAGAAGGATAACTTTTCTTAGAAATAGGGTCATAAATGTCAAACAAATAACAAATTTATCTATACTTTCTACAACACATACAACTACTATCATTTTGAATTCAAAAAGAGAACTCCTAAAATTTAGACTTTTTTTTCCCTTCACATTCATTTTTTTTATTCCCTAAACTTTAGCCATTTTTATTCTTTTTTCATATGAACAAAACACCTCCAGCTGAAAAAAAAAAAAAAAAAAAAAAAAAAAAAAAAAAAAAAAAAAACGATGAGAACTCCTAAATTTTGATAGTCATCATTAAATTTTGGTTGCACTAAATTTGTTTTTTTTTTTTTTTGGAAAGGAAAAAAAAACACAAAAGTCATGCAGATTTTTTGTTAGAGCCATTTCGTGAAAGAGTTACACTAACTAGAAAGGAAGGTATGTAACAGTAACTTCAAATATATATTAACGAAAAAAGAAAATAATAACTGATTGTGGGCTACTTTTTTGTACTCCCAGGGAAACTATTTGCGTACTCCCTGGGAAACTTTTTGCAGTCCCACATCAAAAGAATCTCGTACACTACTCCTTCGGCTTCACGCTTATAAGGCAGAAAGTGAGAGGAGATTCTTTCGATGTAGGACTGCAAAAAGTTTCCCAGGGAGTACGCAAATAGTTTCCCTGGGAGTACAAAAAAGTAGGCCACACTGATATTTTGGATTGCTTTTTTATTTTTCATTTTTAAAAAATGAAATTGCAAGTATCCTCATCAATACTATACAATTATCTAATACCATCTCTTAATCTTTATTGTGTAATAAAGCTATATATACACACACACACATGCTTTGGTTAATTTTTGAAATATGTGCAAAACAACAATAGAACAGAAATACAAAATTTGGAAAAAGAGTATGCTCTAGGAGGGCCCTTAGTAACTAGGAGCAACCACCCTCTTCCAGTACGTTCTTTACAAAAATTGGAGAGCCATGCTCTATATCAAATCTTATGGGGAAAGAGTCTGCTCTTCGGCTTCATTTTTTCTTTCTCCCTCATCATTACGTTTTTTGTTTGTTTGGTTTTCCTTTTTACTATTTTTCTTTTTCTTTTGTGATTCATGGTTTTGTATTTTGCAACAATTTAGAAATATATCACTTGTTTACTTCAATTCATACACTTAAAATAGAATATCCTTAAGTTCCCTATTTTATGTGAGATGAGGTTTGGCATGGTAGAAAAGAATAGTCTTTTTTACTGGCACGTTATTACTTTGTTTAATAAATACTAGCCTCTACTCTAAAAAAAAAAAATTCATATATACTAATTCCTAGGACTGGGATGAGATTTATACGTTTGTGAATGAAATAAATTTTCCATACTACATCTCATCAGTCCCTTAGGAATTTTGGTGATTGGATAATGCAGCCTCAAATTAGTACGTATGATTTTTTTTTTTTTATGAAAAAAAAAATAGAAAAGCTTCTAAGTATGCGCAACGCGCGTGCGTAGATGCTAGTGTTATATATATATTGATTAGGAGTATACTTCGTCCATTCAAAATTCAATGACCTTGCTAGTAACACCAATGGTTACATCTTCAGTCCCTCCCTCTTGGAAAACCATCAAAAAGAAACAACACAAGTTAATGGACAAAAATGGGTCTGAAAATGGACTTACATCCAAACTCAAATGCATATTGACTAACCCAGAACCACTACATTTTGTTAAATAAAATGACATATATATGAAATCAAAATAATGAAACAAGGTACGAGATGCACGAATCAATCCCTGGGGAACTAAGAAACTGTCCTTTTGCTGGGAGGCTGCATTTGCTATCCTTAGTGCTTTATACAGGTATACTGATCTAAATCTTCATACTACCTAAGAAAGTCATTAAGCTGATTGAGCCGCAATTTAGAAAATCCCTTTGCACTGGAAGTGATAACTCATGTACTAAGTAGCTTGGAATTCAGTATGTGTGGGACTCAAAAGAGTTGAGGACCGTAACAAGTCAACAATCATGAGGTATACATGAAATCTTTTTCCTCAAGCTGGCTCAATTTTGTTGGCTTAAATAAAAGAAAATCTGCTAAGAGATAGATCCTTTTGGATAATTAAAATTTATCAAAAATTCAATTGGGGCTGGAGGAAACTCCTTAAGCTTAGAGAGTGAACAAGACAGTTTATCAGATCTGTGGGGGGTGGAAAAAATATTTTGTAGCTGGATTAATGGCATGCTGATGATATTGTTTACACCAGGTATGGACAGAGTAGTACATGATGCTGCAAGTGTCTTAAGGCAAAAGCTTGTGGTAGCTCATCACTACATTGGTTGAACCACTCTAGAATTTGACAAGAATTATATACAAAGCTTCAATCATAGTCCTGTTGAACAGAAGCATGATGTCCAATGAGAGAGAGATACATGGTACTTTCAAAGGAAATACATGCATTTATTACCAGTAAATCATTTTGGTGGAGTTGAATATCAGGGTGTTGGTCCTCAAAAATCAAAATAAATGCCATTTCTACTGATCTGCTCTGGATAAATGGGTCTTCTCAACCTTCCAGTATATAGGTCCTCATAGGAGCAACAAGATTCACTCTTGATTATCATTTGGAATATCACTTGCTACTGATTGATGGATGAGATCCACATTGTGATAAGTCTCTTTAGAGCATTTAATGATTGTTTACCCAAACTCTTCCTCCTCTTGAGGGTATAATAAACCTTACCCACACTTCTGCGCCATCAAACCTGGGAAGGCGCTTACAGCTGAAACCTCAATGTGACTGCACTGAAACAAAAAAAAATCTGAGAATGATCCACAAGTTATGTTGTAAAAGCCAAATATATCCCTCCATATCTAACCATGTAAAGTTCCCTTTAGTGATGCAAAAGACTAGGGAAGCTTCTAGGCTACCTTTCTTACTATCCAAATGACCACTAATGCGGTGGGTAAGTCTTAATCAAGATTCACTTATAATCAAATGCTCATGAAATGAAGATAAAGCACATAGAGCTAGTCCTTTCCATTTACTGAAATATGTAAGTAGCTGGATAGACAGAGAAGGGGAGGTACTTTGATGGCTGAGAATTCACCTTGAGGGAGAACACTTATATATGGAGAATGGTTGATTTGAGAATGATTTTAATGGTCTAAAATATTATTCCAGTACATCTTCACAAATGATGTCCCAATTATCATAAAGTGAAGCCTTACAGTGGATTGAATTTGCCAAATCTGTTGTGCATCTTCTTTGTATACAAGACAGAGTTCGTGCTTCTGCACCACCTATCCTGACCAGTCGCTTACAATTGAGACCTCTTATGGATCCAATGACTTTCCCTGCAGTGACAGCAATAACTTTTACACCATCAGCCCTCTTTGGAGAGTGGAGATACTAACAGAAACAAATGACAGAATTAACAAGCAAAAAGGTGTTCCTAGGAATGGATTTCATCTAATGATAAACATCATGTTTATAGATTAATCTAGCATTTAAATACATATTGATTCAGACAGAACCGTTAAATAACTCATAACAACAGGATATCAAACAATAAGTTGACAGGTCATGTAGGACAATATTCAACTTTGGAAAATTTGATTGACAGGAAAAAAAAACAGAGGAAATAAATAAATAACATAAATATTAAAAGAAATGCAAGTCAAAGTTATCCATGGAAAACTTATATCTTACCATATCACAAAGAAAAGAAGAAATAAATGAGATCTTTCATATTATTCTATAAAAGAAGACTAAAGAAAGCAGCTGTGCAAGTAGTGGAGGTTAATTCTAAAACTAGTTTTCCATTGTCTTTAAGAATGGCATCAAGGGGTTGTTTCTGTCCTCAAGGTGAACTTCCTAGTCAGAGCTTCTAGTTCTACTAGGTCTTGCCTCATAATTTCAGTTTTGCATTTTTCTTTGGCTATTATCAATCATCAATTGATGAATGAGATCCCAATTATCAGGTAAATAGGCCAAGCAATGCCTTATTGTTTGTGTAAACTCTACATATCAGCATGTTAGAACTTACAAGACTAACCCACACGATTACCTAAAAGCATAATTTCCACAGGTTTCTAATCAACCAAACAATGGGTGGTGTGGTATGGGGTCAAAATTAAAAAAGAGAAAAAGAGGGGTCCTTTAAGTTTTAAATAGTTGTCCTAATTTTAAATGATTTAATAAAAGGTAAATCAGATCTCTAAACATAAGCAGCCAAGTTGCATTAGTTGTATTATAGTCAACAAGAAAACTTTGCAAATAATTTTATCACCTTTACTGAAATCTAATTCACTTGCAAACCCCAAAAGCCCCCAGCCAGTGCTGTAAGATGTGCAAGAGGGAGAAAGAGGTGCCTCAAAAAAACCAAAGAAAAAAGGTTTACCAGCTGTGTAGATTCATCAAAGTTTCCACTTTCACTAGGATTCCTCTTCTTCACAATAAGAGTCACCTTCTTGTTGTGTGCATAGATTCCCAAACCAATTTTCAATTATATTACTCTATCACTTTGGGTGTGGTTGTACATCATTAAAGGTACCTTCTGCACTAGGTCCAGCCCCATCCCCATCTTAGTCATCATGCCTTTGCTTAATGTTGGTGTCTTTTCCTGAATCATCAAAATCATCCTCATTAGGAATGATTACACAGCAGCTACACCCAGCCTTAGTTTGTTTGAGATCTTCAATGACTTGCTCGAATACCAAATGGGCACCACATTTTGTAACCTCCAAACCTGGATCGAAGGTTTGTAATGTAGCCTCAATCTGACTGAATTCATTAGCTTTGACTCAATTCAATTTTTCAAACCAGTCCTCTCCGAAGAATGTTAAGGGATAATATTCCAGCCAAATATGATACGATTCAATCTTTACCAAGTTCCTTGGATAAAGAAGATCCACTTCACCAGATTCATATCCACTGGCTTTAATGAAACATTGAAGCTCATGCGTATATCTCATATATCCTAAATCTTCAGTACAAGGAAGTTGGTCAAGTGGATAATGCAGGCAGAATACAAAAATAATGCACAAAGCAGTTCCCACATGATATAAAATCAAATTGTGATGTCCTTAAAAGAAGTTCATGGATCTAAAATAAAATAATAAAAGAAGTAAGATCCCATGTAGGCAACTTCAGAAAATTTAATTGACAGGAAAATTGAACAGAGCAAACACAAATTGCATAAATATTATTTTTTATAGAAAAGTGAGGGAATGCTAATGAGTTAAATGTATCCATGGAAAATTCAGATCTCACCAAATCACAAAGAAAAGAACAAATCAATGATATCTTTTGTATAAATCTATGACAGAAGGAAGAACGCAGAAGTAATGAAGGAAACTGTACAAGTACTGGTGCATTATGTGCCAGCATTGTGGAGAGACGGTGGATCACTTACTTCTTCATCGTGATTTGGCTTATTAGTTGTGGAGTTTTGCCTTAAAAACTTTTGGTTTGTCTTGGGTCTTGCCTAGATCGATCCCGGAGTTGCTTGTTGGCTGGTGGAATTGGTTGGGAAAGCACTCGTCTCATATTTGGAACTTAGTTCCCTTGTGCATTCTTTGGTGTATTTAATTGGGCTTATGTACTTTTAAGGATTTGGAAGTGTTCAGGTTTTGTTGGGAGATTGGTCTCGGGCTAGGGACTCAAGATTCTCTCCCCTCTTTCTTAGTGTAAAATTCTCTATGTTTTTCATTGCATAGAGAGCTTACTTATCAAACTTAAAAAAAAAAAAAAGCTTGTTTTCTACTAAAAAGGATCAAGGGGTTTTGTAACTTTGTTGCAAGGTGAAATTCTCATAGCTTCTAGTTTTACTAGGTCTTGCTCATAATTATAGTTTTATATCTTTCTTTTGCTATTGCCAATCATCAACAGACGAATGAGACACCATTTATCAGATAAAGAGGCCACACAATGGCTTATTGTTTGTTAAAACTACATATCACCATACTGTTAGAAGAGTAGCCCACGCTTCTGCACTATCAAGGTTGGCCAATTTCTAGCAATTGAATCTTCTTTGCTAGAAATTGAGGCTTATGTATCTTCTAGTAGTCTAGCCTTATTTTGATTTTATTAATATGTTTCAAGCAGTAATGAGTTTGTATTATGATTATGATTCTATTTATTAAGAGCCAAACTCCCTTCCAAAGTGAACTTGAAGCATGTAGAATCAGAAAGCCCCCTCTTAAAATTTAGAATCACAATGAGAAATTGAATACATAAGCACTAAAAACCAAAAGTCCAACCCCTCTCTCATAGCCTGCACACCTTCCACCTTAGCCAAGCCAAGGAGCAAACCACTCCATAATTGTGCAATGTACCAGCCATATAAACTACAAAATTATCTCAAACTTAAATATAAATATAACCAAATTCATTATTTGTTCAAAATTGAACATCAAATTACAAAACAACATGATAACTGGTAGCTTTTACCTGTTGAACCAGAGCCACCATAGGGGCAAGAAAAGACACAAGTTCTTCTGGGGCATAGCTCCAACTGGCTCGTTCAGAAAACATATATACAAAACAACATAACCTACTATTAGTTCTCCTGCTTTTATGGTAAGGAAAGAAATTCTAGCAAAGCCAAACATAACTGGCATGCTTGAGCCATGCTTATGTGCTCTGAAAACAAAACCATGAGAAAGCATAAAACACAGCATTTCTTCACTCATCCAGTTTCTATGAAAAATATAGGATAAGAAAAAAAAAATTAATGTTTCAAAGGAAACCCAGAATTTAAATTTAAATGTTCCAAAATTTAAATGTTTTAAAGGCCCAATTTTAGGGCAAACTCAACACAAAAGGCAAATTTCCATAGCCTTTCAATTAGCCAAACTAAATAAAATCAACAAAATTCTTCATAGCCTCAGTCTTTTCTCAGGCCAGCCATGTGATTTCTTTTTCCCACAACATAAGTGAACAAAAAATAAAAAAATGCAGATGGTTGAAATCAAAAAATGCAGATGGTTGAACTCAAATGAAAGCATATGCCAACGAATTTTAAAAAGAAATATATAGCTACTAAAAAAATATCCGTAAAAGGGAGAAAGGTATCAGTGACTTACAAAAATTCAGAGGAAAAAGATTATCAGCTGTACAGATTCATCAAAGCCACCACTTTCGCTGGGATTTCTCTTCCTCTCAATCAGAGTTACATTGTCCTTGTGTGATTAAATTCCCAATCCAATTTCCCAAACGTGGAATGAATCTTTCAATTAGATTAGAGGTACCTTCTCCGCTGGTTTCATTCTCATCCCTATCATACCCATCATGGCTTTCACTCAGTTTTGGTTTTTTTTTGCTGAATCTTCCAAATCATCCTCACAAGGAGTGATGCTACACCTGTTGTTGCTGCTGCACCCACGCATAGTTTGGTTCAGATCTTCAATGTCTTGCTCGTATACCCAACGGACCCCGCATTTTGTAACCTCTAATCCTGGACCGTTGGTTTCAAATCCAATCTCAATTTGACCCAATCCATTAGCATCTACTTGACTCCGATTTTCTTTCAATTTCTGATCGAAAAATTTATAGGGATAGTAATCCAGGTAAAGATTATACGATTCAATCTTACCAAATTGTTCCGAAAAAGGAAAGCCAATGAATGTCGATTTGCTTTCATCTCCGTTGGCTTTCCAGTAACACTGAAGATGATGCGTAAATATATAACCTCCAGCACACTCCTCACTTGAAGGAAGTTGGTGAAGGGGATGATGTTGGCGGAGTACAAAAACTGCGCACACAGCGACTCCTTTCAATTTATCTGAAGGCACTTGCAAATTCACTAAAGTCCCCGCACTTTGATGCCTAAACCATTTCGGAATTTCTCTTCCAGGAATTATAATATAATAAATGGGTTCATCTCCCTGAAACATACAAAATTACAAAATCATTATATTTAGAACCTCACAAGCAAGAGAGAGAGAGAGAGAGAGAGAGAGAGAGAAAGAGAGAGAGACCTTAAATTGAATGTGGTGTCTTAGCGTTGTTAATAACATGTCACCGTAGTCTTCATTGTTAATCAATTTAACACAATTGAGAAGACAGAGGAACCGATAAGGACCATCTTCAGGTCTTAATGGTAATATTTCCAGTGAGGTACAACCATCTGCATCAATAACCCCAATATTTAATGGAAGCTCTGGCAAAGATCGAAGATGTGTGCAACCACACAGACGAAGAGTCTTCATATTAGATAGTTGAGTGGTACTCTCAGGAAGGCAAACAAAATTATTTCCCCTAAGATCTAAATCTGTTAAAGAGGACAAACATCCAAGACCATCAGGGATTGCCTGAAGATTGCAATAACTTAGATTCAATTGGGTCAAAGACCATAAATTAGAAAGAGAACGCCCTAACATGCCTGTGGGGTCTACTCTTCTTTTTCGCATTAAAGGAAAACTGATGAGCTTATTTGATGATAAAGATGATAAGCCCTCACATTCACGAAGAGATAGTACTTTGAGATTTGTTAAGAGAACAAACGAAGAGGGTAATTCTGTTATTGCAGTTTCACTAACATCTAGCTCCTCAAGACCTTTGATATTCCCCAAATCATCTGGCAGTCTATTAATTTTTGAGTAGCCAGACAAAGTGAGAATTTTTAGAGACATCAAACAACAACAAACATTTGGAAGACTTGAAAGGTTTTTACAGTCTCTTAAATCTAATTTAGTAAGGCCAGATAAATGCTCCACTGACAATGGTAGTTCTTTTATGGCAGTCCCGTTCAAATAAAGTTTCAACAAACTTGACATATTTCCCACAACCTCTGGAAACTTCTTTAGTCTTGAACAACCAGAAAGAATAAAAATTTTAAGAGATTCCAAGTTGATCTTAGGTGGAAGGTTCTCAAGGCACTTGCAACCATTCAGATCCAATCGAATAAGCCATTTGAGATTTCCAAGAGATGCATGAATCTTCGATAGTCTTATACAACGTTGAAGAATCAACTGCTTAAGAATTGGGGCTCCACTAAGGTCTGGCATCTTAGTCAAGTTTTGGGAGTCACTTAGGTCAATAAGTCTTAACTCGTCTAAATTCTGTTATAAACCAAAAAAAATTATTAGATAAACTCAAGTATTAATGAAAAGGAAGAAAATACATATTTGCTTGAGTGAAAATCTTACCATAATTTCTTTCCACAATTGTTTGATGCAGCTGCAACGCATTCTGAGTTCAACAAGTTTGTTTGGTTGAAAACTAATTGGCAAGGATTTAAAAGGATATCCGCACCATTCTATTATGCGTAACTCATCAGAAAGATAATTAAGATTTTTTGGAAGTTGTATAGTACCATTTACGAAGTCTTGTGGAAATTTCTCATTATCAATTTTAAGTAATCTCAAATTTTTCATCTTTGAGAAGGCTTCAGCATGCAAGTGTTCCATTTTTTGAATAGGAAGTTTTAGCATTATGCCTTCAACTGCCTCTGTTCCCTAATAAATAAAAACAAAGAATTTAGAATAGTTAGTAAATTCTTAGAAAATTTTACAGTAACATATATACTTCTTAAAGCTCAGGTTTATACTAGTCAACTTACAGTATTATTCTTCAATACATGAATGACATCCTCATAAATCCACAACCTACTACGTCCACCAGGCTCTCTAGGGGATTTGCGACGAACGATTTCTTGACCCATATCTTGCAGCAAATCATGCATCCACAAAATTCCTTGGCCCTTAATGGTTATGAGAGATTTTTCCAAAAGAACACCAATATTGTAATCAGGATGGTAACCAAAACTTTCCAGTATATCACTTATGCAATCCTTATTTTCTCCTTTGAAAAAACATGCAATATCTAAAAACAATCCTTTTTGTGTATTTGTAAGCCCATCAAAACTTATTTGAAGTAGAACCATAATATTCTCATCAAATTCTGCTTTTAGATTATTTAGGGCACTTTTCCATTCATTCATTGTTTTATCAAACAACAAAGAACCTAAAACTTTAAGAGCTAAAGGAAGGCCTTTAGCATAATTCACAAAGTCCTTAGACAAATTTACAAAATTTTCTTCAGGATGAGGTTTATGGAAAGCTTTCCAACTAAAAAGCTTCAAAGCATCATTGTCACTCAACACCTTGGATGTATATATATCTTTCACACCACAGCTTATCAATATTTGGCTATCTCTGCTTGTTACAATGATTCTACTCCCCGCACCAAACCAATCATGTCTCCCTGCTAATGCTCCTAATTGTTGTTCTCCATCCACATCATCAAGAACAATAAAAACCTTTTTGTTACGTAATCTACGCCTTATAACATCGATTCCTTCATAAACATCCCATATTTTTATTTCCCTTTCCATGAGGATCTTAGAAAGAAGTTGTTTTTGTAAAGAAACTAGACCTTGATTTTTAGTTTCTTCTCTAACATTAGCAACAAAGCTACTAGCTTCAAAGTTACTTGAAATTCTTCTATAAATTTCTTGTGCAAGAGTTGTTTTGCCCATTCCACCCATCCCGCATATCCCAACAAAGCGAACATCACCCAACCCTTCACCTAAGTATGAACCCAACATTTCCTCCACACATGAGTCCATTCCAACAAGGGCCTCATAAACACCTAAGGATTTATGATCTAACTCAGTGCATATCCTTCCAATGATTTCTTGGATAACTTCTGATTCATACCTGTAAAGAAAATTGCAAAACAATAATTTTGATGAGGCAAAGCTAGCCACATTTAAAGATAAAACATTTAGCATATAATCATAATCTTAGCTTCGTTCAGCCACATTGAGAATGCCTAATTATATTTAGTCCTCTTTGTTTTACATTTCTTGGAATGCTATTTTCAAGCGCCCTTTTTTCATAAAAATAAATAAATAAATAAATAAAACAATTGAAGTATTAACTATATAATTCTACTTTTCTTCTAACCACTTGCTTTGGACATTTTTACTTGCTTATTTTTTTGTTCATATAAAAAAAAAAATTGATGTATTAACTGTATAACTCTACTTTTCGCCTAACCACTTGCTTTTGATATTTTTACTTGCTTATCAAGACAATTCTGCCAAAAACATAAAGTAGCCATTCGAATGAAAACATTACGGGTTGGTGGCTATAGCTTATGTAAGGCAAAGCCACGTAGACTCCATAAGTCACCTGTAGAAAGAGGATTACCAAGTTCATGACTTTTTGCTCATATTGGGTATTTTAGGGACTACCATGCCAAACTATGTAAATCCAAAGTCCAATTTGAGATTATAATTTCCAAAGTTTGTAATATACATGAGACAAAGAAATTCATTGCAAGATGTATTATGGGGGCAATTTTAGAGATATTAGGGGCCAAGTTTGTTGTAAGGCCCAAGTCTGTGTAATTATTTACTTGCATGACACTGATTTAGTACTACTACGATTAGAATAGGGTTAGTCTAGGTTATTTTAAAAATAGTTGAATACTAATGAAGTAAAAGAAAAAAAACAAAGTAAAGAAATGATAAATAAATTCAAAAAAAAAAAGAAATGAAAAGAAGAGTTGACAAAAAATAGCATTATTTCAAAGAAACTCTTACTTATCCTTTAAATCCCATCCAGAAAGATTGGCAACTTTTGTTAGAGCAGCTTTCCACGTCTCTACATTTCCCATGTTATCCTTCAAACTCTCTTCATGTCTATCAAAGGCTTTGGCAAAAGTTTCTTTATGATTCCGCACATCACTAGGATCTACATAGTGAAAAACAGGTAGAACTACCAATTCGGTCTTTTCCATGCACTCAATGATCTTTGTTAGTTCATTCAAGCACCACTTTGAAGAAGCATAGTCTCTTGATAAAATAATGATAGCAAACCTTGATTCTTCTATTGCTTTCAAGAGTTCTGGGGCAATTGGTGTTCCTTGCTTAAGTTTTTCATCATCCTTGAAAGTGGATATGCCTTTTTGTTTCAAAGCTGTATATAGATGATCTGTAAATCTTTTGCGGGTGTCCTCACCTCTGAAACTAAGAAATACATCATATTTCCCTCCTTTGGAAGAAGAAGAAGAAGAAGAAGTAGAAGAAGATGATGATGGAAGAAGAGCCATAAAAGAAATGGAAAAGCTTGAATAGTGAGGTTAGAGATTTAGGAAATTGCAGGTGTGACTAAAAAAAACACTCAAAAAAGCCTCTTGCAATAACAGTGAGAAGATGGGTCAAAAGTTTTTATATTCTATGACCCATTAACTCATTTTTTGTTAGAGTTGGTGGGCAAGTGAACATCCATCTAAGTGAGTGAAATTTCCCCAAGCCAAGACGAGTGAGTGAAATTTCTCAATTTCTTCTTCTTTTGCTGCTTTTTTCACGTGGGCATGGGCTCCATCTGAGTAGACCTCCGTATGCAAAGCAAAATACCTAGAAGAGGAGGACCACTTGCACGCGGAATCTAATAGAAATTTCACTCACTCAATATCACAATTTATTAAAATAGTCTACAGTGAGTAGTGAAAAAAAAGATGATTGGTGTCTTTTTTTTTTTTTTTAAGTGATAAGTTGATGAAAAAATAGTGAACAAGTTTCTTTGAATAGATTACCTGTGAATGTCAAAACCTCTATAGGTTAATTTTTTGCTAAATAATGGGTTTTTTTTTTTTTCAAAAATAAAGGACAAAATCGCTACAATTCCTACTAAAAAAAAGTTAACATGATTATAAATTTTAAAAATTTAACTATTAGAATATATATTTTTTATGTTCTTAATAATTATATCAAATTTTATGTCAATTAGATGCACAATATAAAATACAATAAAGGTTTAAGTTCCACAACGGTCAAATCTTCCAGGCACACCTTAAATACTGAACTTAGGGTCAACAGTTCATTTTCTAGGACCCATCAATTAAGTTGTCGCATTCGCATAAACTCTTTCTTCTTTATTTAATATTTTTTGTCGGACCAACTTTTGTTTTTTTGTTTTTTTTTTGGGGTAAAAAATTGCTCTTTTCAGTTTTCATGTGGACGTGGGCTCTATTTGCACAAACTTTCATGAGAAATGTAAAGGACACATACTTTCATATAATTTTGTACCACAGCTCATTACAAGTTGTGATTGGTTAGAGTGTATTAGTGGGTCATGTGAGGACACTTTAACCTATCACAACTCGCCATGTGACGAGTTATGGCCAAAATTGTATAAAAGTGTGTGTCCCAAGCATTTCTCTCGTAAAATACTTGGAAGCTATCCAAATTCCAAAACAAAAAAATACAAAAGGAAATCAAAAAATGCTAGGAAAACACACCTGGAAGGTAAAGCCACTTGCACATGTCACAATTTATTAAAATTGATCAATAATGTCCCTTTGTAATATGGATACTTAATTGCACAATAATATCTTTATTTTTTAAATAATACAAATTCTATTAAATTTTTTTTATTAATAGATGTGATCATGAGTATGATTGTTACTAGTTTAACAAGATAATAAATAAGTATTTGAAAATTTATATTTTACTAAATAAGTATTTGAATAATGTGAGTATAGCTTCTAATCTCAAACTCACATTTTTACATTTTAAACAATTTTACACACATTTTTATATACTTTTTTACCCACACAAATTTTAAAAAACTACAAAAATTTTATCTTAAACTACTCTATCAAACACTCTTTAGTATTTGAAATTTTTTTTTTGAGTAATTTACTTCACTCTTTTTCCTGTTACTTTCTTCTTCTATTTTCTTTGACCACCAAACCCAACTTTAGCTGTTTTTTCTCCGTGTGGGTTCCATCTATGCAGACCTCCATATGCATAGGGAAAAACCTGGAATTCGGAAAGAAAAGAAAAAAAAAAGAAGAAGAAGAGAACAAACAAAGGAAAACTATCATTTTGTACAAGGAACCATATCCTCATCTTTAATTTTTAGGCAAATTACAATTTATTTATATATAACTTGGTTAAAATTTAAGTTATTTACTTGTAATTTAAAATTTAACATTTTATCTATTAAAGTTTGACTAAAATTTAAATTGACTACTTATGATTTAAAATTTTATAATAAAAATATTCTACTGGATCCTATTTAATCTTATGTTGTTTTTTTTTTTTAAATTGAAGAAAAGAGGCGTAAAAATTCATTTTCTTCAATACAAGGGAGGTCAAAAGTTCATTTTCTATGACCCACCAATTAATTAATTTATTTTAGTCGGTGGCACAGTGGGCATCCACCATAAATTGTTGCATATTAGTCTTTCTTCTTTGTTTTATTATCAGACTAAATTTTGCTTTCTTTATTAGAGTCGGTGGGCAAGTGGGCAGAGCATCCCACTATAACTTGTCGCATAAACTCTTCCTTCTTCATTTAACTAATATTTATTGTCAAACCAGCTTTTGTTTTTTTTTTCAGCTTTCACGTGGACGTGGGCTCATATGCACAGTAAATACTTGGAAGCTGATCCAATAACTAAAAAAACAAAAAGAAAACGGAAAATGCTAGGAAAACACCTGGAAGGTATGGGCTACTTGTAGACGGAATCTAATACAAAATGCACTCACTCAATATCACAATTTATTAAAATTGAACAATAATGTCACTTTGTAATTCGGGGATACTTAATTGAACTATAATATTTTTATTTATTAAAAAACTATTAAACGTAATACAAATTTTATTAAATTTTTTTTATTAAAAGATGTGATAATGAATATGATTGATACTAGTTTAAAGATAAAAAATAAGTATTTGTATTCAGCGAAAAAAAAAAATTGAAAATTCTTTTTAAAGTAATTTGTAAGATTATGCTTCACTTTCTTCTCCTTCTTCTTCTTCTTCTTCTTCTTCTTCTTCTTCTTCTTTTTATTTTTTTTTATCACTTTCTTCTTCTGTATTCTTTGACTGCCAAACCCAACTTTAGCTGTTTTTCTCCGCATGGGCTCATCTATGCAGAGCTCCACATGCATAGAAAAATAGCCAAAATCCTGAGAAAAAAAGAAAAAGAAAAGAAAAATTGTCATTTTGTACGAGGAACTACATCCTCATCTTTCATTTTTTTTTTTTTTTGGCAAATTACAACTTACTTATACGTAATTTGGTCGAAATTTAAATTGCCTATTTATAGTTTAAAATTTGATACTTTACCCACTTAAGGTTTGACTGAAATTTAAGTTGTCTACCTATGGTTTGAAATCCCATGACAAAAATGTTCTACTAGATCCTTTTTGATCTCATTTGATTTGTATTTTTATGTTTTTTTTTTTTTTTTTTTGTATTTTTGGAGGAAAGGGACATAAAAGTAAAGCAAAATTATATATTTAGCCATTTTTTTAACAGAGGTATGTTACGAAACTTTAGCTGAGCTAACCTAATGTGGGTAAAGTGTCATATTTCAAATCACAAGCAAGCATCTTAAATTTTGGTCAAACCACAAGTAAGTAAGTTGTAATTCGCTCTTCATTTTTAATTGAGCTTGGAAACTCTAATGCTATTTTGAGTTGGTTTATAAGAACTTAGTTTCTTTAATATATGCATTTGTTTACCCGAAAAATTAAAATTGCACACTCAATTTCAAGATTTATTAAAATAATTTGTGTGAGTTGTAGAAAAAAAAATATGGTAAGTTCATATAAAAAGTTGTGCATAGAAAGTCTCCACCCTACCATTTATAGTTAACCACTTAAACATGTTATAAAATTGAGTATACAATTGAATTTATTCTTGGATTATATGAATGAATTACTTGTGAATTTTGACCCTTTCATCTCATTGTGTCCATTCAAAATACAAGATGATATAACATAAAATAAAATGGATTACATGTGAATTTTGGTCATCCATATTGTAGCTATAATTTCTTCAATACAAGATTTTACAGTTGAAGTCTTTACAATGAAGTCCACCCCCTCTCTCGTTGTAAAATTACACATGACCATTTCTAAAGACAATGGTGATGACAATTGGGAGTAGATGCAATTATGCTATAGTGCCAATATGTGAGGTGATTTTAATTCAATATTTTGTTGAAAAGACAAAATATTGAATTTTATTAAGGAGAATTTAATTATTTTCATTTAAGTAGTTTTCCTATATATTTCCAATAATTGTACCCTTAATTTAAGGAAATTTTCACGAGAACAGAAATTTCAGATATATATGTTGTTATATCCTAGGCCCTTCCATGCTCAGGTCCTATACTTAAAATATTTGCCTTGTTATTTGTTGATACTGTATCATATTGGTATCCAATGTCCGTGACACTATGGTAGGAATACATAGGTTGACTCAATAAAGTGTCTTTTTGTTGTGGTCAGAGACTCACGGATTATATGAAAATTATTGGGTACTTTTGAAAAACGATGATGTGGAGCTCATTTCTCACACATTCATAGTAGATCTCACCATGAATTTAATTAAAGTGATTCGTCATGAACATGAGAGGAGGGAGTATCACATCACCTTGTTACTCAGGCTATGTCCATAGAAACAGCAGTGGCAATGGATTGCCATTCATTTTAGAACAAATAAGCAATTACGTTTTGCTTCTATTGAAATTTTTTGATAGGCACCTCTACTAAAATTTAAAACTTTAGATTTTTTACATCTAAATTACTTCTTAAAATCATCACAAAACAGAACATTTTATCTCTTTGTTTTGCCCTTTTAGCCAGGGAGGAAATTAGTTTTTGAAATGCTAACAAAGCATTAGTCCTATATAACAGACACAGCTACTGCCAATATTTGCATAAACAAATTATGGAAGGTGGAATATGCAGGTCTACCATCACCTTAACAAAAAATTTGATATTCAATACTAGCACATTAAATAAGACACCTTTGGAGGTAATAAGTCCACAACGACTGTAGAACCTTTAAGTTCATGTGATTCAGACATTATCCAGTCTACTTAATCTGTAAACAGACCAGGCAATTCACAATATAGAATACAACATAGGATGAAGTTCTACTATTGTCAATCTTCCAAACAACACCTTTAACACTGTACATAGTTTAAAATCTCTTTATTAAATTAACACTGTGTTTTACAAATTCACCTGAATAAAACTAGAATAGAATTCTCCTGAGTAAAACTAAAATACAAAAACTTCATAAAACTCTAGCTGCACTTCCTGCATTTTTATATATTTCAACTCCAATTCCAATGTGTTGTTTTGCCACTGGATCCTGAAATGCAAGCAACTTTAAAATTCAACATTTCAATATAAAAAAAAGTTAGAAGGCAGTTCAATGTAGAGCAATACACAAGCAAGAAACTCAAAGAAGTTAACTAATTATATTACAAGTAACGGCTTCTTGTTATAATTTAGTGTAAGTAGTTACCAAACCTGAAAGAAAAATGTCAAAAATACAAAAAACACTCAACTCTAATACAGTTAAGAGGATACTGTATACCTTCAATGTGTAAGCATCTAAAATTGGAGCTCAGTTCTTAAAGTAACTATAACAATCATCAACCATTCATCAAATTTGAATTATTTTTATAATACTACAGCAATAGATAGTGATGCATGCAGCTGTTAAAGTAATTGGATTTGCTAGATATTGCCAATTGCAACAACAAGAGGTGGTGAATGTGATCAAGACATAATTTGATACCTTCAAATATCATCATCTGTGACACTTGGAAGTATTTAAACAACAAAAACTCAAGTACAACCCTTGGAAGTGCAGTTTCTTCCTGTTGAAAACAGTGAGTTAACGTTCTGTTAAGGCAAGTAAATAAGAGACAGCTCTTTCTCATGAAAATATAATAAATTTCAATTTCAAAAGATTATTCCATGAAGCTATAAAATCATCTTGGGGAAAAAATGGCAAGGCAAAAGCCAACTACATACCCCATGGAGTAAACACGTATTAGTATATTAAGTATTAACTATATCATCATCCAAACCAAACTGCTAGAGCTGTATAATACAATGCAAAATAATAAAAATGCAAATAAAATATCTCTTTACCATAAAAGCCATTAAAAGATATGGGTAAAGGCTGAATGGTGAAAATGGAGTTTTTCTTGATATTTTAATTGGCATTTCTAACGGTAAACAACCAACAAATTATGCTGCGATAACCCAGTTTACCATGACATAAACAAACATATCAATGTAGATGATCATCACTTAGGGCAGGATTTCAACATAAAAACATACAAGCTTATACCCTTGAGCTTATACAATATGTCTAATCAACTGGAAAAAGCAGGTTGGCTTTCTGGCCAAGAGTAGTGCACTCGCTGCTGAGATGTGAGATGCTATATTGGGACTTCATGGTCTTTGTACTATTTTTGGTCTTTTATGCTGTTTTACTATCATTTTAAGTTGTACTTTCCTTTGTTTCTTGTTGTATCCAAAATGGGTCCACTCAATGCTAGCTTTTCTTTAGCATTGTATCTTTCATACTCTCTTTCGATTAAACTGTCTCATAGATTTATATACTACAATATTAAAAGATAAATAGAGAGAGTTCTCTAGTAAGAGGTAACTTGTTTATCTTTGTAACAAATTAGTCATGACCAATACCTATGAGCCAGCATCAAGAGGATGGAGAGAGAATTTTATAAGTTAACATGGGTTATTATGGTTGTTCTACCAACTATATTTTAAAAGAAATTCTAGCTTCCCACAATATATCAGCATAGGGGAAGTGAAGACAATTAGGCAATACTTCATACATGTAGATATAACTCTTAAAATTCAATAACAAAAACCAAGCAACATGATTTACAATTATTTGAAGAACAACCAATTAATTCTCAATTTCAAAGCAACTATAGCTTTTGTCTACCAGCTACCTAAGATTTTTTACCCTTTTTTTTTCCTTTCTATAGCTAATAAACATAAGTTACATATGAAAAAAGAAAACTTGGGAGCAAAATAACAGATCAAATTTAAACACATATGCATTGATTTAGGTTAATGCAAATCAAATGGTTGGCTATTTCAGACTGTAATTGTGCTATGAGAAGATGATATTGGGTAAGCTTTGTTACATATGGTATACAATTGAAATGTATTTTGGCTTTCAACATCAATTTGTATTAATATCACAAGACAATGGGATCATAAAGCTGTAAAACTAAAGATTGCCTAATTTGATTTACAACTTTTAACATCATCTTGAGGTGGTTGGCTATTTCAGAATTTTTTGACAGCAAGAATATCAGATAATTTAATTTGAAAGAATGTCCACTTGCTCAACCTACACTGATTAAATTTAATTGTCTAGCAGCTCAATACCTAAGGATCTTCTAAAGAGATAAATGCGACAAAGCCAAATCCATTAGAACATCTTGTTCTATAATTTTTCTACCGCAGAAACCAATTAATCACCAAGCTGCATTAACCAACCGTCCAATATACAGAAAATCTGGAAACACAATGAAAGTAAACCATCAAATGCATGATTGAAACTAACACTAAAAGTGAGGCCAAACAATAATTGCTCATCAAACCAGTGCCTGTAAAATATTAATTTCCAGCTTAGTGAAGGAGGTAGGAACTTAGGAAATCATCAACCTATAATTCTCATTTCTATGGTAGAATTTTACCAAAACTTAGTAAATTTAAGTTTTTAGGCTAGGAGGGTAAAATTTTATAAACAGTAAGTCTCCTAGCAAGAAATGGGAGAATTAAATAGCAAAAATAAATAAATAAATATTTTGCATTAAAAGATGAAGAATATTGAACATAGAAACCAAAAATTTTAGTACCCTCAAGCAAAAAACCTATAATAGACAAAATCATATACATGATTTGTTAACATTACCTTCATCACCATTATTACATTTTCCAATGCACCAAACTTACTCATGTACTGCCTAAATCCTTCCCAAAATCTGTAAAAAACCACATCAAGAAAAAAGGATATATTATTAACAAGAAAAGCATGTCCTATAGTTCAAAGATACACATACTACCAATTTTTGGACTTCACTCTTTAGCTAGGCTCGGAAATAACAAAGGAGAATGGCACATAAAAAGAAATTCAAGTATATGCCAATGAATAATATATACACACACACACACACACATTTGACCAGCTTGTATTCTGGCAATCTATCATGCCAGCCAAGGTTTGTCTTGTTCCATTTGAGTGGCAAGTTTGTCATGTGCACCACGATCTGTGAAAGAAGGCAAGATGGTGACTTACAAAAATTCAGAGAAGAAAGTTTATTAGCCTTCTGGATTTGCCAAAGCTACCATTTTCACAGGTATTTCTCATAATCAGAGCCATCTTGTGTGCTTAAACTCCCAATCAAATTTCTCAAACTTGGCATGAATTTTTCAATATTATTAGAGCTACATTCTTCACGAGCATGTTTATATTTCTGTGTAACAGCAATAATATTCCATAATCTGTTCTCCAAGTAAAGCCAGGGAGTCCTATGTTGTAGGGTTGTTGTGATTCCTGCTACATCTGTTATGTCTATGCTTGATGCTGGTGTGATTGTATTTGATGTCCTAGTAAGAGTCAAGATGTAATTAGGACAAGCTAGGATTTGCAACGAGAGTTTTGTTTTTCTTTGAATTTATATGTATGATGTCAAGTTAGTTTGTTGTTGATACAAGTATCTTATGTGTGGCTTTGCACTGCGCCTATTCTTAATAATATATTTTCATTCATCCAAAAAAGGACAACTAGGTACAATATCATATGGGCATGCAACTTTGGAAAATTTGATTGACCAGAAACTTATATAGAGGAAATATGTAAATTTGGTATAAATTTCTGCTAACTGTTAAAGTATTCATCCATAGAAATTTGGAATTGAAAAAAAAATGAGGCAATGCTAATGTGAGCTGAAGTTACCCATGGAAAAGTCAAATCACAAAGAAAAGGGGAATAAATGAGCTATTTTAAATAAATCTATGATAGAGGACTAGAGGGGGGATGACACACCAGTAGCATAGAAATGAAGAGCTTATAAATAATGAAGGTAGCAATGCAAGCAGAGGAGAGGTTATTCTAAAGCTCATTTTCCCTTGTCTTTAAGAATGGGATTCTCTTTTAGTTCAAAATATCTCATCACAGCTTCAAGTTCTATTGGGTCTTGCTGCACCATTACAATTTTGCTTATTTCTATCTCTATTATCAAACACCAATTGACAGACGAGACCCCAATTATTTGATAAAAAGGCCATGTGGTAACAAAGCCCACACTTCCACAATGTCAAGCTTCGGCAACAGCTAGCAATTGAAGCTTCAATGCAACTGTATTGATTCAACCAATCTGGAAATGACCCACATATTATATAGGAGAACCATGTCAATTCCCCTAGATGGGACAGCATGATATTGGTAGACAAGGGTCATGGCTGGATGCCCATAGACTAAAAAATGAGTGCTTAGACAAAGGTTGTAGTCAGTATACAAAGCTTTCACTTTTTGCCGAGTCTGGAAGAGGCCATGGTGGGCAGCCTTAACACAACTAATGATAATTAATTAGCTTTTTTCTTCACCTACACACGCACACGTATATAAGATATGTTCAAGCTACACATTTTTGAAAACATAGATTTTCATGAAATCTAATGGTGAAAAAACACTACTAGTCATGTCATTAAACGAGCTCCCTGCCGACAATATCTTTTTTTTTTTTTCCAAAATTTAACACATTCTCTCTCTAAAACCGAAAGTTATCACCTTCTCTCTCTAAGCTCACCTCCTCCTCCTCCTCCTCCTCTCCACTGCTTTTGCTGAGTCCCAACAACTTGGTTGTGTTGGCCATAAAATCAGTTGGGTCCTGCATAAAGTAAACCTATGGCCTTCAATTTCAATGCCACCAGGGAAGATCAAAAGGTATAGGGAAGCTAAGTATCTATAAATGTATGGGATAAGGTTTAGAAATAGGTTTTCAAGGAAAGTGGGATTAGATTGGTTAACTATCCATACATTGATTGTCATTATTGTAACAACAAGAGGCATTAGAGTGTTAGAGGTTTAAATGATGAGAGTGTAAAGAGGATAACACAATATTTATATGGAAAACCATTCCATTCTGCATAAGCAAAAAGAGTGAAAAACCATACGTGAGGCAGGGAATCCTCTACCTCTAGCCACTAGTATTACTAATATTGGAAAAGGGTGAACAATGAATATAAACAAATGATTCATGGTTCACCATTTTCCAATGTCAGTAATACTAGTGGCTAGAGGTAAAGGATTCCCTGCCTCACGTATGGTTTTTCACTCCTCTTGCTTATGCAGAATGGACATGAGCATGATCTAAAGGAGAGGCAGTGTTAACAGCAACCTGCACAAACACACCCCCCCCCCCCCCCTTCCCACAAAACAAAAACAATTGACAGCTTAAGAGCCAAAATATTAGCATAACATTGTAAATATTTTCTAATGACAACATGGACATCAATAATGACAGCAAGCAGAACTATAAAATGTCCTGTGAAATGGAGCACCAAACCATAAAACACAAAGATGCTTGGGAAATTAATTGTAGTTATAATATATATATATATATATATATATGCAACAAAGTTTCTTTGGCTTTTTCATTGATGCAGGAGCATCTAAAGGTCTGATTTCAATTACAGCAGTAGAAACAATAATCCAGCAGGAAGGTTAGTTCAGCAGTACATTCAGTCAGCCAGCAGACTAGCCTAATGAAACTTGTTATTTGCAGCAGCCAGCTGGTGATCACTTAAAGAGATTAACTAAGTGTCTGAGTCTTTGCCAATTCATATGGAAGCAGTTGGAAGGAGCTTGGAGGGCTGGAAGTCTCAGCTGTAACAGTCAAGTTAGAGGCAAGTTTTTTAGGCTTGCAACCAAACAGTAGGCTAAAGGTTGCTAGAAAAAAGTAAACATTGAGAACTTTTTGTAATATGTTAGGATGTTAAGTGGTTATTTAGTCTAGTTCAACAGTAGATAAGATCAGATCAGGTTGATTTTTTGGCTACACTCTGATACAGCCTGTATAAATAGGCATTTAACCTTCTGTTGTAATCAGTTAGTTTCAAAGTTAATGAAATATGTAGCCTTGAGTGCTATTTGAGAGAACTAGGTGTTTTTTGCATAGGTGCTATCCACCTATAAGCTTCTCTAATCAACTTGCATCCTAATTAATCAACCAAGCCAAAATAGCCACCCCACTTATCATTCATTTATTCATTTACTTAAGTATGTTTGATAAACCATGAAAGAACCAAAACATTAAGAATAGTAGTTTTACTAGCATCAAGGCTAGTATAAAGCTTCTCATTATATATACTTTTTTACTTACTAGAAAAAATCATTGTTTAAGTTTAAGAAAATTAAGAAATATTAAGGGCTCATTTAAATCTCGAGGATATATTTTCCAGTGCAGGTTGACATATAGAACAAGTCAAGGACGGACCCAGGTGCGGGCATGAGCCCCCCTGGGTCCAATTTATATATATATATATATATATATATTATTTCTGTAGTTGAGCCCCCTTCCAAAACTTTAGGCCCCTCTTCTCCCTAATTAGCCTAGCTAGTCTAACCCAAATAGCAAATATTCAACCCAAAAAGTTAACAAAAATAATAAAAACATTCACAATGGTGATTATATTTTAGCAAAAAAAAACTATTTTACCACAAAAGAACCAAAAAAACGTGTCATAGAAAAAGCAAAAGCTAAATTTTTTGCAACTATAGTAAACTGGTATAAAATACAATATTTCATGAAGATTATATCTCTTCCTTCTATTAAAAAACTCAAATTTTCTCTCTTCCTTTAGTATTTTAATGAGTTGTTTATATTATTTTAAATGAAGTGATAAAAAGATAGAATATTTGATATTGGCTGTATTGTAAAGTGATTTGGTAACATAGATATAGTACTTTTTTGAGGTGCTAAACGCTAAATTTTTTAGCACCCCACTGTAAATGCTCTAACTTAAACCAAAAAAATCCTAGCTAGTCTAGTATTAAAAAAAACATTATTTTATTTTTGTTTTTGTCTTTTTTGGTAAATGATTTGGTAAATAATTGCATCTTGATGTATTTAGAAATAATGATTTTGTGTAATTATAATTTTTTGATACTATATGGATACTTATTTGGATTTTTTTTCCTTTATACTTGACCTCCATTAGCTTGAAATCCTAGATCTGTCCCAGGAACAGGTTGACATATAGAGAACAGTATAAATCATGCAAATGAGATCAATCAATCCAAATTAGGATATTGTCCCATAAAATGTCTGTGGACAGTATCACAGAGATTGTATACACAAGCAATATGCTTCTCTCACCCAAATCATATACAAAAACAATATGCTTCTCTCATTTGTTACTCCCTATGACCACTCAAAATAAAGTGAAGTGCTAGTAATCATGTATTCTAAATTCATCTTCTTTTATGTTCGTGCAAATCTAATTCAACTATAACCTACAAATAACAATGATCTCAAACCTCTTTAAGTTTTCAATGTTTATCCAAAAGAATAGAAAATATATAAATATAGCCAATATTAATCTATCTAGTTTGGTTACCCATTTTGCAATAAAATTTCCCATTTTATTAAACTTCTTATCTTAGATAACCAACATCCATATCCTACCAATGATTAATCGATAAGGCAAAGTGCTGGAGTCTATGATCTAAAATCAAATTGTGATGTCCATAACAGAAGAGCACACATAAGATCTAATCAAAACAGAAAATAACAGATCATGTAGGACAGTTTTCAACTTTGAAAAATTTGATTGACAAGAAAATTGAACTGAGAAAACGCAAATTTCATTATATATATATATATAAGCATTGCGAGAGTAACGAGAGTGCAGATTTTACTCACCAACATAATTGAACAAAAATAATGAGCACACAATTTGTTGCACTCTTCTTGTCTGCTAGTAGTTTGACAATTTTTCCTCCCCAACAAAGTCCAATAACTTCATCAAAGCTACCAGGTTCACTAGGATTCCTCTTCATCACAAATAGAACTACCTTCTGTGCATAAATTCCCAATCCAATTTTCAATTAGATTAGGATGCTCTGGAAAAGCCACAACAACCAGTGTTTTGTTTGTAGCATGTCACAGGGAGCTGTAAAATCTTACCATTCTACTCAAAAAAAAAAAAAAAAAACTCTTTTAAATAATTCTATTGACAGAAGACTAGGAGGTGGATGACATACCTTTAATTAAGAATAGCTCAAAAGTCACAAAGGAAGCAGTGAAAGTAGAGGAAAAAATTATTCTTGTTTTCCCGTTTTCCCTAAGCATGGGATCAACAGATATCTTCAGTCTTTCAAGTTATAATTCTCGATTACAACTTCTAGTTCTACTGGGTCTTATTACACCATTACAGTTTTGTTTATTTCTTTCCGTAATATGAATTATAAAATAATAAATGAGACCCCATTTGTAAGATAAAGAAGCCATGCAGTGCCTTACTGTTTGCTAGAACTCTGCATATCATCATGCTGTTATGACTTATGAGACAAAGCCCACACTTCTTTACTGCAAAGCTTGGGCAAATGTTGGCAACTGAAAGCTTCAATGCAACTGTATTGATTCAACCAATCTGAACGTGATGCACACCATATATATGATATATTGGACACCCACATCCATTCACCTAGATGGAATGGCATGACATCAGTTTCCTAGTGACAGAAAAGTAAGATGATGAAAAGTTTCTATATCCAAATTGTCAACAAGAAATACCTTAGGCTCTATATTTCTTAATACAGCAAATATGAAAATAAAACAAGGGTTCTTTAGATGGACAGAAATTTTTGGAACCACAATGCAAATGCTCTTAACTCCTAAGCCATATTAGTTACTGATATGGACAAAAAGAATATTCTGAAAACAAAATCAGATTTTATAGACAAAAATTAAACCAAAAATTAAAACAATGCCACACTTGAATAGAAAAAAAGTGTAATTTTTAGAAGTTTAGAATAGCTCATATTCTATCCAAATTGTAAATGAGTAGACCCCAAGCCTCCAGCAAAAACCAATCCCACTCTCCCTCCCTCCCTCCCTCCCTCCCTCCCATCATGATTCCCATCCACAAACAAAAAACATGTTCACTCCACCATCATGGCCCGCTCTTTAACACCCCAACCCCAACTCCAACTCCTCCTCTCCCACCACCACCACAACCACCACCCTCCTCCCCCTCTCCACCTTAACCCCATAATCACCCGCTGCTCCCTCCTCCTCTCCACCACTTCACTCTCCCTCACCACCACCACTCCGCCATCACCCTCACTAGCCTCTCCTCCACTTGACACCACTATCACCAACCGTATCTTCATGGACTTCAGCCTCTGCCCCACCACTTTCCTCCCCAACACCAACCCAACTCTCTCCCCTGACCCCTCCACTCCTCTCTGCACTGAATCCTTCCTCTTAGGCTGCCTCATTCTTGGCCTCTATGGCCACCTCGTCCCTCGTACTGTCTCCAACTTCAGTCTATGTGTTCCTCCACTTCCTCTTCCTCATACAAGAACACCCTCGTCCACAAAATCTTTCCACTAATATGGCTTAAGAGTTAAGAGCATTAACATTGTCACATTTTTCTTATTCATTAAAAAATCAAAAGTCAAAATGAATTAAATGGGGTGAGTTTTCTCTTTATGGCATTGACTACATTTTTCCAATTCCAGTATTGTTGTAAAATCAAATGGAAAGAAGTAAATTTAGGCAATTTTTCACCAGAGAGGTCACCTTTTCTCAGGCCAGCCATGTGATTTCTTTTTCCCACTGCATAAGTGAACAAAAATCGATGAGCATAGTACCTGTTGCACATATCTTCTCTAATCCTGGCAATGCGACAATTTCTGCGCACCAGTATTATTGAACTCAATGAATTTAAAAAAAGAAAAATATAGCTACAAAAAAATATCCTAAAAGCGAGAAAGATACCAGTGACTTACAAAAAATTCAGAGGAAAAAGATTATTTGCTGTACAGATTCATCAAAGCCACCACTTTCACTGGGATTTTTCTTCCTCCCAATCAAAGTTACATTGTTCTTGTGTGCTTAAATTCCCAATCCAATTTCTCAAACATGGAATGAATCTTTCAATTAGATTAGAGGTACCTTCTCCACTGGTTCCATTCTCATCCCTATCATACTCATCATGGCTTTCACTCAGTGTTGGTATCTTTTGCTGAATCTTCCAAATGATCCTCATAAGGAGTGATGCTACACTTGTTGCTGCTGCACCCACTCATATGCTACACCTGACAACATATATAGGCAACTAAGCAAGTCTCCACCATTATCACAGATCACAAATTCAAAGTAATACTAAAAGTGGAGACACAATTATGCAGAGCAAAGGGCCAAAAATAGAACTTACACTTCAAGACAGAATACTAAGAGTTTGTTGGGGACGTGATGAAATGTTCAACTTATTTTGAGTTTTTAGTTTATTTTTGGTACTATTCATAAGCTCCATTACATTTTTTGGTATTATTCATAGATCTCATTGTACTATATAGCTAGCTTTTAACCTATTTTTTTTTCCTCTACACCTCTAGCAAAAAGTTTCCAGTTTCAGTTAAATAAGCTATTCCCAAAGCAACCTTGTTATAACAATTGACACAATAAGCTACAATAAAAAAGGCTACTCTTTTCTAGGTTACAGGTGCTATGCATATGGGTGGAGAATCAGCAGAAACTCTAAAGAGCCTAAAGTATCATATTATATTTCTGTAGTTGCAGATCTGCTCTAAAAAATCACGTTATATTTTATATTTTACCAAGAGAGAGAGAGGGAAACAAGGCAAGCAACTTCCAAAAGGAAGTTCAGAAAAACCTACTAGAGAATTATAAGAGGTTAATAGAAAGCAAGTTAAGAAACCCATATCAAATCCTATCCAAAGCTCAGAAAAAGAAAATCAAATGATAAACACTAAATAGCTCTTGACGTATAAATTCTGGATTTCCATAAAGAAAACATAGAAGATGTCCACATTTGATTAGAGTGGATATTATTTTTCTTACATGATTTGTAAGCTATCTTGCAAATATTATTAAGTCACATATAAATCAATATGGAATCTGTGAACTATTAGAAAAGAAGATACAAGGGTTTTGTCCACAGATCTACCAAACCTTACTGTCTACCTCAAGACTTCTTTCAAATTTTCATTCCATTATTTATTTATTCAATTTTAAATTAAAAAGCCAAAAAAAAACTGAAAGGAATGAATTTAAAGACTCATGACGCTTCTGAACAAATTGCAAATGAACAACTAATCAAGCCATTCTATATGCCATATCTTGCCACAAGTATTTTCCAACCAGCAACAACAATAACACAAGAATTCTTTTAATTCTTAAAAGGCAAAAGAAGAATATTTAATGGAACAATAAGTTAATAGTCTTTTTTACATTGTCAGCATATACCTTCATAGATGACTGTAAAGATAAACAAAAATTTCCCATGGCTATCAAGATATGAATTACAGGTTTCTCTATTTAGAATTCAATCCCCATTTAATTTCCAACATTGAAGAGCCATTATGATTATGTAACCTTGGATTTAACAGTTTTAACTTATAAATGCATAATTATGTACACAATACAAACACTGAATTTCCAAAAACTACATCTCAACCTCAAACAAGACATACTTTACACCCAAAAACATATTCTTCAACTACTAAAGAAGTAGCTTAAAGAGGTGATGGAGCCAAAAAAACCACATTCAGAAGCAGAAAGTCATTAATATAGCAAAGCTTTGCATAAGTTTACCGCGATATTACCATGAAATAGGTGAAAGCCTGAAAACAAAACTCACATTCATTAATATAGCAAAGCTTTGCATTGCAGACAGACCCCCAGCCTGAGGCTCCACCTTGTTTGTCCTCTCAAACTGCTGACTGAATAACATCACAACCTTCTTCTCCACTCAGGTACAACCAACAGGTCCAATGAATTCACAACCTACAGTTCAAGAAACCTCTCAGCCTACTCCCACTTCTGCTCAAACCCCATTATCTGTATCTGAGCTAGAACCAAAGCCAGTAGTTGTGTCTCAGCCACCATCACAAGAACCTCAACCAAAGGCATAACCTTAACCTATACATTTTTTTTTTGATAGGTAAAGAAAACTATTATTAATGAGAAAAAAGAAGGAAAGTACAAGATGTTCATGATAATGAACAAGAAGAAAAAAGACAAACAGCACAACAAAAACAAATTAGGAAACTAAGCAAAGAGAAAACATAAACTCAGAGAGAGAAGAACAATTAGTGAAACCCCAACAACGAGACCACTCCAAAAGACTACGTTGGCACAAAACCTTTAATTCATCCAACGTCTTCTCCTTATCCTCAAAGGAACGACGATTTCGTTCCAACCACACAATCCACATTAAGCACCCTGGAACCAAATTCCATATGTCCGAATTATGTTTCCCAAGCCATTGATACCAACAAGATAACAAACCCGCCACTGAATTTGGCATAACCCAGTGAATACCAAAAGCCTGAAGTATAAAAGTCCATAGGGAATGAGTAATAGGACAATGAAGAAGAATGTGGTCAACTGACTCCCCATCACAACAACACATACAACACCAAGAAGTCAACGGGCGACCCCTAAGCATAAGATTATCCAAAGTGAGGATCCGACCATGAGCGGCTGTCCACAAAAAGAACGCCACACGCCTAGGAATCTTTGGTTTCCAAACACCTTTCCAAGGAAACAAAAGATTCGAATCACTCCGAATCGCATGGTAACAAGACCGGATGTCAAACTTACCATTTCCTTTTAGCCGCCAGCCAAGAGTATCATTCTTATCACCCTGAGGAATACGAGATTGGATAAGCCGGAGAAGAGAATAGGAAGCAGCTAGTTCCCAATCTTCAAAAGCTCTATAAAACCTTAAATCCCATACTCTAACAGTACCCCCTTCTGGAGTCCACAAAACCTCAGAGATATAAGCATCCTTGACTGCTGAACACACATAAAGCTCAGGAAAGAGATCTTTTAGAGCATAATCACCAATCCACCTATCATGCCAAAAGCGGATACGGGTGCCTTCACCCACTACAAAAGACAGATGCTTAGAGAAGCTCTCCCACCCTCCATTAATGCTTCTCCAAAGTCCACACCCATGAGTCCTCCTACACACTTTAGTACACCACCCCCCTTGCCCCTCACCGTATTTTGTGGAGATAACTCGCCGCCAAAGATGGGAAACTTCATGACCATATCTCCATAACCATTTCCCTAATAAAGCTTGGTTAAACGACACCAGACTTCTAATCCCCAAGCCACCCATCTTGACGGGTAGACACACCTTTTCCCAAGCCACCAAAGGATATTTGAAACTCCCCTCAGAAGACCCCCAAAGGAAGTTCCTCTGAATACTTTCCAATCTAGCAGCCACAGATTTAGGAATAGTAAAAAGAGATAAAAAGTACGTTGGGAGGCTTGACAGAGTACTCTTTAGTAACATGAGCCTACCACCTTTAGATAAATAGAGACGCTTCCAACCAGATAGCTTCTCCTCCATCTTCTCCAAAATAGGGTTCCAAATAGAAGCTGTTTTAAAAAAAGTCCCCAACGGCATCCCCAAATATTTCATAGGCAAACTGCCCACTCTACATTGAAGAATATTAGCCAAAGAATCTAGATTATTCACCTCCCCAACAGGGACAATCTCACTTTTCCCAACATTGACCTTCAAACCCGTAAAGGCCTGAAAACAAGCCAATACCAATCTTATGGACAGTAACTGTTCCCTAGAGGCATCACAAAATAAGATAGTGTCATCCGCAAATAACAGATGGGAGATACGCACACCAACAGAATTCGCAGAGCCCACTTGAAACCCCCGAATGAGATTACACTCCTCTGTCTTCTTCAAAAGTCTACTCAAAACCTCCATTATCAGAAGGAACAAAAGCGGGGATAATGGATCCCCTTGTCTCAAACCACGAGAACTACCAAAAAAACCTTCAGGGGAACCATTTACCAGAACTGAAAAACGGACAGAAGTAACACAAGCCTTAATCCACCCCCTCCATTTCAATCCGAAGCCCATCCGGTCCAGCAAATAAAACAAGGCCTCCCAGTTCACATGGTCATATGCTTTTTCAATGTCAAGCTTGCAAACCACACCCGGTAGTCTGCTCTTCAACCTACTATCCAGGCATTCATTTGCAATAAGCACTGAATCCAGGATCTGCCTTCCCCCAATAAACGAATTTTGAGACTCGGAGATAAGATTATCCAAAACCGCCCTCAACCTATTAGCCAACACCTTAGATAGCAGCTTGTACACACTACCCACCAAACTAATGGGGCGAAAGTCCTTAATGTTAACTGCATTACACTTCTTGGGAATTAAAGTGAGAAACGAAGCATTCAAAGACCGTTCAAAAACAGAGTGCCGGTGGAAGTAATCAAAGAAATCCATGACATCCTTTTCCACTACACTCCAACATTTGTGGAAAAAAGCAATGGTGAAACCATCAGGACCAGGGGCTTTATCGCCCTCCATCTCCCTTAAGACCTGGAAAACTTCCTCCTTCGAGAACTCCTTCTCTAAGGACAACCTCTCTTCCTCTTCAATGCAAGCAAAATCTAAACCATCCATAGAGGGACGCCTCTCCTCATGTTCCTTATACAACCCTTGGTAGAAAAGAACTAGTTGAGATCGAACATCATCCTCGTCCTCATAAAGAACATCCTCCACCTCTATCCTCTTAATTAGATTAGTATTTCTATGGGAATTTGCTAATCTATGAAAGAAACGAGTATTATTGTCTCCCTCCTTCACAAACAAGGCACGAGACTTTTGTCTCCAGGAAATTTCCTCAAGAGAAGCCAAATGCTCTATGTCTCCTTTGAGCTGAAGGCGGCGAATCTGATCCTCATTCGATAGACCTACCGACTCCTCAGTAGCATCTAAACCCATAAGTTCAGTCAGCAAAAGCTTCTTTCTAAAAGCCAAATCACCAAACACCTCCCTATTCCACTTTTTTAAATCTGCTTTCAAAGCCTTTAACTTTTGAGCCAAAATAAAACTTGGAGAGCCCGTAAAACTGTAACCAATCCACCATTGCTGAACTCTATCAACAAAACCCTCAGCTTGCAACCACATGTTTTCAAATTTAAAGGCACTACGGCCTCGACGAACAACACCGACTTCCAGCAAAAGCGGCCAATGATCTGAAATAACACGAGGAAGCACCCGTTGGGATATATTCCCAAAGTGTTCCTCCCATTCTAAAGAGACCAAAGCCCTGTCAATTCTTGACATTGAGGGGATGCCAGAATCTCTAAACCATGTATAGGAAGCCCCCTCTAACGGAAGATCAACTAAAGCATTACTCTCTATAAAGTCTGAGAAGGCAAACATAGCAGGACTGAACGACTCACAGCCAAGTCTTTCACTTGGGTACCTGATGATGTTAAAATCCCCTACTAAACACCATGCCATGGGCCACCTAGCGCGCACCCGAAATAATTCCTCCCACAAAAGAGACCGTTGACCGTCATCATTAGGGCCATATACACCTGTACAGGCCCAAACAAAATTATCCACCACCCCTCTCAATAAGACACTGACAGAAAACTGTCCAACAAAAACATCCATCTTTTCGAAAACCCTTTTGTCCCAAACCAGCAAGACCCCTCCCGAAGCTTGGACAGCATCCAAAACAACCCAATCAATGAAAGGACTTCCCCATAAACTTCGAACAAAGGCAGCGTCAATAGAAGCTACTTTCGTTTCTTGAAAACAAACGATATCACATTTCCACTCTTTAAGAAGATTTTTACAAACCTGTCTCTTCCGGGGATTGTTAATCCCTCTTACATTCCAAGAAAGAAGGCGTAAATTCATTTAAAACAACCAACAACCCCCACAGCATTCGAAGGAGCTCTGTTCCTACTCCTAGAAGAGACACCATCATAATTAACATTAGAAATAAGCCCCTTCAGCTCCCTAAGACCCCGTGACCCTAAGTTTGTAGGATTCTTAGGCGCCCAAACATCAATCACCTTTAGACATTCCTGTTCAAGAAGGCAGAACAAAGCCAAGCAATGATCTTCATGTTTCACAATAGGAAAACCCACCAAATTACAAAAATCTTTCATCAACTGGGACACCCAGCTTGAAATTGGTTCAGTTTCTGTCACCTGGATCCCTCCTGCTTCATCCTGAACCATCGACACCTTCCCAAGAGTATTGGGGTCCCACCGAGTCAAAGGATTACACTCCAAAAGACAAATATCCTTCGCCCCACTACCACCACCACAAATATCGACTCCATTGATGTCCCACGGCAAAGAAAGAGGCCCCGAAACATTAACATTATGGCACAGACCCACAGAACTGACTAACCTCGGCTGTACCACCACTTCCTGGTAGTCACTAAAAACCTCATCTCGATCTTCCCCTTCCCCAAACTCAGTTCCCAACTCGTTACCCAGCTCAGACAAAGGGGAAAATCGATTATGATTCGCCCACTGATCCATCATGTCTGAGGAACCCACCTTGCCGGAGTCGGAATCCAACACCGGGAGGCTACGCCCACTCTCCCTGCCTTTTCCCAACCGTGGTGCACCGGAATCTACCATCGGCGTGCACCCATCAAACTCCAGATCATGAACATGGGTTAAAAGCCCTTTAACCTTACCGTTAGAAGCTGTCACGGGATGAGCCACCGTCGCAAAAACCGCTACACCGGGGTTCGCACCCTCCAAGCAAACTGACGGTGAGACCACCGAGGCACCATGGGAAGGGTCGACTTGAGGGGCGGAGGCACTTAGCTCCAGCTCCGGCACCGCTGCGACCACCGGCGACTCGGAATCACCACTCAAAAAGCCTCTCGAGCTCTCGCCATAGACCCACGATGACTGGGCATCAGATTTCACTTGAAAAGAAGTGGGCTTGACCAAACTGCCCTTCTTAAGTGAAGGCTCTTGCACCCCGGGTTGGGCTTCATCCAGCCGACCTGTTTGAAATGTGACTTCTGGCCCAACACTTAAATTTTTGGGCCAGCTGATCTCTTTAGCCTCCAGACAAGTCACTACACGCCTACCTCTCTCAGGCTTACACACCCTCAAAGCCAAAAAAGCAGGAGTCAACTTAAACTTACAAGCCCGCGTGGGTCTGCCACAAAAAGCTGAAAAATTGCCATTTATAGCTGAACCATTTTCAAAAAAACCTCCATGAATCACGTTCTGCCCCCCTTTAGAACCATTTTTTTCAAAAATCCTAATCTTCTGCTGATTACCATAAACAGACATGCTCTTCCCACTCCGGCTACCACCAGCAAGCTTACCACCTCCACCACCATGATTTACAGAAACTTTGGCCAGAGATACCGGTTTAGCACCAGAGCAAAAAGACCTCAGCTCCTTCTGAAACAAAGACCAGCCAGCTCTATTAGAGCTTGCAGGTATCATTATACAACCTCTCCTAGACCCTCCAAAATATACTGCTATAACAACAAACAGACCAGCTTTGTTAGATCTCCCACAGAACTCTAACAACTTCCCATTTTCCCTGAATCTTTTGCAAAGTAAAACATGGCCAGGCACCCAGTCTCTTATATCTTCAAGACAAGAAAGTATCCACTCCACACCCCTACGACCAACCCAAATAGAACTCTTAACATTCCGACGAGACTCATGTAGAGCATACGAATCAGACCGCCCCCCATCAAAAGAAAAAGAAAACAGCTTTGCATCAATATGAAACGACCTCTTGCTGCCTCCAAGTACAGAGGATAGAGGTTTAGGAGGGATGTTTTGAGAGGTTTCAAAGGAAGGAAAGCTTGGTGTGGTTAAAGGTGCAGGTACAAGAGTAGGCTGTTTAGGCTGTTTAGGCAACACTTGGTTAGACCCCAGAGGTGGAGGGGAAGGGGAGGGCAAAGGCAGTGGTGGAGGGAGGGGATAAGGATATGGGAGAAACCCAAACGTAGGAGGAAAGCATATGGGGGGGGGGGGGGGGGAGAAGGAAAATGTGAGGGTAGCAAAAAAGGGAAGGAAGAAGGTGATGGTTGAGGGAGAGTGAGAGGGAGAGGGTGGGATGGAGGAGGGTGGTGGAGAGGGTGAGGCTGGGGTGGGGGAGGGGGGTGGTTTAATGCAATAAAACCACTCAGGTACAACAAATTCACAACCTAAAATTCGAGAAAGCTCTCAGCCTACTCCCACTTCTACTCGATCTCCATCTCTCACAACCACTCAGGTACAACCAACTGGTACTACAAACTCCAATCTTCTTCATGGTTTCCAAAAGGTGATCAAAACACACAATCATAACCCCATCCCTTCAAATCTATAATTATTTACATTACCATTTAATGGGCCCTGTTAGCCCATCTTTTGCTTCTCTCTCATGGAATTCACCTTCTCAAGCCTCCAACCATCATGGAGCCTAGCTATGAAGCTATCAGCCTTGATGTTCACAACAGGGCTGAGGCAGAACACAGACCCACCAACACCAATACCAGCACCAACAACAACAGCATCATGAAATTCAACCCAACAGCCCTCATAACACTAACACAAGTTATAATTCATATATTCCTTATGCACAAAGAAACATGAAGCAATATTAGCTAATTCACAAAAAAAAAGGCTAGCACAAGTGCCAAAACTCTATAAACAAAAAGAGTGTTTTTATTTGTTGCAATGAAGTTTTCAGGAGACAAAGACATAATTGATTGTAAATCTTAATTTGCTTTTTCAGAGAGATGCTTCAACAAGGAATTGAAAATTTGATACCAAAGCATTATACCAAAATTTGCCAGTCAATGCAATGACTTCAAGTATGCCTTTGACCAATTCAAATCTATGCCTCTACAATCTCAATTGTAAACAATACACCAAATATAAACACATAAACAAACCGAGTATGAACATTTGTTAAACGCTTTAATAGTTAAAAAATTTAAAGGGAGAGTGAAATACAGAAGGAAACCCTATGCCCATGCGGTTGGGTTAATTTGCACACTCTGTCTTTCTAGTTCACAACATATATCTACAGATGCCCTTTGAGGTAAAAGAATTTAGAGAAAAAGTCAATGAATAAAGCAGAAACAGACAATGTTTGAATCCTTGTACAATTACCAAACAATTTAACGTGGAGTATCAAATATTACAGAAGATCACACCACTTAGTCTAAAAGACGAACTCATGTTCATAAATCATAACCCAAAAGAGTTCAAATAATAAGAAATTAACAACCACTTGTGAAAACAATTTTTATAGGAAAAATAATTAAAAAGGATAAGCATATATATGTCTGGGGTCTGACTTACAAAGGAAAAGTCATGTAAATCTGCCCCGTACATTGAGTACGAGATTTCATTGCTGATTGCTAGGTGGCTCTTCGTGTGAATCTGCTCCGTCCGTTGAGATCTCATTGCTCAGTGGCATGTGAATCTGATTTGTTTTGTACATTGAGATTTCATAGCTAGGTGGTCCAAATGGGGCATAAAAGGAAACGAGATTAGAAAGAAAGAAAGCAAGGAGTATTATAAGTAGATAAAGGAATAAATTGAATCGCCCTCATAAAAGATAAACCAAAGATATAAAAGTGAAAAGAGAGTCATACCCAAGAAAAGTTAAAATGCATGCAATCAATTGGTCGAGTTCAAAAACAAGAGAGAGAGAGGGCGAGATTGAGAGAGGGAAAGAATGGAGAGTGTTCTAGATCTCAAAAACAGATTGGTCGAGTTCCATTTACCTTTTAACCCAAACAACCAAGCCCGAATAGACATTAGCTAGCAAACCAACCTATCACAAAAAGCCCAGATTGAAATTTAACCCAGCTCAAGCCAAGCCCACAACAAAAATATACCAACAGCCTAACCCAAAAAATAATTCTACTATATAAAATTCCCAAACCCAATATCAGAATTTCCTAACTAATAATAATTAGTCGCTAATCCGTGTTATGCACAAGAATCTACCAATTTGTAAGGTATATTAAAATAAATTTATAAAATTTTAAATTGATTAAGAAACTACACAATTACATGATTTGCTCTTATATGATTTCAATTTGTGTTGCAATTTGATGAAGAAGTCATTGCTTGAATGTGCAATGGCTTATAAAAAATTTGTCAAACAATTTCAGATACTGCAAAAAAATAATTCAAAAATTCAGATATTAAAACTTTTGAGAAGCCAAAAATATTAAAAAATCAAATGATTCACTACTTCAAAATTATTGAAACAAAATAAATATATATGACTAAAAAATAGAAAAAGATAAGAAAAAGATTATGTAACATTTAAAAGAATAATCTATGGCTATAAGTTTGCACCCTATCATAAAATATCACGTTAGTGAAGTAGAGAGATAATAATAATAATAATAATAATAATAATAATAATAATAATAATAATAATAATAATAATAATAATAATATCAAAGTTTGAGTTTAAGTTTAAGTTGAACTTGTTAGAAAAGATAGAGTTTCACTCATTGTTAAGTTTGGACTAAACAAAAATAATTTTGTTTAAAAGAAATGATGAGTTTGAGTTTAAATTGGAAAAACAAAAAATGATAATAATATCAAAGTTTGAGTTTGAGTTTAAGTTGAACTTGTTAGAAAAGATAGAGTTTCACTCATTGTTAAGTTTAGACTAAACAAAAATAATTTTTTTTAAAAGAAATGATGAGTTTGAGTTTAAATTGGAAAAACAAAAATAATTTCATTTAAATAAAATGATAGTTTTATTTAAATATTGTACTGACGTGAAAAATTGTGAGAGTTTCAGAGGTTTCGGTTATATATAATAATAATAATAATAATAATAATAATAATAATAATAATAATAATAAACCCCATGAGCACATAAATAATTTGAAAATTACTCCAAAACTCCTTGACACCACATAAATATTTAATTTTAGAAATGTTTTCAAGTAATATTTTTTGTTGTTACATAATTTTTAAACCTCGAATAAACATAAATTATGTCTAAAAATATTTAAATTATACATAAAAATAAATATTAAATAATTAATAATAGTCGTACCCCGGATGTGTCATACCTTAATTTTTCAAGAATTGTTATACCCTTATACCCGTACCCATACCCGAGTCTGTGTAACTTAGCAGTCCTTCTCCTCTTCCTTCTCCACTGCTTTTGCTGAGCGCCGACAACTTGGTTGTGTTGACCATAAAACTAGGTGAGTCTTGCATAAAGTAAACCAATGGTCTTCAATTCCAATGACACCAGGGAAGATCAAAAGGTATAGGGAAGCTAAGGACATGTTTGGTAACTGTTTTTTTCCCTTATTTTCTGTTTCTAAAAACAATTTTCTATTTTTGAAACTAAAAAACTTGTTTGGTAACCCAAAATGGACAAAAAACAAAAATTATTTTCAAAACTCAATTTGTGAAAACACACATTTGATTTAATGAATCTATCTCATTTAATAAGTTAGCATTAGAGTTCAAACCCTAGTAACAACATATTTTAGTATTTTTTATTTTTTTCTTCAAAAAACTTTTTTTTTTTTTAATTTCAATGAACCAAACATGTTTTTTGATTTCGAAAATACAAGAAAATTTTTTTTTTCTTTATATTCCCAAAAACAAGTTTTTGAAAATAGAAAATAAAACTGTTACTAAACATAACTTAAGTATCTGTAAATGTATCTATTACTAAACAAGTTTTTGTTTTGTTACTACTTCCACAAAGCTTGTAACTAGGAACCAAGACTAGCCTTCAAGCCTTGTACTACTATCCCTGTTGATCACTGTAATCTTGTAACTACTGCTGTTGCTGTAAGTGTTTTAAATTACTTTCAATAAACACTTCTGTTTTCAATACTTTGAATTATTTTGATATAATTGCTTTAAATTATTTTGGTATCAGAGCATATAAATTACTTTCAATAAACACTTCTTGATGAAAAATACTTCGTTGTTGTATTGTGGAAAGATGACTTATAAATTTGATTTGTTTTTTTTTTTTTTTTTGAGAGAGAGTTTTAACTTATGGCGTTCGCTCCTGATGATTGCTCTTTATCATTAGATCAAGACACCAATCAGTTTTTGGTGTAGGCGGGATTGAACCTTAGATTTCTTATTCAACCATCAGAGACTTTACCAGTTAAGCTAGCTGAAACTCATTCAAACTCTTTTTTACTCTAATTTTTTATATAGTGTTAGATATATGATTATGCTTTTTATGATTTATTTATATTGGACTCCTCGTTTTCTACTCTAAATTAACTCATTTAGTACAAAAATTAAAAAACTTCAATTAGATGAGACACATACCGTAAAATTAAACTCTAATTAAAATCCAAAATTTTCACTGAACTAATTAAATTCGTACAAAAATTTAAAAATATTGATTAGATAAAACACGTGACGCAAAATTAGACTTTATTTGAATTTCAATTTGAAATCTAATTGAATTTTCTCTCAGCTTTACCTATTAATATATATATATATATATATAGATGACTTATTAACTTGAATTTTTTTTAGTTCTACAAAAAAAAAAAAAAAAGGCTCATAATATGTAATCATTCAAAAATTATGTTTTTTTTTTTTTTATAGTTTGCTTATATTGGACTCCTCATTTTTTACACTAGATTAGATGAGACACATATCGCAAAATTAAATTCTAATTGAAATCTAATTTTTACATTAAATTAACTCACTTGGCACAAAAATTTAAAAATTTAGATTAGATGGGACACGTGGCATAAAATTAGACTTTAATTGAATTCTAATTTGAAACCTAATTGGATTTTCTTTCAACTTTACCTATTATTATTATTATTATTAGATTGGTTGTCATTATTATAACAGCAATAGGCATTTTAGTGTTAGAAGTTTATATGATGAGAGTGTAAAGAGAATAACATAATATATACATGGAAAACACTCTTGCATAAGCAAGAAGAGTGAAAAACCACAAGTGAGGCAGGGAATCCTCTACCTCTAGCCACTAGTATTACAAATATTGGAAAAAGGGTGAACAACGATCATTATCTCACAGTGGTGAATTGTGCTCTTTATGGAAGTCAATCCTTCTCCCCTTTATAAGCCAAGGGAGGAGGTGGACCCCTTACAAATGATGAATCCTTATTGGCTGCAAGGAAGTCAATACCGTACCGGAGGTTGTACCGGTTTGGTCTGCAGTACAATATATTTCAGATATCGGTCAATACCGGTGTACCGTTTCGGGTTTACCGCTATTTTTTACTATTTTATAAAAAAATACGAAGTTTTATTTCTAATAACTCAATATATCACTTTGGCAATTTTTTATATATATATTTTTTGTAAAGTTATCATCATTAATATAAAAGTGAAAAGAAAAAAAAAACTATTAAATAATTAAACACCAACCAACTCAATCAATGCCAACCAATGTGTCAAAATATTATACCACCATTTCAAAGTTTCCAAGTACATCTTCAGATGCATTGAAGAATTCGAAAGGCTGTGAAGCCTTTTCTTGGGCAGACCGGCAGAGTGGTTTGAAAAAGCAAGAAAAGTTTCCCAAAAAAAAAAAAAGCTAATAAGAAAAAAGTGTTATATTTACAATATTTTTACAAGAATCACATTAAAATCTTATGAAAAAAGTTGTTACTAGTTCTAATTTGAACTAATTGTTAAAATTATTTTTTTACTCACTAATATTAGCTAATTATTTAAAATTTATTGTAAAAATATTGTGAAAATATTGTAGTAATATTTTTAAGTTTTCATTTCTTATTCTTTTCCTTATTTCGTCCACACGTTTACTTTTTTTTTTTTTTTTTTTTTTTTTCTTGTTTTTTTCCACCACACACCTATTCACATTTATCTCCATCCTCACTTTTTTATCTCTACTTTCCGCTTATTCCACAACCTCATCTCTGTTTCTCGGTTTCTCCTCTTCTCCTGTGCTTCTTTTTAGTTTTTCTTTTCTTTCCTCTTCGGCTCACTTCACACACACAGCTCTATGTTTGCATTTTTGTTTTTTATTTTCTTTCTTCCTCATCTCACTTCACTGGCACACACAGCCGGCAAAGAGATTGGCCTTCGTCTATCTTTCTTTTTTTTTTTCTTTTATTTTTTTTTTTTATTTTTTTTCTTTTTCTTGTTCTGATTCACTTTGATGTTACAATGGAACTTAAATAGGCTTTCAAGTTCTTGATCTGTTGTTTTTGTTGTGATTTTAAATTTGTTTTGATTTTAGATAGGCTTTCATTTTTCTCCTTCGTTCTGGGTTTTCTTCTTTCTGGATTTTCTTTTTAGATCTGGGTATTGTTGGCATTTCATGTTTCGGTCCGGTATCCATTTACCGGCCGAAACAGCCGGATTTTGCCGGTAGGGCCGGTATGTGGCCGGAACAGCCGGTATTTTTTTCGGTACGAAACAGGGGGTGTTCCTGTACCGGTGTACTGGCCGGTACGGCATATACCGGCCGGTACGGTACGGTATCACCCACACTGATTGGCTGTGAATACAGTACACAAAAATTTTCTAAACTAGAGGAAAGGTGAAAATAACCCTTAACATCCCCAAAATGACAAAAGGTATGCACAATTAGCCGTCAAGCAATAGTTCCACATGAACTTCTTAATGTTGCCCAGCATTTCAATGTGCACATCTAGAAGCCACTTGAGCATATGCCATTCCCCACTTATCCATTAGTCCATGACTACAATAAGAAAAGGGAATTCTACCCTTTGCATAAGCTCAGAACCCTGGCATTCTTCCCCAAAACAAGGAAGAAAATACACTAAATCTGATCCAGAGAGCTCACAACCTCTATTAGCCACTACAATCAATTATATTATACATATATGTGTTTGTAATGTATGTAGCCACAAGTAATGTACTAAAACAAATTAAAATTAGAAAAGGGTTGCTCTTCAAAACATTTCTGTAATGGTCTATATTATCAACTAAATACTAGAACATGTGAACTGTATCCAGAAATAAAAAACAAATGAAATTCCCTAAGTTGTGCCTATTCTCCCAATTTTACTTTTGTTAGAGAATCTATGTTCTAAATGTCAAACCAAATAATATCATCAAAATTTTGGAATTTTCATGCAGTAGAAGTAGAAGCCACCCTATTATGAGATGAAAAAAATGTATCACCTTTGACACTAAAAAGCAAGAGAAAAAAAAAAAAAAAATTAAGAGTTCAGAAGCCACCAAATTATGAGATGAAAAAATTTATTGCCTTTGACACTACAAAGCAAGAGCAAAAAAAAAAAATTAAGAGTTCAAAAGGATTAATAACCAGAGCTGCTTGAGGCAAATCATTCTTGTAGATACTAAGCACGCAGGAGGACATTTGGATTAAAAAATAAAATCCTACAAGTCCATTTCTTTGGAATTCCAGTCAGAGATAAATCCTTCCAACAATCTTCATCCACCGTGAGTAGTGTATCATTTTCAACAAAATATCTTTGAACTTGGCTAAAGTAGTATAAAGGCGAAATTGATAAAGTGGTGGATGTATATCAATAACCAAATTTTGCCAACAACCCAGCTGAATATGGATATGTTGGATGAGACCATCTCAAAGGACTATACTAGTTACAAAGCTTCATCTATACACTCCTTAGTGGTTGTAGTATATGCAATTGAGATGTTAACTTGCTTGTGTCTTCCATTACCCCATTATAATATTAGCAACTTGCTTTCCTACAGAGATGTCAGATCCTACCCTGATATTTCAACACCTCAGCTATGACATTCTTATAAAGCTTCTTGAAAATGCAAGCTTCAAATATCCATTCCTGGCATACATATCCACAAGCTAGTTTGAACTACAAAATCCATGGGAAAATCTTTCAGAATCAAATACCCATGAACAGAAAGGCCCAATTTTAAGTCCTTAAGATTTGCACAAGCTAATCTGAACTAGTATTGTTAAAAGCGCGCTTAAGCGCAAAGCGCATAGCCTTTGGAGCTTTTTTCCTCTAAAGCGAAGCCCCCTCACAAAAGCGCGCTTTAAGCGCGCTTTTTTATTAAGCTCAAAGCGCACTTTTTTGAGCTTTTTGTATTTTTTTTTTTTTTTTAAATCCTGATCTAATTTTTAGCCATTAGATCTAAATATGTTTAATATAAGCCATTGATTCAATATATAAAAACTAATAGTATGGTGTGCTACCATACACCTAAGTCTATTCTTTAGATATTTTTGAACTTTTAACTACATCCACACAAACAAACACACTAAATCAGACACTCCAACCCCACTCCCAACCCTACTACTCCCTCCGGTCCCTCCCAATCACAGTGCTCTCTTGATATCAAGCTCAAAGATTTAAAGGTACGTCTCTCTCTCTCTCTCTCTCTCTCTCTCTCTCTCTCTCTTATATTCACCCTTTTTAAACCTTTCTTTTTTTACTCTTTTTGAAAACCCAGTCCTCAATCTTCTTCTCTTCCTCTTTCTCTCTTTTTTTCCCCTCATGCTGAATCCCACGACTCAGTCACATAGCTCCTCTTTCTTCTTTTGTTCTTTTTTTTCTTTCTTTTCTTAAACCTGTTCCATTCTCTCTCTCTATTCTCATTTTGAAACCCACGACCCAGTCACACTGACTCACACAGCTCCTCTGTTTCTTCTTCTTCTTCTTTTTTCCTTAAACCTGTTCCATTTTTTCCCTCATTAATGAAACCTAAATCTCCTCTCTTTCTTAGTTGGGTCATTCATGAAAAAAAAAAAAAACATGTATGAATGTATGAAATTATTTATGTGTTAATTGTTTAGTAACTTTAGTTACTTTAATAGATGTCAACATAGCACTTACTCATATTGAATTTTTCTTAAATTTATTAAGTGATTAAATTATTAACTAATGTTAGTAATTAGTTATAGGGCATTAATGCATTATGGCTACTGGAGATTCAAATTCAAGAAAAGATATTGCATGGAAGTATGCGTATCTAGCTAATCAAAACAATAAAAATGATTTAACTTGCAATTTATGTGGGAAAGTTGCAAAAGGAGGGGCTTATAGACTTAAGCAACACTTAGTTGGAGGTTTTAGAGCTATTGTTGGCTGTCAAAAGTGCCCTGAACATGTGAAGGAAGAAGTTAATCAATACATGCTGAGAACAAAAAAACAGAAAAAGAGCAAGTAAATTTGATGGCTAAATTTAATGATGTGGCTTTTGATGAAGAAGAGGAGGATGAGGTTGCTGAAGTTGATGCTCGTGGCAAACGAGTGCAAAATGTAGGTGGCAGTGGCACTAGTAAAAAGAAACCAAGGCATGTAGGTCCTATGGATGCATTTGTCTCTCCTCCTAAATCAGCAAAAATGGGAAAGAGTGGAAAGGGGGTCCAAACAACAATTAATGATGCTTACAAGAAAGAGTTAAGAGAAAAGGCTTGTGTTGATATAGCAAGTTGGATGAATGAAGCAGCAATTCCATTCAATGCTGTTAAATATGATAGTTTCAATGTTGCAATTCAATCCATTGGATGATATAGAATTGGTATGAAGCCTCCAAGTTACCATGAAGTGAGAGTTCCTTTATTGAAAAAGGAAGTGGTCCACACCAATGATATAATGAAGAGCCATAAAGAAGAATGGGCAAGAACTGGATGTTCTATTATGTCTAATGGATGGAAAGATAAAAGTCATAGATCTTTGATAAATTGTTTGGTGAATTGCTCTAAGGGAAGCATGTTTATCGAGTCTATTGATGCATCTTCATATATGAAGACCAGAGAAAGAATGTTTCAACTACTTGATAGCATGGTGGAGAAAATTGGAGAAGACAAAGTTGTACAAGTTATAACTGATAATGACTCAAGTTATGTGATGGCAGGTAAGAAGTTGTATATTGAACTATATATCTTAATCTCATGAAATTAGAAAAGAGTATTCATATTTTATTTTTATTTTTTTCTTAGTTGATACTAATTGTCATACTTATATTTTTATATTATTAGGACGATTATTGGAGGCAAAAAGACCTCATTTGTATTGGAGCCCATGAGCTGCCCATTGTTTGGATTTGATGTTGGAAGACATTGCAAAGCTTCCTATAATCATGAGAACAATAAAAAGGGCAATTGAGCTTACAGGGTATATATATAATCGTACTGGTCTCATAAACATGATGAGACAGTTTACAGGGCAAAGGAACTTGCTTAGGCCCGCTAAAACTCAATTTGCTACATCCTTTCTCACATTATCAAGTATACATAAGCAAAAGGAAAACTTGAGAAAGATGTTTACTTCAGAGGATTGGACCCGTAGCAAGTGGGCAAAGGAGCTAACAGGAAAAAGGGTGGCTCAAACAGTTCTAATGCCTACATTTTGGAACACTGTTGTCTATAGCCTTAAAGTGTTAGGTCCTATTGTTCATGTGCTTCGATTGGTTGATGGGGAGAAAAGGCCTGCCATGGGATACATTTATGAGGCTATGGATCGAGCTAAAGAAGTAATTGAAAAATCTTTTAATGGAAGGAAAGAAAGATACAAATAAATCTTTGAAATAATAGATCGAAGGTGAGACTGTCAACTCCATTGGCCTTTGCATGCGGCTGGCTATTTCTTGAATCCAGAATTTTTTTTATGATAATCGCTCTAAAATTGAGCAAGATGAAGAGGTGATGGCTGGCCTATACAAATGCATACAAAGGTTGGTTCCAAACATTAATCAACAAGATAAGATTCTTGAAGAGTTGACATCATATAAGAGAGAAGAGGGCCTCTTTAGGTTGGAAATGGCTAAGAGGCAGAGAAAGAAAAAAGCACCAGGTATTAGCTTTATTAGCTTTTGTTAGTTGTTACTTATTAGTTTGCCCATTTTATTAAATGAAAAAATTATTTAGTTTTTATAAAGTTTGAGTTAAGGGCTAAGACTTAAGAGTTAAGACCATTTTTTATTTTCCTTAACAACTGATTGGTGGCCTGCTTATGGAGCTTCAACTCCAAGTTTACAGCAATTTGCTGTAAAAGTTCTTAGCCTAGCTTGTAGTTCATCAGGGTGAGAGCGGAATTGGAGCATGTTTGAACATGTGAGTAACTAAAAAGTTAGGGACTTAATTGTGAAATTTATTTTATGATTTAATTATCATGATATCATCATCTATGCATATTAATATATGTCTATATGGATTGTGTAGGTGCATAGCAAGAAAAGAAATAGGCTAGCACAATCCTGAATGGATGATTTGGTATATATTAAGTACAATAGAGCCTTGAAGAGGAGATTTAATTTGCGTGACACAATTGATCCAATCTCCTTGAAAGATGTAGATGATAGCAATGAGTGGTTGATTGGAAGAGTAGAAGAAGATGAAGTAGAAGAATTTGCTGAAGATGATCTTGTGTTTAATGATGATATTTTAACATGGGGCAGTTTTGCTAGAGCTTTTGGAGTTGAAGAAGAAAGATTCAACTTCAGATCAAGAATGGGACCATTAGGACAAGCTACAGGTTCAAGTTCTAGTTCACAACATGCTCCTCATGATGGAGATGAAGATGATGAGGAAAATGATGAGGGCTACAAATCTTCTGATGAAAATGATGATGGTCCCTTGCTTGATGAGGATGATGATGATTATGTAGATTAGGATTTCATTGCATATTTGCATTGATTTTGTTAAGCAAAGATATTTTGTTAGGCTAAGATAACATTACTTAACATTCTAGTACATTTTAGCCTTTGCCTTTTTGGTTCTATACTTCTATTTTGATTCAACCATGTTTTGTAATCATAGTCATCAAATATCATGGTTGCATATATTTTGTAAAGCACAATAGAATTATATACATGTTATATAAATTATATAAACTGTTTTATTGTAATTTATATGATTAATTGATCACTTGATTGTTGTATTTATCATTAATAATTTTTTTTTTATTTATTAATTTTTTTTTTAAATGTGCACTTTACCTCGATCAGGCTCGCGCTTGCGCTTTGCGCCTAGGCTCCAGTAGGCATTTGCGCTTAAGTGCGCTCAGCGCTTTTAACAACACTGGTTTGAACCCCACCATCACAACCCCATCTTCTTCCATTCCCTCCTTTTCCATTCACCTATACACGTCAAACGCTTCTATTGGCAGCCCACTCTTCGCAAACCCACTTATCATAGTTGTCCAACAAACATGATCCCTTCTCAGCATACTATCAAATACCACAATTGGTTCATCCATCTTCTGACACTTTGCATACAAATTCAAAACTAAAGACCCAACAAACACATTAAACTCAAACCCACAATCCATTACACCAAAGTTCCTCCCCCGTTTTCAAATCCAACAACCTCGTACATGCCTTGAGGGTCACAGTGAAAGTCAAGTTATCGTTACAGGTCTAACACTTTCCAAGATCATTTGATGATATAGATTTAGAACTTCATCTGGGTACTCATTGTGTGAATAGGCTATTATCATTGCATTCCATGCATCTATGCCTCTTTGTGGCAATAAATCAAACACTTTTCTGGAAATTGCAATGTCACACATGAAATATACTTTGGAGCACAATGCTCTTATTTACCAAAATACAGTGAGCGTATAATATCAGATAATTTATTCAGAAAGAATGTCTCCTTCTCAAACTACCTTGATTAAATTTAATTGTCTAGCAGCTCAAATTCAAAAGCTAGGAATTTCCTGAAGAGCTAATGTGACAAAGCCTAATCCATGAGAACAAATACATGGGCTATTTAAATAAATCTTTGGTAGGAGACTAGGGGTGGATGACATACCAGTAACTTAGAAATGAAGGCAGCAATACAAGCATTGGAGATGTTATTCTACCACTCATTTTCCCTTGGGATCAATGGGTATTCACTTCTAGGTTGAAATTCCACGTCACAAATTCCAGTTCTTGTGAGTCTTGCTTCACTTCTATTATCAAACATTGATTGACAAAAACGACCCCAATTTATCAAATAAAGAAGCCATTTAGTGACAAAGCCCACACTGTCAAGCTTGGGCAACAGCTAGCATTTGATATTCACTTGATAGCAGAGTATGCCTCTACTGTTAATATTCTAAAGAGTCAATTGCTTTTAGCTCACTAGTCCATCACAATTTTGCTTTATTATTTCTCTATTATCAAGTCAAAACTCAGAAGAAGCCTAATTCATTGATTCAGGACTTAGCAAACCATCACACAACCAAACAATGAATGGGTGGTGTGGCATGTGGGGTCAAAAAAAAAAAAAAAAAGTGGGGTCCTTCAAATTTTAAAATAGTTATAATAATTTCAAATGATAAAAAAAGTTCTCTCTCTAAACATAAGAGACCCAGTTGCAGTTAAAAATACAATTAATTAAAAGAAGCAAAAGAAATACTCTTTTGAATCTAATTTCAAAACAGGGTCCAAAATTTCTTCTTTACATTTGATTTTACCACGCTGGAATGGCACACATCTATTGCATGGAAAGTTGTAGTAAATTCTATAAAAAGAGAGCAAAAACAAGAGTGACAAATTTACCCTTCATAAAATCAGTTGCAACACTTTGTCCTCGCCAACTAGTCCAATAACTTCTTGGTATCAACTATTAGAAATTGGAATCACAAATTAGTTTACCCATATATATAGCCCTTGTCACGGATTAAAATGAAAATTAAAGAAAATGCAAGCATATGCCAAATGAATATTTAAAAAAGAAAAAATTAAATAAGAAAGAGGGGACTTACAAAAAAATCAGAAAAAGTTTATCAGCCATGCATATTCATGAAAGCTAGCAAATCCAAATTCACTAGGATTCCTCTTCCTCTTCCTTGCAATCATAGTTATCTTGTTCTTGTTTGCTTGAATTCCCAATCCAATTTCCCAAATGTGGAATGAATATCTCGATTATATTAGGGAGTACTCGTATCCTCTTTGGGTGTGGTACATCTAATTCTTTAGAGGTGCGTTCTCCACTTGGTCCAGCCATATCTCCATTCTGGTCATCACGATGACTATTTCGCTTAGAATTTGTATCTTTTGCTGAATCTTCAAAACCATCCTCATATGGAGTGATGACGCAGTTGCTACTCCCAACCTTAGTTTGCTTGAGGTCTTCAATGCCTTGCTCATGATATACCAAACGAGCCCCACATTTAGTAACCTCCCAACCTGGATCATTGGTTTCAAATGTAACCTCAATTTGGCTGAATTGATTTGCATCGCTTTGACTCAATGTTTCTTTCCATTCCTTATCGAAGAAATTATAGGAATAATATATCAACGAAAGGTGATATGTTTCAAACAAACCAAATTCTTTAGATATAAGTAGGCCCAATTGATAAGCTTCAAATCCGTTGGCTTTAACAGAACACCAAAGTGAAGGCGTAGAATCATCAAGTCCAAAAGCTTAATCAAGTGGATGGCGGAAAACAAAGCACGTGGTGATTCCCAAAATTTTGTTACATAAATATGAAGGCACTTGCAATTTCACTGAATCCCCCATATTTTGGTTGATAAACCATTTTGGAATTTCACTTCCAGGAATTTGGATACTATAGAGTGAACAACTTTGATTATAGTTTCTCTGAAACCAAAAAATTAATAAATAATAAAAATCATGGTGCTTAATTAAAACTTCACATGCAAAACAAACACATGTAGAGAAAGAGAGAGACCTGGTAATTAATGAAATAATGTCTTAGCATTGTTGACAACACCTCTTCGTAACCTTGATTCTCAATTAATTTGATGCAATTGAGAAGATCCAATGTTGGGCAAAAATCATCATCTGGTCTTATTGATAATGTTTCCAATGAGGTACAATCTCTTGCATGAATATTCTCGATACTTAATGGAAGCTTTGGCAATGATTGAAGGCTCATGCAATAATTCAAATCGAGAACTCCTAGATTAGATAGTTGAATCATACTTTTAGGAAGGCAAACAAAATTATTTCCTTTTAGATCCAACTTTGATAAAGACGACAAACAACCAATAGCATCAAGAATTGTTTGGAGATTGCAATAACTTAGATCAAGTTTAGTCAACGAACATAAGCCTGATAAAGCATGCACTAAAATGCCCATCAGATTCAAATCTAGACTTCTTCTTACCATTAAAGGCAAATTTAGGAGTTTAGTGGAAGATTTAGGTGATAGCCCTTCACACCGACAAAGAGACACTACTTTAAGATTTTTTAAGAGATTGATGGATGTAGGTAGCCCTTTTACGACAGTTCCACTCACAGCTAGCTCTTTCAAGCCTTTGAGATTCCCCATTGTCTTTGGCAATTCATCAAGTTTTGAGTAGCCAGATAATGTAAGAATTTTTAGAGACATCCAACTACAACAAGAATTTGGAAGACTTGAAAGATTTTTACAATCTCTTAGATCCAATTTAATAAGACCAGTGAAATGCTTCACTAATAACGGTAGATTTTTTATAGCAGTCTCATTCAAATAAAGTTCTGACAAATGGGACATATTTCCCTCAACGTCTGGAAACTTTTTTAGTCTTGAACAACCAGTAAGAATTAAAACTTCTAGAGATTCCAAGTTGATCTTTTGTGGAAGGCTCCTAAGACGCTTGCAACCATTCAGATCTAGTCGAATAAGTTGTTTGAGATTTCCAATAGATGCATGAATCTTCAACAATTTTGTACAACCTTGAAGAATCAATTTCTTAAGATTTGGGACTCTACTAAGGTTTAGGGTCTCGATCAAGTTTTGAGAGTCCCTTAAATCAATAAGTTTTAACTCATCTAAAATCTGTTATAAACCAATAAATAATAAGATAAACACAAGCCTAAATGAAAAGGAAGAAAAATACACAATTGAATTAGTGTAAATCTTACCATAATTCCTTTCCATAGTTGTTTGATGCCACTGCAATGCATTTTCAATTCAACAAGTTTATTTGGTTGGAAACTAGTTGGCATAGATTTTAAAGGATATCCATGCCATTCTATAATGCGTAACTCATTGGAAAGATAGCAGAGGCCTTGTGGAAGTTGTAGATTACCAATTTTAAGCATTCTCATTTTTTTCATCTTTGAGAAGATTTCAGCATTTAAATGTTCATCTCTTTGACCAGATGTTTTTAGCATTATGGCTTCAATTACCTCTATTCCCTAATAATCAAGAATAAATGAAATTAGAATAGTTTACGAACATTTGAAGAATTTGTGTGTGTGCGTGTGTGCGTGCACGTGTGTGTGATTCTCCAAGTTTAAGTTTAGATTTGTTAGCTTACAGTATTTTTCTTCAATACATGAAGGACATCCTCATACATCCATAACCTACTACGTCCACCAGTCTCTTCAGGGGATTCACAACAAACTATTTCATGGCCCATTTCCTGTAGCAAATCATGCATCCCCAATTTCCCCGATATGTCAATGGTTATGAGAGATTTTTCCATGAGGATATCAATATTGTAGTCTGGGTAGTAACCAAAACTTTCTAGTACATCTCTTATGCCACCTTTATTCTCTTCTTTGAAGAAACATGCAATATCTAAAAATAGTTCTTTCTGCATATTCGTTAACCCATCAAAACTTATTTGAAGTATATCCAAAATTTTGTTATTAAGTTTTGATTTTAGTTTATCTTGAGCAGCTCTCCATGCATTGATTCTTCTACCAAATAGTGAAGAACCTAAAACTTTAAGAGCTAAAGGAAGGCCTTTTGCGTAATTCACAAAATCCATAGACAAATCCATATAACTTTCTTTAGGATGGGTTTTCTTAAAAGCACCCTAACTAAAAAGCTCCAAAGCTGCATCATCATTCAACCCCTTAATTGTATATATATGATCCACTCCATTTCTTTTCAAGAAATGACTATCTCTACTTGTTAGAATAATTCTACTCCTTGGACCAAACCAATCATGTCTCCCTACTAATGCATTTAGTTGTTCATCTCTATCCACATCATCAAGAACAATAAGAACCTTTTTATTATGTAGTGTATTTCCTATAACATTGATTCCCTCATGAAAATTCCATATATCTATTTCACTTTCTATAAGGATCTTAGATAGAAGTTGCTTTTGTAAAAAAAGTAGACCTTGATTTTTAATTTCTTCTTTAACATTAGCAATAAAGCTACTAGCTTCAAAATTGCCTGAAATTCTTTTATAAATTTCTTGTGCAAGAGCTGTTTTGCCTATTCCACCTATCCCACAAATCCTAACAAAGCGAACATCAACCAACCCTTCACCTAAATATAAATCCAACACTTCCTCCACACAAGATTCTATTCCAACAAGGTCCTTGGAAATGGTATATTGGAATACTAGATTCAATTTGCTAAACATCCTTTTAAGGATTTCTTGGATAGCAATTGATTCATGCCTACAAAGAAGATAGTAGAACAATAATTTTGTTAACTATACAATCATATCAAATATAATATATTCAAGTGGAAGCACAATCAAGAATCCAAATTAGATTCTAATTACACTAAAATTTTGTGTCCTAGTATTTGATGCCAAGTGTCTTTAGAATGCAATCCAATTTTATGTCAAGTGCCTTCCAATTATAATTCCAATTGTACTCATTTTTATTTTTATTTTTGCTTTTATTCTTGACAATAAGAAAAACTAAAAATAGATATACTAAATATAGACCTATTGAAGTGTTATTGCATTTAAGCATTAAAATCAAATAGAACTTTTTGTTTTTGGTTTTTTAAAACAAAATATAAATTTTACTGTAATCTAATCTAAGTATATATGTGTGTGAAGTTCCATCCTGAAGACTTGAAGTCCCAGCCCTTGCCCCCCAACACTTCATATGCACTTATACCTGTGAAATGACCTTCGTGCTAAGGGTGCGCGATGATAATAAACTTAATTTTTAATCAAGTGGAAATTATAAAAAGGAAATAGTCATTGAAATAAAGTTATCTAAAGTAATAAATTTTATGTAGGTTTGGAGATATGCTTGAAGGCTATATAAAGTGATGCATTCGTCATTTACATGGCAAGATTGAGGGAAAAAGATAAAAGTAGCTCTTTTTCTTCTTTCTTTTCCATTTGTGGGTAGTAGGTGGGGTTTAAATTTCAAATTTCTTATTCAACGACAAAAAACTTTAGCATTTAAGCTATTATGAATCCATGCCACCTCCAAGCAAAACTATTAATTAATGTTAATTAAGTAGATGTCTAAACTTCCTTCTCAAAAAAAAAAAAAAAAAAAAGGTAGATGTCTAAACACAGTTGTCCTGATCAAGGACTGGATCTGAGTCTTGTTACACTTATAAGATACATAAGGAAGTATTAGTCATTTAGAACTGAAAGGAAGCAAGCATTTGAAATGAGATATTAGGGGTCAACTACAGTTAGGAAAGCCTCTTTGACTCGACAAATGACTTATAGAATGCGAATTAATTACCAAGTTTGTGTCTTTATTTGTCCACATTGAGTAATTTAGTAATAGACTACCATGCCTTAAACTATGTACAAGGTTCTTCGAGGAAAAACTGAAATTTTCTTTGATTCAATTGGACAAGAAAAAGAAAATAAAATTTTTCATATTAAATGTTAATCTAGGGGGAAGTGAATAGTTTTAGAGAGTACAAAATCACAAAATTTATACTTATAATTTGAACAAAAATACTCTGCAAAAACAAATGATACCTATCATTTACGTGCCATCCAGAAATATTGCCAACTTCTTTCAAAGCGGCTTTCCATGCTTGCACGTCCTCTATGTTAATCTTGGGATCTTTTTCATGTTTGGCAAAGGCTTCAGCAAGAATCTCCATCTGGTTCCGTACATCAGAGGGATCCATGTGATAAAAGACAGGCAAAATTGTCAACCCGGTCTTTGTCATGCATTCAACAATCTTTGTTAATTCAATCAAACACCACCTTGAAGAAGCATAGTTTTTTGAGAGAACAACTATTGCATACTTGGACTCTTCTACTGCTTTCAATAGCTCTTGAGAAATATACTTTCCTCGTTTAAGTTTCTCATCATCCATGAAGGTGACAATTCCTTTTTGTTTCAAAGCAGTATAGAGATGGTCTATAAAATTCTTCCGGGTGTCATCACTACAAAAACTAAGGAACACTTCATATTTCCAAGAAGAATAAGATGGGGAGTCGGAGGTGGTGGAGGCTATTTGAGTGGCCATGGAAGCAACTAGAAATTTACTAGCTTGTAAAACGATGTAGCAGAATCGGAGGAATATAGGAATAACAAGAAGAGACCTTAGATTCAGGAAATTGCAGGTGTGAATGAAAAAGCTTAAAAAGCCGGCATGCACAGGTCAACAATTCATCAATTAGAAAACAGATTCTCTTCTATTGCGAGGCCAAGTTATTGCGCATGTTGGGTCACCACCAGCCACTACTAGCATGGTAGCACCACATTGATTTGCCCTCAATGGCATTTGCAAGCACTGAAATGTCAATTTTTTTTGCTGATCTCAAATTGTTTGCAAAAACAAATTAAACCATAAAAATATAAGCATTTTGTAGAAGATAATTAATATATTTTATTCAGTCAATGCTGTTAAAAGAAATCTACTAACCACATGCACTAACCATAGTTGTGTTACATCACATTATTTAACATACCATTCTTCTCAACCTTTTATTCTTGAATAAGGATTTTCGGTTTCAGTCTCCGCTTAACTTAAAAACCTCTTCTTCTTTTTTTGTTAAGTAAAGAAAAAAATTTATTAGAAAAACAAAAACCTAGTATAACGGGCAGTGTACTAAGAGAGAAGTACAATCAATTCAAAATAAAAAAAACCTATGCACTCAATGATTCTTTTGTTTTAGTCATTATCATCTTAGAGCGTTAAATTACCATTTTAGAGTGTTAAATTGCCAATTCTCCAAAATCTTAAGCAATTAAAAATGATATATTTAATCACTTAACTATAATTCTAACAGAATGCCTAACTTTCATTTAGGTATATACGACATTCTCTCTCTATCTGTGTGTGTGAAGGTTGGAGAACAGAGAACTTTTTCACTGAAACAAAAAACAGAGATAAAGAGAAAACATAGTAAGAAATCTTTCTAACATTAAAATAGACCATTTTGATGATAGAATTTTCCTCCAACTAGTTGTTATTTTCAACTAATTATGTAGCATGTACTGACATTACTCTTTCATTACAGGTTCCCTCATCCCCATGCTAACTCCTTTCAATCAAGATTTTTTTCTTTTTTTTTTTACTTCAATTTTATTCCTGCATGTTCTAACTTCAATTCACTGACTCTAATTAATCCAAAATAAATGGTCCATTATTCAGATTAATATTTGCAGACACAGGCAATGTTTGATTCATCTAGCAAATATTCTTTATTGACTTTAAATTCTAAATATGTGCTTTTTAATGTACAATGTGTACATTGCAGTCAATTAACCTTAACACAAGTTCTTCTCAAAAAATAAAAAAAAATCTTAATACAAGCAAAACTTTCAAGGTTTATACAAATAACTCTGTATGCTTGATAGGTGCCAATTCATAACCAAAATGAGAATGAATGAAAGAAAGGTGGGAGGAAAAAAAAACAATATCATCTCATCAAAATGAGTAGTAACTTTCAATATACATTTAGTTACACTCACAAGCTTGTCAAAATGCTAACGTGAGAAAGTGAAAGAGAGAGAGAATACCACAGGTAATGCTATTCAAGTTGAGGTTAAAGATGTGCATGGGGGTGCCTGATTCGAGGCTGAGGAGAGTGTCCATGTCCGATAAGTTTGGTTTCTTTAGGACATCAGCGAGAATAGAATTTTCGAGTAGAGCAGTGAGCTTTGAATTTAGCCATGCCTTCTTCACGCTATTGCTTGTGTTTTTTTGTTTTTTGTTTTTTGATAGGTTCATACTATTTCTTTTGTATTCGTAATTTAATACTAATAGATTACTAATAGAAGAATGATGAGAATAGGAGTTAGGCAGTGCAACAATCACGTGTGAGGCCGGGTGAGGACACAAAACCTACATGTGGTGCTAGTACCAACAAGCTAAATGAAAAGCATTCTGATTCCTTTTTAAATAAGCAGGCACATAGCAGAAATTCAACCTTTTCAGGGGAAAAAGAAAAGAAAAAAGAAGACGCATGCTACCATATAAAACATAGCTGATTTGGAATTTGAAATGAAGAGAATTTTGTTTGCTTCTCAAGGAATGCACCACAGTGGAGGAGGGATCTGCAGCCACCATATCATTCGCGATAGGAGCAGCATTCTCTAATACAATCTGCAAGAAACAGAATTCAAGATTACTAGGGCACCAACAATAAAATGAGAACAAGTTGTTTTATAATTGTCTTCAATGTAATGACATTCCATCCAGTATACGTCCTGTATACTTCACATGTTCAATTAGATTAATAGAGTTTTCTTAAAATTAAAGTGAAATTCAAACCCAACAGAGATTGCACAAAGAAAAACGCAACAGGAATTTATGAAAGCTTTAACCTGATTAATTATGTCAAACTGCTTCTTCTTTCTTATATTTCAAGTTCCAACCAACTGGGACTAGCCAAGTAGGCCAGTTGAGTTCTAAGTTTCTGCTGGCACTACTAGAACTACAATGAGTCTTCAATCACAAGTTTTTGTATTTTTTAAGTCAATTCAAGAGTTGCAGTCAATACAGCAACTTGGTATAAGGATGGTGGTGAAGTAGTTATAGCTATCACATTACAAGTGCCATATCCACAGAATGTGGTGTCTATAGAATAGATCAACCCTGTTTCAAAACTTCACCCACACCCAAAATGTTAATCCTGACCCTTTTAAATTACAGGCTTAAATTACAGGCTCAATAAAATTAATATAAACACCACCATTATGCATTAAGGTGTCTAAATATATGGTGTGGAATCCTGAAAGTGGAAGTCTGTCTAGAAAGCAACTCTTAAACATTATCCTGCCGCTCCTACCACTAAGTTTATAGATTTGATAAGGAAGTGCCAACTACATTGCAGGTAGCCTATGAGATTTTACCAATACCAATCAATGATTGCTTTAAAAATAAATCAAGATATTTATGCTTCAAGAATTCATCAGAACAAATTCAAAATATTAACCATTTTTAAAGTTGAGTTTAGACGTGGAAATCCAAAACGTTCATTTTCATTTTCCTTGGTGCTCATTTTTTAATATGCCTATCAAGGTTGACAACTTGGGCATTATGACTGAGCTATGACAATCTGTGTAATGCAGAGAATTTAACTTCTTTTCTTTTTATACTGAAGATCCACATCTACAAGCTCCGACTTGAAAGGCACTTCCTCACCGAGTTAGAGTAAGGTGGAGGGGTAAGTTGTGAGTTCAATATAAACAGGGTGTGTAACCTACCAATAAAGAAAACAATGGTTCTATAACCCCCCTTTCCAACACACGCATACACACACAAAGCAAGGAAAATTCCTAGCTCCACCTAATAGGAGATGAGAACAGACACAGAGGCATAGCTGATATTACCAGCAGTAATAGCAACACACCTGCCCAAGCATCCTATGTACTTTTTGAGAAGCATATTGGGCTGAAATTTCATCAGCAAATGTCATATAACCAAACCCTCTATGACAGGTTTTTCTTTCAACTTGAAGCAAAATGCATCATGATATTAGTTTGAAGCCAAAACATATGGGCAAAGCCTAAAGAACATGTGAAGGATACCTCTTGACCATGTATCAAATTTTTACATCAGGCAACCCAGGCAGGTGAGGAATCATCTGAAAAGGTCACAAACCCAAAGCTATGAAAAATTTTCTTCACATCCTGCACATACCAGAACAAAAGGCATGAGTAGAAAAAAAAGTTAGTTAAAACCGTAAAAATTATACAATTGTATTACCCTGCAGGAGAACATAGCCTTGAAGTTAAACAACACATGCTAGATCAAAGAATCAAGTTGGAATCACTAGAGATGCGTAAAGGTTTCCAAATATACCAACAAATATATTTTCTCGTTTGGACTACTTCAATACTACAAAGACATTTTTAAAGGTACTTAGTATGCAATCAAAAATTCTCTTCCAGTCCTAGATTGGTTTTTAAAAAAAAAAAATTCAAATGCAAAAGCATTCTTTTATAGCTTAGTTGACCATAACTTTTAAAAAAATCAACTACCAAGTACAGCCAAGTTTACAGGAGATATTACAGAAATGCTGTGTAATGAAAAATTTTCCAAAATGCAGAGAACATATTTTTGTACCTACATTTCCTATAATTGTAGACGGATTGATCATTGGGAAGCAGAGTTCAAATGTGCTATACAAGCCATGCAAGGAAGCGGCTTTACACCTACACTTCTAAAAGTAGCCTACCTAGCTAAAATCTATCATATATAGAAGAAAATCAGAGATGCAATGCTCAAAATTTCAAAGATGAAGAAGCCATTTTTGAATTCATAGAGGTTGCCATAAGATTTGGCCACCGAATTCACAACCTACAGTTCAAGAAACCTCTCAGCCTACTCCCACTTCTAATCAAACCCCATCATCTGTATCTGAGCAAGAACCAAAGCCAGTAGTTGTGTCTCAGCCACCATCACAAGAACCTCAACCAAAGGCATAACCTTAACCTATACATACCCCGTTTAATGCAATAAAAAAAACCATCAAATGATGCAAACTGCAATTCAAACCCCAATCTTCTTCCATGGTTTCAAAAAGGCGATCAAAAAACACAATCATAACCCCATCCCTTCGAATCTTTAGCTATTTACTGTACCACTTAATGGGCCCTGCTAGCCCATCTTTTGCTTCTCTATCATGGAATTCACCTTCTCTAGCTATGAAGCTATCAGCCTTGATGTTCGCATCAGGGCTGGGGCAGAACACAGACCTACCAACACCAATACCAGCACCAACAACAACACCATCATGAAATTCAACCCAATAGCCCTCATGACACTAACATAAGAATTCTTATAATTCATAAATTCCTTATGCACAAAGAAACATGAAGCTATATTAGCTAATTCACAAAAAAAATGGCTAACGCCAGTGCCAAAACTATATAAACAAAAAAGTGTTTTTATTTGTTGCAATGAAGTTTTCAGGAGACAAAGACATAATTGACTGTAAATCTTAATTTGCTTTAATTTATTTATTTTTTTTTTTTTTTTTTTTTTTTTAAGTCAGATAGATAGGCTTCAACAAGGAATTGAAAATTTGATACCAAAGCATCATACCAAAATTTGCCAATCAATGCAATGACTTCAAGTATGCCTTTGACCTATTCAATTCTATGCCTCTACAATCTCAATTGTAAACAATACACCAAATATAAGCACATAAACAAACAGAGAATGAACATTTGTTAAACACTTTAACAGTTAACGAATTTGAAGGGAGAGTGAAATACAGGAAACCCTAAGTTTTGAGAACTAGATAAAAAAGAGTAAATTTATTCAATCTGAAGCAAAGCGAAATCAATTTGTTGGCAAGGATAGCCATAAATCTGTTTGGTTGCCAAGAAAAAAAAAGAAAGGTTTTCTTAGCAACCAAATAAGAAAAGCAAAGTAATTGCGGAGAGAGAGAGAACTGATTCGTACCTTTTTATCACAGAGCTGAGGAAAAAACTGATAAACACTTATTTCAACAGTTATGCTAACTGTGGAAATAAGTATGCTAATTTCCTTGCTTTTACCCCACAGTTGTCCATAGTTATGTACAACTGTAGAAAATTAAAGCTATTATTATCATTTTTTTTTTTTTGTGACCATGGATAAAAATATTTTGAAAAAACTCAAGTTGTTTGTAGTGCAAGTAGGCAATAACATATGGGCAAAACTCGAAAAGGATATAATAAAACTAATATATAACAATAATATACAGCATGTGCAATTACAATACAAAATCAATTTCAATGATGTGCAAATAGAAACGTTTAAAATACATGCAATCAGTTAGTACCAAGAAAAGCATTAATCTGCAAGCAAACCCATTTAAAACCTTGAACAAACCCAAGCTGGTTTAACAACACATCTAATTACATGCTGCATGGCTAACTATTCTGACCATTCTCAATTAAACTAGATACAAATCAGCAACATTTACCTTAGAAAGATACGTGAGCATGATCTGCAGAAGACAGTGTCAACAGCCAAAAATCATTGTCTAAGTTTGAGAAAAATAAAAAATACATACGGGTTCTCATAAATCTTGAGAATATATTTTACAATGCAGGTTGAGATACAGAGATTAGTATAAATCATGCACATGAGATCTCAAGTCTTTGTTTTGCCTTGAAGATTCCAGGAAGGAGGAGAGGGCAAAGTGCATGCCTACACTGTTCAAAAATTGAACTGTTGACTTTACTCAAAACATATGGAAGTCTATGTTTCGAGCAGTTGATTGGGAACAAAAGATCTTCGTTTGAAAATCTAAAATAAACAAGCATATGGAATAGCGCATGTGCTTAGTCTTAACAATTATAAGCATATGGAACCGAAGGGCTACATGTCAACTAGCCCTCCTCCTCTGCCAGCTGTGAATGTCCAAGAGAATACAAATTCCCTATAGGTTTAGAGTGTTAGAAATTATCTCAAATTCCTATTTGGATTTTGGTTTAGCTATTAGGTTTCTTTGGAAAGAGAGGAAAACTTTTTTCCTTATTGTAGAAGAAATAAATTCTCCTTAGTATAGATGAAAAAAATATTCCCTATTAAAAAGTAATTGGATATTCCTTGTCCATCAATGAATAGAATTTGAACCTTATATATAGGTATTGTTAGAAAGGATTGGGTGACTTTTAGCTAAGGGTCCATCCACGTTGAGAGAAGAAAAGACTCTTTTAGAAGAATATAGAGTTGGTTTCTTCGAAAAGTAATTTGAGTGCTTATCTATTTGTGTGTGTGTGTGTGTGAGGTTTATGATAGTTTTTTTTTTTCTTTTTGTGAGAGATTTCGTTAATGATTTTTTTTAAGGTATGTAAGTGTTGTTTGTGAGAGTTTGTGAGTTTGGTTTGAGGTTAGATTAAGTGTAGTTGTAATCCACATTGTTGATAGTGAATTTTGTTAAGCATTGCTCGTGGACATAGGCTTGGAATTGGCCAAATTACACTAAATATTGTTGTTTTGTGTGGTTGTTTTATATTATTTTTTTTTGTAAATGCACTTTTGCTAGCCCCAAATAACAACTATTGATAATTAATTAATTATTGTTGTGATCACAATCAAGGAAGGCACAGAGTTTTTACATAGGAAGAATACCAAATGATGAAATACTATATTTTAGAACTTAATAATGTAGAGAAGATAATATAATCAATTATAATATGTTACATATATTATATAGTAGTTGTAGACCCAAACGATGCGTGTGAATAAATAATTATTTTATACAGTAATATATATAATTTATTTTCTATAATTTGTTCTCCCTAAAAGTTAAACAATTTCTATTCAATCCAATTAGGTCTACTTCGGTCCAATTTGGTCCATTCAGTCCAATTCTCTCCACTTGCTCAATCAGGCTATTATAGACTAATTGAGCCTTAAGTTGATTGTTTTTGTAGGTTGGCTTTTCAAGTTTAGCTCAAAAATTCATTTTTTTTTCTTAATTTATAGGTTGAAAAGTATGAAATTTTGAGTTAAAAAATACAAAGAAAATAGACATTAGAAATTAGAAATATGAGCCCTAAAACTGATAAATATTCAAAATTCTTATTCGGTCCACACTAGTTCTATTCGGTCCATTTTGTCCTCTTCAGTCCAAATTTGGTCACATTTGGTCCATATGATCCTAATCCGATCCTATTCTAAAATGAATTACAATGTAATCGTCCATTTGTCCTAAAAAAACAAAAGAAATTTAATCCGTAGTCCTATTTAGTCCACATTGGTCCAATTCTGTCCACTTCGTTCTTATTCGATCCACATTAGTCCTATTCAAAATGATAAGGGCCTGTTTGGTCAGAGGATTTTTGTTTTTATTTTCAAAACAACATGAAAACAAGTGAAATTAAAACTAGTTTTCAAATAATAAATTTTACATTATACGTGCTTGGCTCTCACTTTTAATAACAATTTTCAAAAAACTAAAAAAATATAAAATAAAAAAATAAAATAATTGTTTGGGAGATCATTTCTATTTTTGTGATTTTTAAAAAAAAAAAAAATTTAAAAAGTAATTAGTAGAATCTGTAGATTACATTTTTTTTTTAATATAATGATAAGAGAATAGAGCTCATGTACCTTTTTTTATTTTAATAATGATAAATTTCAAATTTGAAGTGTGGCAATATTTTTGTGATAAAGATAAGCTCTTTAATTTAAGAGATAGAAGAGTTTGGACAAATTTGTTGGGTCCATTGTTTTCAATTTATTACTCTTACCGAACATGCCCTAAGATTTAGTTCTATATTTCCAATGTACTAGAATGGTACCCCTCTTTGTACTTTTTAAATGAAATTTAGTTACTTATAAACAAGGTAGAAAATTCTTTTCATCTTTAAAATATAATCAATGTTTTTCATCTCTAAAATTAAAAAATTTCTATTTATGTCCTTGAAAATTTAAAATGGCTGTGATTTTGTCATTTCATCCACTTTTGTTAAGGTTGTTATTAGTGTGGCTAACAGAATACATGTTTTAGGGTTGGAAATAGAAAATGAACTAAATTTCAGGGACAAAATGTAATTTAGGTTTTATTTTTGACCCTGAAATATCATCAAGGTTATAATTTTATCCCTTTTGTCTAACATGTTGGCAAAAAACTTAATGAGAGTGGATGGAAGGATGAAATGTAGAACATTTTAAATTAAGGATGAAAATATAGCATGAGCTATATTCCAAGGGTTTGGCTTACCTCCAGAACTTTTTTAACTGAGATCTCATTTTGTTTTAAATACACAATGGCAAGTGGTAGTGAGTTTTAATCTTCACCTTTAATTTAGTTAGTGGGTGATGTGGCAGTTTCTCATTAAAATAAAAAGAGATTCTAGTTAAAAAAGTACTGGAGGTAAGCCAAACCCATATTCCTAGGGCAAGACAAATATTTTAACTAGAAAAGAAAAAGAAACAGGTCTAGTACTAATGCTTTGTTCTTAACTATTATAAGATTAATAAAGCTTCTAATTTCTAACCAAATTAAAGCATAACAATTTGGTTTTTTCTTTTTAGGCGAAAACACTATTTTGATCTGTACATTTTGAGGCCACAGTCAATTTGGTCCCTACATTTTAGTAGCAGTCAATTTGGTCCCCACCGTTAACTCACTAATGGAATGCTTATGTGGTAAACAGTATGCACTGCTGGCATACTTAAAGTTGACGTGACTAATAAAAAATCCTACAACTGGGTTTTGCTCTGTGTGAACAACACACAGTTTAGTGGCTAAAATTCTCCACCATTGCAGGGAAATGCATAGGAATTCAAAAGTGACACTGAATTTCACCCAAAAAAAAAAAAAAATTGCAAGAATTACAGGGAAAAATCACAAATTATTGGCATAGAAATTCATGAAAAGTTGTAGTATGAATTAGGGTTTTGCAGGAAAAGGAGAAGAAATAAATAAAGTGAAAAAATAGGAAAAATTAAAAAAATAATTTATATATGTAATTAATAAAATGGTTCACGTCCATCTTGGAAATTTAATAAAGGTAATTTAATAAATGAAGTTACTGTCTACTGCTTACTTTTGGACGATTGCAATCCTCAAAATTTATGAGGTGTACATACCTTAAATCTTGTTTGAATAATGCTTGGTGTTTTTTTTTTTCACCATTGGCTAAGTGATTGAATAATATAGTTTCATTACATATTTTAATGTAAATTCTTAACATCCATAAATTGTGGTTAGAGGCAACTGTTCTTAGTTTTAAGCGCTGTTTGCCAATTTGAGCTTCTCCGGTTTTGTACAATCACCAATCAGAGCATGACACATGTTTTGGAGCACACTGTTCTTATTAACCAAAATACAGTGAGCAATAAGCTAATTGTAAATTTTCCTTCATTACCAAGAAATGCTTCTCTTGTGGTGATGTCTACTTTAATTTCCTTTCAGATTGGTCCGACCAGTGTATTCTGAAAGCTTGAATTTGATTTGCAAGTTTTACCCTATTTCTTGGATTCATTATTGATCGTATGCATCACTATCTCCAAAAGCCTATTGGATTGAGGAGTAGCGTGGGAGATTCAAAGGAGGAAGTTGAAAGGCTTCAAAAGGAAAAGATGGAACTCAAAGAAACAGATGAGAAAGCTTCCAAGGAGATAAAGCGGCTGTAAGAAGAAATAGCTTCTCTATCAAAGAATTTGAAGAAGGTGAAGCTAAAATCTGAAGAGAAAGATAAGAGAGTTGAATCTGCTGAAAGCCATGTTGCTGCCCTTCAAAAACAAGCTGCAGACCTACTTCTTGAATACTACCGTCTATTAGAAGACAACCAAAATCTTCAGACTCATGCTATGGGATATAGATAGGACTTAATTCTAAATGACACCAAGGTTTAGTCTTGGCAATTAATTTTGGTTACGAGTGACGTTGATGAAAAGTCCCATGTTTCAAGGAAATGGTCTTTATTTATTCAGCCCTGCCATTGGGAAAAGTGGATATGGAATAGGTTTGTTTTTTGGTCCACTATTATTGAAATTTTAGTTAGTCCACCTCAATGTTGTTCTAGTTTTTTTTTTAGAAACACACACACACACATATAGGGGAAGGGAGATGAGATAAGGGAATACACTCACACGCTAACACCAAAACTGCATGCCAACGTTATTCTAGTTGATAGCTACTATTCTTCTCTTTCAGTTTTCTGGAACAGGTATCATAATTTTGTTTACTAATTTTTTTCTGTGAGATAAATGTTACTAGTCTGAGGTTTGGTTATGTATCAGTTAAAAGGGTGTCAGTGATTTAATACAACAAATGCAAATAGAAAGAACAAAAAATGAAAGATAAATGTAATTAAAGAATTGAAAAGAGTGAATTCACTTGCATCAATGGAAGAAGTGATTATGGTAGATTTTGTGCTTGGACCTATCGGTATCCAAGTGTAGAATGCAAAAAGTACGTGAAAATCTATGCCACCAGACTTATTCCTTTGATAAGAGAAACATCTTTGGCATTTATCTTTTTTTGTGTTTTTTGAGGGTATTATATATTTTCAAATGTTTTAATTTTTATCACATTTTTATAAATATTTAAAAAAAAAATTAAGACTAAGAACTTGAAATAACGATTTTGAACAAATTGGGCACCCTACCTCTCATAGGTACCATCGAAGAGCCTTCTGATGAGTAGATGGAGATACAAGAAAATAGTTGTTTTGATGATGCTTAAAGCTTAATGTGTTCTCTCTCTCTCTCTCTCACATTTTTGTAATATGATTTTCCGCAAAACCATCATATGAAAGTTGTTGTTACTAACTTACTATCATGAAATTATGAAAAATATGAGTAGTTTATCTTCAGTTATATAGTATATATAGGGCCAAAAGCCTTATAACTCCCTTAACTTCTCTTAGGAGACCAAGATATTTATAGCATATTAGCATGCCTAGGTGTCATGTATCATGCATCCTAGCATCTCAAGACACAAGATTCTACAAATAACAAAATTGGGGAATTTTGTGAATTTCATTATCGCTCTGTTTGTTTTGATGTAAAATATTTTCAGGAAAATATTTTCACATTTTACCATGTTTGTTTTGTAGTAAAATAATTAGTCAAATGTAAAATATTTTCAGTTAAAGGAAAAATCAAAGGCAAAAACCTATAAAATATTTTACGCTTAAAAATTCGGTAAAACATTTTACAATATCTTCCGCTCTCTCACTCCTGACACTTTATCAACTTCTGCTCTCTTAACTTTCTCATTTCTTCCTCTCTTTCCATCTCTCAGCTCTCTCTCACTCACAAGTCACAAGGCCACAATCCTCTCATCTCCAACCATCTCACACTATTGCCCACCCACTGACCGATCCCAACCACCATCATCAGCACAACCAACCTCATCATGTCTCTTCTGCTCAAATCCTTCTTCTCTTCTCTCTTGCACCGCCTTCAGGCTACCCGATCTTGCCTCCCGCTGGGCTTAGATTTTCAGATTATGTTCTTTGTTTCTTGGGTTTTTGATTTGAGTTCGTGGAGGTTTTTCTTGGTTGATGGTGGTTGTCTTTTTGCTGGTTTTTTCGGTTTTTTTTTTTTTTTTTGGTTTTTTCGATCTGGATTTTTGGTTAATGGTGGTTGTCATTTGAATGGTCAGTGGTGGTTTTTTGGTAGGTGACTGTTTTTTGAATGGTTCATGGTGTTTTGGTGGCTGTTTTTCTTTCAGATGTGGAGTTTTGGAGGGGTGGGTGGTGGTGGTCTGTGCACCAATTTTTCTTTGTTGAAGGTCTGTACACACTGCACAGGTTTGTGCACTAGTTTTTTTTGTTGAAGGTCTGTGCACGTTGCATAGGTTGGGGCACCATTTTTTTTTTTTTTTTGCTGAAGGGTTGTGCTTGAGAAGTATTAAAAAAAATTATTTTACAGTGAAATTGAAAAATGATTTTCACTGTATTTTCATGTTGACAGTCAAATACGGTAAAATGAAAATATTTTACTGAAAATATTTTACATGTAAAATATTTTACATTTGCAAATATTTTATTTCGAAACAAACAGAGCGTATATGGAAAGCAAAATTTGACCCCCAAAATATGGTTGTTTATTTATAAGCAATGAAGAGTTGTAATAAAAATAATAAAAAAAAAAATTTGAAAGGTGACTTATACCTTCATTGCCAAAGAAAATTCACATTTGAAAGGTCATTTATGCTGAAACAAATACGCTTGTTTTTCTACAAAATTTCCTAGTAAACTTTTTTTTTTTTTGCAATTGTTTCTTGAGTGAACGACCCTTCTTACTCGAGTAAATTCTTCAATAATAGAAAAAAAATTTTCAAACTAAAAGTCTCACTTATCTCTCACTCAAGCAAGATCTTTACAGAAAGTTGCTTGTCCTTTGCTGAAGTAGAACTTAAATCATTGGGCAAAACAAAATTTTGCTAGAGAAAATTTAAATCTTGATTAAGTGAGATTTTGAAAAATTCAATTTAATTTTACATTAAAATACTCCTATTCTTCTAATTACAGCCATGTATAACTTCAATGTGGTAAAGGGTAGGAAATATCTATCCCAAGATAGATTATAGTATTTCACAACTCTTTCAAGTGATTACATAATTAGCATGCATTTGACAACAAACAGAAGAAAAATACAAACTACATCAAACTAAATTTATCATGGTCCATCCCAACAGATTTGATTACAAGGGAAGAAGTATATTGTTCATAGTCAATGACAGTGCTTTCTGTGCTTCCAGTCCTTGCCAAGAACACCAATAACTATTACAACTTCATTCCTCCCTATTACAAACCAACAGAAAGAAATAACACAAGTTAATAAACAAAAGTGGGTCTAGAAATGGACTTATATCTAATTACGAACATCAAGTTTAGATTGAATAAAAACTCAAATGCATATTGACTCAGCCAAAACCACTTCTTAATTAAAGTGACATACATATGAAATCAACCAATGTTTAGTCCAAGGTAATATAGGATACTATGTATAGTATGTAGACTTTGGAAATTTTGATTGAAAGGAAAGTTAAACAAAGAAAATACATAAATTTGGATATGATAAATTTTTGGTAACTACTAGAAGTATTTGTCCATCAAAATTTTGAAAAAATTCAAAATTCAAAATACTTAATACACACACACACACACACACACACACACACACACACACACACACAAGATTTTATTAGAATTTTGCCCCCTAGCCCTAACATAGATCTGCCAACACAGACACCATTGTAGGAAATTTTGGAAGCGAGACTGAGTTTACTGAAAGACTCCATGCAAGCCAACATGCGAGGCTAGCTGTGATAAACCCAGCTGGTTGTCCTAATATGATGGGGCTAATGAACTTAGAATATAGGCAGTTTTAGTTTGTAGCATGTCACAAAGAAGGGCTGTAACGCTATGGTGTGGAGCATGGTATATTAGTTCAACAATCAATAGCCTAATGTTATATTCACACATGTAATCTTTTCAATTACAACTTTGCTTATTTCTTTCCTCAATACTATCAATCATCAATTAATAAAGAAGCCATGTAGTGCCTTACTGTTTGCTTGAACTCTTTGTATTATCACGCTGTTATGAGACGAAGCCCACACTTCTGCACTGCCAAGCTCAGGCAACAACTTGCAACTTTCAGCTTCAATGTAATAGCCACATCCATTCACCTAGATGGGACAACATGATATTGATTTCCAAGTGACAGACAAATAAGACAATGAAAAGTTTCTAATTCCAAACTGTCATCAAGAAATACCTTAGGCTCTATTTTTCCTAATACAAAAAACTTAAAAATAAATCAAACAAAAAAGTTGGGTCCCTTTCCCTTCCCCCTGTTTCTTAATACATTATTCTTATTCATCAAACCAAAAAGTTGCATTAGTTTAACTATTGATTTAATTGCGTCTTTACTTCACATATGTATTCAAATATAACAGCAAAATGAATCAAGGTCTATTGTATTCAACAAGAAAACTTTGCAAATAATTTCATCGCATGAATCTACCTATTTCTATAAAAACTAATTAGAAGAAGCAAAAGGAAAAATCTCTTGAATTTACCTTTGCAATGATTGATGAAGTGAGGAAAAAAATAACACAAACACATGGTTGGCCTGAGAGAAGGCAATTTCTAGTGAAAAACAACCCTAATTATCTTCTTTCCTTTTGAATACCAAGAGAGCAACAAGAGTATCTACTACCCCACAAAATTAATAATCATGAGTGTGCTATTTGTTGCACATATCTTCTTTGATCTAGACAATGCCACAGTTTCTCCTTACCAATAAACTACAAAATCCAACAACTTCATCGTATCTAGTATTGGGAAACTAGCAGAAATAAGAATCACAAATTACTGAACTCAAATGAAAGCATATATGCCAATGAATTTAAAAACAAAAAATGAAATATAAAGCTACAGAAAAAAAAAATCTGTAATAGGGAGAAAGATATTGGTGACTATGCTGCACCCACCCATAGTTTGGTTCAGATCTTCAATGTCTTGCTCGTATGCCCAACGGGCCCTGCATTTTGTAACCTCTAATCCAATCTCAATTTGACCAAATCCATTAGCATCCATGAACAAATGATTCATGGTTCACCCTTTTCCAATGTTAGTAATACTAGTGGCTAGAGGTAGAGGATTCCCTGCCTCAGGTATGGTTTTTCATTCCTCTTCCTTATGCAGAATGGACATGAGCTTGATCTGAAGGAGAGGCAGTGTCAACAGAAACAAAAACAATTGATAGCTTAAGAGCCAATATATTAGCATAACATTGTAAATATTTTCTAATTTACAACATGGACATCAATAATGACAGCAAGCAGAACCATTTGATGTCCTGTAAAATGGAGCACCAAACCAGAAAACACAAAGATGCTTGGGAAATTAATTGTAGTTATAATATATATATATATATATATATATATATATGCAACAAAGTTTCTTTGGCTTTTTCATTGATGCAGGAGCATCAAAAGATCTGATTTCAATTGCAGCAATAGCAACAATAATCCAGCAGGAAGGTTATCTCAGCAGTACATTCATGTCAGCCAGCAGCCTAGCCTAATGAAACTTGTTATTTGCAGCAGCCATCTGGTGATCACTTAGGGAGATTAACTGAGTGTCTGAGTCTTTACCAATTCATATGGAAGCAGTTGGAAGGAGCTTGGAGGGCTGGAAGTCTCAGCTGTAACAGCCAAGTTACAGGCAAGTTATTTAGGCTAGTAACCAAACTGTAGGCTAAAGGTTGCTACAGAAAAGTAAACATTGAGAACTTTTTGTAATATGTTAGTCAGGTTGTTAAGTGGTTATTTAGTCTACTTCAATAGTAGATAAGATCAGATCAGGTTGATTTTTTGGCTGCACTTTTGATACAGTCTGTATAAATAGGCATTTAACCTTCTGTTGTACATAGGTGTTATCCACCTATAAGCTTCTCTAATCAACTTGCATACTAATTAATCAACCAAGCCAAAATAGCCACCCTACTTCTCATTCATTTACTGAAGTATGTTCAATAAACTATGAAAGAAACAAAACATTAAGAACAGTAGTTTTACTAGCATCAAGGCTAGTATGAAGCTTCTCATTATATATACTTTTTTACTTACTTGAAAAAATCATTGTTTAAGTCTAAGAAAATTAAGGTATATTAAGGGCTCATTCAAATCTTGAGGATATATTTTCCGGTGCAAGTGGACATACAAAACAGGTCTGGGATAGAGAATTTTTTATTTATATATATAGTTATTATATATTTTATTTCTGTAGTTGAGCCCCCTTCCAAAACTTTAGGCCCCTCTTCTCCGCAATTAACCAAGCTAGTCTAACCTAAATAGCAACTATTCAACCCAAAAAGTTAACAAAAACAATAAAAACATTCACAATAGTGATTGTATTTTAGAAAAAAAAAAACTATTTTACCACCAAAGAACCAATAAAACATGTGTTATAGGAGAAGCTAAAGCTAAATTTTTTGCAACTATAGTAAACTGGTATAAATACCAGTTGACTGTAGCAAGTTGTTAAAAATAAAATACAATATTTTATTAAGGTTTTATCTCTTCCTTCTATTAAAAAACTCAAATTCTCTCTCTTCCTTTATTATTTTAATGAGTTGTTTATATTATTTTAAATGAAGTGATAAAAAATAAAACTCCTAGCTAGCCTAGCATTAAAAAAAAAAACATTATTTTGTTTTTGTTTTTGTCTTTTTTGGTAGATGATTGCATCTTAATGTATTTAAAAATAATGATTTTGTGTATTTATAATTTTTTTAATACTATATGGATACTAATTTGGATTTCTTTTTCCTTTATACTTTGGCCCCCATTAGCTTAAAATCCTGAGTCCGTCCCTGGAATAAGTTGACATACAGAGAACAGTATAAATCATGCACATGAGATTAATCAATCCAAATTGGGATATTGTCCCATAAAATGTCTGTGAACAGTATCACACAGATCGTACACACAAGCAGTATGCTTCTCTCACATAGATCATATACAAAAACTGTATGCTTCTCTCATTTGTTACTTCCTATGACCACTCAAAATAAAGTGAAGTGCTAGTAATCATGTATTCTAAATTCATTTTCTTTTATGTTCATGCAAATCTAATTCAACTATAACCTACAAATAACAATGATCTCAAACCTCTTTAAGTTTTCAATGTTTATCCAAAAGAATAGAAAATATATAAATATAGCCAATATTAATCTATCTAGTTTGGTTACCCATTTTGCGATAAAATTTCCCATTTTATTAAACTTCTTATCTTAGATAACCAACATCCATATCCTACCAATGATTAATCGATAAGGCAAAGTGTTGGAGTCTATGATCTAAAATCAAATTGTGATGTCCATAACAGAAGAGCACACATATTATATCTAATCAAAATAGAAAATAACAGATCATGTAGGACAGTTTTCAACTTTGAAAAATTTGATTGACAAGAAAATTGAACTGAGCAAACGCAAATTTCATTATTTACACACACACACACACACACACACATATAGGCAATTGCAAGAGTAACAAGAGTGCAGATTTTACTCACCAACATAATTGAACAAAAATGATGAGTACACAATTTGTTGCACTCTTCTTGTCTGCTTGTAGTTTGACAATTTTTCCTCCCCAACAAAGTCCAGTAACTTCATCAACGCTACCAGGTTCATTGGAATTCCTCTTCATCACAAATAGAAATACCTTCTGTGCATAAATTCCAAATCCCATTTCAATTAGATTAGGGTGATCTATCCACTTTTTGGAAAAGCCACAACAACCAGTTTTTTGTTTGTAGCATGTCACAGAGAGTTGTAAAATCTTACCATTCTACAAAAAAAAAAAAAAAAAAAAAAAAAAAGTCTTTTAAATAAGTCTATTGATAGAAGACTAGTAGGTGGATGACATGCCATTAACTTAAGTATAGCTCAAAAGCCATGTAGGAAGCAGTGAAAGTAGAGGAAAAATTATTCTTGTTTTCCCATTTTCCCTAAGCATGGGATCAATGGATATCTTCAGTGTTTCAAGTTATAATTCTTGATTACAACTTCTAGTTCTACTGGGTCTTATTACACCATTACAGTTTTGCTTATTTCTTTCCCTAATATGAATTATAAAATAATAGATGAGACCCCATTTGTAAGATAAAGAAGCCATGCAGTGCTTTACTATTTGCTAGAATTCTGCATATCATCATGCTGTTATGACTTATGAGACAAAGCCCACACTTCTTTACTGCAAAGCTTGGGCAAATGCTGGCAACTGAAAGCTTCAATGCAATTGCATTTATTCAACCAATCTGAAAGTGATGCACACCATATATATGATATATAGGACACCCACATCCATTCACCTAGATGGAACAGCATGACATCAGTTTCCTAGTAACAGACAAGTAAGACTATGAAAAGTTTCTAATTCCAAATTGTCAACAAGAAATACCTTAGGCTCTATATTTCTTAATACAACAAACATGAAAATAAAACAACGGTTCTTTAGATGGACAGAAATTTTTGGAGCCACAATGCAAATGCTCTTAACTCTTAAGCCATATTAGTTACTGATATGGACAAAAAGAATATTTTGAAAACAAAATCAGCCTTTATAGACAAAAATTAAAACAACGCCACACTTGAATAGAAAAAAAGTGTAATTTTTAGAAGTTTAGAATAGCTCATATTCTATCCAAATTGTAAATGAGTGGACCCCAAGCCTTCGGCAAAAACCAATCTCACTCTCCCTCCCTCCCTCCCATCATGATTCCCATCCACAAACAAAAAACATGTTCACTCCACCATCGTGGCCCGCTCTCTAACACCCCAACCCCAACTCCTCTCCCACCACCACCATAGCCACCACCTTCCTCCTCCTCTCCACCTTGACCCCATAATCACCTGCCACTCCCTCCTCCTCTCCACCACTTCACTCTCCCTCACCACCACCACTCCACCACCCTCACTAGCCTCTCCTCCACTTGACACCACTATCACTGACCGTATCTTCATGGACTTCAACCTCTGCCCCACCACTTTCCTCCCCAACACTAACCCAACACTCTCCCCTGACCCCTCCACTCCTCTCTGCACCAAATCCTTCCTCTTAGGCCACCTCATTCTTGGCTTCTATGGCCACCTCATCCCTCTCACTGTCTCCAACTTCAAGTCTATGTGTTCCTCCCCTTCCTTTGCCTCATACAAGAACACCCTCGTCTACAAAATCTTTCCACTAATATGGCTTATGAGTCAATAGCATTCGCATTGTAACATTATTCTTATTCATTAAAAAATAAAAAATCAAAATGAATTAAATGGGGTGGGTTTTCTCTTTATGGCATTTACTACATTTTTCCAATTCCAGTATTGTTGTAAAATCAAATGGAAAGAAGTAAATTTGGGCCATTTTTCACCAGAGAGGTCACCTTTTCTCAGTCCAGCCATGTGATTCCCACTACATAAGTGAACAAAAAATCAAAAAATGTAGATGGTTGAACTCAAATGAAAGCATATTTCAATAAATTTAAAAAAGAAATATATAGCTACAAAAAAGAGATTCGAAAAAAGGAGAAAGATATCAGTGACTTACAAAAAAATTCAGAGGAAAAAGATTATTAGCTCTACAGATAAGCCACTACTTTCACTGGGATTTCTCTTCCTCTCAATCAAAGTTACATTGTCCTTGTGTACTTAAATTCCCAATCCAATTTCCCAAACGTGGAATGAATCTTTCAATTAGATTAGAGGTACCTTCTCCGTGGCTTTCACTCAGTTTTGGTATCTTTTACTGAATCTTCCAAATCATCCTCATAAGGAGTGATGCTACAATAGCTGCTGCTGCTGCTGCACCCACGCATAGTTTGGTTCAAATCTTCAATGTCTTGCTCCAATATCAAATTGGCCCCACATTTTGTGACCTCTAATCCTGGACCTTCAGTTTCAAATGCAATCTCAATTTGACCAAATCCATTAGCATCTACTTGACTCCAATTTTCTGTCAATTTTGGATTGAAGAATCTATAGGTGTAGTAATCGAGGAAAAGATTATATGATTCAATCTTACCAAATTGTTCTGAAAAAGGAAAGCTACCGAGTATCGATTTGCTTTCAGATCCGTTGGCTTTCAAGTAACACTGAAGCCTATGCGTATATATATAACCTCCACTAGCCATATAATTTGAATGAAGTTGGTGAAGTGGATGATGTTGGCGGAGTACAAAAAGTGCACACACAGCGACTCCCTTTAATTTATCTGAAGGCACTTGCAAATTCACTGAAGTCCCCACACTTTGATGCCTAAACCATTTTGGAATTTCTCTTCCAGGAATTACAATATCAGAAATGGGTTCATCTCCCTGAAACATACAAAATTACAAAATCATTATATTTAGAACCTCACAAGCAAGAGAGAGAGAGAGAGAGAGAGAGAGAGAGAGAGAGAGACCTCAAATTGAATGTGGGCTCTTAGCATTGTTAATAACATGTCACCGTAGTCTTCATTGTTAATCAATTTAACACAATTGAGAAGACAGAGATATGGATAAGGACTGTCTTCAAGTCTTAATGGTAATATTTCTAGTGAGGTACAACCATCTGCATCAATAAACCCAATATTTAATGGAAGCTCTAGCAAAGATTGGAGATGTGTGCAACCACATAGATAAAGAGTCTTCATATTAGATAGTTGATTGGTACTCTTAGGAAGGCAAACAAAATTATTTCCCCTAAGATCTAATTTTGTTAAAGAGGATAAACAACCAAGACCATCAGGGATTGCTTGAAGATTGCAATAACTTAGATTCAATTTGGTCATAGACCATAAATCTGAAAGAGAACGCCCTAACATGCTCGTGGGGTATTCTACTCTTCTTTCTTGCTTTAGAGGAAAATTGATGAGTTTATTTGATGATATAGATGATAAGCCTTCACATCCATGAAGAGATAGTACTTTGAGGTTTTTTAAGAGACCAATCGAAGAAGGTAATTCTGTTATAGCAGTTTCACTCACATCTAGCTCCTCCAAACCTTTGATATTCCCCAAATTCTTTGGCAGTTTATTAAGTTTTGAGCACCCAGATAAAGTGAGAATTTTTAGAGATATTGAATAGCAACAGGCATTTGGAAGACTTGAAAGGTATTTGCAGTCTCTTAGATCCAATTTAATAAGACCGGTTAAATGCTCCATTGACAATGGTAGATCTTTTATAGCAGTCTCATTCAAATAAAGTTCTGACAAATTTGACATATTTCCCACAATCTCTGGAAACTTCTTTAGTCTTGAACAGCCTGAAAGAATAAAAATTTTAAGAGATTCCAAGTAGATCTTGGGTGGAAGGCTCTCAAGGCACTTGCAACCATTCAGATCCAATCGAATAAGCCATTTGAGATTTCCAAGAGATGCATGAATTTTAGATAGTTTTATACAACGTTGAAGAATCAACTGATTAAGCTTTGGAGCTCCACTAAGGTCTGACATCTCAATCAAGTTTTGGGAGTCACTTAGGTCAATGATTCTTAACTTGTCTGAATTCTATTGTAAAACAAAAAAAAAAAAAATTATTAGATAAACTAAACTATTAATGAAAAGAAAGAAAATATACAATTTTTTTTTTTTTGGTAGAAAAAGAAAATATACAATTGCTTGAGTGAAAATCTTACCATTGACAATGATAAATCTTTTATAGTAGTCCCGCTCAAACAAAGTTCTGACAAACATGGCATATTTCCAACAGTTTCTGGAAACTTCGTCAGTCTTAAACAACCAACAAGATCAAGAATTTCTAGTGCTTCCAAGCTGATCTTGGGTGGAAGGCTCTCAAGGCACTTGCAACCATTTAGATCCAATTGAATAAGACATTTGAGATTTCCAAGAGATGCATGAATCTTAGATAGTCTTATACAACGTTGAAGAATCACCTGCCTAAGCTTTGGGGCTCCACTAAGGTTCGGCATCTCAATCAAGTTTTGAGAGTCACTTAGGTCAATGAGTTTTAACTCGTCTAAATTCTGTTATAAACCAAAAAAATTATTAGATAAACTCAAGTATTAATGAAAAGGAAGAAAAAACACATTTGCCTGAGTGAAAAGTTTACCAAAATTCCTTTCCACAGGTGTTTGATTAAGCTGCAACGCATTATGAGTTCAACAAGTTTGTTTGGTTGAAAACTAGTTGGCAAGGATTTAAAAGGATATCTGCGCCATTCTATAATGCGTAACTCGTCAGAAAGATAGCTAAGACTTTTTGGAAGTTGCACATTACCTCTAATGGGGCCATGTTGAGGTTGCACAAAATTATGTTTAAGCAGTCTCAATTTTTTCATCTTTGAGAAGACTTCATAATTTAATTGTTCCTCTTTTTGAATAAAAATGTTTAGCATTATGCCTTCAACTACCTCCGTTCCCTAATAATCAAGAACATTGAAATTAGAATAATTGATAAATGCTTAGAAGAATTCGTAAACTTACAGGATTAAATTTGTCAACTTACAGTATTTTTTTGTAATACATGAAGGACATCCTTGTACATCCACAACCTACTTCGTTCCCCTGGCTCTTTAGGGGACTCACGACGAACAATATCTTGACCTAGTTTTTGAAGTAAATCATGCATCCACAAAATTCCATTTTCTTCAATGGTTATGAGAGATTTATCCATGAGGACACGAATATTGCAGTCTGGGTGGTAACCGAAACTTTCTAGTATATCTCTTATAAAATCTTTTTTCATTCCTTTGAAGAAACATGCAATATCTAAAAATAGTTCTTTCTCTGTATCCATTAGCCCATCAAAACTTATTAGAAGTATTTTCATAATATTTCCATCAGGTTCTATTTTTAGTTTATCTAGGGCACTTTCCATTCATCCATTGTTTTATCGAACAATGAATTACCTAAAACATTAAGAGCTAAAGGAAGGCCGTTAGCACATTCCACAAAATCCTTAGACAATTTTGCATAATTTTCTTTAGGATGTGGATTCTTGAAAGCTCTCCTACTAAAAAGCTCCAAAGCTTCATCATCATTCAACCCCTTAATTGTATATACATCATCCACTCCGTGTCTTTTCAACAAATGCCTATCTCTACTTGTTACAATAATTCTACTCCCAAAACCAAACCAATCATGTTTCCCTGCTAATGCTTCTAGTTGTTCTTCTCTGTCTACATCATCAAGAACTATAAGAACTTTTTTGTTGCATAGTCTATTCCCTATAGCACTGATTCCTTCACTAACATTCCATAGATTTATTTCACTTTCCATGAGGATCTTAGAAAGAAGTTGTTTCTGTAAAGAAACTAGATGTTGATTATTATTTTCTTCTCTAACATTAGCAATAAAGCAAGTAGCTTCAAAATTGCCAGATATTCTTTTAAAAAAAATTTGTGCAATGGTTGTTTTACCCATTCCACCCATCCCGCAAATCCCTACAAAGCGAACACCACCAAGCCCTTCATCTAAATATAAATTCAACATTTCGTTCACGCGAGATTCTATTCCAACAAGATCCTTGAAAACAATATTTTGGGATGTAAGATTCAATTCACCAAGTATCTTTCTAAGGATTTCTTGGATAACTATTGATTCATGCCTGCAAAGAAGTTAGAAAAACAAAAAAATTTCATGGTGGAATAATCGTATATAATATATGAAAGTGGAGCTCAACCAATAATTCAAATTAGATTCTAATGGCACTTGAATTCTTTACCAAGTGTCCTTCTAACTACCCTATAATTTAATGTTATGTGCCTTTAGATAATAAATGCACTATAATTTTATGCTAAGTCTTCTTCTTAGTATACTCTAATTTCGTATCAACTATTTTATATTCAAATTAATTCATCTAAAATATGAATAGTTTGCATTCAAATTTGTTATGAGTGTGTAAAGTCGGTTACTTATAGGTTGCAACGATTAGGACCTTAACCCAATCCAGTGGACCCTAATGTTAGAGTAAGTAAAAATAAGTGGTTTGGTTTAATTAGAATACATGATTAATGATGGTTATTAATTATATATATATATATATATATACACACACAAAAGCAAAGTAACTAGTTTTTTTTTTTTTTTTTTAAATTATGAGAAGCAAAGTAACTCGTTAATCATAAGCTTTTCATCGAAAAAAGTTAATCACATGTTAGAGTAACCTTAAAGCTAAGTGCTTAAAAAAATGCTAACTCTTTAATTGAATTTCATGTTGGGTAATTGAGTAATTTCACTAGCGCACCTTATTAACCAGTCAAATGAAGACACACTTAACACCAAAATATCATGCATAGTTTACACATATGCTCCTCTTGAGGGTAAAATCAGCCACGTGGCAGGCCATGCAGAGGCCTAAGAAGACCATTCTAATTTCTCGTCTCACAAAAGAACTAGATGGAAGAAACACATTCTCCATTCTCCAAGCTCTCTCCCTCCAAGTTCTCCTCAAATTAAGACTCAAACTAGAGTGATTCCAGACTTCCAGTACATTTCTCTCAAAGAACCGAGCATAGGGGTAGGGGAAAATCCAAGTTTTTCACTCAATAATCCATGTAAGCTTAATATAACAGTTAGAATTAGCTTGATGTGTGGGAAATCTCTTTTGGAAACTATTTTTCAATTGGATATTGTTGGGAATTAAAGTAGTTATGTGAAGCTACATGTGGGTAGAAAGTTTTGAGGTCCGAGCTTTGCATGTGTATAATTTTTGAAGGAAACAAGAGTTTAAATGATGGGTTTCTGCTAAATGCAACTTACATGTTGTTTTTACTAATTAGGTGGATTAGGGTTCTTACTAATTAATCATTGCATGTGATTAAACAATTAAGCAAAATTATAGTTAGTTATTAATGCGGTGTTGATCACTGAATTTTAATTCTATGTCATGCTGATTAAAATGCTTAATTGGCTGCCTATTAATATATTTTAACGTGTCTAGTACAAGTATAAAAAACATGTCTAGTACAAGTATAAAAATTCCCACATGAAAATAAGACCATTTGTAATTATTTTATGTGTAAATGTGTTAAAACTGTCACTGTGACAGATTCAAACATAACATGAAAAAGTTGGATTAAATCCTATTTGGTGAATTTCGATTCTAGGGGTAGTTCCTATAAAAGCTAATATACATATGGTGGTAATGGAATTGGTCTCACAACAATTGGATGAGTATAAAAATGATACTGCAATTTCAAGTTGACTGCAACTCTGTTAGGGTAGATTTGAGTATGCTGGTTTGTATGTTTTTTGGTAAATCATAGTTATATTCCTTTGCTCTGAAAATGTTATGAGATGTAATAGACATCTATAGGAGTCACTCTGTAAATTTTCATGAAAATTAGATGTGATTTGATAACCTATTGAAATCTTAAATGAAGTATATGTTGCTGGAATAGGTAGTTAAAAGGAAATGTACACCTAACTTTGGGATTTTATTCCTAAAGGCTAAAGCTATGGTTTTGGGTAATTATAGGGACTCCTACGAACCTAGTTAGGGTAAAGAATGAAATCTATGGGAGTTGATAGCTAAGTTATGAAATGAATACCCTTTATAGGCTAGAATGGTACTAAGTAACGGAATTTCCATCCTTTGATCTAGGGACAGGCCAAGACCAGTAGGTGACTCCACTGCAAAGCTTTGCGACTTCAAGGTACTGCTCCAAGGTAAGGGAATGTGCCATGATCATTTGATAGCCCATGTTTTGTAATTGCATTTAACTATTTACTAATCTATATATTACTAAAAGTTGAAGCGTAGTGTTTAATATTACTGTGCTCACGTTGAGCCACATCAGCATCCACATCATTATCCTTTTTCTTTCTAATTTTCCTACAATTTTTTTTAACATTTACTTTTTTTTTTTAATAATTGCATTTTCTCCAACCTTTCTCATGCTTTTACCTTTTCATCTCCCTACTACCCTCAACCTGAATATCACTTTTCATCTTTCTTTATTTTGTCTCTTCATCTTTCCCTCCCTTACATTTTCATCTCCCCACTACTCTCAACCTTAATGTCACTATTCATCTTCCATTCATCTTCCTTATTTTGTCTCTTCATATTCACATCATCTTCTATAAATTTGTTATTCTCTCTTCTATTCTTTGCATAGTTTTCCATCACATAAATGTTGTTTCTCCCTCCCTCTCTCTCTCTCTCTCTCACACACAATAATTTTTGAAGTACTTTTTTTTTTTCTGCATCTCTACTTAAGTTGATAAATTTTTGTATTTGTTATTACTCTACGTTGGGTTGGTATAATTTAGTTTTGTGTTTTAAGTTTTTTTTGTTCTCTTTGATTGTTAAATATTATACTATTGCGTTATAAAAATAAATTAAAAAAGATAATATATAAGAATATAATATATATTTTTCTATTTCATAACATGATTTGGGTAATTGGGAATTTATTGTTATTGTTATATATATATATTTTACTTTTTTAATCTTTTCATCTTATTTTATTCAATATTTAAACTCAGTCACATCCTCCATATAATTAAATTATTTATATTTTTTTTAATAAACATATAATATTTTATTTAAATTTAAATAAATTAAATTGTACTCACTTTTTTTAACATTAACACTTTCTCCAACCTTTCACTTTCCCTTTAAATTTTCATCTCCCCACTACCCTCTCTCTTAATATCACTCTTCATCTTTTCCTTTATTTTGGTTTTTCTTATTGTTATCCTTTTAGTATAAATTTGGCATTCTCTTTTCCATTATATGCATAATTTTTCTTCACAAGAATTTATTTCTCTCTCTTTCTCTCTCAAGTTTTGGTGATTTATATATATATATATATATATATATATATATATATATATATATATTGCATCTCTGCTTTAGGTTGAGAAATTTTAGTGTTTTTTAGAACTCTACTTTAGATTGGTGCGATTTAATTGTGTTTTAAGTTGTTTTTTTTTTTTTTTCACATTGGTTGTTAAATTTTATCATATTGCATTGTAAAGAATTAAAGATAGTATATAAGAATGTATTATTATAATATTACATATTATGATTTAAATAATTTGGTGTTTATGTTTATATCTTTTATTTTTACTTTTTTTTTTCTTCTCATATAATTTTATTCAACATTATTATTATTGTTGTTGTTGAATTAATATATTAGATTGTACATTTTCCCAAAATCAATATATTAACTTGAAAGAAAATGAAAAACCAACTATTAAGCAATAATAACTAAAACAATAATATTATCGCGCACAACGCGCGGGTCCACGACTAGTGAGAAATAAATAAAAAACTTCTGTACCGCTTTCTCTATACCCACTCCATGTACCACAAATCAAATCTGCTGTGTGTCTATTAATTCCTAAATTTAAGTTTTTTTTTTCCACTTTTCTAAAATAAAAGATTAAAAAATAAAAACCTTCTCATCCCCACCAAGGCCACCACCACTAAGCTCCTCCTCCGCCACCGGCAAGAGACCACAACAACCCCAACCTCATAATCACTGCCACAACCCCAATCAAAAGGCTAAAATTAGTGCGAAATTCGAAACCCAAGAAGTACAGCAAATCAAAAGGCTTAGAAATTTAGGATTCTGTACTTCTTGGGTTTCTAATTTTGCAAAATTTAGCCTTTTGATTGTTGTATTTTTAATAAATAAAAAAAACACGTTATAAACACCTTTAAATTCAACAGAGTAAAACCCGTCTTCCCCTACCCCTTTCTCTTAACTTTTAAGCAAAACATACACCATTACCCCCAGAAACCCCAAAGCCAAAACCAACCCAAATTTGCTACCAATCAATCCCAATTTATGATTCAATATTGTCTATGGCATTGAGGTTTTGTTGGTTGGAAATTTGAATGAAAATCATATTTTAATTTGTTGAATGGACGGCCTTTTTCATGGACATTCCACAGTGCCTGTGAGATTGGGGTGGTGGTCTCTAGTTATTGACGGTGGAGGAAGTTGTGGTGGTGGGGGATAACAAGGTTTTTATTTTCTTAATCTTTTATTTTGGTGAAACAAAAACTTAAATTTAGGAATTAATAGACACATGGCAGATTTTGATTTGTGGTACATGGAGTGGTATAAAGAAAGTGGTATAGAAAATTTTGATTCATGTGGAATAGTCATGTTTTAGTAAAGTTATTCAAAGGTTGTATGTTAATACATGAGAATAGAAACAAATGTGTTTAATAACAAAGTTGTTCGTGTTTATGCTTATGTTTGAATGAATTATACCTATTTTATTAAAAACTATACAAACTATTTCAAGTGAGTTTTGAAAGGTAAATCATGTGCATATGAAATATGTTCTAAAAACTCTTTTGAAAGGAAAGAATTTTCGCGAAATGAGAGTCATAGAAAGATGTATCCAGTCATTGTAATATTGTACTTGGCATAGGTCCAGGAGAACTTCATATAGATGAAAAATATACCCAGATGTTTGTCCTTGGGGAGTACCTAACATAGAGTCATATGACAATTGTACCCGAATGTTTGTACCCAGGGAGTACCTGGCACAGAGTCACATGAACCATACCTAGATGTTTATGCTTGGGGAGTACCTAGCACAGAATCAAATGGCTAGCCTTAAGGGTCAGGTAATGTAGTTTATGAAATGATTTAGATGATCCAATACTTATTATGATCCAGTAGTTTTTCAGTATGTTTGACACTTTTGGCTATTTCGACTTCAGATTCAAGAGTTTTCACATTTTATGTTCAGTTATGAGATTTGCACAGGCATTTTTAGTGTGTGGGAATTAAGATTCTCATGAACGGTTGATGAAACCCAAGTTATATGTTTAAAGATAATGCTTTCCAAAACTCATGATTTCATGATATGTATGCTTACGAATTATGTTTCTCAAGGAGACTTAGAACATGCTATGAAGCTTATGATTCATGCTTTTATAATGAAGTTGATGAAATGTTATAATTCAAGAAAGTTTATATTATATTTTATGCAAATTCATGAAACCATTTTAGCATGAACCTGATTTGTAAGCAAGTCATATCCACTTGTGCAAATTATTTTGTTTATCGTGCATGTTATTAGATGCTCATGCCACAACGAACAATTTCTTGACCTAGTTTTTGAAGCAAATCATACATCCACAAAATTCCATTTTCTTCAGTGGTTATCAGAGATTTATTCATGAGGACACGAATATTGCAGTCTAGGTGGTAATCGAAACTTTCTAGTATATCTCTTATGAAATCTTTTTTCTTTCCTTTGAAGAAACATGCAATATCTAAAAATAGTTCTTTCTCTATATCCATTAGCCCATCAAAACTTATTTGAAGTATTTTCATAATATTTCCATCAGGTTCTATTTTTAGTTTATCAAGGGCACTTTTCCATTCATCCATTGTTTTATCGAACAATGAATTACCGAAAACATTAAGAGCTAAAGGAAGGTCGTTAGCACATTTCACAAAATCCTTAGACAATTTTGCAAAATTTTCTTCAAGATGTGGAATCTTGAAAGCTCTCCTACTAAAAAGCTCCAAAGCGTCATCATCATTCAACCCCTTAATTGTATATACATCATCCACTCCATGTTTTCTCAACAAATGCCTATCTCTACTTGTTACAATAATTCTACTTCCAAGACCAAACCAATCATGTTTCCCTGCTAATGCTTCTAGTTGTTATTCTCCGTCTACATCATCAAGAACTATAAGAACCTTTTTGTTGCATAGTCTATTCCCTAAAGCACTGATTCCTTGTCTAACATTCCATATCTTTATTTCACTTTCCATGAGGATCTCAGAAAGAAGTTGTTTCTGTAAAGAAACCAGATGTTGATTATTAGTTTCTTCTCTAACATTAGCAATAAAGCAAGTAGCTTCAAAATTGTCAGATATTCTTTCAAAAATTTCTTGTGCAGTATTTGTTTTACCCATTCCACCCATCCCGCAAATCCCTACAAAGCGAACACCGCCAAGCTCTTCATCTAAATATAAATTCAACATTTCATTCATGCAAGATTCTATTCCAACAAGGTCCTTGAAAACAATATTTTGGGATATAAGATTCAATTCACCAAGTATCTTTTTAAGGATTTCTTGGATAACTATTGATTTAGGCCTGCAAAGAAGTTAGCAAAACAAAACATTTCATGGTGGAATAATTGTATATAATATATGAAAGTGGGAGCTCAATCAATAATTCAAATCAGATTCTAATGGCACTTCAATTCTTTACCGAGTTTCCTTCTAACTACCCTATAATTTAATGTTATGTGCCTTTAGATTATAAATGCACCATAATTATGCTAAGTATCCTTCTTAGTATACTATAATTTTGCATAAACTAATTTTTATATTCAAATTCATGCATTTAAATTTGAATAGTTTGGCTTTCAAAAAAAAAAAAAAAAATGAATAGTTTGCATTCAAATTTATTATTAGTGTGTAAAGTCGGTTACTTTTTAGGTAGCAACGATTAGGACCTTAACCTAATCCAATGGACTGTAATGTAAGAGTAAGTAAAAATAAGTGTTTTGGTTTAATTAGCATACATGATTAATGATGGTTATTAATTATATATATATATATATTATTATATATATATCCACACACACACAAGCAAAGCAACTAGATTTTTTTTTTTTTTTTTTGACGAGAAGCAAAGTAACTAGTTAATCATAAGTTTTTCATCAAAAAAAGTTAATCATAAGTTAGAGTAACCTAAAAGCTAAGTCCTTAAAAAAAATGTGAAGTCTCTAATTGAATTTCATGTTGGGTAATTGAGTAATTTCACTAGCGCACCTTATTAACCAAACAAATGAAGACACACTTAACACCAAAATATCAAGCATAGTTTACACATGTGCTCCTTTTAAGGGTAAAATCAGCCACGTGGTGGGCCATGCAGAGGCCTAAGAAGACGATTCTAATTTCTCGTCTCACAAAAGAAGTACTAGATGGCAGAAACGCGCTCTCCATTCCTCTTAAGGGTAAAATCAGCCACGTGGCGGGCCCTCCAAGTTCTCCTCAAATTAAGACTCAAACTAGAGTGATTTCAGTACATTTCTCTCAAAGAACCGAGCTAGGGGTAGGGAAAAATCCAAGTTTTTCACTCAATAATCCATGTAAGCTTAGTATATATAATAGTTAGAATTAGCTTGATGTGTGGGAAATCTCTTTTAGAAACTATTTTTCAATTGGATATTGTTGGGAATTAAAGTAGTTATGTGAAGCTACATGTGGGTAGAAAGTTTTGAGGACCCAGCTTAGTATGCATGTGTATAAGATTGAAGGAAACAAGAGTTAAAATGATGGGTTTTTGCTAAATGCAACTTATATGTTGTTCTTACTAATTAGTTGGATTAGGGTTCTTACTAAATAATCATTGCATGTGATTAAACAATTAAGCAAAATTATAGTTAGTAATTAATGCGGTGTTAATCACTGAATTTTAATTCTATGCCATGCTGATTAAAATGCTTAATTGGCTGCCTATTAATATATTTTAACGTGTCTAGTACTAGTATAAAAATTCCCACATGAAAATAAGACCATTTGTAATTATTTAATGTTTAAATGTGTTAAAACTGTCACTGTGACAAATTCAAACATAACATGAAAAAGTTGGATTAAATCCTATTTGGTGAATTTCAATTCTAGGCGTAGTTCCTATAAAAGCTAATATACATATAGTGGTAATGGAATTGGTCTCACAACAATTGGATGAGTGTAAAAATGATACTGCAATTTCAAGTTGACTGCAACTCTGTTAGGGTAGATTTGAGTATGCTGGTTTGTATGATTTTTGGTAAATCATAGTTATGTTCCTTTGATCTGAAAATGTTATGAGATGTAATAGACATCTATAGGAGTCACTTTGTAAATTTTCATGAAAATTAGATGTGATTTGATAACCTATTGAAATCTTAAGTGAAGTATATGTTGCTGGAATAGGCAGTTAAAAGGAAATGTACACCTAACTTTGGGATTTTATTCCTAAAGGCTAAAGCTATGGTTTTGGGTAATTATAGGGACTCCTACGAACCTAGTTAGGGTAAAGAATGAAAATCTATGGGAGTTGATAGCTAAGTTATGAAATGAATACCCTTTATAGGCTAGAATGGTACTAAGTAACGGAAATTCCATCCTTTGATCTAGGGACAAGCCAAGACCAATAGGTGACTCCACTGCAAAGCTTTGAGACTTCAAGGTACTGCTCCAAGGTAAGGGAATGTACCATGATCATTTAATAGCCCATGTTTCGTAATTGTATTTACTAATGAGAAATAAATCAAAAACTTCTGTACCACTTTCTCTGTACCCACTCCATGTACCACAAATCAAATCTGCCGTGTGTCTATTAATTCCTAAATTTAATTTTTTTTTTTCACTTTTCTAAAATAAAAGATTAAAAAATAAAAACCTTTTCATCCCCGCCAGGGCCACCACCTCTAAGCTCCTCCTCCACCACCAGCAAGAGACCACAACAACCCCAACCTCATAGTCACTGCCACAAGCCCAATCAAAAGGCTAAATTTAGTGCAAAATTCGAAACCCAAGAAGTACAGCAAATCAAAAGGCTTAGAAAAATTCTACTTCTTGGGAATTTTGCACTAAATTTAGCCCTTTGATTGTTGTATTTTTAATAAAAAAAAAACACGTTATAAACACCTTTAAATTCAACAAAGTAAAACCCGTCTTCCCCTACCCCTTTCCCTTAACTTTTAAGCAAAACATACACCATTACCCCTAGAAACCCCAAAGCCAAAACCAACCCAAATTTGCTACCAATCAATCCCACTTTATGATTCAATATTGTCTATGGCATTGAGGTTTTGTTGGTTGGAAGTTTGAATGAAAATCATATTTTAATTTGTTGAATGGACGGCCATTTTCATGGACATTCCACTGTGCCTGTGAGATTGGGGCGGTGGTCTTTAGTTATTGACGGTGGAGGAGGTTGTGGTGGTGGGGGATAACGAGGTTTTTATTATCTTAATCTTTTATTTTGGTGAAACAAAAACTTAAATTTAAGAATTAATAGACACATGGCAGATTTTGATTTGTGGTACATGGAGTGGTATAGAAAATTTTAACTCATGAGGAATATTCATGTTTTAGTAAAGTTATTCAAAGGTTGTATGTTAAAACATGAGATGAGAATAGAAACAAATGTGTTTAATAACAAAGCTGTTCGTGTTTATGCTTATGTTTGAATGAATTATACCTATTTTATTAAAAACTATACAAACTGTTTTATAGTGAGTTTTGAAAGGTAAATCATGTGCATATGAAAGATGTTCTAATACCTCTTTTGAAAGGAAAGAATTTTCAAGAAATGAGAGATATGGAAAGATGTATCCAATCATTGTTATATTGTACTTGGCATAGGTTCGGGAGAACTTCATATAGATGAAAAATATACCCAAATGTTTGTACTTGGGGAGTACCTGACATAGAGTCATATGATAATTGTACCCGGATGTTTGTACCCGGGGAGTACCTGGCACAGAGTCACATGAACCATACCTAGATGTTTATACCTGGGGAGTACCTAGCACAGAGTTAAATGGCTAGCCTTAAGGGTCAGGTAATGTAGTTTATGAAATGATTTAGAGGATCCAATACTTATTATGATCCAGTAGTTTTTCATTATGTTTGACACTTTTGACTGTTTTGACTTCAGATTCATGAGTTTCACATTTTATGTTCAGTTATGAGATTTGCATAGGCATTTTTATTTTTTAGTGTGTGGGAGTTATGATTCTCATGAACGGTTGATGAAACCCAAGTTATATGTTTAAAGATAATGCTTTCCAATACTTATGATTTCATGATTTATATGCTTACGAGTTATGTTTCTCAAAGGAGACTTAGAACATGCTATGAAGCTTATGATTCGTGTTTTCATAATGAAGTCGATGAAATGTTATAATTCAAAAAAGATTATATTATATTTTATGCAAATTCATGAAACCATTTTAGCATGAACCTGATTTGTAAGCGAGTCATATCCACTTGTGCAAATTATTTTGTTTATCATGCATGTTATTAGATGCTTATGCCATACATCCCCTACTGAGCAAGTGGAACACTGACCCTTCAGCATTTTCAGTTAGCAGGTACCCTTTTGCAGCTAGAGTAGAGGCTTATTACATAAGTACAATTAGCTATGTGGTAGAACAAGTTTAGTTCTGTAAAGTAATTCTGTTGTGCAGTTTATTGTGAGGTTGTACCAAACATTTCAGGTTGTAATGATACTTATGAAGGATGATACTTATGATGGATGATACTTATGATGGTATTAGTCTTTCACTGTTATGCATTTTGTAGTTTATGTAAACTATGGAACAGTATGAATGTGATTCCATGATATTGGTTATGATGTTATCACTTCCTATATTTGGACTATGTTGTCCATGTTGTGAGATTAGCAAATAAAATTATAGCAATGTGTTAAAAGAAAAAGAAAAATTTTCATACTCAAGTTAGTATTAATATCAGGTGTTGGTATTCGCATGCCAGTCCGATTAAATCCATGGTTTGGATTTGGGTCATGACAATATATGTATCTAATTGTGGATGTTCTTAATTGTATGCAAGAGTTTTAAGCTAGTGTAGTATAAATAAAGGAGACCAAACATTCAAAATACAGTCTTAGCTTCATGCAATACAAAAAATGGAATTCGAAAATCTTATAATATAGCACAGTAATTAAGGTTTGATTTGTTTAGCACATCATATAATCTAAGTGAGAACCATGTGTTTCTTTGTGGCTATCACAGTTTAATAAGTTGAGAGTGTTCTTAATCTTATTAAATCATTTTTTGTACATTTCTTGGATTTCTATGTCAGACTCTTTTTTTTTTTTTAATTTTCTTTAATCTTCATAGCAAGAAAAAAGTTATAACAAATAGACCAATAGATGCACTTGTAGCTCTTAACATTTTCAATGGAAGCGTCAAGGATTCAAATCTCCTCTCTCCCAACAATCAAATTATTAAATAAATAAATAATAAATTAACTACTCCTCAATGAGAGTTAGTCATGGTCGTGGACGGTTGCAAATAATACCAATAACCATTTAAACCGAAATTTACATCTTTCAAAATGCTTCTCATTTCTTTATTCCATTGACAACTGCTCAGATTTTACAAGATTCTTGATTTTTAATAATTACTTATTAAATTCTTTGTTTTAACATTACCTTAGTATGTTTTATTTATTTATTATTTATCGATACAACTCATATTTTTTTAATTTTCCCATTTATCTTTAAAATCAACAAATTTTCTCCTCTATATTCGAATATGCAAAAAATGAGCAAATGCTTCCAATCTGTTTCTTTTTTTAATTAAATTCAACAACATTTTTTTAAAAAGTTATTAGTCGTACATCACAAGGAAGACAGAAAGTAGAGGATTTTATTGTTATTTTCTTGGATTGTATACTTAATCATTGTGACTTCATTGGATTTAAGTAAAAAAAAGTAAAGGATCATGAGTTTTTTTTTTTTTTCAAACATAGAGGGTTGGTTTCAAAGATAAGAGGGGGAACTGTAAACTATCCCAAATGTAAATAGGGGAAAAAGTAATTCCAGTAATTAATTTATAATGTAAATAGACCCAAATGAGGAAAAATAAATAAGGGAAAGAGAGATATATGTATTATCTTGTTAGGTCTTTGGTTGTCGGCTAATTTCATGACAAATGTTTTTTGTATTTTTTTTATCTTAATTTTCATGTGTTCATGTATTTCGTGGGTTTTCATTTGTATTGGGCTGGTAAGGTGAAGTTGTCAAAGTGGTAAAATGAAAGTAAGTTGCTGAGGTATTTCGCTCTTACAAACTTCATCGCAAGAAGTGAACTCAGGGACTAATTAGAAGTTGAATTTGAAAAACAAATAAGAATTAACTAGTGTTTGTCCCTCTCTCATACAACACTTTGAAAGAGCAAACTTTATAGAATCTGAGACAATATATTCTATAATTTTTTTCTTTGTAATTTCAGCCTCTTAGCCTACCTAGATATATATGATCCCATTTCCCCTGATTTTATGACTTGAATTTCTATTTGAAGAGCTAGAGAGAACCTATAAACCCCAGAGCTTAAACCTCCATCATTCTCTCTACCTTCAATTGGCTAATCACTTAAACTATTGGGTTTTAAATTGTACAATAATTAGCTTAAAATTGACATTAGCTATAAAACTTGGGTCTAAAATATAAATCACTGATTTCTCAATACCAAATATATGTAGATGATCCCTCTCAAGGAAAAGAGGAAGTTGATCACTAATGATAATAGAAAAAAATAAAAAATAAAAAAAACAGTTGGTAAAAATAATATGGGCATGAACGTATGAGAAATCTACCACGAAAAGAAGTATAAACAGGATTAGAACCTACTTATAACAAACATTGGCAATAACTGTTGATTAGGTAGATTTCTAAACACATTTGTCCTATTATGAGTCTTGTTACGCTTTTGTGATAATTAAGCATTAGACATTTTCAACTAAAAGGAGGCAAGCATTTGAATTAAGGCTTAATTGCTAAGTTTGTGTCTTTGTTTGTATATATTGAGTAAATACCAAATATACATATACTACCATGCTTCAAACTACCCAAAGGTTCTTCAACCAGAGTCCAATTTGAGATTACAATGTCCTAATTAAGTTCATAATATAAACACGGAAGATAAACTGAAATTTTATTTAATTGGATTGGGCTAGAAAAAGTAAATAAAATTTATCATGTTAATCCATGGGAAAGTTGACAAAGTTTTATCGTAGAAAATTACGATTTTGATATTAGTATGAACAAAATTACTCTAAAAAAGACAAATGTTACCTATCATGCACATGCCATCCAGCTATATGACCCACATCTCTCAAAGCAGCTTTCCATGCTTGCACATCCTTTGTGTTAACTTTGATATCTTCCTCATGTTTAGCAAAGGCTTCAACAAGAGTACCTCTCTGGTTCCTTACGCTAGAGGGATCCACATGATAAAAGACAGGCAAAATTGTCAATCTGGTCTTTTTCATGCATTCAACAATTTTTGCTAGTTCAATCAAGCACCACCTTGAAAGAGCATAGTTTGTTGAGAGAACGATAATAGCATACTTGGACTCTTCTATTGCTTTCAAGAGCTCTAGAGAAATATACTTCCCTCGCTCAAGTTTTTCATCATCCCTAAAGGTGATTATACTCTTTTGTTTCAAAGCAGTATAGAGATGATCTATGAAATTCATGCGGGTGTCAACACCGCAAAAACTGAGAAACACATCGTATTTCCATCGAGGACAAGAAGAAGAAGAAGATGATGAAGAAGTTGAAGAGGGGGAGGGGGAAGTTGCTTGAGTGGCCATGGAAGCAATTGGTAACTTACTAGCTTGTTAAGCGATATGTAGCAGAGTGTTGTAGACTTAGAGAATGGGAGCAACAGTAAGAGACTTTAATAAGTTTCTCTAGCAAGGATTTGGTTGGTGATATATGCAATCGTTTCCCTGCTTTCCACATCCTGAAAAAGTAGTCAAAATGAGTGAACTTCCAGGTGACCAGCTATGAACTTTTTTTTGGGTTGAAGACCAGCTATGAAGTTTCCCACTTGCTTTTGTTTTGTCTATAAAGTTGGCCATTTTCACACCATAAAGTCTGGCTTTTAATTTTTTGTTTATCAAATATAAAGTTGGCCATTAATTGTTGTTTAAGCCCGTAGGGCCATGCGGACATGTGGTAAGGCAAAAGCAAAATATACAAAACCATATGTTACATTTTGCATTTTACATTTTATCGAAGCACTCAACTCAAGCACCAATTAATTGTTTAAAAAACTTTCCACATCTAATGTTTTAACAAGTACGGTTGAAATTCTTACATCGTCCTACACCATCATCTTTTCTTAAACAAATATTGTTTTATTTTATCGGTATTATTTTAATCTTTCAAAAATAATAGAATATATAGAATAATAGAAGTAGTAATGTAAATTTTTCTCAAAAAAAAAAAAATAGTAATGTAAAAAAAATTAAAAAAATAGCTTGAATAATGTAAAATCTTTTTTTATTTTATTTTTTTATTTTGTGATGTGAAGGCTTTTTTTTTTCTTTATCATTTTTATTTTTCTTTCCCAGCCTTGTTATTGTTTTGACCGTGCCTGACAAGTTTTGTTTTTTTATAGGACCGTGCAGGACAAGTTGAGTTAGTGACATTCCCATTTGTCATTGTATTTTGGACATTCAAACCCAACTAAATTTGCTGCTTTTTCACGTGAGGACCACCTGTGCAGACCTTTCCTTTCTTCTTTATTTTATTTTTACTATCAAATTCAAACCAGCTTTTGTAACTATTTTCACGTGGACTCCCATTTGTGCAGACTTTCATACGCACAGAAAAATACTCGAAAGTTATCCAAAAAAAAAAAAGGTTGTGGTGCTTGTTAAGTTATGTTTAATAACAGTTTTTGTTTTTTATTTTCAAAAATTTATTTTTTGGAATATAAAAAAAAATAATTTTCTTGTATTTTTGAAATAAAAAACATGTTTGGTTAGTTGAAATTAAAAAAATAGTTTTTTGAAGAAAAAAATAAAATATACTAAAATATGTTGTTACTAGGAATTGAACTCTAATGCTAACTCATTAAATAAGACAGATTCATTAAATTAAATGCATATTTTCATTGATTTTTGAAAATTAGAAACTGAAAACAGCATTTTGCATGTTTTCAATTTCCTTCACAAATTGAGTTTTGAGAACAATTTTTGTTTTTTGTCTATTTTGAGTTGCCAAACAAGTTTTTTAGTATCAAAAATAAAAAATTATTTTTGAAAACAGAAAATAAGAGGAAAAAACAGTTACCAAACTGTAGGGGCACAAATCAAACTAATCCAAGTTTGGACAGTGGACCAGCTCAATGAGCACTCAACAATGAATTTGTAGAGAGTGGGTGTTTAATCTAGGTTTCTGAGATGATAGATAATACAAAAGTTTGATTCGGCTTTTTCTTCATGCACTACACTTGTATGAGTATGTAATATGGAATTGAATACATTGATACTGAGAACGATAGTTTTTTGTTTCTCTTCCAAATTCTTCTTCCTCCTCCATTATCTTCCCTTTCCTTTTATAGGCCTCCCCTTTTCTTCCCAGGTGCAATCCAGGTGTTTCCTTTTTAGATACTTGTCCCATCACCCCTTTTGGCTCAGGTCTCTGGTGGTGAAGATAAGGTTGAAACCTAACGTTCAGGCGTCACTTCTTCATTAATGCGGCCAGAGAAGCAGGTGTAGAGCATTAAATGCGGTGATGGCAGCTTTTCCTTTGGCCACAGTCAATTCTTTCCCTTTATTCTTTATTCTCATTTTCTTAACTCCAGCATCAAAAAGAAAAAACCTTCATCATGGGCGTTATTCAACTATAAGAACATTCACATAGTCCTCGGCGACGCCTTGCCGAGGACTGGTTTGTCCTCGGACGTTATGTTTCTTAGTGTCTGGACATGCATGATACCTCTTTCCCTCTCGTGATCTTGTAGGTCGGACTGATTATGTCCTCGGATTATCTCAAGATGTAGTGTTGGGCTTCTTTTATTGTGAGGGCCTTTGGGCCGGCCAGATACGCGATTTGGGCCCATGGGTACCACAATAGCCCCTCGAAATCCTTATTTCTATTCTATTGGAGAGGGATGAGGGTTTCGATATACGCGCACGCAAGGCGATATGCTTCTGACGCTTCGATCTCCTGGACGCGCTTCAATTAAATATTGGCGGCGCCATGCTCCTTGTTTCCAACCGCATGATGCTCATCTAACGGATAGGCGCCTTTTGATGAGGCAGGCGGGAGACTTCCCGCTTTACGTTTTTCCATGAAATAAATATCGCCACTTTAAAGATCTTCTGTTCATTTCAGACTTCGCGCATTGAACCTAACCTTTTCTGTAACCTGCACGCGTCTTCATACCCCTTATCTCTAAGCCGAGGTGACGTAATTGTTTAAAAGTAAGTTCTTCAACCTTCTGCTTTCATTATTGTTTTTTACTCTTTCGATTGTCCCCTTTTTTTGGTCCTCGGCTGTTTAAATCTTCCCATTTCGTTATAGTGTTTACTCCCTAGTTTTAGGAAATGGGTAGGTTCGCATCCCTGGTGGATACCCCTGAAAAAATAGAAGCCTTTAAAGCCAAATACGAGATCCCACCCGGAGTGTCCGTTAGGTATTGTGGGACGGGGGAGTGGCTCACTAAGAGAGAGACCGGCGAGGTGGTGATTCCTATGATAGCGTTTATAGAGGGAGGGATGAGAATCCCTATGATGCCTATTACCATGAACTATCTTAGGACTGCTAGGTTGTCCCCTACACAGTGCGCTCCCAATATGTTTAGGATCTTGGGTGCGGTAGACGTTCTGAACGAAAGGTTAGGGTTAGGTCTCACTCACCATGAAGTGAATTGGGTATATACCCTTCACCATTTGAGAGGGCATACCTACTATCTGAAATCTAGGCACCCAGAAGTCAGATTGATCCAATGCCTTCCCCACTCCAACAAGGGTTTGGACAAGGACTTCCTTATATTGTCCGGGGAGTGGCATGACGGTTTCCACTGTCCGACGACGGAAGGGGAGCCTGGTGAGTCCTCGCGTAGCGTCATACTTGATCAATGATAAATGCGGTGCTTCTTTTGTTGATGGTCTTTTTTCTTAATTTGTTTGTACTAACCCGTTTTTTGAACGTATGCGCAGATCGTCGTGCGCTTGCACCCCGTGCTAATCTCGTCAATTTTGATCGTCTCGATAAGATCTTGAAGGCTGAAGTGTTTGTGCACTCAGACGGTCAACTTCGTGCCGCCCATCGCATCCTCGGATACACACCCATATCCTACGCCTTTCAAGAAACCAAGTGTGTCATCAAGGAGAAAGATCCGAGGCTTCCGAGGATAAGTGTAGCAGTCGAGGGCTTTTTGTTACCGCCTGGCGCTCCAGTTCCTCAAGGCGTTCTGATTACTGAGCCAGTCAGAGTTGTTCCGAGAGCTTCTGATTTGGCTACGCCCTCGGCCCGACCTGGATTTGGCGAAGGTTCTACCTCTCAGCTACTCGCCGAGGTAGAAGAGGAAGAAGAAGAAGAAGAAGAAAACGAGGAAGTAGTTGAGCTCTCGGATTCCGAGGAAGAGCTCGAAGCTTTAGATCCGCTTTTTCCGCCCAGGCATCCTTCTCCCGTTGCCAGATCTCCTACTTTTACATCCTCGGACGACGACGACCAACCTTTGATGAGGATGGGAATCCATCGTAGACCCAAGCCCAGCTTGAAGGATGTGCTAGAAGGGCAAACTGGAGCACAAGGTCCCTCAAAAGTGCCTCCGGAGAAGGCCAAGGATAAGGGTGTCGACAAGCTTCCGCCCGTGAGGGTTATTCTACCGCCTTCCCCTAGAACTCAACATCCAGATCCGGCTGACCATAAAAGGAAAAGAGACCAGCAGAAGGGAAAAGAGATAGCCGAGGGGGGGAAAGACGTCCCTGGTAGGGAGATGGAGCAAGAGAGGGGAAATAAACATGCTCGTCATGTCCACCCGAGGACGGAGAGACGAAATGATCCTCCTGTAGCCTTCCATGCGCCTATTTGGGCCCCTCAGATGCAAGTAGATGATCAGGCGATTACCGCCGATGCATCCATCAGGGGATCCGACGAGGGCACGGCTGCCTGCATCGCCGATGCATTGGAGCAGGCACTGCTATTGCCTGAGGACATGGGAGAGCTGCGTAGAATGAGAGATCATAATGTCTTCATGACTCTCAAAAAGGAGCTAGCCATGGTAAGGATTCAAATTGGCCAATCCTTGGCACTTATGTTTTTCTTTATGCTTCTTCTTTCTCTACCCTCTCTTCTTTTTCTTTAGGTAGTGTGTACTTTACTAACAATGCTTGTACGTAGGCTGTCCAATCTGCCCATAGGGCAGAGGAGATCGTTGCCAGCTCCTACAGAGCACTAAGGGATGAGGTGGTCAAGTTGGACCACACTAAAAAGATAATGGAGCTTAAAGAGAAGAGGCTCCAAGAGGTGACTGCCAGCCTGACCAAGGCGGCAAGTGAGCGGTCAGGTCTGGAGGCCGAGCTGAGGAGTACCACCCGACAGGCCGAGGATCAGAGGCTAGAACTCAAACGAGCTAATGAAGACCTCGCCTCGGCCAGATCACTGGCAGAAGGCCTCGCTAAGGACCTTACAGCATCTGAGGAGGCAAAGGAGGAGGCACTCAAGGCCACGGAAGAGGCTCTCGCCAAGGCACAGGCAGCCGAGGCAATGGTTGACGAGGCTGAGCAGAGCGGGTATGACATGGGCGTGGCCGAAACCACAGAGACATTCAAAGCCCAAGTGCCGGAGGTCTGTAGGGACTACTGCCTCCAGGTGTGGAAGGAAGCTCTTTCCCAAGCCGGGGTTGATGCTTCCTCCCCTCTATGGAAGGAGGAGAACGCCTACATTCCTCCCGCAATTCGCGTGGCTGCCTCTAGCTCAGCTAAGGATGATTCCCACCCTTCCTCGGCTGGGATTCAAGTAGACGAGGATGCTGTCAAAAATGCTGCTCCTACTGCTCCTCCTGCCCCCAAGGAGGCCACCCCCAACCTAGAGATTGGTGGGACTGTAGAGCCCAAAGAGAAAGCTGGCGAGTCCTCGGCCTTGGTGGTTTCTCCTGCTGACCCAAAGGACCAGACCCAACCCGAACCATAATCACCCGTGGCTTGGCTACTTGCTCTTTTCTCTTTTCTCCTTCGTTGCTTTTGGCCTTGTATTTTTATTTCTTAGTCCCAGTTTTTACTTTATTTCCCTTGTACTTTGACAGTTCAGTTATAAATGTATTGACAAATCTTTCAGTTAATGAAAAGGGGTTCCCAATTTAAATTGCCGTTTTATATTACGTTTGGTGTTGATATCTTGTTTCCTTGCTATGCATGTACTATTGCTATACTATCGGCTTGTCTCTATAGCATGTACTTATACCTCTTTGCCCTTAAGCAAGGAAATCTTAGCCAACTTACATATGTGCAAATGCTTTAAGTAATGACTGTTACCTTTTGCTTATGCTTAAGGACAAGCGACACACTAAAAAAAAAGGAAATATACTAACGGGGAATCTGTGTGCTTGGAACTCGCTTAAAAGTTACTTCCATGATAACATATTGAAAAGTGAACTTAACCACATATTTTGCATTTGGACTAACAGTACCTTAAGCTTTGGGCTTAGTACTTAACATCATTTTAAGACCCGTTCGTTTAATGACTCCACTGCTGTTTCCATATCAAGGGGAAAGATCCGAGGTAACCTCCTTTCTTTATTCTAAATTAAGATAGAGGATCTGTTGATCCGACATAACCTCAATAAGAATTGAAATAAGGTAGAGGATACGAGGACCTGACCTGACCTCGATTAAACTTGGACTAAGGTAGAGGATCCGAGGACCCGGCGTAACCTTAGTTTTCTTGTTTTTAAATTAAGATAGAGGATCTGATGACCCGGCGTAACCTTAATTAAATTTGGACTAAGGTAGAGGATCCGAGGACCCGGCGTAACCTTAGTTTTCTTGCTTTTAAATTAAGATAGAGGATCTGATGACCCGGCGTAACCTTAATTAAATTTGGACTAAGGTAGAGGATCCGAGGACCCGGCGTAACCTTAGTTTTCTTGCTTTTAAATTAAGATAGAGGATCTGATGACCCGGCGTAACCTTAATTAAATTTGGACTAAGGTAGAGGATCCGAGGACCCGGCGTAACCTTAGTTTTCTTGCGTTTAAATTAAGATAGAGGATCTGATGACCCGGCGTAACCTTAATTAAATTTGGACTAAGGTAGAGGATCCGAGGACCCGGCGTAACCTTAGTTTTCTTGCGTTTAAATTAAGATAGAGGATCTGATGACCCGGCGTAACCTTAATTAAATTTGGACTAAGGTAGAGGATCCGAGGACCCGGCGTAACCTTAGGCACGACAGAATTAATGGCGCAAAAATGATAAGAGTAGAATAACAAAAGTACTTTTCCTTAATAATAATATCGTCTCAAATTACTTACATTCCAGGGATGGGGTACAGCTTTTTCATCTAAGTCGGTCAAGTAGTAAGCTCCTATACCAGCTATTGCCGTGATGCGATATGGTCCTTCCCAATTAGGTCCAAGCTTTCCCCATGCTGGATTTTTGGTGTTCCCCACTACTTTCCTCAGCACCAAGTCCCCGAGAAGAAGAGGTCTTGACTTTACACTGGAATCATATCCCTGCTTCAGTTTTTGTTGGTAGTAAGCTAAGTGAATCATGGCAACCTCCCTCCTTTCTTCAATTAGGTCGAGGTCTTTTTCTAGCAGTCTGTCATTGCTTTCCGGAGTGAAGGAGCTTGTCCTCATCGTTGGAAAACCAGTCTCCAAAGGAATAACAGCCTCGGCGCCATAAGTCATCGAGAATGGCGTCTCTCCCGTTGATCGGCGGGGGTGGTCCGGTACGTCCACAGAACGTGGGGCAGCTCCTCCACCCACCTCCCTTTAGCGTCCTCCAATCTCTTCTTCAGTCCATTCACTATAACTTTGTTAATAGCTTCGGCCTGCCCATTCCCTTGCGGATAAGCCGGAGTGGAGTATCTATTGATTATGCCGAGGCCACAACAATATCGTCTGAACGCCTTGCTGTCAAACTGCAAACCATTATCGGAGATGAGGGTATGAGGGATACCGAATCGAGTGACGATATTCTTCCATACAAATTTCTTCACATCAACATCCCTGATATTCGCCAGGGGTTCGGCCTCTACCCACTTAGTAAAATAATCAGTACCGACAACCAAATATCTTCGGTTCCCAGGCGCCTTTGGGAAAGGACCCACAATGTCTAGACCCCATTGCGCAAAAGGCCAGGGACTCGTCAGAGGATTAAGCACACCTCTGGGCTGGTGGATGTTTGGCGCGAATCTTTGACATTGGTCGCACTTCTGCACATAACTTTGAGCTTCTCGCTGCATGTTCGGCCACCAATACCCCTGTGTTAGGGCCCTGTGAGCCAAAGATCTTCCTCCTGTATGGCTTCCACAGATTCCTTCATGTAACTCTTCCAAAAGTAACTCTGTCGCTTCAGGGTGCACGCATAACAGGTACGGGCCGGAGAGAGATCGTCTATAGAGCTTATGATCCCCAGCCAACCAAAATCGGGAGGCCTTTCTTCGTATCTTGTTCGCTTCGATTTTATCCTCGGGTATGACATCATCTTTTAAGAAGGACATAATGGGGTCCATCCAGCTAGGCCCCACTCTAATCTGGTGCACACGGATAACGCTTCCCATTATTTTCGAGGGTTTAGGTGAGTCTTCAACCAAGACAATCCGAGGTAGTCCCTGTGCTGATGATGTGGCAAGAGTTGCTAGGGAATCAGCATGCGTGTTGCCGCTTCTAAGGACATGGGACAAAGTAAAGGATTCGAACTTGCGTTGTGTAGTTTTGACTTGATTCAAATAATCCTGCATCCTCGGATCTCTGGCCTCTACCTTTCCATCTACTTGACCCACAACTAGCTGAGAGTCCGAGAACATTTGCACGATTTTTCCCCCAACTTGTGGACCATATCCATTCCTTTCAGCAAGGCTTCGTACTCGGCCTCATTGTTAGTAGCCGAGAATCCCAGTCTTAAGGACTTTTCCAGTGTGAGACCTTCTGGGGTCGTAATTACCACCCCCACTCCGGATCCTCTTTGATTAGCAGCCCCATCAACATAAACAGTCCACACCGCGAGACCTTTGCATGTAACCACGCCAACTGATTTTTCATCAATGTCCTTGTTGATTACACTATCTTCTATTATGGGTTCAGCAAATTCCGCAACGAGATCAGCCAACACCTGACCCTTTATTGCTGTGCGGGGCATGTATTTAATATCAAAAGAGCCCAAAATGGTTCCCCATTTTGCAATCCTGCTGGTATAATCCGCACTCCGGAGTATAGCCCTTAGTGGAAGCTGGGTCAAAATAACCACCGTATGGGACTGGAAGTAATGGGGGAGCTTACGTGTGCCATGCACCACGGCAAGGATTGCCTTCTCTAATGGTGGGTAACGTACCTCGGCCTCATGCAGAGACTTGCTCACATAGTAAACTGGCTTTTGTATGTCCCCGTCAACCCTTATTAGCACCAGACTAACGGCGTGAGTTGCCACCGCGATATATGCGAATAGGACCTCGTCGGCCTCGGGCCGAGACATGATAGGAGGGTGGGCAAGATATTCTTTAAGCTGCTGGAAGGCAACAGCACACTCTTCTGTCCATTCAAACCCCTTCCATTTGTTTAATAGTTGGAAGAACGGTCTACACCGATCAGCAGATCTTGAAATAAACCGGTTGAGAGCAGCCGTCATTCCAGTTAACCTCTGCACCTCCTTCGGATTCCGAGGCGGCTGTAAGTTGTTGATGGCCTTGACCTGAGCGGGGTTGACCTCAATCCCTCTATGCGTCACCATGTAGCCCAAAAATTTGCCAGACCCTACACCAAAGGAACATTTGGATGCGTTGAGGCGTAACTTGTACTTCCTCAGTGTTTGAAAGGTATCGTCGAGGTCGGGTATGTGAGCCGAGATAGTCTTACTTTTAACTACCATGTCATCTACGTACACCTCAATCGTTTTTCCCAGTTGTGGTTCGAACATTCGCGTCATCATTCTTTGATAGGTAGCCCCAGCATTCTTCAAGCCGAAGGGCATCACCTTATAGTGGTAGTTCCCTATGGGTGTGACAAAGGCTGTCTTTTCCTGGTCTGCTGGAGCTAAGGGTATTTGATGATAACCTTGGAAAGCATCCAGAAAGCTCATCCGAGGATGCCCTACCGTAGCGTCCACCAACTGATCTATGCGGGGCATTGGGAATGAATCTTTTGGGCAAGCCTTATTCAAGTCTGTAAAGTCCACGCATACCCTCCATTTTCCATTCTTCTTTTTTACCACTACCGTATGGGCTAACCACTCTGGATAAAACACTTCCTTAATGGCCCCTGCTTTCTTGAGTTTTGCCACTTCTTCTTTAACGGCCTCAGCGTGTTCTTTAGATGAACGCCGAGGTGGTTGCCTTCGTGGCACAGCAGCCGGGTTAACATTGAGGTGGTGACAAATAAACTCCGGATTGACTCCTGGTGCTTCATAAGCATCCCATGCAAACACATCGATGTTTCGCTTCAAAAATGTGACCAGATCTTCCTTCTCTCGTAAGGGTAATTGACTTCCTACTTGGAAGAATCTCTCTGGATCATCTGCGATAACCACTTTCTCCAAATCTTCACAGCCTGGTCCTTCAGTCTCGGCTTCACTTGGCTCGGCCGAGGACATTAACTGCTACAAATCCTTCTCGGCTGAGGTTTGTGACTCTTGCCTCGCCTGATGTGTAATAGCTGCTGTTATACATTGTCTCGCCATGGACTGGCTGCCCAGTATTTCCTCAACCCCATCCTCATACGGGAATTTCAGCTTGACGTGCAGAGTTGATGACACGGCACCTAAGGCATGCAGCCATGGTCTGGCCATTATGGCTGTGTAAGGGGAATAAGCATCTACTACGATGAAATCCACGTCCACTACCACCGGTCCTGACTGTACAGGTAATCTAATTAGCCCCTTCGGGATAACAGCCTTCCCTTCAAAGCTTATTAATGGGGAGTCATAAGCCATGAGATCTTCGAACCTCAAATTGAGACCTTTAAACAAATCTGGGTACATGATGTCAGCCCCACTCCCTTGGTCAACCATCACTCTCTTCACATCGTAACCCCCTATCCTCAACGTAATGACCAGCGCATCGTCGTGCGGTTGAATAGTGCCAATCTTGTCTTCGTCAGAAAATCCCAGTATAGGCAGAGGATTCCTCTTGATCCTCTTCGACTCGGAATTGAGGTCCTCGGCGGTGGGACGTAGTACTGACATTATTCTGGTAGGGCAAGACCCCGTCCGACCTGGCGCCGCAAGGATGACATTGATTGTGCCCAACGGAGGTCTTACATTGTTACTGCCTTGGTTCATGGAGCCAGATTGGGTACCTGGTTCATCAGGTCGATTCACGAATTGTCTTAGTTTCCCTTCTTTGACCAGCTGATCCAAGTAATTCCACAAGTTCCTGCAGTTCTCTGTGGTGTGGCCTTTATCCTGATGGTAATTACAGTAGAGGTTCTGGTTACGCTTTGTAGGGTCTCCGATCATCTTACTGGGCCATCTAAAATAAGGTTCTCGGCAGATCCTTTCCAACACCTGCTGTACCGGCTCACGAAATACGGCATTCACTGTCTGGGGCGGGGCCGACCTAGTCTGGCTAGTGAAATCTCTCCTCGGCCACTTGCTACCGTGTCTCTCCGTCTTGAAATCCCTACTCTCCTGGGGATACTTTTTATCTTTCCTTTACTCTGCTGTTGATCCTCCTCAACCCTCTTATACTCATCGATACGGTCCATGAGCCGACGAACAGTTTTTACCGGCTTCTTGGTCAAAGACTTCCTTAAATCATGCTCAACTGGGAGACCAACCTTAAAGGTGTTGACCGCCACCTCATCGAAATCACCATCTATTTCGTTAAACGCTTCCCAGTATCTGTCCGAGTAGGTTTTCAACGTCTCGCGCTCTCCCATGGACATGGACAATAATGAGTCTAGAGGCCGAGGTACTCTACTGCACGTAACAAAGCGGGACCCGAATGCCATCGTAAGTTCCATGTATGAATCAATGGAGTTCACCTTTAAGCCGTTGAACCATCTCATTGCAACGGGCCCTAGACTTGAGAGAAAGACTTTACACATCAAGGTCTCGTTCTGAGAATAAACCGCCATGCGTTGATTGAAATGGCTTACGTGCTCCACCGGGTCTGTTTTGCCATTATAAATGGTGAAGTTTGGCTGCGTGAACCGACGGGGTAGTTTTCCCCTTTCAATACGATGTGTGAAGGGTGATTTGGAGAGCTGGAGCAATGCCTTTCCCATGGCATCGCTACCCGAGCCCCTGTGACTCGTCCCTCTACTTCTTCTGTGGCGAACACTTTCTTCTTGGTATGAGAAAGTTTCTGTGGGGGGGGTTCTTGACCTCGGCCTATAGCCACTGTCCTGAGAATCATCTGATGAAGGGCCAGATATGGAGGGGGTCCTTTTCCGCTCTGCTCGACGCAGCTTCCTCTTCAGCTGGTCAATTTCTCTCTGCATGGCCCTGGTGTTACTTTCCCCAGAGCCCCTGTTTCTACCCCGTGAGCGGTTATCAGCTGTTCGCTCCGAGTGTACACTGCCCTCTCGATCTTCCATTTGCTCTACCTGTTGTAGTGGATCTTCGTGCTGAGATCCTAGCGACTCTACATGGGCTGGATTCAAATCTGTCATCACGTTATCTGTCACCTAAACGCAAGATTCCCACAGACGGCGCCAATTGTAGGGGCACAAATCAAACTAATCCAAGTTTGGACAGTGGACCAGCTCAATGAGCACTCAACAATGAATTTGTAGAGAGTGGGTGTTTAATCTAGGTTTCTGAGATGATAGATAATACAAAAGTTTGATTCGGCTTTTTCTTCATGCACTACACTTGTATGAGTATGTAATATGGAATTGAATACATTGATACTGAGAACGATAGTTTTTTGTTTCTCTTCCAAATTCTTCTTTCTCCTCCATTATCTTCCCTTTCCTTTTATAGGCCTCCCCTTTTCTTCCCAGGTGCAATCCAGGTGTTTCCTTTTTAGATACTTGTCCCATCACCCCTTTTGGCTCAGGTCTCTGGTGGTGAAGATAAGGTTGAAACCTAACGTTCAGGCGTCACTTCTTCATTAATGCGGCCAGAGAAGCAGGTGTAGAGCATTAAATGCGGTGATGGCAGCTTTTCCTTTGGCCACAGTCAATTCTTTCCCTTTATTCTTTATTCTCATTTTCTTAACTCCAGCATCAAAAAGAAAAAACCTTCATCATGGGCGTTATTCAACTATAAGAACATTCACATAGTCCTCGGCGACGCCTTGCCGAGGACTGGTTTGTCCTCGGACGTTATGTTTCTTAGTGTCTGGACATGCATGATACCTCTTTCCCTCTCGTGATCTTGTAGGTCGGACTGATTATGTCCTCGGATTATCTCAAGATGTAGTGTTGGGCTTCTTTTATTGTGAGGGCCTTTGGGCCGGCCAGATACGCGATTTGGGCCCATGGGTACCACACAAACATACTCTAAACTTTTGCAGTTTTTTGCAATATGTTTTTTACTTTTTTACTTTTTACATTTTTTTTTTCTTTTTTAACAATTTTTTTTATAATCTTTTTAAGCAACTCTTTTAATAACATTTTTGTCATTTTTATTAAGTAGGATGTATATATAAGGAAATCTTAACAAGCACCGTGCAGTGCTTGTTAACATTTCCCTAAAAATAAAAGGAAAACACCTGGAAGAGGAAGACAAGGGTCACTTTCAATCTATCACAATTGCACTCACTCAAAATATCACAATTTATCAAAATGGTCTATTGTGAGGCATGAAAAAAAAAAGGGTGATAAGTTGATGTAAAAAAGTGGTGAACAAGTTTCTACCCTATCAACCACTTAAATATATTGTAAAATTGAGTATAAAATTGAATTTATACTTGTATTTATTTGAATGGATTACTTGTGAATACCAGCCCTTCTCTAGGTTATTTTTGCTAAATAATATTATTTAAAAAAAAAATACTAAAGGACAAAGATTGTTTGTAACCATTGGCTACAACTTCTACTGAAAAAATTAACAAGTTTATATAGGGGTGTGCAAAAACCGACGAACTGAAAAAACCGCTTCAAACTGACCGAACCGATGCAAAATTTTCTGTTTGGTTTCGGTTCGGTTCGGTTTCGGTTTTTTATACAATAAAACCGAAAATTTCGGTTCGGTTGTCGGTGGCAAATTTTAATGCACCAAACCGACCGAACCGAACTGATATATATATATATATATATGTATATTATATATATATATATATATATATATATATTTATGTAACATTTAGTCGCATGAGAGTTCGCAGCTTGGTGGTAGTCTGTGGCTTTAAGGACCAAGCCTTCCTGGGTTCGAGCCCTCGCCCCTGCGTTTTTTATTTTTTTTATTTTTTAAAACCATTTAAACTTAAAACCCTAGCTCTCATTTTCATAAGTTCTCCCTCACGCCTCCCTCATCTCCCTCACGCCTCCATCTCCTCCATCTTATCATTTTAATTTCCAGCCGCCATCTCCCTCATCCTCATCTCCCTCACGCCTCCATCCTCCATCTCCCTCATCTCCCTCAAGCATCACGCCTCCATCTCCCTCACGCCTCATTCCTCCAGGCTCCATCTCCCTCATGTCCCTCACGCCTCATGCCTCACGCCTCCAGCCTCCATCTCCTTCATCACCCTCATGCCTCACGCCGCTGCTGCCGCCTCCACATGCTGGCCTTCACATGCCGGCCTCCCCACGCGGCTCAATCTTTTCTTTCTCACGGTGACCTTCGGAGTCTCTTTTTAATTTCTTGATAACTCTCTCTCTTTTTTGCATTTTGTATTTTGTTTAATACTGAATCAATGCTAGTTTTTGTGAATCTGATGTTGAGCTGTTATTTTCTTATTGAAAAAAATGTGATGTTGAGTTGTTTTTTTCTTTTTGTGACTGTGAAATTCTATGACGTTCATTGAAACCGAACACCGACAACACCGACCGAAACTGAAACAAACCGAAACCAACGGTGTTTCAACTATTTCGGTCGGTTTCGGTTGACAAATTTGGAAACCGAAAATTTCGGTTTCGGTTGGCCAGTTAAAAAAAAACCGACCGAAACCGAACCGAAACACCCCTAAGTTTATATATTTTAGAATTCTAACTGCTTAAGTGTCTGTTCTTCATGTTCTTAACGTGCATATTAAATTTCATGTCAATTAGATGTTATTTACTATTCAATCTATAATTTTATTTTTAATGCATAATTTTAGATTACAAAAATTTGAAATTTAAACATTTGATTAATGATATAACTATTGATTTTCATTCTTCTGAATATTTTGCAAACACGAAGCATATAAAAATAAAAAATATAATCCAACCATACATTATTCAAAATTCACATCTAATAAAAGAATAATTAGTGGGGTTAGAGATTTTGTGGCAAACTTTGTCCTAAAATAAAAAGGGAATAGTTAGCAAGACAAAACTATAAAGATGACTTCTCTCTTAATCAAGTAGCCATCCACTTTGTAGCTATCTCCAATACAATAATGCGGTTATGCTATTATGCCAATAAGTGAGGTGATCATAATAAGATAATACATTGTAGAAAAGAAAACAACTTGGATTATAGTAAATAGAATTTTACCTATTCATTGACGTAGTATTTCTATATCTTCTTATGCTTCACTGTTTTTTCCTTTTTCTATCTTTCTTCTTCTTTTTTTGTTTTCTTTGACTATCAAACCCAACTTTTATAAGAGTCAGTGGGCAAGTGGACATCCCACTATAAATTGTCGCATAGTCTTTTCTTCTTTATTTATTGTCAAACCAACTTTTACTTTTTTCACGTGGACTTGGGATCCACCTGCGCAAACCTCCATATGCACAAGAAAATACCTGGAAGCTATCCCAAAAAAAAAAAAAAAAAAGGAAAACGAAAAAAGCTAGGAAAGGGAAACATGCACATGGAATCTAATACAAAATGCACTCACTCAATATCACAATTTATTAAAATTGATGGGATACTTAATTGAACAATAATATATTTATTTTTTTAAAATAATTATTAAAAATAATACAAATTAAAAAAAATTATTAATAGATTTGATAATGAATATGATTGCTACTAGTTCAACAAGAAAATAAATAAATATTAAAAAAAAATTTGTGATCGGTAATTTGTAATATTATGCTTCACACTTTTTTTCTTTTTCTGTTTTTTTTTTACCATCAGGCCCAACTTTAGTTGCTTTTTCCACGTGGGCTCCATATGTGCAAACCTCCATATGCATAAGAAAATACCTGGAAGCTATCAAAATAACATAAAAATGGAAAACACTTAATTTTGTATGAGAAACCACATTCTCATCTTTCATTTTTTATAGAGTTTGGAAACTCTAATGCTCTTTCGAGTCAATTTGTAAGCACTTAGCTTCTTTAATATATACATTTGGTTACTCAAAACATAAAAAATTGCACTCAATTTCAAGATTTATTAAAATAATTTATGTGAGTTGTATAAGAAAAAAAGATAATAAGTTCATATAAAAACCTGTGAACGGAATGTCTCCACCCTACCATATATAATCAACTACTTAAAAATGTTATAAAATTAAGTATAGAATCTTGGATTAATATGAATGAATTACTTGTGAATTTTGATCCCTCCATCTTATTGTGCCCATTCAAAATACAAGTTATTTTAGGATGATATAAAATAAAAAATAAAACGGATTACATATGAATTTTGGTCATTCACATTGTAGCTATAATTTCTTCAATATAAGATTTTACAGTTGAATACAAGTAAGTAATCTACTTAGTCTTTTACGATGAAGTCTCCCCCCTCTCTCATTGGAAAATTACACATGACCATTTCTAAAGGCAATAGTGATGGCAATTGGGCAGGGAATAGACACAAGTATGCTGCAGTGCCAATATGTGGGGTGGTTTTAATATGATAAAGATTGTGTAGAAAAAACAACATATTAAACCATATTAAGGAGAATTTAATTATATTCATTGAAGTAGTTTTCCTATATATTTCCAATAATTGTACCCTTAATTTTAGGACAATTCACACGCGCACACACACACACACACACACACATATAAATAAATGTTGTTGTATTCTAGGCCCTTCCATGTCCAAGTCCTATATTTAAAATATTTACGTTGTTACTTGTTGATATGGTATCATATTGGTATCCAATGTCCATGACACTAGTAGGAATACATTATCTAGTGTTTCTATTCGAACATTTCTATTTGTCCATGCTCTATGTATCCATTAAGTGCCAATTAAGATCAAAATGTTGTTATAACACACTAAACTAGTCATTGTGGAGACATTTGAAAAAAAGTATTTAATTAATCTACATCAGTATTAGTTTTTTCTTAATTACTCTTCCATTTCTTTTCTCTCTCTCTCTCTCTCTCTCTCTCTCTCCATTGCCATATTGTTTTTCTCATTTCTCCTTTCTCACGTTAAGGTCCAAACAAGTTTTGAAATATTCACATGTGAGTACCGTAGTTGGTTAAGTAGTGAAGTTCCACATTGAATAATCATGACAAGAGTGAATGATTAATATAACATAATTCGGCCTAAACTCATTGGCTTAAGATTTTAGGTTAAATGATGTCCTAATATGTTATCTTACTAATCAATTGGAGTCTCCCCAACAACGAGCAACTTAGGAACTTATTAAACACATTGAAGAATGTGAAGCATGGGGACTCAAGATGTAATGTGAAGCGTGGGGACTCAAGATGCAACATTAATCAACACTCATGCATAGAAAGGTTTGACGTGGCCCACAAAAGCTATATTCTTACTCTAATTGAGTGATCGCTTTGAAGTTGGTAGTTTATAGTTCCATTTTTGTTGGGAAATTGTCTCAACATCCAATTGTGAGTTGGAAAGTTAATTGGATTCCTAGATTAAGAAGAAAAAAATTAAATTGATTATTTTTGGGTTGTCTTGGTGTGAAAGACAAGGCTATTATTTGAAATGAGATTCTTGCTTGGGAGGTAATGCACGGGAAGAAACAACAAAATTTGGGTGTTGTTGACAACAAATTTTGTAAAGCACACAAATTAATGAGAATTTGCGAGACTTAGATTAATTTTGCCAAATGAAAGCAAAGAATAAAGAGAACTCATAACGTGCATAGTAGTGAAGAAAGAAAAAGGTTTTGTGGTATGCGTAGTCAAAAAAAAAAAAAAAAAATTGTGTGAGAAAAAAAAAATGAAATTTTTCTTTAGTTGTAAGACATACATAAGGTTGATAAATTTGGAATTTTATAATTGATTTTACAATTCTAAATTTTATTTCAACTATTTCTTGTGGTTTTTTCCCTTTAAGGAGAAATAATTTTTTCACGTAAATTCTTGTGTTTGTGTGTGATTAGTATTTTGTCTTGGTAATTTTGATGATAATATTGAATAATTAATTAAAATTGTTAATTGATTGTCTTAATTTCCTAAGTATTTCCTAAAATTATGCTATTTGGCAAAAAATGCCTTTTCTTCTTCCTCTTCCTCTTCTACTCTTTTTATTTTTAAGCTTTACATACTTTTATGTTTCCTTTTAGCAGTCCAAGTCAAAAAGACCTGCCTTTACCTATCTTTTCTTTCTTGAAAAAAATGCATGTCATTACTTGAAAATTTCTTAAGGTTGGATAAAGCTTGTCTTGTTGTTCTTTCTTTTAAAAATTTGCTAAATAGCATAATTTTAGGAAAAATTTGCTAAATAGCACCTGACCAAATGTACTCAATTATATAGTTCTTTTTTAGAACTTAAGTTTGGTAAAGTGAAACTCAAGTTTGTCAAACTCGAGTTCCAAGTGAAACTCAAGTTTACCAATTTCCAGTTCCAAAAAAAAAAAAAAAAAAAAAAAGTTTAACCTAATGCTTTTTTCCTAAATATTTTCTAAAATTATGCTATTTGGCAAAAAAGGCCTTTTCTTCTTCCTCTTCCTCTTCTTCTCTTTTTATTTTTAAGCTTTACTTACTTTTATGTTTCATTTTAACAGTCCAAGTAAAAAAAGACCTGCCTTTATTTGACGTCCACCACCAACCCTTCCCCAGTCCCCACCCTCAAAAGAAAAGAAGAAAGTGGGATGAAGGTGCTAATGTGTGAAGACAATGACAAATGCAACCATCAAACATATTAAAAAATTATAGCGTTAAGTGTCTGGTTTGGGTGCTTCTCCTTACTCCTCAAGGTTCAAAGATTGTTGCATTCTTGCATCCACACACACACACACACACAAAAGTCTTGCTAATTATTTTGTGTGTGCGCGCGAGCGTACACAGTATAAAATAGATTTCTATGATGTGCAAATAGCATTGTTAAACAGCCATGCAAAACATAGTAATTGCATATGTTGAACAAGGTCGGGAAGTAGCACCAATTCCCAACTATTGAAATTGGTTACACCACTCTTTGTTTCATAGTAAAGTACAGAATTCTAGTTCTCTATAATATGTGGCCTGCAATACATGTGAAACAAGAATTCTTAATTGAAATATTAAAAGTAAGCAAGAGTGAAAGTTTTATAAATATAATTACAGGTCTCAATTATTCCTTTGAATGTATAAATATAATACGATGTAATGTAACTTATAGTTTCAACTATGTGTGGTACGCATGAATGAAATAAACTTTAAATGCGTTAGTTTTGGCTAATTATATTAGTATATTGCAAATTCAATTGAATATTTTAAATAATTATAGGATATTTATTTAATCTTTGTAGTAAATTATGAGAAATATTATCTAATCTTTAATCAAGATATACTTTTAACATCTTTAAATACGGTTTTTGTTAAGATTGTTAACATTTTCATAATTATTTTATTTAATTTCATATTAATTAATTATTAAACTAATTATGACATCTTTATGGTCTGCCCTCAGTCGGAACCTAATCGAATCTTATAAATCTTAAACCTCTTCCTTTTACGGTTCGTTGAACAATCTAGGCTTCAAAACCATGGCTATGGATAGACTATATATACTGATAGTTATGTTCTTGACGGTGCTTCTCATTGAATAGACAACTAGTTTTAATACAACTTGCATTTGGTTCTTCACAAAGCTGCTAAAATGCTAGATGAATTTAATGTTTTAAAGTCTAAGGTGCCAATTATATTGTAACATTTTTTTTAATAAAATTGAATTACAAAGGTGTGGTTTGCATTCAAAATATTATATTAGGTGTGGTTCTCCCACCATCTTTGTGGAAATCCAGAATCACCATGTTTTAACACGTGGAAGAATCTTGATGTTAATTCATATAGAAAGTGAATCACATACCTGTTTTTGACCTTTATTCCCAGCAGTGATATTTGAGATCGTCCAACAAACTTTTTTCTTGAATTTTTTTTTTTTTTTGGTGATTTTGTGCAAGAAGTTGAAAGAAAACAAGAGAGCACTTGGTTGTCAATTACAAACTGGAGAATACATAGCAAAGTTACTTTGTTGCCATGTATAGGGAAGAAACATAGCACTTTCATTCAAAATGTATACATGAGAGAGAGAGAGAGAGAGAGAGAGAGAGAGAGAGAGAGAGAGAGAGCAATATGGCTTGTTTATTAATTAATATGGTCTTTCTAATACATGCCTACCAAAGAATTTTTTTTTTCTTGGTTATCCTAGTTCAACAACAGGAATCTAAAATATGACAGCATATATAGGCAACTAAGCAAGTCTCCACCATTATCACAGATCACATATTCAAAGTATCACTAAAAGTGGAGACACAATTATGCAGAGCAAAGGGGCAAAAATAGAAGTTACAATTCAAGACAGAATACTAAGAGTTTGTTTGGGATGTGATGAAATGTTCAGCTTATTTTGAGTTTTTAGTTTATTTTTGGTACTATTCATGAGTTCCATTGCATTTTTTGGTACTGATCAATTCAATAAGCTATTCCCAAACAAACCCTAAGAAGTGAGGTAAATAACATTGCATACAAATAAGAAAGTCATAATTTCAAGAAACTATTTTAAGAATTGTTGGCATTTGTCCTGATGAGAGTCTAAGAATTTCTTTGCCAAAAAGACAACTCAAATAGACCTAGTCATTGGGAACCTTCACCAACCATAAGTGTAGCCAATAGCAATTCATCTGGCCCCATAAAAGAATAATGGGAAAAGAAAATGTAAGGATGATGATAAACTTCTGTAATAAATTGCAAACTTGTTATAACAATTGACACAATAAGCTACGATAAAAAAGGCTACTCTTTTCTATATTACAGGTGCTATGCATGTGGGTGGAGAATCAGCAGAAACTCTAAAGAGCCTAAAGTATCATATTATATTTCTGTAGTTGCAGCTCTACTTTAAAAAATCATGTTATATTTTACCAAGAGAGAGAGAGGGAAACGAGGCAAGCAACTTCCAAAAGGAAGTTCAGAAAAACCTACTATAGAATTATAAGAGGTTAATAGAAAGAAAGTTAAGAAACCCATATCAAATCCTATCCAAAGCTCAGAAAAAGAAAATCAAATGATAAACACTAAATAGCTCTTGACATATAAATTCTGGATTTCAATAAAGAAAACATACAAGACGTCCACATTTGATTAGAGTGGATATTATTTTTCTTACCTGATTTGTAAACTATCTTGCAGATGTTATTAAGTCACATATAAATTAATATGGAATCTGTGAACTATTAGAAAAGAAGATGCAAGGGTTTTGTCCACAGATCTACCAAACCTTACTGTCTTCCTTTGAGACTTCTTTCAAATTTTCATTCCATTATTTATTTATTCAATTTTAAATTAAAAAGCCAAAAAAGAAAACTGAAAGGAATGAATTTAAAGACTCATGACACTTCTGAACAAATTGCAAATGAACAACTGATCAAGCCATTCTATATGCCATATCTTGCCACAAGTATTTTCCAACCAGTAACAACAATAACAAAAGAATTCTTATAATTCTTCAAAGGCAAAAGAAGAATATTTAATGGAACAATAAGTTAATAGTCTTTTTTACATTGTCAGCACATACCTTCATAGATGACTTTAAAGATAAAAAAAAATTTCCCATGGCTATCAAGATATGAATTACAGGTTTCTCTATAAGAATTCAATCCCCATTTAATTTCCAACATTGAAGAGCCATTGTTATTATGTAACCTTGGATTTAACAGTTTTAACTTGAAAATGCATAATTATGTACACAATACAAACACTGAATTTCCAACAACTACATCTCAACCTCAAACAAGACAAACTTTAAACCCAAACACATATTCTTCAACTACTAAAGCAGTAGCTCAAAGAGGTGACGGAACAAAAAAAAAACCACAATCAGAAGCAGAAAGTCATTAATATGGCAAAACTTTGCATAGTTTTACCGCTATAATACCATGAAATAGGTGAAAGCCTGAAAACAAAACTCACATTCATTAATAAAGCAAAGCTTTGCATCACAGACAGACCCCCAGCCTGAGGGTCCACTTTTTTTGTCCTCTGAACCTGTTGATCGAACAACATCACAACCTTCTCCTCCATCTCTCAAAACCATAAGATACAACATATTAACAACCTAAAATTCAAGAAAGCTCTCAGCCTACTCCCACTTCTTCTCAATCTTCATCTCTCACAACCACTTAGGTACAACCAATTCATACTACAAATTCACAACCTAAAATTCAAGAAAGCTCTCAGCCTACTCTCACTTCTACTCAATCTCCATCTCTCATAACCACTCAGGTACAACCAACAGGTCCAACGAATTCACAACCTACAGTTCAAGAAACCTCTCAGCCTACTCCCACTTCTACTCAAATCCCATCATCTGTATCTGAGCAAGAACCAAAGCCAGTAGTTGTGTCTCAGCCACCATCACAAGAACCTCAACCAAAGGCATAACCTTAACCTATACATACCCCATTTAACGCAATAAAAAAAACCATCAAATGATGCAAACCGCAATTCAAACTCCAATCTTCTTCCATGATTTCCGAAAGGTGATCAAAAAACACAATCATAATCCCATCCCTTCAAATCTTTAGTTATTTACTGTACCAATTAATGGACCCTGCTAGCCCATCTTTTGCTTCTCTCTCATGGAATTCACCTTCTCAAGCTTCAAATCTTTAGTTATTTACTGTACCACTAAATAGACCCTGCTAGCCCATCTTTTGCATCTCTCTCATGGAATTCACCTTCTCAAGCCTCCAACCATCATGGAGCCTAGCAACGAAGCTATCAGCCTTGATGTTCACATCAGCGCTGGGGCAGAACACGGACTCACCAACACCAATACCAGCACCAACAACAACACCATCATGAAATTCAACCAACATCATTCCGCCATCTAATTACATGCTGCATGTTCATGGTTTAAGCGTTTAGAATGAAGTTGTCAAGAAAAAAAGATGCGGTAATACAAATCAGCTACTTTTACCTTAGAGAGATACACGTCCAAAACATGGCCAAACTGACTGAAATGCGACCACACATTATCAACTCTAGCTTCAATTGCAAAGCCATTCCGCCGTAGATCGTCGTATATCGTCGACCAACGAACATTTAAAACCTTGCTTCAACAAATTCCGCCGTAGATGTCGTTACCAACGAAGATCAATCAGGAGCGAGAGGGCGAGATTGAGAGAGGGAAAGCGACAGAGCTTTCTGCCATGGACAGAGCAATTAAACAACACATCTAAAAAGCCAGAGAGAATGGTCAAGAGAATGTAGAAAGATACACTAGATCAAAAAAGATTGATCCAATTCCATTTAGCTTTAAACCCAAACAACCAAGCCCGAATAGACATGAGCCAGCAACCCAACCGATTACAATAAAGCCCAGATTGAAATTTAACCCAACTGAAGCCAAGCCCACAACAAAAATATACCAACGGCCTAGCCGAAAATAATTCTACTATATAAAATTCCCATACCCAAAATCAGAATTTCCTAACTAATAATAATAATAATAAATCCCATGAGCACATAAATAATTAGAAAATTTCTCCAAACTCGTTGACATCACATAAATATTTAATTTTAGATATGCTTTCAAGCATTTTTTTTTTGTTATATAATTTTTAAACCTAAAATAAACATAAATTATGTCTAAAAATATTTGAATTATACATAAAAATAAATATTAAATAATTAATTAATATTTATTTGGCCCTGCCATTGGGAAAAGTGGATACGGAATAGGTTTGTTTTTTTGGTTCACAGTTATTGAATTTTTAGTTAGTTCACCTTAATGTTGTTCTAGTTGATATCCACTGTAAGGTCGTAATTCGTGCCTAGGCTCAAGAAGAAGGAGGGTATAGGCCCAAAGAGCCCAATACAATAAATTTATAGAGTGTGGGTCAAAAATCTTGTTTCTAATGAGCTTAAACGGTAACAACAATGGTCCAAGATTATAAAACAATAAGAATGAATAAGTTTATATGATGAAACTTATTCTTGGACTCAAGCTGAGGATCAGATGCTTATATTTCTCCTCACTTAAAGATTAATTACAAATATCCAGTCTATAGTGTTTTTCTTTCTATCTCCCCCCCCCTTCTTTTTCTACAGGACCTTTCTCCTTCTTATAGTTCCTCCTCCCTTCCGTTCTTGCTCTCCACGTGTAGATTCCTATTGCTCCTTTTGATACTTGTCCCATCAATCTCTTCTTAAAATCCTTAGGTAATAGCTGTAAGGTTGAAAATTATTGTTTAAGAATCATTTCCTCATAAATGCGGCCAGAGACTTAAGTACAGAGCATTTAATGCGGTGGTAACAGTTTTTTCTTAAATATTTCCCAATTGTCCTTGCTTTTTGTGCCCTCGTGAAACATATCTTCACCCACAAGATCTCTTGAAAGATCACTCTAGTCACCATGACGCACCACCTGACTCTTATCTCACTTATCCGAGGAGGTGCCTCTCCTCGGATTACTTCCAATAACCTCTTTCACAATAGCTTGCTCGTGGACCTCTAAGATTAACATCTCTATTACCATCAATCTGTCCTTGGATAGGTCAACGTCCTCAGACACAACCCATGACCCAAAAACGCATCTTGGGCCTTTTATCCCCACACCCACTATTCTTCTCTTTCAGTTTTCTGGAAACGATATTATAATTTTTTGTACTAATTTTTTTTGTGAGATTAAATATTACTCGTTTGGGGTTTGGTAATGCCTCAATTAAAAAGAGTGTTGGCGACTTAACACAACGAATGCAATAGGAAGAACAAAAATGAAAGATAAATGCAAATAAGCAATTGAAAAGCAAGGAACTCACTTTCATCAAAGGAAGAAGTGATTACAGTTTATTTTGAGCCCAAGCGTAGATTGATTGCAAAAATACTTGAAAATCTATGCTTTGATAAGGGAAAAATCTTTGGTATTTTTTTTGGAGATATGATATTTACTATGTGATTAAATTTAAAATAGTATCTCTTCAAAATTTTTAATTTTCATAATCTCTTCATAAACATTAATAAAAAAGATTAAAAACTTGATATAAACAATTTTGAACATATTGGGCACCATACTGTAGAGGTACCATTGAAGAACCTTTTGATGACTAGATGTAGATACAAGAAAATGGTTGTACTTTTGATGATGTTTAATGTTCTCTCTCATTTTTTAATATGACTTTTTTGCAAAATCATCTAATTAGAGTTGCCAAGTTTTTTCATGAAATCCCCAAGTATAGGATTAGTTTATCTTCAGTTACATAGCATGTTCAGGGCCAAGAGCCTTATAACTCATGCCATAACTTGCTCTTCTTTATAAAGAGACTAGCCTCTCCCCCATATATATAGCATGACTAGGTGTTATGTATTGTGCATCTTAGCTTCTCCAGACAATTAATTGACATTTGATATTTTATTTCTTTGTCTGAGTTTTTTGATGTTGGAAAATTTAAGGAAAGTGAACGGAAATAAGAAAGGAAGAGAGAGGTTTAGTGACACAAAAAGATTGTTTTCTTTAAGAATGGTATTTGTCCCCACTTAGAGAAGTTTGCTAATGGGTTTGCAAGAAAATTATCTCCTAAATTAAATTAAACAAGATTCTACAAGTAGCAAGATTGGAGAATTATGTGAATTTCTTTATTTGGAGAGAAAAATTAAAGAGAGAAAACTTAAATATGGTAGTTTATTTATTAGCAACAAAGAGTTGCCAAAGAAAATAGACATTTAAAGGTCACTTTTGCTGAAACAAACACGCTAAAATGTTGCCAAAACTCCCTCATTTGTTTTGCAAAATTTCCTAGAAAACATGTTTTATTGCAATTATTGCTTGAGCGAACTACCCTTCTAACTTGAGTAAGTTCTTCAATAATAGAAACAAATTTCACACTAAGAGTCTCACCTTTCCCTCGCTCAAGCAAGGTTTAGACAGAAAGTTAGCTTGTCCTTTGCAGCAGTCAAACCTAATATCACTTGAGAAAAACTAAATTTTGCTTGAGAAAAACTAAATCTTGCTTGAGCAAGACACTGAAATTCAATTTTATTTTTAAAATACTCTATTTTAATTACAACCTTCTATGTATAAGTTCAATGTGGTAAAAGGTTGGAAATATTTGTGCAAGATAGATTGTACAACTCTTTCATGTGATTACATAATTAGCATGCATTTGACAACAAACAGAAGAAAAATACAAACTCTATCACACAAACTTTATCATGGTCCATCCCAACAGATGTGAAGCAAACTAGCTAGGTTACAAGGGAAAATTTATATTGTTCATAATCAAGGACAATGCTTTCCTTGAGTCTATCAATCCAATGATGGCCCTTGCCAACAACACTAACAACTGCTCCGACTTCAGGCCTCCCTATTGCAAACCAACAGAAAGAAATAAGACAAATTAATAGACAAAAGTGGGTCTAGAAATGGACTTGCATATAATTACAAACATCAAGTTTAGATTGATTTGAACTCAAATGCATATTGACTCAGCTAGAACCACTTCTTCTTAATTAAAGTGACATACATATGACATCAATCATAAGTCCAAGATCATGTAGGATAGAATGCAGACTTTGGAAGATTTGATCTACAAGAAAGTTAAACAGAGCAAATACATCAATTTGGTTATAATAAATTTTTGGTAACTATTAAAAAGTATTCATACTTCAAAATTTTGGATTTTATTTTTACATATTTAAGATTATATATATATATATATATATTAATTTATACACAAGATTTTATAAGAATTTTTTTATCTGGCCCTAACATGGATCTGCCAATGCAGACCATTGCCGCAAATTCTGGAAGTGAGACTGAGTTTACTGAAAGAATTCCAGCAAGCTGACATGCAAGGCCTACTGCAATAAACCCAACAGGTGGTCCTGATATGGTGGGGCTAATGAACGAAAGAATATAGGCACTTTTACTTTGTAGCATGTAACAGAGAAGGGCTGTAATGCCATGGTGTGGAACAGAGTATAACGGTTAAACATCCAGTAGACCAATAATATATTAAGGAGAAAGTTTAGGCGCACTGTTGAAATTGAAAGGGACAATCCAAAGCATCATAGCAGAGAGGAGAGCAATGATCAAGCACAAGTGGCAGAGTCAATCTGGGCTAGCAAGGAGTTGTTGGGAATCAGTGCCATATTGTGAACAGGTCATCCATTGCTTTGAAGAGATGATGCCACGTGGCTTAGGAGGCAGTTAGAGATTGAGCTACACGTGTAATGCTTAGATAGGATCCTTCTTGTAACTGATTTTCCCTCTAAAATAGGGAGTTAGTTTTTCTGTTTTTCCTTTTGCTTGCTTGGACAGTGTATATATAGAATTAGGTGCTATGTATTACTCAGTTGCTTCTATTTATTTTCTAAAAATCAATAATATCTAAGAGAGTTCTATAAGTTTTTACACGCACAACGTTTACTACAACTCTAAAGTGGTCAACAGTGAGTAGAAGAGAAAATGTGGCGAGTCCATATGAAAGTGATTGTTCATCATTCATAGTCGACTACTTCAAGTTGTGGTAAAAGTGGAGGCAAATTGAGTGGTTGTAGAAGAAAGTTATATTTATACATGTAATCTTTCCACTAGTGTGTAAAATCTTACCTTTCTACTAAAAAACCAATAACTGAGGAAGAGCTCAAAAGTCACAAAGGGCTGTACAAGTAGAGGAGAGCCTTTTCTACAACTTGTTAAACCTTTTCTTCAAGCATGGGATCAATAGATGTTATTAGTGTTTTAGGTTACAGTCCTGATTACAACTTCTAGTTCTACTGGGTCTTACCTCACCATTACAATTTTGCCTATTTCTTTCCCTAATATCAATTATCAATTAACAAAGGAGACCCCAATTGTAAGCTAAAGAAGCCATGTAGTGCCTTACTGTTTGCTTGAACTCTGCATATTATCATGATGTTATAAGACAGCCTACATTTACTGCATTGCCAAGCTTGGGCAACAGCTAGCAATTAAAAAGCTTCAATGCAACTGCATCAAACAATCTGAAAGTGACGCACACCATATATATGGGACAGCCACATCAATTCACCTAGATGGAACAACATGACATCAGTTTCCAAGTGACAAATAAGGCGATTGAAAGTTTATAATTCCAAATTGTCAACAAGAAATACCACAGGCCCTATTTTTCTTAATACAACGAACATAAAAATGAAACTACTATTTCTTTAGATGAAATCTCTTTCCTCCTTTTTCTTAATACATTATTCTTCACCATCAAAAAAGAAAAAAGTTGAATTAATTTAATTATAAAGTTTTTAGGGTCTTTCCTTCACATATGTATTCAAATTTGAAATATAGCAGCTTAATAATATTCGAGGTCTATTAGACTCAACAAGAAAACTATGCAAATGATTTCAATCATCCTTTTTACAATTGTAAGCCGCCATGCCAGTGCTATAAAAATTAATTAAAAGAAGCAAAAGAAAAACTCTCTTGAATCTACCTTTGAAACGGTTGATGCAGTGGAGGAAAAAAATCACATGGCTAGCCTGAGAGAAAACAACCTCTTTGGGCGTGGTGTGGTACATCTACCTCATTAGAGGTACATGCCCCACTGGTTCCATCACAGTCATCACTGCTTCGCATAGTTTGGTTCAGATCTTCAATGTCTTGCTGGAATATCAAACAGCCCCCGCATTTCATAACCTCCAATCCTGGACCAATGGGTGTAAATTCAATCTCAATCTGCCCGAATATATCAACACCTGCTTGACTCAAATTTTCTTTCCGTTCCTCATTGAATGATTGAACAATGGGATAGTAATTCTGCAATAAGTGATACGTATCAACCTCACCAAATTCTTCCGAAAAAACAAAAGTCACTAGACACGAATTGAAATCTATCGCTTGTCAATGAACACCGAAGTCTATGCGTAGCTGTATAACTTCTCCAGTTAAACAATGAATAAAGTTGGGGAAATGGATGATGCTGGCGGAGTACAAAAATAGCGCACACAGTGACTCCCATCAATTTATTACATAAATTTGAAGGCACTTGCAGATTCATTGAAGCCCCTACGCTTTGATGAGTGCACCATTTCAAAATTACAAACATCAAGTCTAGATATGGACTTTAAGCCCAAACACATATTCTTCAACTACCAAAGAAGTAGCTCAAAGAGGTTACAAACACCCCCCCCACCCCCCCAAAAAAAAAAAAAAAAGAAACCACAATCAGAAGCAGAAAGTGATTAATATAGCAAAGCTTTGAATGGGTTTACCGCTATAATACCATGAAATAGGTGAAAGCCCGAAAACAAAACTCAAAACTCACATTCATTAATATGGTAAAGCTTTGCATCGCAGACAGACCCCTAGCCTGAGGCTCCACCTTGTTTGTGCGCTCAACCTCCTGAACGAACAACATCACAACCTTCTTCTCCATCTCTCAAAACCACTCAGGTACAATAAATTCACAACCTAAAATTCAAGAAAGCTCTCAGCCTACTCCCACTTCTACTCAATCTCCATCTCTCATAACCACTCAGGTACAACCAACAGGCCCAACGAATTTACAACCTACAGTTCAAGAAACCTCTCACCCTAGTCCCACTTCTACTCAAACCCTATCACCTGTATCTAAGCAAGAACCAAAGCCAGTAGTTGTGTCTCAGCCACCATCACAAGAACCTCAACCAAAGGCATAACCTTAACCTATATATACCCCGTTTAATGCAAACCATCAAACGATGCAAACTGCAGTTCAAACTCCAATCTTCTTCCATGTTTCCAAAAGGTGATCAAAAAACACAATCATAACCCCATCCTTTCAAATCTTTAGTTATTTATAATTCATAAAATCCTTATGCACAAAGAAACATGAAGCTATATTAGCTAATTCACAAAAAAAAAACTGGCAAGAACCAGTGCCAAAACTCTATAAACAAAAAAGTGTTTTTATTTGCTGCAATGAAGTTTTCAAGAGAAAAAGACATATTTGATTGTAAATCTTAATTTTCTTTAATTTTTTTTTTTTTAAATATTCAGAGAGATGCTTCAACAAGGAATTTGAAAATTTGCCAATCAATGCAGTGACTTCAAGTATGCCTGACCTATTCAAATCTATGCCTCTACAATCTCAATTGTAAACAATACACCAAATATAAACACATAAACAAACAGAGTATGAACATTTGTTAAACACATTATCAACTCTGTTCAAACCATAACTCTGTTCAAACCTTTATAGAAACTAGAGCTTTGAAATTTCCATCATATGTTCATTTTCCGTCTTGTAGTCATATCTCAACATCTTGATTTCAGCTATCACTAATGTAGCACTATATTAAGTTTGGTATATAGATAAGGTGGTAAAAGCATTAATCTGCAAGCAAACCCATTTAAAACCCAAGCTGGTTTAACAACACATCTAATTCCATGCTGCATGACCATGGTTTAAGCATTTAGAATGAAGTTGTCAAGAAAAAAAGATGTGGTAATATTTTCATTGGCTAACTACTCTGACCATTCCTAATTGAACTAGATACAAATCAGCTACTTTTACCTTAGAAAGATACACGTCCAAAACTGACTGAAATGCGACCACACATTATCAACTCTAGCTTCAATTGCAAAGCCATTCCGCCGTACATCGTCGTATATCGTCGACCAACGAAGATCAATCAAGAGAGAGAGGACGAGATTGAGAGAGGGAAAGCGATTGAGCCTTCTGCCATGGAGAGAGAGAGAGAGAGAGACTGGAGAGAATGTTCTAGATCAGAAAAGATTGGTCGAGTTCCATTTAGCTTTAAACCCAAACAACCAAGCCCGAATAGACATGAGCCAGCAACCCAACCTATCACAATAAAGCCCAGATTGAAATTTAACCCAACTCAAGCCAAGCCCACAACAAAAATATACCAACAGCCAAACCCAAAAATAATTCTACTATATAAAAAATTCCCAAACCCAAAATCAGAATTTCCTAACTAATGATAATAATAATAACATATCAAAAAATAATAATAATAATAATAATAAACCCCATGAGCACATAAATAATTAGAAAATTTCTCCAAACTCCTTGACATCACATAAATATTTAATTTTAGATATGTTTTCAAGCATTTTTTTTTTGTAGTTATATAATTTTTAAACCTAAAATAAACATAAATTATGTCAAAAAATATTTAAATTATACATAAAAATAAATATTAAATAATTAATTAATATTTATTTGGCCCTGCCATTGGGAAAAGTGGATATGGAATACGTTTATTTTTTTGGTTCACATTTATTGAATTTTTAGTTAGTCCACCTCAATGTTGTTCTAGTTGATACCCAATATTCTTCTGCTTTAGTTTTCTGAAAAATATATTATAATTTTGTTTACTAATTTTTTTTTTGTGAGATTAAATATTACTCGTTTGGGGTTTGGTAATGCCTCAATTAAAAAGGTGTTAGCGACTTAACACAACAAATGCAATAGGAAGAACAAAAAGTGAAAGATAAATGCAAATAAGCAATTGAAAAGCAAGGAACTCACTTTCATCAAAGGAAGAAGTAATTACAGTAGATTTTGAGCCCAAGTGTAGATCGATTGCAAAAATACTTGAAAATCTATGGTTTGATAAGGGAAAAATCTTTGGTATTTTTTTTTTTTTTGGAGGTATGATTTTTACTATGTGATTAAATTTAAAATAGTATCTCTTCAAATTTTTTAATTTTCATAATCTCTTCATAAAAATTAATAAAAAGCAAAGATTAAAAACTTGAAATAAACAATTGTGAACATATTGAGCACCATACCCCAGAGGTTGTTGAAGAACCTTTTTTAGATGTCTTCAAGCATGGGATATAGGATTAGTTTATCTTCAGTTAATAGATGTTTACTTTTGATGATGTTTAATGAATGAAGAATATAGGCATTCTAGTTTGTAGCATGTAACAGAGAAGGGCTGTAATGCAGACCATTACAATTTTGCCTATTTTTTTCCCTAATATCAATTATCAATTAACAAAGGAGACCCCAATTGTAAGATAAAGAAGCAATGTAGTGCCTTACTGTTTGTCTGAATTCTGCATATCATCATGATGTTATAAGACAAAGCCTACATTACTGCACTGTTAAGCTTGGGCAACAGCAAGCAATTAAAAAGCTTCAATGCAACTGCATCAAACAATCTGAAAGTGACACACCGTATATATGGGACAGCCACATCAATTCACCTAGATGGAACAACATGACATCAGTTTCCAAGTGACAAATAAGACGATTTAAAGTTTATAATTCCAAATTGTCAACAAGAAATACCTCAGGCCCTATTTTTCTTAATACAACAAACATAAAAACGAAACTGTTTCTTTAGATGAATTCTCTTTCCTCCTTTTTCTTAATACATTATTCTTCACCATCAAAAAAAAGAAAAAAGTTGCATTAGTTTAATTATTAAGTTTATTGGGTCTTTCCTTCACATATGCATTCAAATTTCAAATATAGCAGCTTAATAATATTCGAGGTCTATTAGACTCAACAAGAAAACTATGCAAATGATTTCAATCATCCTTTTTACAATTGTAAGCCATCACGCCAGTGCTATAAAAATTAATTAAAAGAAGCAAAAAAAAAAAAAAAAAAAAAAAAACTCTCTTGAATCTACCTTTGAAATGGTTGGTGCAGTGGGGGAAAAAATCACATAGCTAGCCTGAGAGAAAACAACCTCTTTGGGCTTGGTGTGGTACATCTACCTCATTAGAGGTACATTCTCCACTGGTTCCATCACAGTCATCACCGCTTCGCATAGTTTGGTTCTGATCTTCAATGTCTCGCTGGAATATCAAACAGCCCCCGCATTTCATAACCTCCAATCCTGGACCAATGGGTGTAAATTCAATCTCAATCTGCCTGAATATATCAACATCTGCTTGACTCAATTTTTCTTTCCATTCCTCATTGAATGATTGAACAATGGGATGGTAATTCTGCAATAAGGGATACGATTCAACCTCACCAAATTCTTCCGAAAAACAAAAGTCACTAGACACGAATCGAAATCTATCGCTTATCAATGAACACCGAAGTCTATGCGTAGCTCTATAACTTCTCCAGTTAAACAATGAATTAAGTTGGGGAAACGGACGATGCTGGCGGAGTACAAAAATAGCGCACACAGTGACTCCCATAAATTTATTACATAAATTTGAAGGCACTTGCAGATTCATTGAAGCCCCTACGCTTTGATGAGTGAACCATTTCGAAATTTCTCTTCCAGGAATAGCGAGCTGATGACCTATTTAATGGAAGCTCCAGCAAAGATCGAAGATGCGTGCAACCACTTAGAAGAAAGAGACTCCAAATTAGATAGTCTAGACTCTAGTGGTACTTTGAGGAAGGCCAACAAAAATATTTCCCGAGATCTAAATGGCTTAAAAAATAAAAAAATAAAAAAGAATTAATTGGGGTGATTTTTTTTGTTTTTTGGTAGGCATAAATTAAATGGGGTGAGTTCTATTCATATTAAATTAAATAATTAATGTAAAACAACAAATAATTCATCACCCATATTCAGTGCCGGCTCAATGCTAAAAGCAATTGATGCGATGACCTAAGGCCCCAAGTAAAGAAAAGGCCCCCAAATTTCAACATATAGGGTTTTTTTCTATTAGTGTAATAGTAATAATTAAGCTCAAATATTAGCCAACAAATAAAATAATATTTTTTTATCAAACAAAATACAAACAAAAAAGAGAGAAAAATGCTATGTCCATAACATTTTTCACAACACTTTTACAACAAATTTTAAGTAATAAGTTGTTATTGATGACAAAAAAATAATTTTAATGTTGAGTTCAAATTAAAACCAGTAACAACTTAATATCTAAAATTTGTTGTGAAAAATATTATGAATGTAACACTTCTAAAAAATAAAAAGAGCAATACACAAAAAAATTCACAACATTTTTCACAATAATTGGGTTGGCAAATTTTTACTAATTCTTATTTAGGTTCACCATTAACATCACTCTTTTACTTACTGCTATCAATTTGTAACATCAATAGGTGTAAAATAATTTGTCAAATTTTTGTGTCTAAGACTTTCAAAAAATACAAATTATGTGGTTTATTTTAATTAGTAGTAATTTTGCATCTAAAACAAGATAATTAATTTTCGTTTTAGGCTCCCAAATATAACAAGCCGCCCCTACCCATTTTACAAGTTAAAGCCTCCATCCTAGTGCTATAAAAATTAAATTGAAGAAGCAAAATTAAAACTCTCACGAATAAATGGTTGATGTAGTGGGAAAAAGAAATCACACGGCTAGTGAAAAATGGCCCAAATTTACTTCATTCCATTTGATTTTACAACAATATTGGAATTGGAAAATTGTAGTAAATGTCATAAGTAGAGAGGAACAAGAGTATCTATTTTACCCTACAACATAAGTGAACAAAAAATGATGAGCATAGTACCTGTTGCACATATCTTCTCCAATCCTAGCAATGCGAAAATTTCTGCTCACCAGCAAATTGAAAAGTACATTAACTTCATCGTATCTAGTATTATTGAACTCAAATGAAAGCATATGCACAATGATTTTAAAAAAAAAATAAAAATTATACAGCTACAATAAATAGATCCGTAAAAGTGAGAAGGATGGTGGCTTACAAAAAATTTAGAGAAAAGGATTATCAGCTGCATAGATTCATTAAAGCTACTACTTTCACTGGGATTCCTCTTTTTTGCAATCTATGTTACCTTTTCCTTGTATGCTTAATTAAATTCCCAATCCAATTTTCCCAATGCAAAATGAATCTTTCATTTAGTTTAGGGAGCTGTATCCTCTTTGAGTGTGGTACATCTACCTGATTAAAGCTACCTTCTCCATTGGTTCCATTCTCATCATGGCTTCACTTAGTTTTGGTATCTTTTGCTGAATCTTCCTAATCATCCTCATAAGGAGTGATGCTACAACTGCTGTTGCTATTGCACCCAGGCATAGTTTGTTTCAGATCTTCAATGTCTTGCTCAAATATCAAATGGGCCCCGCATTTTGTAACCTCTAATCCTGGACCTATGGTGTTAAATCCAATCTCAATTTGACCAAATCCATTAGCATCTATTTGACTCCATTTTTTTTTCAATAATTTCTGGGGATAGTAATTCAGGTAAAGATGATACGATTCAACCTTACCAAATTCTTCTGAAAAAGGAAAGTTATCAAGTATTTGTTTGCTTTCATATCCGTTGACTTTCAAGTACCACCAAAGCCAATGTGTAAATCTATAACCTTCCAAATAAGAAGGATCAAGTTGATGAAGTGGACGATGTTGGCGGAGTACAAAAACAGCACACACAGTGAGTCCCATCAATTTATTACATAATAAATCTGAAGGCACTTGCAAATTCACTGAAGTCTCCAAACTTTGATGGCTAAACCATTTCGGAATTTCTCTTCCAGGAATTATAATACGATAAATGGATTCATCTCCCTAAAACATACAAAATTACAAAATCATTATATTTAGAACCTCACAAGCAAGAGAGAGAGAGAGAGAGAGAGAGAGAGAGAGAGAGACCTTAAATTGAATGTGATGTCTTAGCGTTGTTAATAACATGTCACTGTAGTCTTCATTGTTAATCAATTTAACACAATTGAGAAGACAGAGGTCTGAATAAGGACCATCTTCAGGTCTTAATGGTAATATTTCTAGTGAGGTACAACCATCTGCATCAATATCCACAATATTTAATGGAGACTCTGGCAAAGATCGAAGATGTGTGCAACCACACAGAAGAAGAGTCTTCATATTAGATAGTTGAGAGGTACTCTCAGGAAGGCAAACAAAATTATTTCCCCTAAGATCTAATTCTGTTAAAGAGAACAAACAACCAAGACCATCAGGTATTGCATAAAGATTGCAATAACTTAGATTCAATTTGGTCAAAGACCATAAATCAGAAAGAGAACGCCCTAACATGCCCGTAGGATATTCTATTCTTTTTCGCATTAAAGGAAAATTGATGAGTTTATTTGATGATATAGATGATAAGCCTTCACATCCTCGAAGAGATAGTACTTTTAGATTTTTGAAGAGAACAAATGAAGAAGGTAATTCTGCTATAGCAGTTTCACTCACATCTAGCTCCTCAAGACCTTTGATATTTCCCAAATTCTCTGGTAGTTCATTAATTTTTGAGCAGCCAGACAAAGTGAGAATTTTTAGAGACATCAAATAACAACAAACAATTGGAAGACTTGAAAGGTTTTTGCAGTCTCTTAGATCTAATTTAGTAAGGCCAGTTAGAATGAAGTTGTCAAGAAAAAAAGATGTGGTAATATTTTCATTGGCTAACTACTCTGACCATTCCTAATTGAACTAGATACAAATCAGCTACTTTTACCTTAGAAAGATACACGTCCAAAACTGACTGAAATGCGACCACACATTATCAACTCTAGCTTCAATTGCAAAGCCATTCCGCCGTAGATCGTCGTATATCGTCGACCAACGAAGATCAATCAAGAGAGAGAGGACGAGATTGAGAGAGGGAAAGCGATTGAGCTTTCTGCCATGGAGAGAGAGAGAGAGAGAGAGACTGGAGAGTGTTCTACATCAGAAAAGATTGGTCGAGTTCCATTTAGCTTAAAACCCAAACAACCAAGCCCTAATACACATGAGCCAGCGACCCAACCTATCACAATAAAGCCCAGATTGAAATTTAACCCAACTCAAGCCAAGCCCACAACAAAAATATACCAACAGCCTAACCCAAAAATAATTCTACTATATAAAAAATACCCAAACCCAAAATCAGAATTTCCTAACTAATAATAATAATAATAACATATAAAAAAAATAATAATAATAAACCCCATGAGCACATAAATAATTAGAAAATTTCTCCAAACTCCTTGACATCACATAAATATTTAATTTTAGATATGTTTTCAAGCTTTTTTTTTTTTGTAGTTATATAATTTTTAAACCTAAAATAAACATAAGTTATGTCAAAAAATATTTAAATTATACATAAAAATAAATATTGAATAATTAATTAATATTTATTTGGCCCTGCCATTGGGAAAAGTGGATATGGAATAGGTTTATTTTTTTGGTTCATAGTTATTGAATTTTTAGTTAGTCCACCTCAATGTTGTTCTAGTTGATACCCAATATTCTTCTCTTTCAGTTTTTTGAAAAATATATTATAATTTTGTTTACTAATTTTTTTTTTTTTGAGATTAAATATTTACTCGTTTGGGGTTTGGTAATGCCTCAATTAAAAAGGTGTTAGCGACTTAACACAACAAATGCAATAGGAAGAACAAAAAATGAAAGATAAATGCAAATAAGCAATTGAAAAGCAAGGAACTCACTTTCATCAAAGGAAGAAGTAATTACAGTAGATTTTGAGCCCAAGTGTAGATCGATTGCAAAAATACTTGAAAATCTATGCTTTGATAAGGGAAAAATCTTTGGTTTTTTTTTTTTTTTGGAGGTATGATATTTACTATGTGATTAAATTTAAAATAGTATCTCTTCAAATTTTTTAATTTTCATAATCTCTTCATAAACATTAATAAAAAGCAAAGATTAAAAACTTGAAATAAACAATTGTGAACATATTGAGCACCATACCCCAGAGGTACCATTGAAGAACCTTTTGATGACTAGATGTAGATACAAGAAAATGTTTGTACTTTTGATGATGTTTAATGTTCTCTCTCATTTTTTAATATGATTTTCTGCAAAATCATCTAATTAGAGTTGCCAAGTTTTTTCATGAAATCCCCAAGTATAGGATTAGTTTATCTTCAGTTACGTAGCATGTTCAGGGCCAACAGCCTTATAACTCATGCCATAACTTGCTCTTCTTTGTTAGGAGACTAGCCTTTCTCCCATTTATATAGCATGTCTAGGTGTTATCAGTTATGTATTGTGCATCCTAGCTTCTCCACACTGAGTATATTGAAAGAATTCCAGCAAGCTGACATGAAGGCCAACTGCAATAAACCCAACACGTGGTCCTGATACGGTGGGGCTAATGAATGAAGAATATAGGCATTCTAGTTTGTAGCATGTAACAGAGAAGGGCTGTAATGCAGACCATTACAATTTTGCCTATTTCTTTCCCTAATATCAATTATCAATTAACAAAGGAGACCCAAATTGTAAGATAAAAGAAGCCATGTAGTGCCTTACTGTTTGTCTGAACACTGCATATCATCGTGATGTTATAAGACAAAGCCTATAGTACTGCACTGCCAAGCTTGGGCAACAGCTAGCAATTAAAAAGCTTCAATGCAACTGCATCAAACAATCTGAAAGTGACACACACCGTATATATGGGACAGCCACATCAATTCACCTAGATGGAACAACATGACATCAGTTTCCAAGTGACAAATAAGATAATTGAAACTTTATAATTCCAAATTGTCAACAAGAAATACTTCAGGCCCTATTTTTCTTAATACAACAAACATAAAAATGAAATGACTTTTTCTTTAGATGAATTCACTTTCCTCCTTTTTCTTAATACATTATTCTTCACCATAAAAAAAAAAGAAAAAAGTTGCATTCGTTTAATTATTAAGTTTATTGGGTCTTTCCTTCACATGTGTATTCAAATATTAAATATAGCAGCTTAATAATATTCGAGGTCTATTAGACTCAACTAGAAAACTATGCAAATGATTTCAATCATCCTTTTTACAATTGTAAGCCGCCACGCCAGTGCTATAAAAATTAATTAAAAGACGCAAAAGAAAAACTCTCTTGAATCTACCTTTGAAATGGATGATGCAGTGGGGGAAAAAATCACATGGCTAGCCTGAGAGAAAACAACCTCTTTGGGCGTGGTGTGGTACATCTACCTCATTAGAGGTACATTCTCCACTGGTTCCATCACAGTCATCGCCGCTTCGCTTAGTTTGATTCAGATCTTCAATGTCTTGCTGGAATATCAAACAGCCCCCACATTTCATAACCTCCAATCCTGGACCAATGGGTGTAAATTCAATCTCAATCTGCCTAAATATATCAACATCTGCTTGACTCAATTTTTCTTTCCATTCCTCATTGAATGATTGAACAATGGGATAGTAATTCTGCAATAAGGGATACGATTCAACCTCACCAAATTCTTTCGAAAAAACAAAAGTCACTAGACACGAATCGAAATCTATCGCTTATCAATGAACACCGAAGTCTATGCGTAGCTCTATAACTTCTCCAGTTAAACTATGAATTAAGTTGGGGAAACGGACGATGCTGGCGGAGTACAAAAATAGCGCACACAATGACTCCTATCAATTTATTACATAAATTTGAAGGCACTTGCAGATTCATTGAAGCCCCTACGCTTTGACGAATGCACCATTTCGAAATTTCTCTCCCAGGAATAGCGAGCTGATGATTTCCCCTGAGATCTAAATGGCTTAAAAAATAAAAAATAAAAAAGAATTAAATGGGGTGAGTTTTTTTTTTTTTTGATAGGCGTAAATTAAATGGGGTGAGTTCTATTCATATTAAAATTAAATAATTAATGTAAAACAACAAATAATTCATCACCCATTTTCAGTGCCGGCTCGATGCTAAAACGAATTGATGCAACCGTCTAAAGGCCCAAGTAAAAAACAAAGCCCCCAAATTTCAACATATAGGGTTTTTTTTTTTATAATTTTTTTTATCAATGCAATAGTAATAATTAAGCTCAAATATTAGCCTACAAAGAAAATAGTTTTTTTTTATCAAACAAAATACAAACAAAAAAGAGAAAAAAATGCTACGTCCATAATATTTTTTGCAACACTTTTACAACAAATTTTAAGTAGCAAGTTGTTATTGATGGTAAAAAAATAATTTTAGTGTTGAGTTCAAATTAGAACCAGTAATAACTTAATATCTAGGATTTGTTGTTAAAAATATTGTGAATGTAACACTTCTAAAAAAAAAAAGAGCAATACACAAAAAAAATTCACAACATTTTTCACAATAATTGGGTTGGCAAATTTTTACTAATTCTTATCTAGGTCCACCATTAACATCACTCTTTTACTTACTGCTATCAATTTGTAACATCAATAGGTGTAAAACAATTTGTCAAATTTTTGTGTCTAAGACTTTCAAAAAAAAAACAAATTATATGGTTCATGTTAATTAGTAATTTTGCATCTAAAATAAGATAATCAATTTTCGTTTTAGGCCCCCAAATACAACAAGCCACCCCTACCCATTTTACAAGTTAAAGCCTCCATCCTAGTGCTATAAAATTAAAATTGAAGAAGCAAAATTAAAACTCTCAAGAATAAATGGTTGATGTAGTGGGAAAAAGAAATCACATGGCTAGTGAAAAATGGCCCAAATTTACTTCATTCCATTTGATTTTACAACAATATTGGAATTGGAAAATTGTAGTAAATGTCATAAGTAGAGAGGAACAAGAGTATCTATTTTACCCTGCAACATAAGTGAACAAAAAATGATGAGCATAGTACCTGTTGCACATATCTTCTCCAATCCTAGCAATGCGAAAATTTCTGCTCACCAACAAATTGAAAAGTACATTAACTTCATCATATCTAGTATTATTGAACTCAAATGAAAGCATATGCACAATGATTTTTTTTTTTTTAAATATACAGTTACAATAAATAGATCCGTAAAAGTGAGAAGGATGATGGCTTACAAAATATTCAGAGAAAAGAATTATCAGCTGTACAAATTCATTAAAGCTACTACTCTCACTGGGATTCCTCTTTTTTTCAATCTGTGTTACCTTATCCTTGTGTGCTTAATTAAATTCCCAATCCAATTTTCCAAATGCAAAATGAAATTTTCAATTAGTTTAGGGAGTTGTATCCTCTTTAAGTGTGGTACATCTACCTGATTAAAGCTACCTTTTCCATTGGTTCCATTCTCATCATGGCTTCACTTAGTTTTGGTATCTTTTGCTAAATCTTCCAAATCATCCTCATAAGGAGTGATGCTACAGCTGCTGTTGCTATTGCACCCAGGCATAGTTTGTTTCAGATCTTCAATGTCTTGCTCAAATATCAAATGGGCCCCGCATTTTATAACCTCTAATCCTGGACCTATGGTTTTAATTCCAATCTCAATTTGACCAAAGCCATTAGCATCTATTTGACTCCAATTTTTTTTCAATAATTTCTGGGGATAGTAATTCAGGTAAAGATGATACGATTCAATCTTACCAAATTCTTCCGAAAAAGGAAAGTCACCAAACATTTGTTTGCTTTCATATCCGTTGACTTTCAAGTGCCACCAAAGCCAATGCGTGAATCTATAACCTTCCATATAAGAAGCATCAAGTTGATGAAGTGGACGATGGTGGCGGAGGACAAAAACAGCACACACAACGAGTCCCATCAATTTATTACATAATAAATCTGAAGGCACTTGCAAATTCACTGAAGTCTCCAAACTTTGATGGCTAAACCATTTTGGAATTTCTCTTCCAGGAATTATAATACGATAAATGGATTCATCTCCCTAAAACATACAAAATTACAAAATCATTATATTTAGAACCTCACAAGCAAGAGAGAGAGAGAGAGAGAGAGAGAGAGAGAGAGAGAGAGAGAGAGAGAGAGAGAGAGAGAGAGAGAGAGAGAGAGAGAGAGAGACCTTAAATTGAATGTGATGTCTTAGCGTTGTTAATAACATGTCACTGTAGTCTTCATTGTTAATCAATTTAACACAATTGAGAAGACAGAGGTCTGAATAAGGACCATCTTCAGGTCTTAATGGTAATATTTCTAGTGAGGTACAACCATCTGCATCAATATCCACAATATTTAATGGAGACTCTGGCAAAGATCGAAGATGTGTGCAACCACACAGAAGAAGAGTCTTCATATTAGATAATTGAGAGGTACTCTCAGGAAGGCAAACAAAATTATTTCCCCTAAGATCTAATTGTTCTAAAGAGGACAAACAACCAAGACCATCAGGGATTGCATAAAGATTGCAATAACTTAGATTCAATTTGGTCAAAGACCATAAATCAGAAAGAGAATGCCCTAACATGCCCGTGGGATATTCTACTCTTCTTTTTCGCATTAAAGGAAAACTGATGAGTTTATTTGGTGATATAGATAATAAGCCTTCACATCCTTGAAGAGATAGTACTTTGAGATTTTTTAAGAGACCCAACGAAGAGGGTAATTCTGTTATAGCAGTTTCACTAACATCAAGCTCCTCAAGACCTTTGATATTCCCCAAATTCTTTGGCAACTCATTAATTTTTGAGCAACCAGATAAAGTGAGAATTTTTAGAGACATCAAAAAACAACAAACATTTGGAAGGCTTGAAAGGTTTTTGCAGTCTCTCAGATCTAGTTTAATAAGGCCAGTTAAATGCTCCACAGACAATGGTAGTTCTTTTATGGCAGTCTCATTCAAATAAAGTTCTGACAAACTTGACATATTTCCCACAACATCTGGAAACTTCTTTAGTCTTGAACAACCAGAAAGAATAAAAATTTCAAGAGATTCCAAGTTGATCTTGGGTGGAAGGCTCTCAAGGCACTTACAACCATTTAGATCCAATCGAGTAAGCCATTTGAGATTTCCAAGAGATGCATGAATCTTAGATAGTCTTATACAACGTTGAAGAATCAACTGCTTCAAATTTGGGACTCTACTGAAGTCCAAGATCTTGATCAAGTTTTGAGAGTCACTGAGATCTATCAGCTTTAACTCATCAAAAATCTGTTATAAACCAATAAATAATTAGATAAAGTCAAGCCTTAATGAAAAGGAATATAATATACATTTGCATAAGTAATAATCTTACCAAATTTCCTTTCCATAGTTGTTTGATGCCGCTACAATGCATTCTCAATTCAACAAGTTTGTCTAGTTGGAAATTGGTTGGTAGGCATTTTAAATGATATCCATGCCATTCAATAACACGTAACTCATTAGAAAGATAACTGAGACCTTTTGGAAATTGCAACTTACCCCTATTAAGGTCTTTTGGAAGTTGCATAGTACCATTTATGAAGTCTTGTGGAAATTTCTCATTACCAATTTTAAGCAATCTCAAATTTTTCATCTTTGAGAAGGCTTCAGCACTCAAGTGTTCCATTTTTTGAATAGGAAAGTTTAGCATTATGCCTTCAACTGCCTCTGTTCCCTAATAAATAAAACAATGAATTTAGAATAATTAGTAAATTCTTAGAAAATTTTATAGTGACATATATACTTCTTAAAATTCAGGTTTATACTAGTCTAACTTACAGTACTATTCTTCAATACACGAATGACCTCCTCATAAATCAACAACCTACTACGTCCACCAGGCTCTCTAGGGGATTCACGACGAACGATTTCTTGACCCATATCTTGCAGCAAATCATGCATCCCTAAAGCACCATTTTCATTAATGGTTATGAGAGATTTTTTCATAAGAACACCAATATTGTAATCTGGATAGTAACCAAAACTTTGCAGTACATCTCTTATGCATTCTTTGTTCTCTCCTTTGAAAAAACATGCAATATCTAAAAACAATTCTTTCTGCGTATTTGTAAGCCCATCAAAACTTATTTGAAGTAGAACCATAATTTTTTCATCAAATTCTGATTTTATATTATTTAGGGCACTTTTCCATTCATCCATTGTTTTATCAAACAACAAAGAACCTAAAACTTTAAGAGCTAAAGGAAGGCCTTTAGCATAATTCACAAAATTCTTAGACAAATTTACAAAATTTTCTTCAGGATGAGGTTTATGGAAAGCTTTCCAACTAAAAAGCTTCAAAGCGTCATTGTCACTCAACCCCTTGGATGTATATATATCTTTCACACCACAACTTATTAATATTTGGCTATCTCTGCTTGTCACAATGATTCTACTCCCCACACCAAACCAATCATGTTTCCCTGCTAATGCTCCTAATTGTTGTTCTCCATCCACATCATCAAGAACAATAAAAACCTTTTTATTATGTAGTGTATTCCTTATAACATTGATTCCCTCGAAAACATTCCATATTTTTATTTCACTTTCCATGAGGATCTTAGAAAGAAGTTGTTTTTGTAAAGAAACTAGACCTTGATTTTTAGTTTCTTCTCTAACATTAGCAATAAAGCTACTAGCTTCAAAGTTTCCTGAAATTCTTTTATAAATTTCTTGTGCAAGAGTTGTTTTGCCTATTCCACCCATCCCACATATCCCAACAAAGCGAACATCACCCAACCCTTCACCTAAGTATGAACCCAACATTTCCTCCACACATGAGTCCATTCCAACAAGGTCCTCATAAACACTTGAGAATTTACGATACAACTCAGTGCATATCCTTCCAATGATTTCCTGGATAACTTTTGATTCATACCTGCAAAGAAAATTGCAAAACAAATAATTTTGATGAAGCATAGCTAGCCACATTTAAAGATAAAACATTCAGCATATAATCATAATCTTAGATTCGTTTAGCCACATTGAGAATGCCTAATTAATTTAGTCCTCTTTGTTTTACATTTCTTGAATGCTGTTTTCAGTGCCCTTTTTTCATAAAAATAAAAAATAAAAATAAAACAATTGAAGTATTAACCGTATATTTCTACTTTTCTCCTAATCACTTACTTTGGACATTTTTTCTTGCTTATTTTTTTTCTTCATATAAAAAAAAAGAATGATGTATTAACTTTAACTGTATAATTCTACTTTTTGCCTGACCACTTGCTTTTGATATTTTTACTTGCGAATCAAGACAATTCTGCCAAAAACAGAAAGTAGTAATTCGAATGAAAACATTACGGGTGGGTGGGTAGCTTATATAGAGCGAAGCCATGTAGACTCCATAAGTCACATGTAGAATGAGGATTATCAAGTTCGTGACTTTTTGCTCATATTGGGTAATTTAGGGACTACCATGCCAAACTATGCAAATCCAAAGTCCAATTTGAGATTATAATTTCCAAAGTTTGTAATATACATGGGACAAAGAAATTCATTGCAAGATGTATAATGGGGACAATTTTAGAGATATTAGGGGCCAAATTTGTTTAAAGCCCAAGTCTGTGTAATTATGTACTTGCATGACACTAATTTATAACTACTAGGATTTGAATAGGGTTACTCTAGGTTATGTTTAAAATAGTTAAATACTGACGAAGTAAAAGAAAAAAGACAAAGGTAAGAAATGATAAATAAATTCAAAAAAAGAAAAGAAAAGTTGACAATAAATAGCATTATTTCAAAGAAACTCTTACTTATCCTTTAAATTCCATCCAGAAAGATTGGCAACTTTTGTTAGAGCAGCTTTCCACGTCTCTACGTTTCCTATGTTATCCTTGAAACTCTCTTCATGTCTATCAAAGGCTTTTGCAAAAGTCCCCCTATGATTTTGCACATCACTAGGATCTACATAGTGAAAAATAGGTAGAACTACCAATCCGGTTTTTTCCATGCACTCAACGATCTTTGTTTGTTCAATCAAGCACCACTTTGAAGAAGCGTAGTCTCTTGATAAAATAATGACAGCAAACCTTGATTCTTCTATTACTTTCAAGAGTTCTGGGGCAATTGGTGTTCCTTGCTCAAGTTTTTCATCATCCTTAAAAGTGGATATGCCTTTTTGTTTCAAAGTTGTATATAGATGTTCTGTAAAACTTTTGCGGGTGTCCTCGCCTCTAAAACTAAGAAATACATCTTATTTCCCTCCTTTGGAAGAAGAAGAAGAAGAACAAGAAGAACAAGAAGATGATGGAAGAAGAGCCATAAAAGAAATGGAAGAGCTTGAATAGTGAGGTTAGAGATTTAGGAAATTGTAGGTGTGACTGAAAAAAACTCAAAAAAGCCTCTTGCAATAAGAGTGAGAAGATGGGTCAAAAGTTTTTATATTCTATGACCCATTAACTCATTTTTTGTTAGAGTTGGTGGGCAAGTGGGCATCCATCTGAGTGAGTGAAATTTCCCCATGCCAAGACGAGTCAGTGAAATTTCTCAATTTCTTTTTCTTTTGCTGCTTTTTTCACGTGGGCATGGGCTCCATCTGAGTAGACCTCCGTATGCAAAGGAAAAAACCTAGAAGAGGAGGGCCATTTGCACCCAGAATCTAATAGAAATTTCACTCACTCAATATCACAATTTATTAAAATAGTCTACAGTGAGTAGTGAAAAAAAAGGTTATTGGTTTTTTTTTTTTTTTTAAGGGATAAGTTGATGAAAAAATAGTGAACAAGTTTCTTTGAATATATTACCTGTGAATGTTAAAACCTCTATAAGTTATTTTTTGCTAAATAATGGTCTTTTTTTTCTCCCAAAAATAAAGGACGAATCGCTACAATTCCTACTAAAAAAAGTTAACATAATTATATATTTTGAAAATCTAACTACTAGAGTATATATTTTTTATGTTCTTAATAATTATATCAAATTTCATGTCTATTAGATGCACAATCTAGAATACAATAAAGGATGAAGTTCCACAATGGTCAATCTTCCAGCACACCTTAAATACTGAACTTAGTTTAAAATCTCTTTATTAAATTAACGCATAGGGAAGTATGTGGTTGTTAACTTGTAATAAGAGTGAGTAGATGGGTCAAGAGTTCATTTTCTAGGACCCATCAATTAAGTTGTCGCATTCGCATAAACTCTTTCTTCTTTATTTAATATTTTTTGTCAAATCAACTTTTGTTTTTTGTTTTTTTTTTTTTTGGGTAAAAAACCTTTTTTTTTTTTTTTTTTCCAGTTTTCATGTGGACGTGGGCTCCATTTGCGCAAACCTTCGTAAAATGAGAAATGCTAAAGACATACACTTTTGCACAACTTTATACCACAACTCACCATATGACGAGTTGTGATTGGTTAGAGTGTATTAATGGGCCATGTAGGAACACACTCTAACTAATCATAACTCGTCATGTGGCGAGTTATGACCAAAGTTTTCTAAAAGTGTATGTCCTAAACATTTCTCGCATAAAATACTTGAAAGCTATCCAAATTCCAAAACAAAAAATACAAAAGGAAATTAGAAAATGCTAGGAAAACACACTTGGAAGGTAAAGCCACTTGCACACGTCACAATTTATTAAAATTGAACAATAATGTCACTTTGTAATATGGGATACTTAATTGAACAATAATATCTTTATTTTTTCAATAATACAAATTCTATTAAAAAAAGCTTATTAATAGATGTGATCATGAATATTGAATATGATTGCTACTAGTTTAATAGGATAAAAAATAAGTATTTGAAATTTTTTTTTTTTTTATCATGAAACTTGCATTTTCCCCACCCCATTGATTATGCTACTTACTGTGATTTTACCCAAAGTTTTACAAGTTAAATACACTTATCAAATGGGATTCACCATTGATCTACTTTCTATTTCATTTAACTTTTAGATCTTCATTGTCAAGCCACAAACTCGTTGACCACTTGTGATAAATTAGATTGATTAATTAGCCTAGTTATTAATTAATCAAATTAACATGCAATATCACGTGGTAGCACAAACAAATCACCAAAACTAAAGTATGCAGCGGAAAATAAAAGACAGGGTGATTTATTTACGAATGGAGAAAACCTGACGGCAAAAACCCCATCGGGTGATTTAAGGTCATCACTCCCGAAACTCCACTATTATCACAACAAGTGGTTACAAGCAAGGAATCCCAAGTACCTTACCAACCTACAGTTGAACCTTTACCCCAATACCCAATTGGACTTGCTCTGTAGTGATAGTTTCTCCTTTCAATGCACGGCTTCCAAGTACGTGACTAACCAGATGCGCGGATCCCAGTACGCGACTTCAGAACACCAACTAGAGAAAGAGTTGTTGGCTGCAAAGTTCTTCAAATCATCCACACGATGAATATCAGGAAGATGCTTGGTCACAAAACCCTACGGTGCACATTACACAGCAATCTTCTTCACAAAGGATGAATTAGGGCATAAATTCTGTCTTCTAGATCACAAATTGCATGAACAAGAATTTCTCAATGCTTGTGCAACTTGCATCTTGTTGACGGCCCTTAAAACAATCCTTATATATGTCTAGGGTTAGGAGAAAAGAAGTCCCAAAGACACATTCACGGATTGAACTTAACACAGAACTGAAAATCTGTTTTCTTTAATTCTCGACAGATAGAGGTGTCGAGGATCTGTTGAGAAACTGTCGAGGCTCGGGCCAAAACAGCTTCTTAAAGCTCGATAGCTGCATGTGTCGAGATAGGTGTCGAGCTTTAGTAACTTGCACTTCCTTGCTTGTTTCTTGGACAGGCTTTGATGACTTCAATACTGAATCTTGAAACATTGTTTCTTGAAGTGTTAAACACATCCTAAATTTACCCAAATACAAGTAAAGTGCGTTTTGTCTAAGGATAAGCCAATTACATAAACTAGTGACATATGTCAACAACCACTTGAACTACATATGCCCTAACATTCATGTTTATTTGTAATTTTTTGTCTACAAGATCTAAGTTTTTTTTTGGGGGGGGGGGGGGGGGGGGGGGGGGGAAGCATTCCCCTTTTTGTCTACAAGATCTATGCTTTTTTGGAAAAGCATTCCCCCTTATGTTTGGGTTATTCACAATTTTCCCATTTATCTCTAAAGCCAATCAATTTTCTTCTCTATATTCGGGAAATGAACAAATACTTTCAATCGTTACTTTCTTAATTAAATTCAACAGAGTTTTTTCAAGAAGTTATTAGTTGTACATCACAAAGAAGAAAAAAAAGTTGAGGAAAAAGTTGAGAATTGTAGAATTATTTCATTGGATTGTATTTTTAATCATTATAACTCTGTTAGATATAAGTAAAAAAGTAAAGGATTATGGATATTTGATTATTTTCCAGACATTAAAGAATAAATTGGTTGGTTTCAAAGATAAGAGGGGGAATTGTAAATTACCCAAACATAAATACTGGAAAATACTTGTTTCCCAATTTTTTTTAATGATAATTCAGTAATTGATTTATAAGGAAGATAGACCCAAATGAGGGGAAAAAAATAAAGGAAAGAAAGATACATGTATTATACCTGTTCGGTCTCTAGTTGTTGGTCAATTTCATGATAAATATTTTTGTATTTTGTTGATCTTAATTTTCATGTGTTCATGTATTTCGTGGGGTTTCATTTTACTGGGTTGGTGCGGTGAAGTTGTCAAAGTGCTAAAATGAAAGTAAGTTGCTGAGGTATTTCGCTCCTACGAACTTCATCGCAAGAAGCAAACTTAGGAACAAAAGTTGAATGTGAAAAACAATTAACTAGTGTGTTTGTCCCACTCTTGTACAACACTTCAGAAGAGCGAACTTTAAAGAATCTGAGACAGTTTTATAATTTTTTCTTTGCAATTTCAGCCTCTTAGCCTACCTATATATATATGATCCCATTTCCCCTGATTTTATGACTTGAATTTTTATTTGAAGAGCAAGAGAGAACCCATAAACCCCAGAGCTTAAACCTTCATCATTCTCTCTACCTTCAATTGGCTAATCACTTAAACTATTGGGTTTTAAATTGTACAATAATTAGCTCAAAACTGACATTAGCTATAAAAATTGGGTCTAAAATAAATTACTGATTTCTCAATATCAAATATATGTAGATGATCGCTCTCAAGGGAAAGAGGAGGTTAGTCACTATTGATAATACAAAAAAATGGTTGGTAAAAATAATATGGGCATGAACGTATGAGAAATCTACCATGAGAAGAAGTATATATAGGATTAGAACCTACTTATAACAAACTTTGGAAGTAACTGCTACTTAAGTAGATTTCTAAACATATTTGTCCTGTTATGAATCTTGTTACGCTTTTGAGATAAATAAGCATTAGACATATTCAAATAAAAGGAGGCAAGCATTTGAATTGAGGCTTAATTGCTAAGTTTGTGTCTTTATTTGTATATATTGAGTAAATACCAAATATACATATACTACCATGCTTCAAACTACCCAAAGGTTCTTCAACCAGAGTCTAATTTGAGATTATAATGTCCTAATTAAGCTCATAATATAAACATGGAAGATAAAGTGAAATTTTCTCTGATTTGATTGGGCTAGAAAAAGTAAATAAAATTTGTCATGTTAATCCATGGAAAAGTCGTCAAAGTTTTAGTGTAGAAAATTACGATTTTGATATTAGTATGAACAAAATTACTCTAAAAAAGTCAAATGTTACCTATCATGCACATGCCATCCAGATATATGGCCCACATCTTTCAAAGCAGCTTTCCATGCTTGCACATCCTCTATGTTAATTTTGGTATCTTCCTCATGTTTAGCAAAGGCATCAGCAAAAGTGCTTCTCTGATTCCTTACGTCAGAGGGATCCACGTGATAAAAGATAGGCAAAACTGTCAATATGATGTTTTTCTTGCATTCAACAATTTTTGCTAGTTCAATCAAGCACCACCTTAAAAAAGCATAATTTGTTGAGAGAACGATGATAGCATACTTGAACTCTTCTATTGCTTTCAAGAGCTCTAGAGAAATATACTTTCCTCGCTCAAGTTTTTCATCATCCCTGAAGGTGATAATACTCTTTTGTTTCAAAGCAGTGTAGAGATGATCTGTGAAATTCATGCGGGTGTCAACACCGCAAAAACTAAGAAACACATGGTATTTCCATCGGGGAAGAAGAAGAAGATGATGAAAAAGTTGAAGAGGGGGAGGAGGAAGTTGCTTGAGTGGCCATGGAAGCAATTGGTAACTTACTAGCTTGTTAAGCGATATGTAACAAAAAGTGTTGCAGACTTAGAGAATGGGAGCAACAGTAAGAGCCATTGTTGTACCTTGCAAGGGAGAGAAGCTGAAGGAATGTAGAAGAACGGTGAATATGAAGTAGATATGAAAAATAAACCAACAACAAAGGGTAAAAAATATTTGTTAGCAATTTTCTTATGTGAAGTAGTAGAGAGAGATATGATCAAAATTATAAAATGATAACCAGGTTCGGCAAAGAAAAAAAAAAATAAATAAAAAATAAAACCGGACCTAGATGCGTGAAGAACGGAGCAACATGAGCAAACTCTTCTCACCTTTCAGTACAAGAACAGAGCCATGTGTGAATGTGAAGAGAGGAAATGAGAGCGAATGGACATTTGCATTAAAGCTTAAATTTGAATAGTGCATGTGACCTGTTGGCTCCATTAAGTTCTTTGCACTTGCTCTGCAGGGGATGGGATTTGACCTTCGGCTGGGACCCACTTGGTTATAGTCAATTACAATTTTGTCATCGTCACCCATATCTTATAATCTGGAAACAACCAAAATGTGTCTCTATTGTGAGAAATGTTAGGACATGTAATTTTGTATAACTTTATACCACAACTTGCTACATAGTGAGTTGTGATTGATTAGAGTATATTAGTGGACCATGTGGAGAGATATTCTAACCAATAATGTAGTAAGTTATGGTCAAAATTATGCAAAAGTGTTTGTTCTTAGCATTTTTCTTCTATTTTTCATCACTCTAACTCACTTTTTTGAGTGATGAGGGTTAGAGTGATGGATACTGAGAAACCAAAACAAAGCCAAAAGCAAGCACAAAGAGTGTGGGTCTCACTAAAAGTGAGTGATAGGTGACAAAAATTGGGCAAACCAAACATAGTCTAAGGGGCTGTTTGGTTTTTTTTTTTATCATTCATTACTCTTCACTTAATTTTTGTCACTTATCACCCATCACTCATCATTTATTACTTAAAATACCCAAATTTTTCAAAACCATGTTTGGCACCTTAACAGTTTTGTTTTTCAACTTCAAAAACAGACCCATTTTTAAACTTAAATCAAATACTGCGGCTGGTTTCACCCAAAATAAATAAATAAATAAAAATCAGTCGGTTTGTCAAAAGTCTCTCTAGCACCCCTCCTCTTCCAGGGGTAGCTTCTTAAAAGAGTCTCTCTAGCAAGGCTGAGTGAACTTCCCGGTTACCAGCTATGAACTTTTATTTTGGTTGACCATGAAATCTGGCTTTTTGTTTATCAAATATCAAGTTGGCCATTAATTGTTGTTTAAACCCGTAGGGCCATGCGGACATATGGTAATGCAAAAGCAAATTATGCAAAACGACAAGGCAGGCATGTTCCGTTCCGTTCCGTTTTATCTAAGCACTCAACTCAAACACCAATTACTGACATTTCACATTTGTCATTGTTTTTCGGACTTTCAAACCCAACTAAATTTGCTGCTTCTTCACGTGGGCTCTATCTCTGCAGACCTTTTCTTTCTTCTCTATTTTATTTCTACTACCAAACCAACTTTTGTTGCTATTTTCACGTGGGCTCCATTTTTGCCGACCTCCATCATACGCACAGGAAAATACCTGAAAGGTTATCCAAAATAAAATAAAAGGAATACACCCGGAAGATATTGAAGTGCCTCTTGCACACGGAATAACAGAAATTTCTCTTAAACATGTTGTAAAATTGAGTATAAAATTGAATTTATACTTAGATTTATTTGAATAGATTACTTGTGAATGCTAGTCTCTCTGTAAGTTATTTTTGTTAAATAATGCTCTTTTTTTTTTTCAAAAATAAAGGATAAAGTTTGTTTGTAACTAATAGTTTCAACTCCCTCTAAAAATAAAAATTAACATAATTATATATTTTAAAAATCTAATCGCTGAATGATATGTTTTTAACATGCAAATTAAATTTCATATCAATCAGATGTTATTTATTATTTGATATATAAACTTATTTTTTATACATAATTTTAGATTACAAAAAATTGAAATTATTTACTATTCGATACATAAAATTATTTTTATGCATAATTTTATATTACAAAAAATTGAAATTTAAGTATTTAATTGATAGTATAACTATTAATTTTTAATCTTCTAAAAATTTTGCAAACATGAAAGATATGAAAACAAAATATAATCCAATGACGTATTAGTCAAAATTTACATCTAATTAAAAAAATAATTAGTGGAGTGAGAGCCTTTGACAAACTTTGTTCTAAAATAAAAAGGAAATAGTTAGCAAGACAAAACTATAAAGATGAAATGATATAGATACTTCTCTATTAATCAAGTGGTCATCCACTCTGTAGCTATAATTTCTTCAATACAATGATGCAGTTATGCTATTATGCCAATAAAGATGCAATGATATATATACTTCTCTATTAGTCAAGTAGTCATCCACTATGCAGGTACAAAAAAAAAAAAAATTCTCAAAAAAAAAAAAAAATGTATGAGGAACCTCATATCTTATAATTTTTATAGAGTATGAAAACTCTAGTGCTCTTTCTATTTGCTTTGTAAGGGACTTATTAGTTTCTTTAATATATGCGTTCATTTGTTTATCCGAAAAATAAAAAATTTCACACTCAATTTTAAGATTTATTAAAATAATTTATGTGAGTTGTAGAAAAAAAAATTATAAGTCAATATAAAAAGTTGGGAACAAAAAGTCTCCACCATACCATTTATAGTCAACCATTTCAACATGTTATAAAATTGAATATACAATTGAATGTATTCTTGGATTAATATTAATGAATTACTTGTAAATTTTGATCCCTCCACCTTGACCTTGCATGCATGAATTCCCAAACCAGTTTTCAACTAGATTAGGGTGCTCTATCCACTTTGGGTGGTGTGGTTCATCATCAATGCTTTCCTTGATTTCGGTATCTTTCTCTAAATCGCCTAAACCATCATCCTCATAATAAGGAGTGATAATGCAGCTGCTAGACCCAGGCTTAGTTTGATTGAGATCTTCAATGTCTTGCTCGAATATCAAATGGGCTCCACATTTCGCAACCTCCAAGCCTGGACCTTCGGTTTCAAATGTAAGCTCAATTTAGGTGAATTCATTAGCATCCAATTCTTCCTTGTGGTGGCTTTTGAGGCTTACTTTATAGGGAAAATATTCGAGCCAAAGATGATACGATTCAATCTTACCAAATTCCTCCGATAAAGGAAGCCACACGTTGTGAGATCGATATCCGTTGGCTTTAACGAAACACCGAAGCACATGTGTATATATCGTACCTCTAAAATGTTCAATATGAAGTTGGTGAAGTGGATGATGTTGGCGGAATATATAAATAGCGCACACTACGATTCCCATAAATTTGCTACTAAATAATAAATGTGAAGGCACTTGCAGATGCACTAAAGCCCCCACATTTTGGTGCCCAAACCAATTCGGAACTTCACTTCTAGGAATTGTGAGAAATGTATCACTGTACGGGTTACAACATCTCTTAAACAAACAAATCATGATGTTTAGAACTTCACTCACATGCAAGAGAGAAAGAGAGAAAGAGAAAGAGAGAGAGATAGGCCTTAATGATAAAATGTCTTAGAATTGTTGACAACAAGTCACCTATGCCTTGATTATAAATCAATTTGAGGCAATTGAGAATTAATATTATAGTCGGCCGAAAATCATATTCAAGACTTAATGATAATGTTTCTAGTGAGGTACACCCTGTTGCATTGATAAAATCCATATTTTAATGGAAGCTTGGCAACATTTGAAGTTGAGTGCAACCACTCAAATTAAGGTCTCGCAGATTAGATAATTGAATGATACTTTCAGGAAGGCAAACAAAATTGTTTCCTTTTTAAATTTAATACTTGTGAAGATGACAAGGACCCAAAAACATCAGTAATTGTTCGAATATTGCAATAATTTAAATCTAATTCCGTCAAAGACCATAAGCCCTATAAAGAACACTCTAACATGCTCATGGGATCAGGACTTCTTTTTCATTGCATTAAAGGAAAACTCAGGAGCTTATTGAATGATTTAGATGATAGCCCCACACATCCACGGAAAGATAGTACTTCAAGATTTTTTAAGTGAACAAGAGATAAAGGTAGCCCTGTTATAGCAGTTCCACTTACATCTAGCTTTTCTAGGCCTTTGATATTTCCCAAATTTTCTGGTAATTCATCAAGTTTTGAGTAGCCAGATAATGTGAGAATTTTTAGAGACATCAAACAACAACATGCATTCGAAAGACTTGAAAGGTTTTTACATTCTCTTAAATCCAACTCAATAAGACCAGTTAAATGCTCCACAAATAATGGTAGATCTTTTATAGTTGTCTCACTCAAACACAATTTCAACAAACGTGACATATTTCCTACAATTTCTAGAAACTTCTTCAATCTTGAACAACCACCAAGATCGAAAATTTCAAGTGCTTCCAAGCTAATCTTGTGAGGAAGGCTTTCAATACATTTGCAACCATTCAGATCCAATCGAATAAGCTGTTTGAGATCTCCAAGAGATGCATGGACCTTATATAGTCTTGTACAATGTCAAAAAATAAATTGCTTAAGCTTTGGGGCTCCACTAAGGTCTGGCATCTCAATCAACTTTTGAGAGTGACTTAGGTCAATGAGTCTTAACTCATCTAAATTCTGTTATAAACCCAAAAAAAAAAAAAAAAATTATTAGATAAACTCAAGCCTTAATGAAAATGAATAAAATGCACATTTGCATAACTAAAAATCTTACCATATTTCCATTCCATAGTTGTTTGATGCCACTACAATGCAATCTCAATTCAACAAGTTTGTTTAGTTGGAAATTGGTTGGTAAGCATTTTAAATGATATCCATGCCATTCGAGAAGACGTAACTCATTAGAAAGATAACTGAGGCCTTGTGGAAGTTGCACCTTACCTCTAATGAGGTCTTTTGAAAGTTGCTTAGTACCATTAATGAAGTCTTCTGGAAGTTTCTCACTTTTAATTTTAATCAATCTCAAATTTTTCATCTTTGAGAAGGCTTCAGCACTCAAGTGTTCCACTTTTTGAATAGGTATGTTTAGCATTATGCCTTTAACTACCTTTGTTCCCTAGTAAACAAAAACAATGAAGTTAAAATAATTGGTAAATTCTTAGAAAAATTTATAATAACATATATACTTCTTTAAGTTTAGGCTTGTACTACTCGACTTACATTATTATTCTTCAATACATGAATGACATCCTCATAAATCCATAACCTACTACATCTACCAGGTTCTATAGGAGATTCACAGCAAACAATTTCTTGACCCATATCTTGCAACAAATCATGCATCGACAATTATCCTGGTCATCAATGGTTATGAGAGATTTGTCCTTAAGAACACCAATATTGTAGTCTGGATAATAGCAAAAACTTTCCAACGTATCTCTTATGCAATCTTTGTTCTCCCCTTTGAAAAAACATGCAATATCTAAAAACAATCCTTTCTGTGTATTTGTTAACCCATAAAAGCTTATTTGAAGTATATCCAAAATATTTCTATTAGGTTCATTGTTTAGTTTATCTAGGGCACTTTTCCATTCATTCGTTCTTTTATCAAACAACAAAGAACCTAAAGCTTTAAGAGCTAAAGGAAGGCCTTTAGCATAATTCACAAAGTCCTTAGACAAATTCACATAATTTTCTTCTGGATGAGGTTTATGAAAAGCTCTCCAACTAAAAAGCTGCAAAGCGTCATCGTTATTCAATTCATTGGTTGTAGATATATAATCCACACCACATCTAATCAATAAATGGCTATCTCTGCTTGTTACAATGATTCTACTTCCAGGACCAAACCAATCATGCTTCCCTGCCAATGCCTCTAATTGCTCTTCTCCATCCACATCATCAAGAATAATAAAAACTTTTTTATTACTTAGTCTATTCCTTATAATATTGATTCCCTCACAAACATCCCATTTATTTATTTCACTTGCCTTGAGGATCTTAGAAAGAAGTTGTTTTTGTAAAGAAACTAGACCTTGATTTTTAGTTTCATCTCTAATATTCGTAATGAAGCTAGAGATTTTTAGTTTCATCTCTAATATTTGTAATGAAGCTTCTAGCTTCAAAGTTACTTGAAATTCTTCTATAAATTTCAAGTGCAAGGGTTGTTTTGCCCATTCCACCCATCCCGCATATCCCAACAAAGCGAACACTATCTAACCCTTCACCTATGTATGAATCCAACATTTTCTCCACACAAGAGTCCATTCCAACAAGGTCCTCAGGTATATATATATATATATATAGTAAAGAGATTTGTATGCATAAGAAACCACATACTCATATCCCAAACCCCAACGTACAAGCAACCAACAAATAAGAGCAAACTAATTTTACTGCATATTTATTTCATTTAAAAACAAAACACAAAAAGGGGCACAACTCTAGTATATGGTAATTTTACAAAGGATGAGCCAAGAAAAGAATTTTGCTGCATTCAAAACAAAAATAACCGCAAAGAGACCCAAAAGGTGGGGGGCAGATGGGAAATTTTTTTAAGGATATTGATGCTTACGTCCATCTTATGGAATTAATGAATGACAATTGACAAGCAATAAACAATTTTAAAATATACACCATTGGAATTGATATTCAAAGATTTCTCTCTACATGTGCACATCAATTTTGGAAGAATTCAAAGAAATATGCAATATTTTTTTGGATCCAAAAGGACAAAACTTAAACAAATACAATTAATCACATTTTGCTGACTGAGGCAAGACAGATAAAAGATCCATCATCTGACATGTCCAATCATCCAAATATAAGCAGTCTATCTGCTGTCTTTTTTTTCTTTATAAAATTTAATCACAAGACAATGGGAACTTAAAGCTGTAAAACTAAAGATTTGGAACACAATATAGGAGGTACCGCCTCAAGATGGTAATCAATTTAAAGAAAAGAATTCTTTTAAGCTAGGAACAAAACTTGCCTTTGAGTAGCAACTTGAACCTCAAGTATCCTTTCATTATGGGTATGTTCAGCTACAAGAATTTTTTGACAGCATGAATATCAGATTATTTAATTGGAAATAATGCTCAACCTACCCTGATTACATTTAATTGTCTAGCAGCTCAATACCTAAGGATCTTCTGAAGTGCTAAATGGGACAAAACCAAATACATTAGAACATCTTGTTTGGTAATTTTGCTACCATAGCAGAAACCAATTAGTCACCAAGCTGCAGAAACCCACCATCCAATATACAGAAAATCTGGAAAATCTGATTCATGAAAGAAACTAGAAACTAACAGTCAAACAGTAATTGCTCATCAAACCAATGCCTGTAAAATATTAGTTTCCAGCTTAATGAAGTAGATAGGAACTTAGGTAGTCATCAACCTATAATTCTCATTTGTATGGAATAATTTTACCAAAACTAAGTAAATTTAAGTTCTAGCAGACTAGGAGGGTAAAATATTATAAAAAATTAAGTCTCCTAGCAAGAAATGAGAGGATTAACTAGCAAAAATAATAATAATTTGCATGAACAGAGGACAAACATTGAACATAGAAACCAAAAATTACAGTATTCGTAAGCAAAAAATTTATAATAGAAAAAAATCGTGTGCAGGAATTGTTCACAGTACCTTCATCACCAATATTACATTTTCCAATTCTCCAAACTTACTCATGTACTGCCTAAATCCTTCCCAGAACCTGTAAAAAACCACATCAAGAAAAGGATATATTATTAAAAGAAGAGCATGTCCTACAGTTTGAAGATATACATGCTACCAATTTTTGGACTTCACTCGTCATAACATCTAGGCTTAGAAATAACAAAGGAGAATGGCACGTAAAAAGAAATTCAAGTACATGCCAATGAATAGTATGTGTGTATATATATATATATATATGCATCTATCAAGATCTGTGAAAGGAGGCAAGATGGTGACATACAAAAAATTAATAGAAGAAAGCTTATTTGCCTTATGGATTTGCCAAAGCTACCATTTTTCACTGGTATTTCTCATAATCAGAGTCATCTTGTGTGCTTAAAATCCCAATCAAATTTCCCAAACTTGGCATGAATATTTCAATAATATTAGGAAGTTATACCGTCTTTGGGTAAGGTAGGTTATTAGAGCTAACTTCTTCACTAGCATGTTTAGATTTCTGCATAATAAGTAAGAATATTCCATTATCTGTTCTCCAAGTGAAGCCAGGGAATCCTATGCAATAGGGCTGTTGTGTTTCGTGCTACATTTGTTATGTCTATTCTAGATGCTGGTGTGATTGTATTTGATGTCCTAGTAAGAGTCAAGATATAATTAGGACAAGCTATGATTTGTGATGAGAATTTTGTTTTTCTTTGAATTTGTCTGTATCATGTCTAGTTATTCTGTTGTTGATACAAGTATGTTGTGTGTGGCTTTGTGCTGCATCTTTTCTTAGTAACTTATTTATTTTCATCCAAACAAAGGATAACTAGGTACAATATCATATAGGCATGCAACTTTTGGAAAATTGATTGACGAGAAACTTAAATAGAGGAAATACATAAATTTGGTATAAATTTCTGCTAACTGTTAAGGTATTCATCCTTGGAAATTTGGAAAAAAGAAGAGGCAATGCTAATATGAGTTGAAGTTACCCATGGGAAAGTCAAATCACAAAGAAAAGAGGAAGTAAATGAGCTATTTTTAATAAATTTTTGACGGAGGACTAGAGGGTGGATGACACACCAGTAACTTAGAAATAAAGAGCTCAGAACTAATGAAGGTAGCAGTGCAAGTAGAGGGAGGTTATTCTACAACTCATTTTCCCTTGTCATTAAGCATGGGATCGGTGGTATTCTCTTTCAGGTTGAAATATCTCATCACAGCTTCTAGATACACTGGGTCTTGCTTCACCATTCCATTTTGCTTATTTCTTTCTCTATTATCAAACATTCATTGACCAATGAGACCCCAATTATCTGATATAAAGGCCATGTAGTGATAAAGCCCACACTTTTGCACTGTCAAGCTTGGGCAACAGTTAGCAATTGAAGCTTCAATGCAACTGTATTGATTCAACCAATCTAACTTTCATAAGAATTCTCAATATAAACATGTTGGAAAGTTTTCCATTCTCAATAATTCAACTTTCATACAATGCACAAGGCTTTGTGGACAATCCCCATTCCTACGCTATTTTGCTTTACCATAGACCAAAAATACCACAGAAGACAGATTTGCAAATGATTCAAGTCAAAGGGAGCGATGGGATCCCCCGAGACAGGAGCCCGAGCGCCAATAAGAGAAGAATTGAATCCCAGAAATAAGATAAGGGATGCGAAATTGCAAAGTTGGCTACGATGGTAATTCTTGTAGCAAATAAAAGAACAAACCTTTAGCAGCATCAAAACCCAAATTATGATTATCTTGTTCCAACAATTTGCCAATAACCAGTGCACCATCAAAACCAGCATTTGAGGCTATTGTGAATGCAGGTGCCTAAAGCAAATCAAAATGCTCACTGTCAGTATTTAACTGCAAATAAACACCAAGGTAGATGCTGGCTGAGGAAATTCAACAAATAAAACCTTTAGAGCATTCTGGATTATTTTTACGCCTGTTTTCTGGTCTTCATTTACCGTTGGAAGGCTTTCAAAACTTTTGCAGCATACAAAAGAGCAACACCACCTCCTAATAAGGGCAAGCAAGTTACAATTGTTCTTGATGTGCTGTGGATATATATAACCTAGAGGAATGACAAAAATCTAGTTACCTGGCACAATACCCTCTTCACAGCCGCTCTTGTAGCATTTAAGGCATCCATGACCCTATCCTTCCTTTCCTCAACTTCTGCCTCGCTAGACCCTCCAACCTGACAGAAAATGGATGCATGTCAAGGCAATCACTCACCCACACTGCAGGAATTCAGACAAGTGAACAACATACCTTGAAAATAGCCACACCACCAGACAGCTTTGATAGCCTTTCCTGTGCTTTCTCCTTGTCAAACACGGCATCGCTCTTCTCCATAGCTGTCCTCAGCTGTAGAACATCATTAGCATCAGTAAATGTTATAAATCTTCACTTCTGTTCATTCCTAATTTTAACAGAGACTGAAGGATGAGATTAACATTTCAAGTTCAACCTGAATATTCAGCATTATATGGATTGTAGAATAAATTGAATAATGTAGTAACTAGCAAGAAGCAATCGTGGTGGATGAGCAACATACTGTATTTTGACAACTTCAGTAGGTCTATTTCCAGGATCAATTTGAATTTTTGTTCCCTGAATTGAGATGGTTGTGAGCTTCTCATCCTTTGACTGAGGAAGCAGCCTTCTAGTTTTCTTGTATCCAATAGATTAATTAATTATAAACAAAGGACAGAAAGAAAACATAACAGGAAAAGTTGTTAACACTCAGTGATATGATTAGATTTAACACATGGATACTCTAATTTAGAGTTACAGAGTAAATTAATATATAGATAATTATGTTCCAAACAGTACTATCTTCAAAAAGGAAACCACAAAGGATACAGGTATAAAATTATGAAAATTAATGACATGTTTAGAGTGCTGCAGCTATTTAGCATTTAAATAGTTATGATACAATGAAAGGATTCCACTATGATTTTCAATGCTTTCTACATAATGCAAAGGAACTTTTAGATCATTCAAAAGTAATAGAATTCCAATTAACATGATGCAACATAATTAAGGTGTCGTGTGCTATGCAGATATTACTAATATCATCACCTGATATCAACTTGAGTCTCAGTCCAATTAATGTGTCCCATTTTCAAATACATGAGACTTGTTCCCAGTCCACAGGAAAAAGGCAAATGATGGATCCAATAACATAGATACCATGCATATATTCAAAAAATTGAATACCATTTACATATAAGAAGAGTTGTTCCCAAGCTAAGGACAATTCCAAGAAGAAGTTTTATGATGGGACAAACAAATGAAACCACTAAAAATAAACATATAAATGAAAAAGACAAAGAGGAAGGTTCAGAAATGTGGAGATAAATGATGATGCCTGGATGGATGAGCAGTATGATAAAAAGATCGATTCAAAGATCAACAGAATTACAGACTTGAAACTACAACCACAAGAAACAAAACAAAATTGTATAAACATCTTGAGATGTTAAGCAAGAAAATAAAAACTTTTGTCAATAGAATGTGAAAATGCCCAATTTCATATTAAGAATTATAATACCAAACATAGTGGAGAAGTTAAAAGAAATGTGAAAGCAACCTACAATAACTAAATGATGACTAAGCTAAGTCAAGAACATGACAAAGCAACATACTTCTCAAATGAGTATCCCACCTATTCACAACCTCACATTGATAGGGTTCCCCAAAATTAAAGCTTGACACATGCCACCAAACCCATTAAAAGGAATGTACAGAACTGTTTGGAATACTTACTGAACTTAATACCAAAAAGAATGATTTTAATAACTGGGATAAGTATACAGGGGTGCACATCAAGAAACCCTAATGTTTCAATCTAAGAAGAGCAACAAAATCCAAATATGAATAGCACAGGATACTGCCTATGAATATAACATTACCTATTCAATAACAATAACAATGTTTCATCGTCAGGGTCATGTGCTTTGTCTGTGAACAAACTATTAGAATTCTCATTTTTTATAAGCATTTTGGCTTCAAACTTCTTCTGTTAAGGAACTCGTAAACCAAGTTGCTTAAGCTTATGAGAAACTTGAACAGCTGTGAATTTATTATCTGCATCCAATGCATTTGCAATCATGTAGCTACACCTCTTGTGCTCTTTGAATCTGTGAGGATCAAGTAAAGCCCAAACTTTTTTTATTTAAAAATTCAAATAATAACAAAATAACATATCCCATCACATCTTTATCAACTTTTTAGCATATTTGATGTAAAAGGAGACTTAATCTAATATTGTAACCAGAAACCAAGCAACGCAACACTCACTTCTCATATAGAGATCTGATCATATCTACCTGATTTGTAGTGACAGAATTGCTCTTATAAAGCAACTTACTTCTCAAATGATTATCCCACCTATTCTTTTTTTTGATAGATAATAAGAATTTTATTGATGAAAAAGAACAATGTGTTTACGATTGTAAACTCACTGCCCTTAAAACAAAAACAAACAAATCATGAGGAAAGACTATGTTTCAAAATTAATAGAGATAAAAATCAGACAAGGAACTACAATGCGTAAGTTCCCAAATGACGAGACCACTCAAACAAAGTCCTAGCAAGCAAGTTCTTCAACACATCTATAGGTCTCTCAACGTCCTCAAAAGTTCGGGCATTCGTTCCTTCCATACTAACCACATAAGGCATGCTGGTACCATATTCCAAACCTTGGAAGAGTAAGTTCCCAACCAATTCTGCCAAGCAAAAAGAAGAGAAACAATAGTGTCCGGCATCACCCATTGAACCCCAAACTAAGGGTTTTGTGGGTGCGCCGCAGATGTGGTATCAACTGTCTGATTTGAGAACCTCACTCCACAAAGCAGATGCAAACTGACAATGAAGCAAAATGTGATCCACAGTTTCCTCATCACACCTACAAAGACAACACCAATTGACAAGGGGCAAATTCTTCTTAACAAGGTTATCTATTGTAAGAATCGCACCCCTAGCAGCAGTCCATAAAAAGAAAGATACCCTCTTAGGTACCTTTACACACCAAATGCTCTGCCAAGGGAAAGAAACAGAGGGGGCTTTCAGCAAAGCAAAATAAAAGGACCGCACATCAAAAACACCACTACGATTCAACTGCCAAACCAAGATATCTTCACCCTCCCTGTTAGGTATTTTGGCAGAGACATGCTCATAGAAAGAATAAAATCTCCTCAACTCCCATTCATTAAAGTTGCGACGGAAAAGGAAATTCCAACTCCTTCCTCCCCCGTCTGGAGCAAAAAAAACCATGTCAGAAATCAGAGCTTCCTGAACCACAGTACAAGCAAACAATTCCGGGTACAATTCTTTCAAAGGAATAGGGCCACTCCAAGGATCGTGCCAGAAACGAATACGATTGCCCTCTCCCGCTGCATACACCACATGACCGAAAAAATTGTCTGCACCTTTCCTAATATTCTTCCATAATCCACAACCATGAGTCCCTCTCACAACTCTAGTGCACCAACCTCCACTACTCTCTCCATATTTGGTAGCTATTACCTGACGCCATAAATGGGTATCTTCCTTCCCAAACCGCCAAAGCCACTTCCCAAGTAGAGCTTGGTTAAACAGCCTAATCTTACGAATCCCCAAACCCCCTACCTCCACCGGCCAAACAACCTTATCCCAGGCTACAAGCGGATATCTGAAAACTTCATTGGAATTCCCCCAAAGGAAATTCCTCTGAATCCTCTCTAGTCTGTCTGCTATATGTTGTGGGATTGTGAACAACGATAGATAATAAGTTGGGAGACTCGCAACCTCACATTGTGAGTAAAGTTGAGTTGAATTCGAGTATTAAAAATAAAAACTAAAAATCCAATGGGACAACCAAAAACTATAGGGAGGTCATCAGAATTGTGATTTCACCCATGCATGTAGCACTAAGTGTATTTCTAATGTTTCAAAATTATTGATCAAAAAAAATTGGCAAACAATTCATCCAAGTGAATAGCACACTGAATAAAAATTTTGAAAATAAATAAGGAATTAAAGAGAAAAGCCAAACGCATACCTCTGCATCAATTACCTCAGATGTTCATGTCATAGTTCCATAAAAATATTGTTCTGGTTAGCAGAGAGTTTTTCATGAGTTGGATTGGATGAGAAAGAAGCGCCTCCGATTTGAGGGTGTGGGTGCGCCGGACTCTGAGGGTTTTGTGGGTGCGCCGCAGATGTGGTATCAACTGTCTGATTTGAGGGTTTTGTTTAGAGAGGCAAACAGAGCAATGAGCAAACGAAGTAGAGAGGTAGAGAAGCAAACGTGTGACAGGAGAGAAGACTGAAAAGCGTGATGATTGTTTTAATTTTGGAGTAAATGCAATTTTAGCTTTTATATTTTAGTTTTTTTTATTTATTTTGGTTTTTGTATTTTAATTTTACTATTTTTAGTTCCTAAATTAATTATTGTGTATTAATTTGATCCTTTTTGTCAGCCAATAAACGAAAATATCTGAAGTGGCAAACTGAGTGCATTACTGGCACATCAAATGCTGACATGACCAATTAAAATCTATTATTATTATTATTATTATTATTATTATTATTATTATTGCTTTCATTATTATTTAGGTAAGAACACAAGAACTTATTCTTCATGTTCTTCCTGAATCCAAGAACAATCAAACCCAAAACAAGAGCACATTGAAACCTCTAGGAAATCAAACCCATAAATTCAGAAAAATATACAAGTCTGCATAATAAAAAAACAAACAAACAAACCTAGAACAATTTGGGCAAAACCTCAGAACACATACAAACCCAGAACATCAAGGGCAAAAAAAAAAAAAAACGCAAACAAACTGATAGCCAAAAACCTTTAAAATTACATCAACGGCCAAGATCAAAACCAGAGTAAATTAACGTCCTAGATAAAGGTGGGTACCATACCCCCTTTGATTTTGGGGGGTATGGTAGAATGACTTATATTAGAGTTCAAATCCTAGTGATAACATATTTTAGTATTTTCTATTTTTTTTTTCAAAAAACTATTTTTTTAATTTCAACTAACCAAACATGTTTTTTATTTCAAGAATACAAGAAAAATGTTTTTTATTTATATCTCCAAAAGCAACAGTATGTTTGGTAACTTTTTTTTCCCTTTATTTTTTATTTTCAATAATAATTTTCTATTTTTGAAATTAAAAAACTTGTTTGACAACTCAAAATAGATAGAAAACAAAAACTATTCTCAAAACTAATTTGTGGAGGAAACTGATATCATGCAAAAAACTGTTTTTAATTTCTAGTTTTCAAAAAAAAAATAAATAAATAAAAAACACACACACACACACATTTGATTTAATGAATTTGTCTCATTTAATGAGTTTTAGTTTATAGCCATTTGGTAACTTCAAACTTTTAAGTACCTCGGCTTTTGGAAGGAAGGAGCATTCTCTATTTTCACAATTAAAAATCCAAACTCATTATTGTTATAATTTTGTAATTACATTCTACTCCCTTGAGGTCAATCTAAGGTTGTAATTACATTCTACTCCCTTGAGGTTGGTCTAAAAAGATGACACTTAATGGTTTGATGAAAAAAACTGAAAAAGCACTCTCTTGAGGTACGGAGGAATAACATTCCAGCCCAAACTTGAAAAGAAAAAAAATGCTTTCGTGAGTTCATTCCTTGAGGTTTGAAAAAATTAACACTCTCTATTGTTAATGCTTTTATTAGAATCTTTTAACTAAAGTTTAAACATGGTTAGTAAGAAATAATTGATAAATTTAAAATAAAAATACAAAATTTATCAAGTATAAAAACACTTGCAATAGCAAATCTCTCCATAATTCGTAGTAAAAAGAAAAAATAATAATAATAAGCAAAATTCGCAATTAATATTTTAAAATACACTTTAATTAAAAATTTTAAATTTTTTTCTCAATTTTTTTTTTTAATTTTAATGAAAGAAGATAATTTTGGAAACTTGTCTTACCCTTAAGCAAAGCGCAAATTAGTCGTAGTACACAATATTTTTAATATTAATTTAATAAAATCTGATTAATGGGATGTCAATGGCGAAAAATGCTTTTTCCCTTCAAGTTTGGGGTAAAGTGTTATTTCCTAAAATCTAAAAAAAGTGATGTGTAATTACTCCTTTTTTTTTTTTTGACACAAGATAGAATTTCTATCTTAAACCCCGTCCTTAGGAATGGCAACGGGTCGGGTTCGGGCCGGGTTTTTACATACCCGAACCCGACCCGCGGGGCAAAACCCGAGACCCAAACCCGACCCTATTATTAATCGGGTTTTTTTTCCGGGACCCAAACCCGCCCCGCCGGGCCCCACGGGCCCCGCGGGCCCCGTTTATCTCTTGGGCCCAAATCTAGCCCAACCAAAAAAAAAAAAAAATTTTGAAGCCCATTACAATTTTTGGTTACTAATATGATATATAATATGAAAAAAACAATTATCATTGTCGGCTTGAAGACGTTATATGAAAACGTTATATTCTCTATCTGCTTAGAAGAATTAAATAGTTGGTATATTTCAGCAACTAGGTTATTATTATGATTAATATATTTACATTTACATATTCAAAAATTCAAAATAATATCATATTTATTATTATTATTATATAAATAAAGATACAAAGTTTCATCGATTCAAATCAAAGGTTACTAATATGATATATATATATATATATAAGGGGGGGTTTAGTAATTTAATATAACCGGGTTTTTATCCGGGTCGGGTTTCGGATTTTTTAAAAAACCCGGACCCGACCCGGATCCGCTTCGGGTTTTTTTTTTTAAAACCCATATCCGACCCTATTCTTTATCGGATCGGGTAAAATCCGGCCCATTAGGGTCGGGCCGGGCCGGGTATCCGCGGGTCGGATCTAAATTGCCATCCCTGCCCGTCCTGGAGACTTAAACCCCGTCCTTTACCCCCTACACCTCATAAGTACTTATACCTGTAGAGTGACCATCGCACTAAGGGCGTGCAATGGTTACTCCTTTTTTTTTTTTAAATAGAATATTAATGGTAACCAAACTAATCAAAAAAAACAAAAAATTAATCTAGATAGAGATAGAATTTGAATTTATGATGTCACTTCTCAATAATTTTTTTTAAGGATAAATTCCTTTAACATATTCTAAAATTTGGGTTAATACCAATCAGGTCCACAACTTTTCAAAAACTAACTAATTTAGTCTATATAAGCTGTTTCCAAATGAACACATGTTCATTTGGAAATAGTCTATTTAGCTTTTTGTTAAAAAAATTTGTTAGAAGTGTGCTAAAGTATACCTTGAAAAAGTGAGAAAAATGAAAAATATTGAAGTTTTTAAAAGTTGTACATAAAAACTTAAAGTTAAGCTTATAAATTGATGTCAAACAGATAAGTGTTAATATAACATTTAGATTTTTGTGGAGGTGCTATTTGAACTCAAGTTCCTTATTAAAGGATATTTATTAGTAATGAACTTTACTAATTAAAATAACTGTAACTCATCAAACTAATTTGTCTACTAAAGAATTGGAATTGACAAAAAGTTATGAAACAGGTTTCTATTTTCCCTCCAATAATTGTATGTTTATATAACTTTTGACATTTATAAAATGATTTTTTTTTTTTGAAAAGTATGACACTTTCTAGGAGTGAAAATAAAATCAAGGAATTGATTGCTTAAAGTAAATCAAGGGATTGGACTAATCAATTATATATATATATATATATAAATGTTTATGTGTAATAAATTGATCCATGACCTATTTTCAAACTTTGTAAAAGGAAAATATGAAAGCGGTCTAAACTCTAAAGTCTAAAGAGCCTAGAAAACTAATTAAATATATAGAAAAAAAATTATATAACACTAAATATAGAGCATAAAATTAATTTAAAGAAAATTTATAAATCTACATTTATTTATTCTCTTCAAAATTTTCCAAAGGTCAAGAAGAATAAAAGACAATTATGAATGCATTTTACACATAAAAACTATTATAGAATAAAATAATTATATTTAGGTTTATATTTCTACATTTAAAATTTTTAGTTCCATAATATATTTCTCCATCTAACTCTAAGACCTAAGCACCCTAGATAATATATAAACCCATAATTCTACTCTATACTATATATAAAAGGATTCCCCTTTTTTAACTAGACTTTTATCTAGTTCAAAAATACCCTTATTAATAAAATGTAACTTCTTTTAGAAATAGAGTCATAAATGTTAAATAACAAATTTCACTTTAAATGTTAGCATTTTTTTCCCTTCACAATCATCTTTTTATTCCCTTAAGTTTATCATTTTTATTTGTTTGAAAATTTTCTTCTCAAAAAAAGAATTTTGTTTGAAAAATAAAAAATATATATTTCCAAATTGTAATAGATGCTTTTGAACACCTGAAATGCGCCTGCTTAGAGGCTAGTTGCTTGTAGAAAATTTTAGTTCTTTCTCCCTCTTAACATAGCTGTCGTTGGAGGACAACAAATTACATTGGTAAAATTATATGGAACACCAAATTTTCAATTCAAAATTTCAAAAAGTGTAAATATATATATATTTTAAAATGGGTATTTTAGGAAATTTGACTTAAATACGATTGCATTCCATACTTTATCATAAGTTACCTCCAAATGAATGAATAGGAATAATTATTTCATTTCAGCTCTCTCTATTCTTTGTAATTCTTATTCCTATTGCAATGTAATGACCATTACAATGTACCAAACTTGCCCTTCGTGACGTTCCATCTACGTTAGATTGTTTTCAGTTGATTGTATCAAATAGTTCATTGCGTCTTGCTACAAGTAGGAGTTTCCAACCCACCTGTAAATCCAATCCTCCTGCCAAACCCGACTAGACCTGATGTTGCTTAATCTGACTGCTTCGGCAATTAACTACGAGTCTTGACCCTTGAAAACCCAACACTGTTGGGTTAGTTGTGGGTTACTTCCTCCAAAACCCGAGGAACCAAACCCAACCAAAAATACATAAATTCTAGCAATTTCTCAATCTTTCTAGTGACTTTTCCAACTAGATATGTGGATTTCGACAGTCATCACAACTAGACCTAGTGGAGATACACCACACTCGGCAGAAATTCATTTGATACAATGAGTTCTTCAAACAATTTCGCGAAAAACTCTTTGCATCTAACAAGATCTCCACCACATCTGGTGAGATCTTGCCGCACCTCCTTTTTTGGCAATTTTTGCCTTCACCCAAAATTGACCACCACCCAAGGCTTACTTGCAGGTTGGTCACAAACCCTACCAAATTGACTCATAGACAGCCCTAGCTACAAGTAGCTACAAAATCTCAAATAGTTTAATTTACAATGAGAACCAATAAACTGAACTTACATTTGACATTTAGAGTAGTTTACATTTCCCTTCTAGGATATTTTAGTAATTTCAAAAACCACTACTAGTGAAAACTATCTTTGCAAAAACAACAACAACTATAAGTATCTGGCCATCAACCTACCGCAATTCTTCTAATTTGTCTAGACTTAAGACTCACTATGAACAAATATATGATACTAGGCATAGAAACTTATGAGATCAGTGAAAAATATACTTGGCATTTACAAAATGAAACTCTATTGATGCAACCCAGTTAAACAAGATGTTTTCTATGAGAAGAGTGGGAGAAAAAAATGCTTAAAAATTTTAAATTATGATTTTTCCACACAATCATCTTAAAAATTTTAACGCCCATACCACATTAGGGTCACAAACATATTTAAATCCTCTTAAACATGATAAGTTATCTGCTTAAAAAAAAAACATCTGAATATTTGGAACTAGAACATGATCTGTTAGTAGACTCTAAACACCCAACAAAGAATGATAAATAAAAAAATAAAAGATAAAAATACAACACTCTTTTTTTGAGAATCATAAAAATACAACACTAATTCACCATGAAAATCCTGATTAATTAATAATAGTGATAGACTTTTGAATTTTCTATCTAATTATCAATATAGTAGTCTTTTTTTTTTTTTTTAAATACTAAGTATTTAAAACACACACTCAATGAGAGAATGTCTCAAAAAAATTGACAGTGGTGTATATTTAAAAGGACCACAATATAATAGTCTCAATCTTATCTTGTAGGGATTACTTCATGTGGTCAAGTACCTAATAATAAATGGGGACGAACTCCTAGAATTCAATTGAAGCTCATTTTTTGACCAATCACAGTTAGGCTTTCAATCAATATCTAGGTCAAAAGGCAAAACTCTAATTTACATCACATAAATTACCGATTTTGCCCCCTAATTCAATTAATGGCTCTTTTGGAATAAAAATACTGGCTAAATGTGATTAGAATTGCCTTTTTATTTGTTTTTTTTTTTCATATCTGATATGTAAAACTACCACTTTGCCCTTTGAATCTTTTCTTCAAATTAAATTATCTGATGGGCATTCATGTCAAGAGGTTTACAGTTTAACTAACACCTCATGGTATTTTTAATAAAAATGTTCATGGTTTATATCATTAAAAAAAAAAAACTATCAAATTATAAAATTAAAAAAAAAAAAAAAGTATCTACAACCATAAAGCAAAAGATTCATCATTTATCCAAAAAATAATATATATAGTCTTCATTCTATATATTTGCATTTCATCATCAATGACCATTAGGTCAAATGACACTCTTGATTTTTTCAAACAAAACGTGTATATATTTATATATATATATATATATATATAAATGTTAAGGTTAGTGGATAACAATAACGTTATAAATTAATTCCGAAAAAAATTATATATGTACTTTTTTTTTAATTAATATGGACCAGCAATATTGAAGCATTAAGTGCAAGTTGATGCTGTTTGTACATGGTTGGACTCCATTAGAAAGCTAATGATGTGCACTTATCTTTTCTTTTTTATCATTTTAGAACAATCTTTAAGGAAGCAACCCAATACAACTCACGATCCTGATTCTCCACAACAACAACAACAACAACAACAAAAAGCCATGATCCATCGCGTATGTAACCGGTTATACTTTTTTATTCTCAGTGGGTTGTGTTTACGGCCACAAGAGAACTTGCGCCACTAGAGAAAAGCGACACGGCTAACTTGTTTCCTGTATAAAACTATGAATAGTATTATCACATTATAAATGCTATCGTTTTTAATTATTAGAAATGATAAATTTAATTTTCTCAAAAAAAAAAAAGAAGTGATAAATTAATACTACCATTAATATTATTAATTTTACACCAAGTGTATAGTGTATAATAAATCATTTTTACATTTTTTTTTGTTTGGTATTTAAGGAATTTTTTTTTTTGTTTTAGAAACAAGGAAAATGTTAAAAGTGCTACAATTTTTACTCCATCAAGCTTACAAATTAATGTGACAATATATAACTAGTTTAGTAAAGTTTGTACTCTGCTTGCTATACCCAACATAAGTTCTACAAAGGATTTATTACCAAAAAAAATAGTGTGAGCGAACATGATAATTAATGTTCTTTGTGCAATGTCAATATATAATAGAATAGATAATTTAACTACTTTTTATTTGTTTAAAAGTCAACGCATCAATTTGTAAGGTTTAAATTTATAACATTATTGTAGATTCCAATTAATACAATGATTGTGCCTTTATATTAGAACTAGGGGTGTTCGCGGTGCGGTGCGGTGCGGTGTGATTTTTGGTAATTTTTAGCACCGCACTTTACGGTGCGGTTTAGCTAAAACCATAACTACATCGCACCTTATTTTTACGATCGCATGTGCGGTGCAGTGCGGTGCGGTACGGTTTAAAGTTTAGCCAAAACCATAACCGCACTACACCTCATTTTTGCGGTCACATATGCGGTGCAGTGTATAAGATGCGGTTTGAATGATTTGAAATTTGTATATTTTTCAAAATTTGGGCTTTTTCTACTCAGCCCAAAACTAATTTTTTCCTTTGTTTTAGTCCAAGTTTTAAATTATTAAACTAGTTTTTCTTTATTTTGGGTTGGCTTTTCTAATCAACACTTGCTAGGATTATCAAACTTTTTTTTAACTTGGGTTATTAAACTATTAATAATATATTTAATATTAAAAATAATTAAAAAATATTAATATATAAAGACGGTGCGGTGCGGTTTGTGCGGATTTCTTATTATAAAACCGCAAACCGCACCGCACCATGCGGTGTGGTGCGGTGCGATGTAAAATTACTTGCGGTGCGGTGCGGTTATGTCATTTTGCGGGCGGTTTTAGTGCGGTTTTTGCGGTTTTTGCAGTTCATGCGGTTTGGTGAACACCCCTAATTAGAACCTATTTATTTCTCTTATGTGTGTGTTTGTTTCACAAAAAAAAAAAAAAAAAAAAAAAAAAAAAAAAAAAAAAAAAACTAGTCTTTGTTTGTTGTCAAATAAGAAATTTGAAGTTCGATCCCTGCTGATACCATAAATCAATTGGGGTCTTAATCTAATAAAAAACAATTATATGGAGCAAATGCCACTAATTTAAAATACTATCATATCTATAATAAAAAAAAATTAACTATTTTGACATAACATACTAAAATGGAATACAGAGGTGCTAAGTGAGAAGACGACGACAAATGTAATAACGGATTGGGTGTTTGTCCTTAATCCTACAGACACTTTTGTTGCATCCTCACAAAAAAATGGAATTGAGCATTCTTCTATCTTTCTTGGATAATTCATAATTTTTTACTGTTACAAACAGTATAAAATTGAATGATGGAATGATGTACACTCCAATTACAATTGATTTCCATTGAACATCATTCTAAACTTGACATCCTTTCTCAATCTCTTCACTATGATTTCCTCTATTTTGACCTCTCCATGAATTCTTGAGTTTCTCTGAGACCATATGTGATAGACATTATCCCACCAAACCTCTCTGCACAAGAAACTTCTAAGGCTCCTGCCTTTGATACTCGGCTACCCACATGAGGGCCTATTGGACCCAAGCACCTGTCTATGATATATCATGATAACGTCTACTGACACACTTCTACCCAAAGTATCCTATGTACTTTCTAAGAAGTGAACACAGCTGAAATTTCATCAGAAAATGTCAAAAAACCGAACCCCCTATGACACATTTTTCTTTAATCCTGAAGAAAAATGCATCGATATTAGTTATGACAATAACATATGGGCAACACCCAAAAAGGATCTGATAAATACTAATATATAACACAGAATATGCAATTATAGTACAAAATGAGTTTACATGATGTGCAAATAGCAACATGAAAAAACCATGCAATCAATTACAATTAGTACCAAGAAAAGCCTCTGAGAAATTACAAATTTTCAATTCTCATCCCAGGATGAATTTGGCTGAATATCTCATCTTTTTCCAATTAGTGTTACCTCTAATTGTTCATCATGTGTTCATTTTCCCTCTTGTAGTCATATCTCAACATCTTAATTTCAACATTGCTTAATGTTGATTTTTGCTATATAGATAAGGTGGTAAAAGTATCGCTCTACAAGCAAGCCCATTTTAAAACCTTGAACAAACCCAAGCTGGTTTAACAATACATCTTATCACATGCTTCATAGCATGGTTGAAGCATTTAGAAAAAAAATTATCAAGAAAAAAGATGCAGTAATATTTTCATCAGCTAACCATCCACATATTCTCAATTAAACTAGATAAAAATCAACTACTTTTACCTAGGCAAGACACATCCAAAACATAGCTAGACTGACTAAAATACAACTGCACATTATCAACAGTAGCTTCAATCGGAATACATCCTATGAAAAGCCTCTTTCCCCATCAGCAAAAGCAGAACCAACCACCATTTCTGCACAGTCATTAGCAAGTCCTCTTTACGTCCATAAGATAATAGTCAATTCACAGGCATCTGAGCAGTTACATGAGGATGATCTGCAGGAGAGGCAGAGTCAATAGCAATATGCAAATCCTCCACCCCAAAATAAAAAATAAAAATAAAAAAACTGCTAACTTGAGAGCCAATATACTAGTGTAACATTGTATATATTTTCTAATGTGCAACAAGGAAATCCATAATGATTGTAAGCAGAACTATTTGATATTCTGCAAAATGGAGAACCAAACCAAAAATTAAGGAATAATATGGGCTCATTTAAATCTTGAGGATATATTTTCCTGTGCAGGTTGAGATACAGAGAACAGTATGAATCATGCACATGAGATCTATCAACAAAATTCCAAATTGGGACATTGTCCCATAAATGTGTCTGTCAACACTAGGATTGGGCCCAATATCACACAGATCATATACACAAGCAGTATGCTTCTCTCAATTGTTCCTTCCTATGACCACTTAAAATGATGTGAAGGGCTGGCAATCACATATGCTAATTTAAATTTATTTTCTATCATTTCTAATCTAATTCAATTATAATCTACAAACAACAATGGTCCCAAACCTCTTAAGCTATCTATTATGATGTTTATCCAAAGGAATAGAAAATATACACATTTTGGTATTGTTAATCTATCAATTATTGAAGAGTGAGTACCCATTTTGTGGTAAAATTTCCCTTTATTGTAAAATTTCCCTTCACATCTTCAACAATCAACTTGTTGGGCCATGTGAAGCCTGTTTTGTGTTCAATACAGTTTGTGATCTGATTCGACTTGGATGCATTACGGTTTTAAATGAGATTTTTTGTGAGCCTTAGTTCATGGAGCAAGGGCCTGTGCCAGCAAGATCATTTGTGGCTTGTTTTGGACCCATTGTTTGGGGTATATATTTTTTGCTTCAAAATTATGGGTGCCTACATCATTGTACTGTTGCACCTCTGTATTTTTCGCCTTGACATAGTGAAAATCGCAACAGCTTCATGAATATAGGCAAATTGCCGAACCACATAATTATTTGTGTGGTGTGGTTGGTTCTTTTTTCTCTATTTTCGCATCTCACAGGTTATGGGAATCAAGTTAAATTTTCAACATAGCATCTGCATCCTACCAATAATTAATTGGTAAGGTAGAGTGCCTAAGTCAATTTGACTTGCAAAAGATCATATATGATTTAAAATTAACTTTTAATGTCCTTAACAAAAGTGCACAGATCTAAAATTAATCAAATAATAAATAATAGATCATGTAGGAAAGTATTCAACTATGGAAAATTTGATTGACAGGAAAATTAAAAATGAAGAAATGTTTTTTTTTTTTTTTTTAATGAGGAAGTGCTAATATGATTGAAAGGATGGAAAAGTCATTACTCACCAAATCACAAAAAGTATAAGAAATAAATGAGATACTTTATTTAAATTTAAGACATATGAAGAGCACAGCAGTACTGAAGGCAACTATGCAAGTAATGGAGAGGTTGTTTTCCCATATCTTTAAAAATGGTATCAGTGGGGTTTTCTCAGTCTCTCAAGGTGAAATTCCTCATTAGAGGTTCTTGTTCTACTAGGTCATGCCTCATAAATCATAATTACGGTTTTGCATTTTTCTTTCATAATTATCAATCATCAATTGACGAATGAGACCACAATAAACAGATAAAGAGGCCACACAATCCTTTAGTGCTTGCTAAAACACTACATATCACCTTTGCTGTTAAAAAGAATAAGCCTAAATTTTTGCACCATCAAGGTTATTCAATTTCTAGGAATTGAATCCTTGGTTCTGGGAATTGATGCTTTTGTATTATTTGGTATTCTAGCCCTATTTTGATTTTGTTTATATATTTCAAGGGGCCATGAGTTCATACTTCATAAGTATAATCATGCTTCTATTGATAAAATGCCAAACTCCCTTCCAAGGTGAACTTGAAGGACCTAGATTCAAAAAGCCCCTTCTTAAAATCTAGAATCACAACGAGAAATTGCATAGATAAGCACTAAAAAGCAACAACCCTATCCACTTCTCACAACCTACATACCTACAACCTTATTATTGTGCAATGTACCAGCCATATAACCTATAAACATTGTCTCAAACTTAAATACAAGTCAAAACTGTCTATCAAATTACAAAACCAACATGATAGATAGTAGCTTACCTGTTGAACCAGAGCCACCGTAGGGGCAAGGATGACGCATATGCCCTTCTGGGGCATCCTTATCAAGTGACCCAACTCATGTATAAGCAGTACAGCAATGTGGTCGTCCCACAACCTGCCCCCAAATAAACAACAATATTCTCCTCCTAAGTTTTCCAGCGTAGCTCCAACTGGTACCTTCAGAAAACATATATACAAAACAACATAAACCACAACAAGGTCCAATTTTCTTGGAAAAATACATTTTATTTGAAGGAAAGAATAGCAAAGCCAAACACAACTAGCTTGCTAGAGCTGCACTTATGTGTTTTGAAAAGTTTCTAAGAAAATTATAGGATTAGAAAAAAAAAAAATATATATATATATATATATATATATGTGTGTGTGTGTGTGTGTGTGTGTGTGTGTGTGTGTGTGTGTGTGTTTTGAAGGGAAGCCAAAAAATTAAGAACTCAAGAAATAAGTCTAGAACTGCTATTTTAGCCCTTATGATTTAAAAGCTTTTTACCCTTTTGACATTCATTAACCTAAAGTTTCCTTGTGGCCAAACAGAAATAGCCCCAAACCTAGTTCCACTCCATCATCATCAACATCAACCCCACAGACGGTCAAAGACAGTGTAGTGATCGATGCAGTAAGCCCCAAACCCTATGCTCTAGTGGTAGTACAATCATCTCTGCCATCCAGCTTTGCATAGCCTCTGTATCTGCTATTGGTTTCTAAATGACAAATAAGATAATGAGAAGTTTCTAATTCCCAAAAAAAAAAACAAATTTAACTAAATAAACAAATAAAATAAAAGTTTGTTTAGAGCACAACAATAAAGACTATTCTGATCTGCAATAACACAAATAATGATATTTAATTGATAGAAGATAATCCATCAACAAAAATATTATAAGGAAAGATAATCCACACACAAACACGCTAGGAGTTCTAGACAAAACTTCATTTCTAAAATCAAATTGTTTAAATGAAAAAAAAGTGGAATCGCCTTACTCTTTCAGATAGAGAGGAGCCAGGTTGTTGTTTGCTTGATGATGATAGAGCTATTGATTTCTCCATTGCTGCGAAGTTTTTTACTAAGCGAGCCATCAATATGCAAGAGGATAGAGAAATTTATATATGCAAGGAGTGTTGGGGCGTGCTGTGCAAGGCAGAAGCCATTATTGCGTTTCATACTAATAATTTCAAGCAAGATCACACGAAAGCTAAAAACAACTAATTTTACAGAGAATAGTCCCTCCATTGCGTACATTGGAGCCATGTATCCACTACTTTGTGTGCCAAAATTATTGCTGTTATTATTATAATATATAAGAAAACAGCTTGAGAATACACACACAAAAAAGATCCTTGCACAGATCTAATATTTTGTCAATCGTGTCATGGTTCAACAACACGTTGCTAGGCTTCAAGTCCCTGTGAATGACTTTAATCCAAGAGGCCTCATGAAGATATAGAAGTCATTTAGCTAGGAAGCACAAACACTTCATTTTGGGTGTCATATCCATATCGGACACGAAACAAGTCTGAGAGTTTTGGAGGTGTGCTCGAGCTATGTCCTTTTTTTTTTTTTTAATTAAAATTACTAGATATGGCCAGGACACTTAACCTTTTATTTCTTTTTAGTTTTAATCTTGAATAATTACATACTTATCTTTTATTTATTATTTTGGATCTTATTTGTTGGTTTGTATTCTAGTTTTTAAAATATATATATATATTTAAAAATTAATTAATTTGTTTATCCTCCCCGACTTGTGTTCTAATTTTTCAAAATTTTATGTGTCGCAGTATCTTACTCGTGTCCATGTCCATACTTCCTATCCTTCTAGAAGTTACACCAATAATGTCATAGCATGTCTTCCAATCAAGTTACAAGTTTCTTTTTTAATCTAAAATTAAGTACTAGAGGAATGTTTAGTGCAAGACATCATGTGTAAAATTAATTAAGTCGTAATTAAAAGCACCCAGTAATTGGTCACACTAATTTTCAAAAGTATAAATTTTTTCTCAAAGCAATAATGCTATATACACAACAAATTTTATGAATCTTTTCATAACTTGTTAAGGTGGCAAACTGTGATTAGTACAATATCACTTTCACATGGGATCAACATTGTCATTCACAACATGTCATCTTTGCATTAACCCAAGCATGCTAGATGCTCAATACTTGTTATGAATCTCTTAGACAAGTAGCATATACATTTTATTTTATGCATAAAATTTAAGAAGGAATTTGAATTATTTTCATTTAGCCTTCCACCTCATATGATATATATATATATGTATGTATTTATTTATTTATGTCAATGTGTTAATTAATTGGGTAAATACTAAATGCATCGATTTTCATATATTAATTATCCATATATGGTGCACCAATTATTTATATCAAATAATTTTATATGGTTATTTTTATAAATTTTATATAAAAATAACAATTGATTTGTAATATGACATTCTTTTTCATGTTATATTGATTTGTCACAAAAAGATAAAAACAAATTTAGTAACACATGATATAAAAAAATATTAAAAATAGTTGTATGCTCAAATTAGTTATACAAATATACTAATAAAAAATATAAAAGATAAAAGCAAATTTAATTATATGCAATAAAAAATATAAAAGATAATTGTACGTGTAAATATGTGATTCCAAAAAAGGGGTTTGACGGAAGAAACAGCACTCATGAATATATATATATATATATATATATATATATTTTTTTTTTTTTTAAATTTGGTAAGTAGGCAACACAAAAATTGAAAAGAGTGATAGGTGCCAATTGGGCTGGAAGCAAATCGACTACCTTCATTGGAGGTTAGTTTGATAAGCATAGTTTGACTTGGGTTTACAGCCTTAGTGCACCCGGAACCATTGTGGTCATGACATATGCCCATTTTTTGCTATGTGTCATTACCTTAACCAGTCTAGTGCAAACTTTTTCCCACAAATCTTATTTTGGGTAACAGCATTGAGGGTCCATTTGGAAACAGTTTATATGTATAATTTTTTGTTAAAATTTTTTTTATAAAAGTGTGCTAAAGTATACTTGTACTTTAAAAAATTTAAAAAAAAAAAGAGAGAAAAACTAGAATTTTTTTTTTTAAAAAGAGTTGAACACAAAAGCTAAAAGCTAAAGCCTGAAACTGGTACCAAACTCACCAGAGTATTGTCTAAATCCAAATTCCGGACTGTCCATGTCATCCCGTAGGCCCACTCATGAGATATGACTGAAAGATATACTGGGCCTAAATGTCCAGGTCTCTTGTTTATTTTGTGCAAATTAAGGTCTTGTTCATCAGCGGCCTACGTATCAAATGCGCTGTGAGAAGCCGAGCCCAGAAAGAGACCAACATGGATATTAACTCATTTTTGGCACCGAAGATTGTCCTTATGGTCGGGGTGAAAGTGGCCGAGTGGGATTAGGATTACAAGGTTTGAGGGGAAAACCAATTGAAACCCACACCGCCACCCCCCCAAAAAACAAAAAAAATCACATTTTTATTTACGATTTAATTTTTATTTGAGCTAATTGAAACTCAAGTTAACAGCATACAATCTTATCTAATAACTTCGTACAGAGCAATCATTTTCTCAATTAAATGGACCTTCCCAATACGTATCCTATTCCTATTTTGTAGAAATTTAGGCTACAATATTAAGTTCACCATCATGCAAGACCCAATAGCAGTCTTATACAACAGTATGCGTTCATCGTGGAACGATGCTAGAAATGCTAACCTCATTTACAGAGAATTTATCAATCTGAATGAATTTATCAACAGAGAATGCAGGGTGTTTTGGTTTAGGAAGGGCTATTGATTCACTTCCCAACAGAGCTACCACATTCGACATGGTGGGTCTGTCTTGTGGATTTTCCTGCACACACAAAAGCCCAATATGAATGCACCTTACAATTTCTGATGTCCAAAACGATTCCATCAAGAAGTTGTCCACAACCTCTAACACTCTATCTTCACACCATAGTCTCCATGCCTGTTAATTTAGATTGCAAATGGAGTTATATTTCATATATGTTATCCCATTTTTTTCAGTCTAATTCTAATTCAAGTAGAAAAAAAGTTAACATACATATGCAAGGAGTGTCTGTGCATGTTCTGTAAGGTAGAAGCCGTTATTCCTTTTCCCACTAATAATCTCAAGCAACATTACACCAAAGCTGAATACATCAGACTTCACAGAAAATACTCCTCCCATTGCATATTCTGGAGCCATGTATCCACTTTTTGGATGCCAACATTAATATTATTTTTTATTAAAAAAACATATAAGAATAGAAATAAAAGAAGAAGTAGCTTACTATGTTCCTACAACTCTTTTGGTGTTAGCTATATTCTGGTTTTCACAAAAGATCCTCGCCATTCCAAAATCTGATATTTTGGCAACCATGTCATGGTCCAACAACACATTACTAGGCTTCAAGTCCCTATGAATGATTTTAAGTCGGGAGTCCTCATGAAGATATAGAAGTCCTCTGGCAATCCCATTAATAATGTTATAGAAAGTCTTCCAATCAAGTTGCGAGCGCCTTTTTGGATCTAAAATTCAATGTTTAATTTAAGTTATGACATCATGTATAAATCAGAATTTTAGAAATCTTCAAGAAATCTAAAATACTAGCAAGCTTATAACACAGAATGTAGGATGAAACAAACCAAAAATAAAAATATCAAGGCTTTTGTTAGGCATGAGCTCATATACAAGCAACTTTTCCTCTCTCTCTATGCCACATCCCAATAGCCTGACAAGATTTTTGTGTTGAAGTTTTGCAATAAGTATGACCTCGTTTTTGAATTCCTCTAAGCCTTGCAATGACTTCATTGAGAACCTTTTAACTGCTACTTCCTTCCCTTCATGTAGCACACCCTGAATGAAATAACGTCCAAACAAATAAATTCAGGACCAAATTGTTAACTGGTGTGGATTGTATTAGATTACCATTTGAAGCCTTTTTGCATGTACAACAAAAATAATATTAGCCTACTTATTTACATAATCTTTACCAAAAGATATAATTTTTGGTAAATTTTATGTTACATGTATGACAAAAAGCTGATAGCTAACTTAAATAACAAAAAACTGAAGTTTAGATTATTTGCCACAAAACCGAGAGAAAAAGATAAAATTAAAAATCAAATAAGGAAATACCAAATTCTTTTGGAAGCTCTTTCACTACTCGGTTTTGGAGTTCAGCATAACAAATTTAAAGGATCCTAGCAGACTTAAGGTCTACTATTTTAAATCAATATATAAGATACATTATCAATGAGTGGAGAATATTTGATGCGCAATGTAAAGCCATATTCTACTATAATTTTAAATCATCTATAAGATATGTTAGGGTCTAAGACTTTAGATTTAAATGTATTAGAACTTCAATTTATAATATTGGCAAATCATAATCAAAACGTTTAGTCTTGTTTTAGACTTGCTCAAAGTATGTTTAAATTGTAAAGTTGGAATCGAGTGTACTACAGGATTTATTGTGTAAATCTGCCTGGCTTAATCGATCGAAAATTAGACTCGATTGATCGAAGCACGTGCAGCTTGTTTTTCTACAGAATTTTCCAACTCAGCCCAAGCCCATTTTACGTGTACGGTTTTATGTTTTGCCCCAGGTATAAAAGAGAAAACCCTAGCCACGTTTTAAGGATGCTCTTTATGTTGTGTGTGTGAATCTTTTGTGAGATCTAGAGGTGTTTGCCTTCACATACACTTAGGGTTATCAAGATTTAGATTGATGTCAAGTGCTTGGTGATCAATTCAGTTGTAAATTCAAGAGCTTAAAGATATACAAGCAGAAGTGCTTGTTCTTGCTGGGAATTCAAGAAAGAAGTAGTCTGTGGACTCGGAGTTGTCATGTGGTCGTGGTAGTAAGTTTCCTACTCGAGGTAGCAATAGGATATTAGTGGTCTAAATCGCTATTGTGTAAACTTCAATTCTTTCATAGTGGATTTAGTTTTACCTTGAGGATAGCTAGGTTAAATCCTCCCTAGGTTTTTTACCGGTTTAGTGTTCTTGGGTTATCATATTGTTGTGTTCTTTATTTTCCGCACTTTATAATAATATGATGTATATGTGTTAACCTAGATCTACATAATTTACCTAAGTTAATCAGTTGGCTAAATAACTAGGTTCAACTGGTTGTGTGTAAGAGGTCTAAAAACGTACAAGTGGTATCAGAACGGATTAGCTCTTGTGTTTAGATCATTTGATCTAAGAGTTGATCCTTGACCCCTGTTATCATGGATTCTTGGAAGATCTTTTTGCTAATATATCAACTTGTCTACTTGTTGTTTTTGTCTCTTGTTACTTTTGTTAAATCTTTCTTTGAGCATCTGGTATAATTACATGTGATAATAATTATTTGTGTTATACTGCTTTAACTGCCTTAAAGGCACGAGATTCTTGTCTTTGGTATTTGGATAGTGGTTGTTCCAAGCACATGACAGGAAATAAAACTTTATTCAAGACACTCTTTGAAGGAAAGATTGGGATAATCACGTTTGGAGATGGAAGAAAATCTGTGATCAGAGGCATTGGTACTGTGGACATTCCTGGGTTACCAGTTTTTTAAGATGTCCGGTATGTTGATGGGTTGAAAGTTAATTACTCAGTATCAATCAAATTTGTGACAATGAACCAAATGTTCTCTTCACCAAGTATGAATGTAAGATACTTGATGGAAGAGGTGACTGCATGTGTATTGGTGTAAGGACAGCTGACAACTGTTATGGTATAACACTAAGTATAAGCAACAAGTGTTTTAGTGCAAAGATCAATCAAGTTGACTTATGGCATCAATGGTTGGGACATGCAATTAGAGAAGATTTCCAAGTGTGATGCAGTTTTTGGTTTGCCCAAGTTTGAGAAGATAAAAAAGTGTATCTGTAGACCATGTCAAATGGTAAACAAGTGAAGTCCAAGCATCCGTCTGTAATTGGAGTTCAAACTTCTAGACCTCTTGAATTGTTGTACATTGATCTCATCAGTCTTGCCAAATTTCAGAGTTTAGGTGGAAAGAAGTATATTCTAGTTGTTGTGAATGATTTTACTAGATATACTTGGGTTGTGCTTTTGAAAGATAAAGTTGAGGCTCCTGAAAAGATGATACATTTATGCAAGAAATTGCAAGTTGAGAAAGGTACTGTGATAGCCAGAATCAGAAGTGATCATGGAAGAGAATTTGAAAACACAAAGCTGGCTACCCTCTGCACTGATCAAGGCACATATCAAGAGTTCTCTTCACCTAAGACTCCACGACAGAATGGAATAGTGGAACAGAAGAATAGGGTTGTTCAAGAGATGGCATGTGTCATGCTACACAATAAGAAAATGCCCAAATCCTTCTGGGGAGAAGCAGTTAACACTGCTTGTTATACACTCAACCGGCTGTATTTCAGACTTGATTCCAAGCAAACTCCTTATGAACTTTGGAGAGGAAAAAAGCCTGTTGTCAAATATTTCTGGATATTTGGCAGTGACTGTAAAATTCTATGTGATAGAGAGAACCTAGAAAAATTTAATGCAAAGAGTGACAAGGGATATATTTTGGGATATTCATCCACTAGTAAAGCTTACAGAGTGTACAACCTAAGAACTAAAACAGTCATGGAGTCTTCAAATGTGGTGATCAATGATGAATTGAGTTTTGAAACTCAATCAGAAAACATTTCTTCGGTTCAAGAAAAGACCGTGGAAGTTGATGAATCTATTTCTGATGATTATATTGGGAAGCATAGTGGCGAAGAGTTGTTATTGTTGAATGATGCTGTTTCAATACCATCAAGTTCAGAACCATCTACACTGGTTCATGAAACTCAACTAATACAAAGTGAGCCTAGTCCTTCATCAGAACAAAAAGGTACTTCCACATTTCTGGTCAAAGGTCCCTCTTCAAGAGTAAAGTTAAATCATCATATCACAAACATATTGGGTAGTCTGAATGATAACATGAGATTGAGATTCAAAGCTTTGAATGTCATCACTTACTCATGCTATCTATCCCAATTTGAACCGAAAAAGGTGGATGAAACCCTTCAAGATGTTGATTGGGTTAATTCTATGCATGAAGAATTTCATCAATTTGTTCAGAATGATGTGTTGGAATTAGTTCCTAGACCAAAGGGAATCAATGTGATTGGAACTAAGTGGATAGTTAAGAATAAGTCAGATGAACATGGAACTATTATCAGAAATAAATCAAGGCTTATTGCTCAAGGATACACACAAGTGGAAGAGATTGATTTTGATGAGACCTTTGCACCAGTAGTTAGATTGGAATCCATTAGGATACTTTTGGCTATAACAAGTCATTTGAATTTCAAGCTGTATCAAATGGATATTAAGAGTGCTTTCTTGAATGGCATGTTGCAAGAAGAGGTAAATGTTAAACAACCAAAGGGTTTTGTAGATCCTCACAGACCGAATGATGTCTACAAGTTGAAGAGAACCCTCTATGGTTTGAAACAAGCTCCAAGAGCTTAGTATGATAGGTTAACTGCTTATCTCACTAAGCATGGCTTCAAAAGAGGATTTGCAGATACTACTCTCTTCATATGAAAGGATAAGGATTACTTTGTAGTAGCTCAAATTTATGTTGATGATATTGTTTTTGGTACTGTTAATGATTCTCTTGCTCAATCTTTTGCAGATAGCAATGTTCAAAATGAGCATGGTTGGTGAACTAACTTATTTCTTGGGATTGTAGGTGAAGCAAACGGATTCTGGAATTTACATCAACCAAGCAAAATATGCAAGAAATTTAGTTAAGAGATTTGGACTTGACAAGGCTGCACATGCTAAAACACCAATGGCTGCAAATGCAAAATTAACAAATGATCCATCAGGTGAGTCTGTTGATGTTACATTATATAGAAGCATGATTGGTTGTCTTTTGTATTTAATTGCTAGTTGGCCTGATATTGCTTTGACTGTAGGTATTTGTTCTAGATTTCAATCTAATCCTAAGGTTTCACATTTGAATGTTGTTAAAAGAATCATTAAATATGTTGGTAAAACTTGTGATTATGGATTGTTTTATAACAAAAAGTCAAATCTATCTCTTGCTGGATTTTTTGATGCTGATTGGGTTGGCAATGCCGATGATAGAAAAAGCACCATTGGTGGGTGTTTTTATGTAGGAGCCAATCTTGTTGCTTGGATGAGTAAGAAGCAAAATTCTGTATCTTTGTCTACTACAGATGTAGTGACCCAAAAGAGGGTCTTACATTTTATGGAATCTCACATTGCCTAGGGAAGCACATGAGGATGTGCTTATAAGGAATGTCCTCATTTGTTGTGTATGAGGCCTTTTTCCCAGCGCAACCTGGGGAAGAACAAAACCTTGAGGGACTAAGAGAGCCTTCGGGCCGCCCAACTAAGAGAGCCTTCTGGCCGCCCAAAGAGGACAATATCATGCACACAAGGACGGGGCATGACAGCAGAGGTAGAATATATTGCTGTTGGAAGTTGTTGTTCACAGCTTCTTTGGATGAAAAAGCTTTTGAGTGATTATGGGATATCACAAGACACCATGGTTGTTTATTGTAATAATTCTAGTGCTATCAATATCTCTAAGAACCCTATTCAACATTTCAAGACTAAGCACATAGAGATTAGATATCACTTTATTAGGGATTTGGTTGAAAGAAAGATTGTCGCTCTTGAGTTTATTCCTACTGATTGTCAGAATGCAGACATCTTCACCAAGCCACTTGATAGAAGTAAGTTTGAAACACTTCGTCAAGTAATTGATGTGATTTTGTGCAAGGTTTTGAAACCTGGACCGTTCAATAAACCATAAAAAAAAGAGGTTCAAGGTTTTTAAGGTTGGACCAAGGTTGAACCGTGATAACGTCATAATTAATTTAATAATTATTTAAAATATTCAACTAGTAAAAATTGAAAATTTATCTAAAAATAAAGATAAATAATTATATAAATACATACATACATATATATATATATATATATATAATTTTTGTTAGAGCTCTTAAGTCATGACAAAGCTCATTTGAGTACCCAATAATTTTTATTTTTATTTTTATTTTATGAGACCCAATAAAATGGTAAAGATCATCATTAATCCATGACCAAGCCCAAGACCCAAGCTTATTTTTTTTCTTAAGTCATGACCAAGCCCATTTGACAACCCAAACCATTTTTTTTTAATGCCCAAGCCTGTTTGAATAGTCCACCATTTATGAATTAAAAAAAAAAAAAGACTAAGGAATTAGGATGTCCTCCCATTTAAGCTTGAAGTGGTTGACAGTTGTTTCAAAAAAAAAAAAAAGTGGTTCTATCTTTTCAGTCACAAAAAAAGAAAAAAGAAAAAAAAAGGGAGTGGTTGACAATAAACGTTGGTGGTTGACAGCAAAGCAACAACAACAAGTAAAGCTAACGTTGGTTAGAGGACTTCATTTACCAAAAAAAGAAGAACACTCTAGAGGAAAATGAAGAAACAGTGTCATCAAAAACGAAGAGAGAGTGCGAGCGAGACAGAGAAGAAGAAAAGGAAGATGGCGGTGCGATCTCAAGTCTGATAGCATCTCATGGTGGTTGAAGCTTCAGCCTTCAACAATGGCTGTAAGTGTGTAAGTACTTTGAAGGGAGCTGCGTGATGTAATTTGAAGGGAGCAGATTTATTTATTTATTTATTTTTAAGGTTTAGATTCAAAGGGAAGTAGGGAACCGTCACAAGTAGTCTGATCATGGTTCTCAAAATTGTGAGGTCCGACCGCGGTTCGCACGAGCCCCTGCTTTTTTCCCATAGAGCAGTTTTTGAGCTAAAAGAACCGCAAAAATAAGCGATTTGAGGTTTTTCTGGTCAGACTGTACGGTCTGGTCTGGGTTTAAAAACCATAATTTTGTGTCCCTAGTCATCCATGGCTTTCATGGTACTTGTGCTTCATCGCTCATTTCTTTGTGACCATTTTTTTCTTTGTTGTTTTTGTTTTCTTTGCTTTTCTAGGATTTGTATTGCATAACATTCATGCATTTCACTCTAGGTTGTTTTTTTTTTTTTTTTTTTAAAAAAAAAAAAAAAACAAAAACAAATAGAAGTAAAAGGGAAGCAAAATGTGTTTTGCAATTTTTTTTTGGATTTGAAATCAAGGTTGGCCATATTATCTTTACATAACATGCTTATGTACCTTGTTTAGCTTGGATGGGCTTATTTTAGTGCACTTTATTAGTTTGAACTTTGTAGTGCATGTTGTGTGAGAAGATGTTTATAGTTTTTGATCACATGATCTTGATCTTGAAATCGCATGCCTTTGATTATCGGACTTGATCTTAATGAGAAAGGCATAAATAACCATCTCACCACTGTTTACTAGCCAATCATGAACACCTTAATGCATATCGTAAGATTTTGTGCTCGAGAAAGTGTAGCATGTGCACAAAAAGAACATAAAGTGTAGCCTCGGTTTAAATGATAAAATTGGTCTGTACATTATCCCAACTAATTCTTAATAAGTTTCTAATCAAATAAAATTGGTGTGTACATTATGAAGCAATTTCAAGAAACTTACATAATTACAAGCTTTTATTCTAGGAGATGTGGGAGTTCTATGATGTAATTCCTTAAGGGATAATCTCTTTTAAATGTATGTGATGGATTTTGGAGAAATTGTGCTTGAATTTTATTCGCATATTACCTCACATGTATCTCAAACTTTTGCAAGTTGCACACACTATACAAGTTACTCTTTGCTAAACTTTGTACATGTTATTGTGTATGATCTTGGTTTAGCAAAGAGTTTTATGCAAAACATGTTTGCTGTTTGGGATTTTAAGGATAATTGATGGAAACTCTAAATTTTGGGAAAACTGGGATCAAAACAAGTGTTTTTGAAAAGCATTTCATCTCATACTCATGCATTTTATTCATAAAATTCAATGCTTTGAGGAGTTTCTGCATAAAATTGTTTTGATTTTCAAAAATTTGTTTTTTCTAGAATTTTCGATCGATCGAACTTGTTTCTTAACCGATCGAAATTGTGATTAAAATTTTGGTTAGCCTTTATCGGCTTCGATTGGTGCTAGATTGGTGCTGGATCAATCGAAACATTTTTTATCGATCGAAACTAATTTTCGATCAATTGAATGTCGTATAGAGTTTTTTTTTTTAAAAAAAAACCTTTGTTTCTCACGTGTTCAAACACTTTTCAAAATTTTTAAACCTTTTTCTCTCTCTATCCGATCGGTCAAGGCTTCCAATCAAGATTTTTGTCGTTTTCCTTCAATCTTTTTGCAAGGTTTTTCTCTCCCAAGGCCGATAAGACCATATAACCCTTCCTTTTTCATTTGTTTTCACTTTTCACGCATTAAATCATGCATTGTTTTGGAAATTTTGAAACCTAAGGAATTTTAGGATTTTTTGTCGAATCAAGCCTTTTCTTTTAAGATTGATCATTGAGTTTTTGTTGTGGGATGCTATGAACATGATTCTTATGAATTATTTTGATCAATTTGGTGGTTTGTGAAAAATTGAAAATTCTAGGGCTTGAAACAATCCGATTTGGGGATTTTGTTCAACTGGATTTAATTGGATGAAATTAGCTTGTTGGATTGATTTATTTGATCATTATAATCTATTATCTATCTTGTTTAATGATCAATTGGTCATTTTCTTGAAAATTGTGCAAGTGGTTTTTCAAAATTTTGGGGTTTTTGATATAAACTCTATACTCAAGCCAATTTTGTGTTTTTAAAGTTAAATTGAACCTATTCTCACTGCATTAGATCATGCATCATTTGATTATACTGCTTATGCATCATATAGATTTTTTTATATTGTTTTGTGCTAACTTGCGGCCTGCCCTTGGTTTTTGTCTTTTTTTCTTTTGGTTTTGTCTGTGTGTCTTGTCTTATCCTTAGCACCATGCCTAGGAAAACTATAGCCAATAGGAAAACCTCTTCTTCTTCTACACCTTCCGTTGAGAGTGATAGGTTTCTTAGTGAGAAGAACTAGGAAACATATGAGACTTTGAAAGTTTTTAGGAATGTCTGGGTTGAGAGAAAGGTTATTCTAGATGAGGTTAATCCTGAGATTAGGAGAAACTTTGAGTGTAAGGGTTGATTACCATTGTTGGATATTTCATATCCCCCTCCGGCTACCTTGATCAGAGAGTTCTACTCGAACCTCTTGGTCTACTCTTATGATTCCAACACTCTTATGAGAAGTTGGATATGGGGTGACAAGTACACCATTACTCCTTCAGTAGTGGCTGCTGCTTTTGGGGTGCCAGTGGTCCAGCATCCTATGTATCCTTACGATGAGTTTCCTCCTCTTGATGACATTATGTCATACATCACTGGTACTTTTATCCAGTGGGGTTCTAATCCTTAGATCACATCTGTTGAGTTGACTGAGATTCATTATCTTTCCTTCAGAATTGCTTGTCATTCTTTGTGGCCTATCTCTCATTTGCACACCATTCCTGTTAAGAGATGTGCTTTTTTGTATGCCCTAGTTACTTATGCTCCTATGAGTTTTCCTCATCTTTTCATTTGTTCTTTGATTGAGGTTCATCGGAGTAGTTCTGTTTCTCATACTCTTTTCTTATCTTATTTTATTCATCGGATTCTTTTACATTTAGGTCTAGAGAACTTTCCCGAGTCTAAGCCTATTCATATAGTTGCTCCTATAGGTGCCACATTTCTTAGGTAGAGGGTTGCTCAGATGAGAGCAAGCTCTAAATTTCCTAGAGTTGAGTCTTCTGGTATCGCACCTCCTCCTCCCTCCTCTACAGGTGATACTTTTGCTGAGGCGTCTGTCGATTCGACTGCTGCTTCGGATGATTCAAACATTTGTCTTATGTTGGAGACTGTCATGATCGTTCAGGCGGCTCATGGTCAGCTTTTGGTGGACATTTTTGATGAGCTTCGTGCTTTGAGAGCGGATTTAGAGAGTATTAGACCGTCACCTCCTTTTGATGATGAGTAAGTGCCCTTTGGAAATTCATCACAAAAAGAGGGAGTACATATGTTGTAGAAAGGAGTTTTAGGGAGAGTTTTTGATTTTTTTTTTTTTTGGAGCTATGGAGTTTTTAGATTGTATTTAAGCGCTTCATTCTGTATTTACATTTTTGGCTCATGATGTATTGTGTATAGGTTATCCATGATAGGGGGATATATTTTGTTGATATATGTTTCTTGTTTCACATTGTTCATTGAGTTATATTTATGAGGTTATTCATGATATATGTCTTTATCTTGTGTTATGTGAAATCAAGAAGTTAATTTGTGATTTCTTGTATTTTTCATACATGCGTTTATGTGTTTGTTAAGTGTTACAGGAATATGCAGGTTGATTCAGTTGTACTGTTGTCTACAATTGCAATTGATAGATAGCAGTTAAGTTGAATTTGTTGTGTTGGGCAATGATTTTTATATTGGGCTGTTTTTATTTGTAACTTTGAGCAATTTGTTAAGTTTGTGTTTTGTCACGGATTGCCAAAGGGAGAGTTTGTTAGGTTCTAAGACTTTAGGTTTAAATGTATTAGAACTTCAATTTGTAATGTTGGCAAACCATAACCAAAACGTTTAGTCTTGTTTTAGACTTGATCAAAGTATATTTAGGTTGTAAAGTTGGAATTGAGTGTACTGCAGGATTTACTGTGTAAATTTGTCTGGCTCGATTGATCAAAAGTTAGACTCGATCGATCGAAGTTTGTGCAGATTGTTTTTCTGCAGAATTTTCCAACTTAGCCCAAGCCCGTTTTACGTGTAAGGTTTTATGTTTTGCCCTGGGTATAAAAGGGAAAATCTTAGCCACGTTTTAAGTATGCTCTTTATGCTGAGTGTGTGAATCTTTTGTGAGATCTAGAGGTGTTTGCCTTCACATACACTTAGGGTTATCAAGATCTAGATTGATGTCAAGAGCTTGGTGAACAATTCAGTTACAGATTCAAGAGCTTAAAGATATACAAGCAGGAGTGCTTGTGCTTGCTGGAAATTCAAGAAAGAAGTAATCCAAGGACTCGGAGCTGTCACGTGGTCGTGGTAGTAAATTTCCTACTCGAGGTAGTAATAGGATGTTAGTGGTCTAAGTCACTATTGTGTAAACTCCAATTCTTTCATAGTGGATTTAGTTTTACCTTGAGGATAGTTAGGTTAAATCTTCCCCAAGTTTTTTACCGGTTTGGTTTTCCTAGGTTATCATATTGTTGTGTTCTTTATTTTCTACACTTTACAATAATATGATTTATATGTGTTAGCCTAGATCTACATAATTTACCTAAGTTAATCACTTGACTAAATAACTAGGTTAAACTGGTTGTATTTGAGGGGTCTAAAAACGTACAAGATACATACATATGCCCTTGCCCACACCATATTTTAATGTCACATTATCAATGAGTGGAAGACGGTGAGCAAGTTGAACACACTTTCATTTTATGGTATGCAATTTGTGAATATAACACAAATTAATTGATTTTTATGGTCCTTTTGCATTTATTTTTAGCTTTATGATTTTTATATATATATAAAAAAAAATTAATCTTATCTTGAGAAGGCTACAAATGTACAATGAAATTACTAAACTAATTTTTTTATATTTTAAAATGTATATGTTTCTTTATTTTAATTTAGTTTATTTTTTATTTATAATATATATATATATATATATATTATAAATAAAGAAACATATATATATGTGTGTGTGTACAACATTTTTTAAAATCGTTTTATATAAAATATCACAAAATTATTCGTGCATTGCTCAGACAACTTACTTGTTAATAATAAACACAGCCCCTAGCCATTTATACGAGAGAGAGAGAGAGAGAGAGCTGTTAAGAGCAAACTGGAAAATTTTCCACACCATCGTTGTATTGAGTTCTTGATCTTGCATTGATTTTCCATTTCATTGATTAAGGCAAGATCAAAAAACCAACTTTTTTTACTCCACTTATATTTCAATCCCATTGCAAGCAAGGGTGAGGTTGAAACCATGGAGCCAAAATTCGGTGAGGTTCACTGACCAAATCGTCAAGAGGTTCTTGATGTGTCTAAGGTTTTGGTTTAGAGGAGATCAGTACATAAGAATTCCATATATTGTGGGATTACAATGATAGGAAGGCAAGCTGAGCGTTTGCAAAGGTTGCACAAGTCTAGGCGAGACAAAGGTTTTGTAAGTCACTGACTATATAATCCTTCTTTTAATAGTGGCTTTTCCATTCAAAATGTTTTCCTTTAGTTTTCCATCTCATATTCATTCTTTATGTCAGAAATAGTAAAGATTATATTGATTCTACGTACCTTGTAAACTTTACCAAATCCACCTTCACCAATCATGTTGTCATCTGAGAATTTGTTTGTGGCCGCTTCAATCGTCCCAAAATCAAATTGCAAGGATTCAAGAGTTGTTACTTCACTTGCAGCTAAACGTCCAAAAATAAATAAACGTAAGAGATTACACTACAAAGAGCATCGTTTGCAAATATGATGAGGTGAGAGTTTGTACATAATCAACTTAATCTTTATCAATTTTGATAAATTATTAACCATCGTAGATGTTTTTTATTTTTGATAATCAGGAACCTTAATTGAAACAGTTGTACCAGCAAAAACGCAGAACCACAGACAACCCAAGCTAGCAACAAATCAGAATAGGTTCCTTAAAGCAAGACTAACAACAACAAACCAACAAGAACCTAACTCAAAGCAACACCACCTTGGAATCTGCAGAACCATAACAGAACTACAACACCAAAATGAGAAAAAAAAAATCAGCAAACAAATTGAAGCATAATCAAAACAAAATACAACCAATACTCTCAACAACAGATAGCCAACAAATTAAACAACAAAAAACTTCATCAATCTAGAAGGGAGGCCTAGGTAGCATCCTTAATCTAAATCGAGGCTCTCTGAAGAACAAAATTAGTGAATCCCCATCTACAGCGGATCTAGGGAACATGCTACCCCCTTCAATTCAAATCTTGACTTGCTTTCTGATGAGCCCCACAATCTAATCTTCTGTTTAATCAATCTTTGAAAAATGATTACATTTCTATGACTCCAAATGTGGTAAACAGCAACACTAAGCCCCAGTTTACTATAGGCACATTTCAAGTTTTCTTTTACATTGTTTTTCTACCCAGTCAACAATATGATTCCTATCATCCCTTATGGAATTTTGGCTGCCCCAATACTTATTTTAACACTCTTCCAAATTCTACTAGAAGTCTAGCCTACAAATAGCAGGGAATTTATTATTTCTAATTTATTTAGTTTTTAAAACACATCTTGTTAGAGATATGTTAGCCTAATATAATAGGTCAAACTTAATTCTTTTAGTCTGGGGTTTAGCCTACTATATATATACTTATTATAGTTCATTATAATACAGGATTTGTACTACAATCTAATATATTATTAATATGTATTCATTTAGAGTTTCCTTTGTAGATGCAGACTGTTAAACTAAATCACGTAACTCTCTTTGTGTTATATATTTTATACTTCCACTTCTGCATCTATTCTAATGTATTCAATATGATATATCAATGCTAACTAATATTGATGTAGCATTTTAGAGTTTCATTCGTGGATGTAGGCCATTATACTAAATCATGTAACCCTCTTGTATTATATATTTTATGCTTCCACTTCTGCATTTATACTAAATTATTTAATACGGTGTACCAATGCTAATATTTAACACATCTTTAATGAAATGATTCCCTCACCTGGACTACTGAAAATACGGTGGGTGACATATGAATATATGATGTAAACTTTAAAACCACTTGCATACCATAATAATTTAGGACGCCGTCAGATATCCCAGAATTCACTTCGTTTATAGAATTGGACTTCTTACTTGCTTTCCTCCTTCGGAAGCAGTAGAGCAGAATGACTAGCACCACAGCGGCAGCAATTGTAACAGCAATAACGATAGCTATTACGGTTGAGATTTTGCCTTTCCCTGCAAAAACAATATATGTTTTATTGACAACAGTTGATGGTCAGTTACAAGAAGTGCGGCCTAGTAAAGTAATAGTTTTATCAATACAGATGAGGGTGAAACTTAGTGGATATGTACCTTTTGGTGGTGAGGCAACAGCTTGAGCTTGTACATGGTAAAACGCGAAAACTTCATACCTAATGTTACAACTAGGATACAAAACTCTTCCCCCTCTCTTTCCACCATAAGATTTGAGAAAGTTTGATACGGCTTCCCTTAGACATCTATTGCAATCAAAGCTGGATAGGTCAGGGACGCACTGTACAAGGCTGTATAGCGTTTGCATTTCCGTAAATTTGGCTTCTTTGGTAGCAAACTTTTTAGCACCGGACGATGCATTTGCGGCCACTGGCACCAACTCACCCAATGTTAGCTGAAGGAAGCTATCTGGCTCTGTTGTATCCAACAAGTTCCACAGAGTCTTACTCGGCTCGTCTTCCATGATGGAGAAGAATGATCGATTTGAGTAGCGTAACATGCATTCATCATACCATATCACGGCCTCTTTTTCTTCTGGGCAGTACAGCTGAACAATCTCTTTAGTTGCTGTTGACACGCAGTCTTGGCACTCAATGGTGGCGAGGTCACCGCGGCAGAGGAAGAGGCCGTAAACTGTGTTCTCTGGGGTTTGAGTTTGACCCACGATGGTGTTGTAGAAACCGGCTTCACGCGTGGAATTTGCGTTAAGGAAAGAGAGGAGGTTGTTGAGGTTAGACTGGTAGGTGCTATTGGGCGAGAAAGTGGTTTGGTTTGAACAGAAATGGTAGCGGTATTCAGCTGCTTCACCCCTAATGCTTAGGGAGATGAGTATGGAAAGGAGCACTAGGTGCATGGAGACACTGAAAGAAGGGATGCCCATATTTATATGATCAGTCTTGTGCTTGTCCTGCTCAGACTCAGGAGTCTCAAGTATATATCATGAGTTAGGACCATGGAGAACGTTTTGTTAATAAAACTTTTTTATTCTTATAAAATTTCTGCCAGTTATACTGAGATCCAATGATTTTTTTATTCTTTTTTCTTTTTTTTTTCGGAGAAACGAGATCCAATGAGGTCTATGAAGAAAGCCAAGCCACCTACCTTGATAATACGGCATTTGGAAACTTAAAGACAGTCAACGATATGTAAAACAGCAATGGGGTCCATGGAGAAAGTCAAGCCACCTACCTTGATAATACGGCATTTGGAAAATTAAAGCCAGTCAACGATATGTAAAACAGCAATGGGGTCCATGGAGAAAGTCAAGCCACCTACCTTCATAATACGGCATTTGGATAATTAAAGGCAGCCAACGATATGTAAAACAGCAATGGGGTCTATGAAGAAAGTCAAGCCTTCTACCTTCATAATACGGCATTTGGAAAATTAAAGTCAGTCAACGACATGGCCCACAAAATTTTTTCAAAACAATTTACTGTAGGTACAAAGTCGGTAGAAATGTCCTGTCAAAAAAAAAAATGTCGGTAAAAAGGTGCTTTTTTAACAAGGGTCATGCTAACGAATGCTCTTAGGGCATTAGTTAACAGTCTATTTTAAGAAAGTTTTAATACTATTTTTATGGGAAATGAAAAAAACTGTCAAAACATTAATTGTTTTATTTCATTTTTCCATAAAAACTTTCTTTAAATGGATTGCTAACCAATGCCCTAAGGGCATTCGTTAGCATTTCCCTTTTAACAAAATTTACAACTTTTTTTCCTAAGGGGTGAGTGAAAAAAAAAAAAAGAAAAAAAAAGGGTAGTGTGGGTCAACACCTTTTTTTTCAAAGAGCTAGCCCCAAGGAAATTGATCTCCCCATCCATCCAACACCTATGACAACAAAGCCCCACCTTGGGGTATCCACCTAGACCTGGACTCGCTTCAACCGACTAGACCCGACCAAAATCGACCCACCCACGACCGACCTGTGAGCTTCGACGGTCGACTGTGGGTTACAAATCCCAAAAACCAAGTCTAGCGGGTCAGTTCGCGGGTTCTCTCCTCTAAAATCCGCCTCAATTGACCCGACTAGAGACTTAACAAAAATCTGGCTATTTGAGCTTTTTCTAGCGAGTTTTTGGTCAAGTTACTTTAGATCCAACAAATTTATGCCGGATTTAGGGAGATCTCAGCCTGATCTGGTGGAAATCTCACCAGATCTACTGAGATCTCACCAGATCCAATGAGATCTCCGTCGGATCTGGTGAATTTTGCCTGAAAAAATCAATTTTGACGGATTTTTCCACTGAGGACGACCCGACCGAAACTGACCGCTTTCCAATGCCGATTTGACTTTCTCGCCTATCAGCGGTGGGTCTGAACATTCTCCACCCGATTTTGTTTGGTCGGTCGCGAGTTGGGCACAAACCTAACCAGGACCGACCCGTGGACACCCCTAACCCCACCTGTCCATGTCCCTTTTCGAGTACCTTACTTTCTAGTCATGAACCACTCAATTCTAAAAGATTGTCATTCTGGTGCGATTTTTCTCACAGTCACATTCATATTCTTATTCAACTTTTTCTTTTCTTAATAAATAGTTTTCTTACTTAAAGTTTAGGGAAAATGGCTTTAAAATAATTAGTTGCTAATTTGTGCAATGCATGGAAAAAGTTTGCAAATTAATTTAGTTAACTTGTTATGATTCTAAATAACATAAAAAAAAAAGTTAAATATCACATGTTATTTTTCAAAATATATGATGATTTCTTATTTATGAAGATTAAAGGCAATACACTGCAAAATAATCAATTTCTAATGAGTAATATGTGCACTTTGAAAAGGTACAGTGTCAAATTAAACTTCATCCAAAGTACAATGTACATTGGCTTGAAAAAAAGAAAAGAAAAAGATAATCACCAACCTTTAACCAAATAACATCATTTTTCTTTTTGGATAAGTGGAATTTTTATTTACTTAGTAAATTACTGTTGAGGTTCAAAATGTTACAAGTATCAAGATCCAAAGTGAAGGGGCCCTCAAAAATAAGGAACGCCCAATCCATGAGCTAAGGCCCATTAAGAATGGGTAAGAGGAAGCCCAAGCCCATGAATGGATAAGCCCATGAATGGGTAAGCCCTAGGCCTTAAAGAGGAAAGAGAAAAGTAAAGGAAGTTTGGCCCAGCCCTATGTAAAAGAGGGACCTAGGGAGCCCAGGGAGAAGAAAGGCACTTACAAACGCGACTATAGACCTAACCTATGGCCGCGTTTTAAAAAACGTGGCCATAGGTTATGTCTATAGCTGTGTTTCTTATAAAACACGGCCATAGCCCCTCCTTTATAAAAAAAAAATTTGTTAGGCTGTACATGCCATCCTTTTAAAAAATATTTTTTGGCTGGACCTATAGCTGCATTTTTGAAAATGCGGCTATAGTTCGACGAAAAAACGCAACTAAAGGCACTTACAAACGCGGCTATAGCCCGCATTTTTTGTAGTGCATCCAACTGTTCACATGGGGAAAGGTAGTGCCTGTCAATGCCATAGACCGTAGTGGTAGACAACTCATTGAAAAAGAAAAATATCTTGGCTTTTGGGTACTAGTGATTGGCAATAGAAGAAGAAAGTAAAAGGAAAATGCAGATGAGGAAGATGAAGATGAAGAAAAGATTTGTGCTTTTCATCTCATTGTACGTGGATTTTCTGATTCAATGTGTTTTGGGAGTGCAATTTCAAATTTGGGGTTGAGAAGGCACAAAAATTGGCACAAACAATGCAGTCTCACCGAAGATGAACTAAAGTCCTTTTTTTTTTTCAAGCTTTAGCCTAAACTGTGAGACCCAGTCTTAGTTCTCAAACCTGGGTGGTTTGACCTCAATTCGCACTGTCCACTAGATTTTATGTGTAAAGCGGGGTTTGGGGTTAAGAGAACTGTCCATGGTGCAAGATTTTTCATTTGTTTTGATCAGAATGGAATAGTATTCAAAACCACTCTAATTTCCTTAATGGTTGGGTGAGCCCTGATTGTGAGTTTCCTTGATAATGAGTATTCATGGAAGGACTCAAATCAAAATGCTGTAAATGATTTCAGGGTACAAAATCTAGAATTTTAAATTTTAAGGAACAAAATCAAAATGAACCAAAGTTAAAAGATGCAATTTGCAATTTGGTTTTAAAAAGGCACAAAATAATTTATCTATCAATATATAAGTAGATATTTATTTAAATTTTTAAAATCATTTATGATTGATTATATACTAAATTTTGCAATAATTTATCTTTCAACGCATGGAATCTGAGTCCTTATCAACCTTTTGGAAAAATTCAAAAAAAATATTATTATGAATAAAACATATACTTACTTTGGATCTGCTATCACGCCCATCAAATTTTTTAGGGGAAAAAAAAAACTCTAATAAAAGAATGAAGCACACACATGCATATAGAAGAGCAGGGAACTAACTTAGAATAAAAAATAGCAATCTTTTTTAAAGGATCCTTCACAATTTACCCTTACTTTTTTACTTGTTAAATTTTTAGAAAAAAAAAATCAAATTTTAGTAGCATAACACACAAAATGTAGATTTTAATAAAAATTTTAATGAAAGGCCACACGATGGACCAACTGTCCATTCAATTATGAGAAATGTTACGTTCACAACATTTTCATAATAAATTTTAAAAGATAAGTTGTTATTAGCTTTTACGAGTGGACAAAAAAGTATATTAAGTTCTAGATTTGAATTTGAACCAAAAATTACTTATCTCTTAGGATTTGTTGTGAAAATATTGTAAACGTAGCATTTCTCTTATGTTGTTTAGGTATCATTTGCCTATCATAATTTGTAAGTGTGTCCCACTATTACACACTCACATCACGGCAAATAATATGAACATTATTATCGCATATACCTTGAATATTTCTCTAAATAAACTTTTCTAGGCTTACTAGTTAGACGATTTCAACAAATGTCTGCCTACCCAATGATATTTATGAAAAATATATTTATGATGTGGCAATGATTTTTCTAACTCAACATTTTATAAAATAACAAGCCATGTATTGCAAAGTCAAAATATTCTTTCATGAAGATATTTAGAGTTCAAATTCTCCAACCCAACTAACAATTTATCCAAAAATAAATAAAAATTTTCTAGCCACATCTTGTTGCACAAATTTGTGCACATTCATAGCCTTCACTAGCTATGTTCAAACTTGGAATTAATGCGTGTATGTGTAAGTTAGATTTGAGCTTATTTATGAGAATAAAATAAGTTGTCTAACAATACATCTACATGAAAAAGCTACTAAATGACAAAGATTCTAACTTTTACATGACACATATTAGAGAAGAAGGAAGTGATAGTGAGAATGAGAAAAGGACACGAGATGAAAGTGGAAAACCTTAGTAAAGGGATGAAAAACCACGGTTTGAGCTCTACTCAGATTTGTATTTTGTGAAGAAAAGAGGTTTCTCTTGTACAATAAGAGTGTTTTTCCTTAAAGAGGGACCTAACTTCTATCTTATCAACTTTTTACTCTCTTCTCTCAAATATCTACTTAGGTTCTTACCCTTAAAATACAGCTACATGTTCCTCTTATAATCTAAGGAATATGGCTGCGTACAAAGATAGGTGTCAAGTCATCATTTCCTTATTTTGGATCTTTTCACAGCTGTGATATTATCTGTTGATTAGAGGATAACTATATTTAATACTACTATGTAAATATAATTGCACTCTAGGCCTTATTAATAAATTATATCCCAAGACTTTATTGTACATGCAACCCCTTCATAAAATATTTGTAGTAATACAAAGTCATGAATATAGACTGCCATTTTAAAAATTACTACATCTTAATCCTTGAGTACTCGGTTTAATAATTTATGCTATTCATCATATATTTTTGAAATCTAATTTCATAAGTATATACTTTAGTAACTCCTTACTAAAGTGGTTAGACTTAACACTCTAAATAACCAAATCCATTAAACTTACCTTAAGTGAATACTTTATATTTCCGTTAAGAAATTATGAATTTCATCTTAAGAATATATGTTCCATCAACACTAAATGTGGCTCCCAACATACTGAGGTATTGATCGTGACTTTAGATTTCACTCCTGATATATCAGAGCAATTTACACCTCATGAACAGGTCCATTATTCTCTCAAGATTAAGAGTTCATATAAATAGAAGTCGTAAGATTTATTATTCATTTGACAGTCGTTAGGAGAATAATAAATCTCACAGTGGTTTAGTCAAATATGTCTTAATTTTTGAAATATATCAACATATCAACTAGAAATCTCCACTTCCATGATCAAGACAATTTTAGTTGATATGTTATAGTCTTCGCAGATGAAATGCTTAATTTCATCACCGACTACGAACTATAATTCTGAGCTTACAAAGAACTTGTGATCTATATCTACTGTGACTAAATCACATAGATCGCATACTATGCATCTCATGGACTATATGATAATGTACATATATTCATGTTACCATTATTTTAGATAATAATAAAATAACTTTATTAATCATAACATTAAGTCATACATAATGTCATACATAATGTCATACATAGCATCACACAATAGGATTTAAGAGCGCTAATCCTAACAAATACAACAACCTAACAAAATTTCTTTCATACACCTTCACATCCTCTACCAACTAACCCAACGGGGATAAAGAACGCACCTCTGACTTCAAGGCTTTAATCAATCCAAAAGAGTCACCTTCGAGAATAGCACTTCAGAAACCCAATTTGTGCGCAAACGATAGAGCTTTCATTGCTGCCTAAGGTTCAATCTCGTCAGCCTTGTAAGCTTGGGGAATTTTTTCTGAGCAAGATGCCAAAACAGCTCCGTTATTATCCCTGATCACCACCCCAACACTTGACATGTTAGTGTCTTTGAATACGGCACCATCGAAGTTTGTCTTGACAAATCCCAAAGCCAGAGTCCACCACCTATTTCCACCACTTTCACTGCTCACATGCGCTTCAGTCATTGCTGATTTGTTTGGTACTATGACAACATTATTTTTGATTATTCGGCTACCTGGTGAAGCGCATTGACATGAAGATTCAACCTGACTTTGTTCTGCTTGTTCCAAATATTCCAAGCCGTAAAAGCAAATAGCTCCAATGACCTCCCTTCCTCAATCATCTAGGATAGCAACTCCTTCACACCCATGAACTCGACCTGAAACACCAGGCTTCCTGATCAACTCACACTACATCCAACTCCGCACATGACCACGAGGCGTGCTCTATGTCCTCCACAGTGGTTTTACACCTTTCACAGATTGGGTTAGTTATGATTATTTATGGCACCAGAGCCTGTTTTGTTGGCAAGGCATTACAACAAGCTCACCAAACGAAATTTTTTACTTTTGGTGGTGCTTTCATCTTCCATATCTATTTCCGTACATGCTTGTCGAGGATTAGAGGGACTTGCGTGTTTGTTAGCATCTCCGATTCCTCTTTAAGAAATCTGTAACCAGACCTGCAAGTGTATTCTCTAGTGTTGGTAAAAGGCCAATATAAGGTGTCCTCTGCTGCATTTCGGCTAAGGGGTATTTTCTTGATCAACTCAGCATCCTCTATCATAAATAAACCGTCCACCAACCCCTCATTCCATTTTCTCGTGATTGGATCAAAAAGAGTATCCACAGTAAGATTTTCGAAACTCTCCATGGGACAAATTGGCTACTATGGTGGGTGTTTTCTTGGTAGCTAGCGTTGTTGCCAAATGTTAATTTTTCTCCACTTCCTATCCTCCATATTGCCCCCCTTTGAATGATATCTCTCCCTCTAAGGATAATCTTCCAAGCATAAGACCCCATTCTTGTATCGGCAGCCTCCATAATTGTTGAATTTGGGAAAAAACATGCTTTAAACACTTTGTAGAAGGGTGAGGTTTTATTGTGCAAAAGTTGCCAAGCTTGCTTTGCTAAAAGAGAATCGTTGAAGATGGCAAGATCTCTAAAGCCCATACCTTCAATAGTCTTTGATTTTGACATTTCCTTCCATTTAATCCAACGGATTTTCCTGCGGTCACTTTTTTGTCCCCACCAAAATTTCTTGATTAAAGCCTCAATCTCATTACACAAACCCAACAGTAATTTCAAGCATCCCATTGTGTAAGTTTGGATGGCTTGTATGACTAACTTTAAGAGCACCACCCTTCCAGCTTGAGAAAGTAATTTAGCTTCCCAACCTTGAAGTTTTCGCCACACCCTCTCCTTTATGTAGTTAAAACTTTCTCTTTTACCTTTGCCTACAAAAGAGGGAAGCCTAAGATATTTTTCATATTGCATGATTTCTGGAATTCCCAAGGTCACCTTAATTCCATGCTTCACTTCCGCCGATATGGATTTGCCAAAGAATAAAGAGGTTTTACTCCTATTTACTTTTTGTCCCAAGGCTTCCTGATACATATTTAGTATGTCCAACACCTTATCACATTCTTCCATAGTTTCCTTGCAAAAGAGAAGACTATCATCTACAAAAAGTAGATGTGTTAGTTTTGGGCTTCTCCTACAGAGGGAGTAGCCATGGATATCTCCTTATAATTTAGCCTTTTTAATCGAACCATTTAGCCCTTCCATACAAAGAAGGAAAAGGAAAGGGGAAAGTAGGTCTCCTTGACTAATTTCCCTTGTAGGATAAATCATACCACATGGCTCTCCATTTACCAAAACAAAATATGAGACTGTTTTCACACAACCCATTACAAGATTTATCCACCTATCATTGAAACCCATTTTGCTCATAATCTCTTCTAAAAAATACCACTCCACCCGATCATACGCTTTACTCATATCCAATTTTAGTGTCATATATCCATGAGTACCCCCCTATAATTTTGTATACTATGTAGGGTCTCAAAAGCGACCAAGATGTTGTCTGAAATTAATCTTTCCTTAGTAAAGGATGATTGGTGTTCTGTGATAATGGATGAAAGTAATTTTTTAAGGCTATTGGCAAGGACTTTAGAGTATATTTTGTAAAGCACATTACAAAGGCAAAGAAATTGATGTGCATATTAAAGAGAATATATTTTCAAAATAAGTGTGATAAAAGTATGGTTTAGGGGAGTTGGTATGGTACCTGTGTTCAACCATGACAAGATGGATGCAGTGACATCATAATTTACTGTGCCCCAAAAATGTTGATAAAAGAGCGGAGGCATACCATCCGATCCAGGTGCCTTAAGGGGTGCCATTTATTGTAGAGCACTAGCTACTTCACTCGCCTCAAACTCTCGGCAGAGGCTTGCATTCATCTCTTTATCGATAACTATGGGCATGTAATCTAGCACACTTGTGGGGACACTACCCTCCGTAGAGGCAAAGAGGGCCTTGTAGTAGTTTACCATGACCTCACCTATCTCCTCTTGTTTAGTTCTCCATATGCAACCCTCATCTCTAATCCCTTCCATTGAATTTTTTCTAAATCTCTTTGTGGCACAACAATGGAAATATTTAGTATTTCTGTCCCCCTGATTTGCCCATAGTACTCTCCAACATTGAGCCCACATCGTTGCGTCTCTATCTTGCAAAAGCTCAATATCCTTTTTTACCTGTCTAACCCGAAAATTATTCCCACTAGACATAAAGCTGCCCTTTCTTCTTTAGCCAATACTTTCTTCAAGCGATTCAATTCCAATCTTATTCAATATTTCTCCCTCAACCCCGACATCACTCCTACTACCCCATGCCGAATAGACCACTTCTTTACAGTTCGAATTTGAAAGCCACATTTGTTCAAAACGAAAGATTTTTTTCTGAATAGGTGGAATCAAACCCAAGAGTGAGATGAGAATAGGGACATGATCAAAGGACGTACATGTCAAATGGTACACTATTGAACTTACAAATTTCATGAACCAGCTGTTTGTGACCAAGCATCTATCTAGTCTCTCCCAAATTGAAATGCCATTTTTGAAGTGCTTGCTCTAAATATATTTTGAGCCTTTGAACCCCAAGTCCATGAATCCACATTCGTCAATTACCTCCCTAAATTGCTGCATTTGATTTTGAGGCCTCCTTGCTCCCCTAACTTTCTCATCATGTATGATAATTTCATTAAAGTCCCCGTAACACAGCCATGGCTTCTCCGACTGCAAGTTTAGAGCCCGTAACTTGTTCTAGGCTTCATGTCTTCTTGTTGTATCGGGTTCACCATAAAAACTAGTTAATCTCCACTCATTCTCTGTATTTTTATCAATCATCGCGTCAATATAGTATTTATCCAAACCTTCCATTGTTAAATTTATCGAAGCTCTCCAATAAAGAACCAAACCACCACCCCTTCCCACTCTTGGCACAACCCATCTATGATCAAAACCAATACTTCTTTGAACAAAATCCATCTTTGCATCATTTGTAAGTGTCTCGGCTAAAAACACCACAACGGGATCTTTTGCCTGTACAATTTCAACGAGCTCTTTTCCTAGACGCAGGTTCCCAAACCTGCGATAGTTCCATGCTAAACAACTCATTCCTGTTGGCGGGGCTAAATGCTAGCTCCCTCCACTACAAAGGGTGATTTTCCTTTACTGAGAGAAGCCTGAAACCGTTTGGCTGGCAATTCAGAGTGGCCCGCATCTGAACCTGCTATTCTTTTCTTCCCTGGAGTTTGTGGAGTCGCTGCCATGTTGTCCTTGAGTTGAGTTCTTTCTTTATGGGTCCAGGTTGGAGTGGCACAATTATTTTTTGATTCTTAAACCCTAGCTTCATGAGGAGCACGTGACCTATCAATTTTTGTTTTATCACTTAAGCAGTCACGTGCTATAGGGTTTTTGATAGTCCTCTTACCCAAGCCAACTAACTTAGCCGCACCAAACTCCTCAGCCAAACTTATCTCTTCATTATTGGCTATCAATTCAATTTCAGTTTCAGTTTCATTAGGAGACTTTATTTGCTCAATAATTACCGCATCTGATTGATTTTGGAATACTGTTTCCTCCCTAATTACTCCATCAAAATCATTACGCATTAATGTGGAGATATTTTCGACTTCACTGCTGTCTTCATTGCTAGCTGTTACAATTTGTGACTGCTCCAATGCTTTTCCTTTCCCTAAATCAGATTCTCGGCATGGATTGTGGTCTACCGAGGTACCTGAACTCATCTTCTTCTTGGTGGCATAGAATCCAGGGACCATGATCACACTCTTCCTTGCAACAACGAATGAGGGTGCTCTCAAGTAGGGACTAAACTCACGCTGTTCTGGTGTAAGTGTGCCTTCACTGTCAACCCAAAGCTCACAGTCTCTGTCATCATGAGTAAGCCGACTACACCACTACGACAAATTTGGCAACCTCTCATACTTAAAAGAGATCCACACCTGCTTTCCTTCACCTACTGAGATTAATCTTCTGTGGCACAGAGGAAAGGACAGATCAGTAGATACCTAAACACGTATGAAATGACCACCATCATAGAGTTTTGGATCAGTTGGCGTGAAGACCTCCCCCATGACACTACAAATTTTCTTCGCCGCCTCAATTTTCATGTATTTAATCGGAATTCCATGAACCCTCCACCTAGCTAAAAACCTTTTTCTTTTCTTTTTTTTGTTAAGTAAAGAAAAATTTTATTAGGAAAAAAAAACAGACCCTAGTGTAACAGGCGGTGTACTAAAAGAGAAGTACAATCAATTCAAAATACAATGATGAGAGAAAACCTGTGCACACAATGATTCTTGTGTTTTTGTCATTATCATCTTAGAGGGTTAAATTACCATTTTAGAGTGTTAAATTGCCAATTCTCCAAAAAGTTTAAGCAATTAAAAATAATAAATTTAATCATTTAACCATAATTCTAACATAATGCCTAACTTTCATTTGGGTATATACGAAATTCTCTTTCTATATGTGTGTAAAGGATGGAGAACAGTGAAAACTTTTTCACTGAAACAAAAATCAGAGATAGAGAGAAAACATAGTAAGAAATCTTTCTAACATTAAAATAGATCATTTTAATGTTGGAATTTTCCTCCAACTAGTTGTTATTTTCAACTAATTATGTAGCATGTACTAACATTACTCTTCCATTACAGGTTCCCTCATCCCCATGCTAACTCCATTCAATTAAGAATTTTTTTTTTTTTTACTTGAATTTTATTTCTGCATGTTCTGACTTCAATTCACTAACTATAATTAATCCAAAATAAATGGTCCATTATTCAGATTGATCTTTGCAGACACAGGCAATGTTTGATTCATCTAGAAAATATTCTTTATTGACTTTAAATTCTAAATATGTGCTTTTTAATGTACAATGTGTACATTGTAGTCAATTAACCTTAACACAAGTTCTTCTTCAAAAAAATAAAAAAATAAAAAAAATCTTAACAAAAGCAAAACTTTCAAGGTTTATACAAATAACTCTGTATGCTTGATAGGTGCCAATTCATAACCAAAAATGAGAATGAATGAAAGAAAGGAGGGAGGAAAAAAAAACCAATATCATCTCATCAAAATGAGTAGTAGCATTCAATATACATGTAGTTACACTCACAAGCTTGTCGAAATGCTAACGTGATAAAGTGTAAGAGAGAGAAAGAATACCAAAGGTAGTGCCATTCAAGTCGAGGTTAAAGATGTGCATGGGGTTGCCCGATTCAAGGCTGAGGAGAGTGTCCATGTCTGATAAGTTTGGGTTCTTTAGGACATGAGCGAGAAAAGAATTTTCGAGTAGAGCAATGAGCTTTGAGTTTAGCCACGCCTTCTTCACGCTATTGCTTTTGTTTTTTTATTTATTTTTTGATAGGTTCACGCTATTTCTTTTGTATTCGTAATCTAATACCAATAGAAGAATGATGAGAATAGGAGTTAGGCAGAGCAACAATCACGTGTGAGGGTGAGGGCATAAAGCCTGCATGTGGTACTAGTACTAACAAGCTAAAGGAGAAGCATTCTGATTCCTTTTTAAATAAGCAGGACACATGGCAGAAAAAAGAAAAAAGAAAAAAGAAGGCCGCATGCTACCATATAAAACATAGCTGATTTGGAATGTGAAATGAAGAAAATTTTGTTTGCGTCTCAAAGAATGCACTACAGTGGAGGAGGAATCTGCAGCCACCATATCATTCGCGATAAGAGCAGCATTCTCTAATACAATCTGCAAGAAACAAAATTCAAGATTACTAGGGCACCAACAATAAAATGAGAACAAGTTGTTTTATAATTGTCTTCAATGTAATGACATTCCATCCAGTATACGTCCTGTATACTTCACATGTTCAATTAGATTAATAGAGTTTACTTAAAATTAAAGTGAAATTCAAACCCAACAAAGATTGCACAAAGAAAACGCAACAGGAATTTATGAAAGCTTTAACTAGATTAATTATGTCAAACTGCTTCATCTTTCTTATATTTCAAGTTCCAACCAACCCACTAGCCAATTAGGCCAGTTGAGTTCTAACTTCTAAGTTTCTCCTGGCACTCCTAGAACTACAATGAGTCTTCAATCACAAGTTTTTGTTTTTTTTTTTTTAAGGCAATTCAAGAGTTGCAATCAATACAGCAAATTGGTAAAAGGATGCTGGTGAAGTATTTATAGCTATCACATTACAAGTGCCATATCCATAGAACGTGGTGTCCATAGAGTAGATCAACCCTTTTAAATTACAATCTCAAACGTGCTATTCTCTCTTTACTTTTTTTATAAAAAAAAAAATGTCATTAAGGGACAATGGGGTAGCAAATTCCCCCTCCTCCCACGGGTTGAAAACTAGAATCTAATACCTGCACTTTTAATGGGTTAATATCATAAAAGGAGTTCATCATATTATCAAACACGGTAATTTAGTTTTAAAAGAAAGTGTAAAGATTCAAGAAAGTGTCTACATATACAGTGTGGAATCCTAAAAGTGGAAGTCTGTCGAGAAAGCAACTCTTAAACATTATCCTACCGCTAAGTTTATAGATTTAATAAAGAAGTGTCAACTACATTGCAGGTATATACCAATACCAATCAATGATTGCTGTTAAAATAAACCAAGATCTTTATGCTTCAAGAATTTATCAGAACAAATTCAAAATATTAACCATTTTTAAAGTTGAGTTTAGATTTGGAAATCCAAAATGTTCTTTTTGATTTTCTTTGGTGCTCATTTTTTAATGTGCCTATCAAGGTTGACAACTTGTGCATAATAACTGAGCTACGAAAATTTGTGTAATGCAGTGAATTTAACTTCTTTTCTTTTATATTGAAGATCCACATCTACAAGCTCCAACTTTAATGGCACTTCCTCGCTGAGTTAGAGTAAGGTGGAGGGGTAAGTTGTGGGTTTAATATCCACAAGGTGTGAGTAACCTACCAATAAAGAAAACTCTTAGCTCCACCTACACACACAAAGCAAGGAAAATTCATGGCTCCACCTAATTGGAGATGAGAACTGATGCAGAGGCACATTACCAGCAGTAATGGCAACACACCTGCCCAAGCATCCTATGTACTTTTTGAAAAGCATATTGGGCTGAAATTTCATCAGCATATGTCATATAACCAAACTCTCTATGACAAGTTTTTCTTTCAACTAGAAGCAAAATGCATCATGATATTAGTTTGAAGCCAAAACATATGGGCAAAGCCCAAAGAACATGTGAAGGATACCTCTTGACCATGTATCAAATGTTTACGTCAGGCAACCCAAGCAGGTGAGAATCATCTGCAAAGGTCACAAACCCAAAGCCTCTATGACAAATTTTCTTCACATCCTGCACATACCAGAACAAAAGGCATGAGTAGAAAAAAGAGTTAGTTAAAACCGTCAAAATTATACAATTGTATTACCCTGCAGGAGAACATAGCCTTGAAGTTGAACACCACATGCTAGATCAAAGAATCAAGTTGGAATCACTAGAGATGCGTAAAGGTTTCCAAATATATCAGCAAATATATTTTCTCGTTTGGACTAAGTCGATACTACAAAGACATTTTAAAAGGTACTTTTGTATGCAATCAAAAACTCCCTTCCAGTCCTGGAGTTTTTTTTTTTTTTAATTCAAATGCAAAAGCATTCTTTTATAGCTTAGTTGACCATAACCTTTTAAAAAATCAACTACCGAGTACTGCCAAGTTTAGAGGGCATATTACAGAAATACTGTGTAATGAAAAATTTTCCATAATGCAGAGAACATTTTTTTTGTACCTACATTTTCTGTAAATGTAGACGGATTGATCATTGGGAAGCAGACTTCAAATGTGCTATAAAAGCCATGCAAGGAAGCAGCTTTACACCTACACTTCTAAAAGTAGCCTACCTAGCTAAAATGTATCGATATAGAAGAAAATCAAAGATATGAGTCTTCAGACTAAACTACAGCATCAGATTGGTGTTAATCTTACCCAACAACTTCTTTTAAAAAATAAAAATAAAACCAATCACAAACCCAGCTACTAGCAAAACTTTTAAGTAGAAGCCATAAATGATGGAATGTGGTACACTCCAGTTACAACAGATAACTCTCTTCACTATAATTTCCTTTGAACATCATTCCAAACTTGACATCCTTTCCCACTCTCTTCACTTTGATTTCCACTGTTTTGACCTCTCCATGAATTCTTGAGTTTCTCTGAGACCATATGTGATAGACATTAGCACACTAAACCACTCTGCAGAAGAAACTTCTGAGGCTCTTTCCTTTGATACTCGGCTACCCACATGAGTGCCTATTGGACCCAAGCACCTGTCTATCATATATCATGATAACATCTACTGACACACGTCTGCCCAAATATCCTATGTATTTTCTGAGAAGTGTACTCAACTGAAATTTCATCAGACAATGTCACAAAACCGAACCCCTATGACACATTTATCTTTCATCCTGAAGCAAAATGCATTGTGATATTAGTTATGCCAATAACATATGGGCAAAACCCAAAAAGGAACTAATAATTACTAATATGTATTATATAACACAGAATATGCAATTACAGTACAAAATAAGCTTAGAGGATGTGCAAATAACAACATGAAAAAACCATGCAATCAATTACAATTAGTACCAAGAAAAGCCTCTGAACAATTACTAATTTTCAATTCACGTCCCAGGATGAATTTGGCAGAACATCTCATCTGTTTCCAATTGGTGTTACCTCTAAGTGTTCATCATGTGTTCATTTTCCCTCTTGTAGTCATATCTCAAACATCTTAATTTCAGACATTACGAGTGTTGCACAATATTGAATTTTTGCTATATAGATAAGGTGGTAACAGTATTGCTCCGCAAGCATGCCCATTTTAAAACCTTAAACAAACCCAAGCAGGTTCAACAATACATGTATCACATGCTTTAGAAAAAAGTTATCAAGAAAGAAGATGCGGTAATATTTTCATCAGCTAACCATCCACACATTCTCAATTAAACTAGATAAAAATCGGCTACATTTACCTTGGCAAGATACACATCCAAAACATGGCCAAACTGACTGAAATACAACTGCACATTATCAACAGTAGCTTCAATCGGAATACATCCTATGAAAAGCCTCTTTCCCCACTTAGCACTGAACTTGTCAAAGGCTTAACATCACAGTCATCAGCAGAAGCAGAACCAACCACCATTTCTGCACAGTCATCAGCAAGTCCTCTTTACGTCCAGAAGATAATAGTCAATTCACAAGCAACCGATCAGTTACATGAGCATGATATGCAGGAGAGGTAGAGTCAACAGCAATATGCACATCCCCCACCCCCCAAAAAAAAAAAAAAAAAAATCTGACAGCTTGAGAGCCAATATACTAGGCATAACATTGTAAATATTTTCTAATGTACAACAAGGAAATCCATAATGACTGTAAGCAGAACTATTTGATGTCCTGCAAAATGGAGAACCAAACCAAAAATTAATGAATAATATGGGTTCATTTAAATCTTGAGGATACATTTTCTTGTGCAGGTTGAGATGCAGAGAATAGTATGAATCATGCACATGAGATCTATCAACAAAATTCCAAACTGGGACATTGTCCCATAAAAGTGTCTGCGAACATTAGCATTGGGCCCAATATCACACAAATCATATACACAAGTAGTATGCTACTCTCAATTGTTACTTCCTATGACCACTTAAAATGATTGAACGGCTGCCAATCACATATTCTAATTTAAATTTATTTTCTGTCATTGCCAATCTAATTCAACTATAATCTACAAACAACAATGGTCCTGAACCTCTTAAATTGTCTACTACGATGTTTATCCAAGGGAATAGAAAATAAACACATTTTTGGCCAATGTTAATCTATCAATTATTGAAGAGTGAATACCCATTTTGTGGTAAAATTTCCCCATTTTATAAAATTGTTGAACTTCACATCTTCAATAATCAACTTGCTGGGCTATGCAGAGCCTGTTTTGTGTTCAATCCAGTTTGTGATCCGATCCGACTTGGATGCATTACAGTTTTAAATGAGATTTTTTGAGCCTTAGTTCATGGAGCAAAGGTCTGGACCAACAAGATCATTTTTGGCTTGTTTTGGACCCATTGTTTGGGTATATATTTTTCGCTTCAAAGTTATGGGTGCCTACATCATTGTAATGTAGCACCTCTATATTTTGTGCCTTGACATAGTGAAAATCACAGCAACTTCGTGAATGTAGGCATATTGACATAAATATTTGTGTAGTATAGTTGTTCTTTTTTTCTCTATTTTCGCATCTCACAGGTTATGGGAATTAGGTTAAATTTTCAACACAACATCCGCATCTTACCAATAATTAATTGGTAAGGTAGAGTGCCTGAGTCAATTTGACTTGCAAAAGACCACATATAATCTAAAATTAACTTTTGATGTCCTTAGCAAAAGTGCACAGATCTAAAATCAAATTAAACAATAAATAACAGATCATGTAGGAAAGTATTCAACTATGGGAAATTTGATTAACAGGAAAATTAAAAAAGAAGAAATGTTATGTTTTTTTAAATGAGGAAGTGCTAATATGAGTGAAAGGATGGAAAAGTCATTACTCACCAAATCACAAAGAGAATAAGAAATAAATGAGATACTTTATTTAAATTTAAGACAAAAGGAAGAGCACAGCAGTATTGAAGGCAACTGCGCAAGTAGTGGAGAGGTTGTTTTCCCATATCTATAAGAATGGTATCAGTGGGGTTGTTCTACTGGGTCATGCCTCTTAAATCATAATTATAGTTTTGCATTTTTCTTTCACAATTATCAATCGTCAATGACAATGAGACCCCAATTAATAGATAAAGAGGCCACACAATCCTTTATTTCTTGCTAAAACACTACATATCACCTTGCTGTTAAAAGGAATAAGCCCAAATTTGTGCTCTATCAAGGTTGGTCAATTTCTAGGAATTGAATCCTTGGTTCTAAGAATTGATGCTTTTGTATTATCTGGTAGTCTAGCCCTATTTTGATTTTGTTTATATATTTCAGGGGGTCATGAGTCATACTTCATAGTGTAATCATAGTCCTGTTAATAAAATGCCAAACTCCCTTCCAAGGTGAACTTGAAGCACCTAGATTCAGAAAGCCCCCTCTTAAAATCTAGAATCACAATGAGAAATTGCATAGATAAGCACTAAAAAAAAAAGCAATCCTACCCACTTCTCACGCCCTACATACCTATAACCTCAGCCAAGCCAAAGAGCACATCACTTCATTATTGTGCAATGTACCAGCCATATAATCTACAAATATTGTCTCAAACTTAAATACAAGCCAAAACTGACTATCAAATTACAAAAGCAACATGATAGATAGCAGCTTACCTGCTGAACCAGAGCCACCATAGGGGCAAGGATGACACATATGCTCTTCTGGGGCTTCCTTATCAAGTGACCCAGATCATGTATAAGCAGTACAGCAATGTGATCATCCCACAACCTATCCCCAAATAAACAACAATATTCTCCTCCAAAGCTTTCCGGCATAGCTCCAAACGGTACCTTCACAAAACATATATACAAAACAGCATAAACCACAATAAGGTCCTATTTTCTTGGAAAATATATTTCATTTAAAGGAAAGAAATTGCCAGCAAAGCCTAACACAATTGGCTTGCTAGAGCTGCACTTATGTGCTCTGAAAAGTTTCTATGAAAATTATAGGATTGGAAATATATATATATATATATATATATGTATATGTGTGTGTGTGTGTGTGTGTGTGTGTGTGTGTGTGTGTTTTGAAGGGAAACCAAAAAATTAAAACTCAAGAAATAAGTCAGGATCCGCTATTTCAGCCCATATGATTCAAAAGCTTTTTACCCTTTTCACATGAATTACCCTCAAGTTTCCTTGTAGCCAAACAGAAATAGCCCTAAACCCAGTTCCACTCTCCATCATCATCAGCATCAGCCTCACAGACACTCAAAGACAGTGTAGTGGTCATAGTAGTAAGCACCAAACCCCATGCTCTGGCAATAGTACGATCATCTTTGCCATCTAGCATTGCGTAGCCTCTTTATCTGTTATCGGTTTCTAATTGACAAATAAGATGATGAGAAGTTTCTAATTCCAAATTGTCCATAATCGTATCTAGATGCTTGTACACTAGAAAACAAAACAAATTTAACTAAATAAACAAATAAAAAAAGTTTGTTTAGAGCACAACAATAAAGGCTATTCTGATCAGCAATAACACAAATAATGATATTTAATTTATAGAAGATAATCCATCAACTACAGTATTACAAGGAAAGATAATCCACACACAAACACGCCAGGAGTTCTAGACAAAACTTCATTTCTAAAATCAAAATTTTTAAATGAAAAAAAAAATTATAACTAAGTTTCTTATATTGGGATCCAAAAAAGAAAACAACAGGAGCCTAATTCAACTATTACAGGCCCAATTCTAGGGCAAACTCAACACAAAATCCGAAAACCAAAAGGCAAATTTCCAAAGCTTCACACAACTGAAAAAAAAAAAAAAAAAATCATGGACTCCATTTTCAGATTTCAAAAGGGGTAATATGGTGAAGAAAAACAAAATCACGTGCCTTTTTTTTTCAAAAGGGTCCAAATATTCTACTTTCCATTTGATTACACAACAACACTGAAGTGGGGATGCATCTATTCAATTGTATTCTCCTATGGGAAATATCGCAGCAAATACTATAGATAGAGCAACAAAAATGCTGATTTTACCCTCTAGCATAATTGAACAAAAATGATGAACACATAATCAATTGCAAACTAGTCCCATAAGAAGGAGAAGAAGGTGACTTAAAAAAAAATCAAAGAGAAAAAAAATAAGTTTCTCAACTGTGCAGATTCATCAAAGTTGCCACTTTCACTGGGATTCCTCTTTCCTCACTCACAATCAGAATTCCCAATCTAGTTTTCAATTAGATAAGGGTGCTTTGTCCACTTTGGGTGCGGTGGTTCATTATCAGCGCTTCCCTTAATTTTGGTATCTTTCTTTGAATCGCCCAAATCATCATCCTCATAATAAGGAGTGATAGTGCAACTGCTAGACCCAGGCTTAGTTTGTTTGTGATCTTCAATGTCTTGCTCGAATATCAAACGGGCTCCGCATTTCATAAACTCCAAGCCTCGAATGGAGGTTTCAAACGTAACCTCAATTTGGGCGAATCCATTAGCTTCCCAGTCGCTTCCCAAGTGTGAAAAGGGAAAATACTCAAGCCAAAGATGATACGATTCAATCTTACCAAATTCCTCCGATAAAGAAAGCGGCAATCCAGTACATGTAAATCTATTGACTTTAACGGATCAATAAAGGTTACGTGCATATATCATTTGGTGAAGTGGATGATGCTGGCGGAATATAAAAACAGCGCACACTGCGATTCCCATAAATTTGCTACTGAATAATAAATGTGAAGGCACTTGCAGATTCACTGAAGCCCCCACATTTTGGTGCCTAATCCAATTCGGAATTTCACTTCTAGGAATTGTGAGATTTGTGTACGTATCTGGGTAAAGGCATCTTTGAAACAAACAAAATTACAAAACTTCATTATATTTAGAAGAGAGAGAGAGAGAGAGAGAGAGAGAGAGAGAGAGAGAAGGAGAGAGGACAGACCTTACTGACATAATGTCTTAGAATTGCTAACAACAGGTCACCTTTGTCTTGATTAATCAATTTGACACAATTGGGAGGAAATATTATATTCGGCAAAAAATCATATTCTAGACTAAGTGATAATGTTTCCAGTGACGTACAGCCTGTTGCATCAATAAAATACATATTTAATGGAAGCTTGGGGCAATTTTTGAAGTTGAGTGCAACCACTTAGATTGTTTCCCAAATTAGATAGTTGAACAAGACTTTCAGGAAGGCAAATAAAATTGTTTCCTCTTAGATTTAATTTTTTTAAAGATGGCAAGGACTCAAGAAATTCAGGAATTTTTCGAATATTGCAATAACTTAAATCCAAATACGTCAAAGACTATGAGCCTTGTAAAGAACACTCTACCATGCCCATGGGGTTAGGATTTCTTTTTCGTTGCATTAAAGGAAAACTCAGGAGCTTATTGAATGATTTAGATGATATTCCCACACATCTACCGAGAGATAGTATTTTGAGATTTTTTAAGTGAACAATAGATAAAAATAGCCTTGTTATAGCAGTTCCACTCACGTCTAACTTTTCTAGGCTTTCGATATTACTCAAATTCTCTGGTAATTCATCAACTTTTAAGCAACCAGATAAAGTGAGAATTTTTAGAGACATCAAACAACAACAAACATTTGGAAGACTTGAAAGGTTTTTGCAGTCTCTTAGATCTAGTTTAATAAGGCCAGTTAAATGCTCCATTGACAATGGTAGTTCTTTTATGGCAGTCTCGTTCAAATAAAGTTTTGACAAATTTGACATATTTTCCACAATCTCTGGAAACTTCTTTAGTCTTGAACAACCTGAAAGAATAAAAATTTCAAGAGATTCCAAGTTGATCTTGGGTGGAAGGCTCTCAAGGCATTTGTAACCACTTAGATCCAATCGAATAAGCCATTTGAGATTTCCAAGAGATTCATGAATCTTAGATAGTCTTATACAACGTTGAAGAATCAACTGCTTCAAATTTGGGACTCTACTGAAGTTCAAGGTCTTGATCAAGTTTTGAGAGTCACTGAGGTCTATAAGCTTTAACTCATCTAAAATCTGTTATAAACCAAGAAATAATTAGATAAAGTCGAGCCTTAATGAAAAGCAATATAACACACATTTGTGTAAGTAATAATCTTACCATATTTCCTTTCAATAGTTGTTTGATGTTGCTACAATGCATTCTCAATTCAACAAGTTTGTTTGGTTGGAAATTGGTTGGTATGCATTTTAAATGATATCCGTGCCAATCAATAACACGTAACTCATTAGAAAGATAACTGAGCCCTTCTGGAAGTTGCACCTTGCCCTTATTAAAGTCTTTTGGAAATTGCATAGTACCATTTATGAAGTCTTCTGGAGGTTTCTCATTACCAATTTTAAGCAATCTCAAATTTTTCATCTTTGAGAAGGCTTCAGCACTTAAGTGTTCCACTTTTTGAATAGGTAGGTTTAGCATTATGCCTTCAACTGCCTCTGTTCCCTAATAAACAAAAACAATGAATTTGGAATAATTGGTAAATTCTTAGAAAATTTTATAGAAACGTATATACATCTATAAGTTCAAGTTTATACTAGTTAACTTACAGTATTATTCTTCAATACATGAATGATATCCTTATAAATCCACAATCTACTACGTCCACCAGGCTCTTTAGGGGATTCGCGACGAACAATATCTTGACCCATATCTTGCAGCAAATCATGCATCCACAAAATTCCGTGGTCATCAATGGTTATGAGAGATTTGTCCATAAGAACACTAATATTGTAATCTAGATAATAATAAAAACTTTCCAGTATATCTCTTATGCAATCTTTGTTCTCTCCTTTGAAAAAACAGGCAATATCTAGAAACAATCCTTTTTGCAAATTTGTAAGCCCATCAAAACTTATTTGAAGTATATCCAAGATGTTTCTATCAGGTTCTTCTTTTAGTTTATCTAGGGCACTTTTCCATTCATTTGTTCTTTTAGCAAACAACGAAGAACCTAAAACTTTAAGAGCTAAAGGAAGGCCTTTAGCATAGTTCACAAAGTCCTTAGACAATTCCACATAATTTTCTTCAGGATGGGGTTTCTTAAAAGCACTCCAACTAAAAAGCTCCAAAGCTTCATCATCATTCAACCCTGTAATATTATATACATCATCCACTCTATTTCTTTTCAAGAATTGACTATCTCTACTTGTTAGAATTATTCTACTCCCTGGACCAAACCAATCATGTCTCCCTGCTAATGCTTTTAGTTGTTCATCTCCATCCACATCATCAAGAACAATTAAAACATTTTTATTACATAGTGTATTCCTTATAACATTGATTCCCTCACAAACATTCCATATATTTATTTCGCTTTCCATGAGGATCTTAGAAAGAAGTTGTTTTTGTAAAGGAACTAGACCGTGATTTTTAGTTTCATCTCTAACATTGGCAATAAAGTTACTAGCTTCAAAGTTACCAGAAATTCTTCTATAAATTTCCTGCGCAAGAGTTGTTTTGCCCATTCCGCCCATCCCACATATCCCAACAAGGCGAACATCACCCAATTCTTCACTTAAGTATGAATCTAATATTTCCTCCACACAAGAGTCCATTCCAACAAGGTCCTCAGAAGCACATGGGAGTTTGTGATACAACTCACTAAATATCCCTGCAATGATTTTTTGGATAACTATTGATTCATGCCTGCAAAGAAAATAGCAAAACAATAATTTTGATGACATAAAGCTAGCCACATGTAAAGACAAAACATTCATCATAAACATAATCTTAGAAATTCATTACTATGTATTATGGGGGAAAATTTTAGAGCTATTAAGGGCCAAATTTGTTGCAAAGTTTAAAGTATATACTTTGCATGAGTAGAATCTAGTCCTACTAGGATTAGAATAGGGTTAGTCAAGGTTATTCTACAAATAGTTAAATACTCTCTTATCAGGTGGCCTAGTAAAAAAAGTAAGTCATAATAAATAAATTCTTAAAAAGAAAAAGAAAAAAAAAAGAGTTGACCATAAATAGCATTATTTCAAAGAGATTCATACCTATCCTTTAAATCCCATCCAACAAGGTTAGCAACTTTTATTAGAGCAGCTTTCCACATTTGTACATTTTCTATGTTATCCTTGAAACTCTCTTCATGTTTAGCAAAGGCTTCTCCAAAAGTCCCCTTATGATTTCGCACATCACTAGGATCTACATAGTGAAAAACAAGTAGAACTACCAATCCTGTCTTTTCCATGCACTCAACAATCTTTGTTAGTTAAATCAAGCACCACTTTGAAGAGGCATAGTCTCTTGATAGAAAAATGATAGCAAACATCGATTCTTCTATTGCTTTCAAGAGCTTTGAGGCAATAGATGTTCTCTGCTTGAGTTTTTCATTGTCCCTAAACGTGGAAATGCTTTTTTGTTTCAAACCAGTATATGGATGGTTTGTAAATTTTTTGCAGGTGTCTTCACCTTTGAAACTGAAAAATACATCGTATTTCCATCTCTCTCTTGAAGAAGAAGAGATGCAATCTAATTTTATAAATGCCCTTCTAATTGCCCTATAATTTAATTTTAGGCATCCTTAGATTATAAATGCAATCTAATTTTATACCAATCATCCTTACAATTATGCTCTACTTTTGCATCAATTATTTTTATATTTAAATTCGTGAAAATATAGATAGATTGCATTCAAATTTATTTCATGTTTTAGTGTGTGAAGTCCGTTAATTTTTAGGCATATATATACACGAGAGAGAGAGAGAGAGAGAGAGAGAGAGAGAGAGAGAGAGAGAGAGAGAGAGAGAGAGAGAGAGAGAGATGCCCCGCTCTATTTTGGACCTTAACCTAAACTATATATTTTTTAGAATACTAAGTATTTTAACACACATACACACAGGGAGGGGAAAGAAGATCTTAAAGAAACTGACAGTGGTGTATATCTAAAAGGGCATAACTCTTGAATACAATTAATCTAAACTAGGTGACACTAATGTAAGAGTAAGTGAAAATAAATGGTTAGTTTAATTAGGATACATGATTAATGGTTATTATACACACACACACACAAAAGCAAAGTAACAAGTTAATCATTAGTTTTTTTTTTTAATATGTATTTTGCTCAAAAAAATCATAAGTTAGAGTAACTTAATAGTTAAGTCCATAAATAAAATGTTAGGTCTTTAATTGAATTTCATGTGGGTAATTTAGTAATTTCACTTGGACACCTCTCTAACCAATTAAATGAAGACATATTTAACACCAACATATCATGCATGGTGACACATTTAAAGTCAGCCACATGGCCAGCCATGCAAAGGCCTAAGAGCATTCTAATTTCTACAAATGAGCAACAAAAATAGATGGAAGAAACACACTCTCCAAGCTCTCGCTATGCTCTCTCCCTCCTCACCTCACGGTTCCAGCAGCTCTAAAGGTGGCAAATATCCATTTCTTCTTAAAGTTCTCCTCAAAGGCTCAAACTAGAGCAATTCTTCTACATTTCTCTCAAAGAACCGAGCATAGGGTAAGGGGAAAAATCCAAGTTTTTCACTCAATAATCCATGTAAACATAGTATAATGGTTAGCTTCATGTGTGGGAAATCTCTTTTAGAAACTAATTTTCAATTGGATATTGTTGCAAATTAAAGTAGTTATGAGAACCTACATGTGGGTAGAAAGTTTTAAGGACCTAGCTTTGCATGTGTATAAGATTGAAGGAAACAAGAGTTTAACATGTCTAGAACAAGTATAAAAATTCCCACATCAAAATAATACCATTTGCAATTATTATATGATTTTGTGTGTAAATATGTTAAAACTGTCACTGTGATAGATTCTATATTTATAGCAACATGAAAAAGTTGGATTAAATCCAATTCTGTGAATTTTGATGCTAGGGTAGTTCCTATTGAAAGCAAATATACATATGATCGTAATGGAATTGGCCTCATAGCTAGGGGTGGCAAAATCTGACACGACCCGCGAACCCATTTATAAATAGGTCATGGATTGAGGTTAAACGGGTTCGGGTCATATTCGAGTTAACATGACTAACCTGTTTAATAAATGGGTCGGGTTCGTGTTCAGCATGCGAACCTGTCTGACCCGTTTAGCTTATAAAGTTATTAGTTATTTTGATATTATTACTTAATTTATGGTTGTTTTTATATATTTATTATTATATTTATAGTTGTAATTGTATTTTTATTTTATATACATGGGAATTGATCAAGATTATATTGGTTAAGTATGACCTATTATTTAAATAGATTATAAAACAGGTCATTTGTATTAACTTTTACATAACTTATTAATTAAACGAGTTAAATGTGTCAGGTCAGGTTGACCTGTTTAATAAAAAGGTCATGTTTAGAGCCTCAAGATGCTAGTTTATTAAATAGTTTTGTAAACTTGACAACTAACTAAATGTTCTGAAAATAATGCTAAATGCCAAAGAAATCCAAATTATAGTTAGTAATTAATGCAGTGTTTATCATTAAATTTTAATTCTATGCCATAATGATTAAAATGCAATTGGCTAATTGACTACAACATGTCTGGTACAAGTATAAAAATTCCCACATTAAAATAAGACCATTTGCAATATGATATTGTGTATATTTTTGGTAAATCTTGGCTATATGCCTTTGCAGTCATGAAAATGTTGGATTAAACCAATTATGTGAATTTTGATGCTAAGGACACCAAATTGAAACTAATATTTGTTACAACTCGTCACATGACAAGTTGTGATTGGTAATAATGTGTTAGTGGGCCATGTGGGAACATATCCTTACAAATCACAACTCGCCATATAGCGAGTATGTGGCTTGTATGATTTTTGGTAATCATGGTCGTATGCCTTTGCTCTGAAAATTTTATGAGATGTACTAGAATTCTATAGGAGTCACTCTGTAAATGTCATGAAAACTAGATGTGATTTGATAGCCCATTGAAATCTTGTAACTGAAGTATATGCTACTGGAATAGGTAGTCAATTGGAAATGTACACCTAACTTTGAGGATTTATTCCTAAAGCTATGGTTTGGGGTAATTATAGGGACTCCTAGGAACTTAGTTAGGATAAAGATTGAGAAGGAATGGAAATCTATGGAGTTGAAGCTAAGTTGTGAAATGAATAACCTTTATAGGCCAGAATGGATACTAAGTAATGGAATATCCATCCTTTGATCTAGGGACAGGCCAAGACCAGTAGGTGACTCCGCTGTAAGCTTTGAGACTTCAAAGTATCTGCTCCAAGGTAAGCGAATGTGCCATGAGGGTTTGGTAGCCCATGTTTTCCTAAGGGTATATATTATGTAATAAATGCTTTTGTTTAAACACGTTTTGTAATTGTGTTTACTAATGAGAAATATGCATGAGAAAATATGCAAATGTATGTTTAGAATAGAAATAAAGTTATTCAATGGTTGTATGTTAATACACGAAAATATAAACAAATGTGAATATGAAAGGTAAATCATGTGTATATGAAAGATGTTCTAAACCCTCTTTTGAAAGTAGATAATTTTCAAAAAATGAGAATTATGGAAAGCATTGAAACTATAAAGAGTTCTAAGAAGAGCATGTTTTAGAAAGCAAATGAATTTCAAACAGAAAGATGGATCGAGTCATTGTAACATTGTACTCGTTAATGGTACTTGATATACAAAAAAAGATGTATCTAGATGTTTGTACCTGGGGAGTACTTGACATAGAGTCATATGAGAATTGTACTCCTAATGTTTGTACTTGGGGAGTACCTGGCACAGAGTTAGATGAACCATACCTAGATGTTTATATCTGGAGAGTACTTGGCGTAGAGTCAAATGGCTAGCCGTAAGGGTCAAGTAGTTTAGTTTACAAAATAACTTAGATGATTATGATTCAATACTTTTTATGATCAAGTAGTTTTACAGTATGTTTGACACTATGACAGTTTGACTTTAGATTCATGAGTTTCACATTTTATGTTTGGTTATGAGATTTGCACAGGCATTTTTAGTGCATGAGAGTTATGATTCTCATGAATGGTTTATGAAACCCAAGTTATATGTTTGAAGATAATGCTTTCCAAGACCTATGATTTCATGTTGTGTTTCTCAAAGGAGACTTTTAACATGCTATGAAGCTTATGATTCGTGTTTCCATAATGAAGTTGATCAAATGTTATAATTCAAGAAAGTTTATATCATGTTTTATGCAAATTCAATAAACCATTTTAGCATGAGCTCGGTTTGTAAGCAAGTCATATCCATGTGAAAATTATTTTGTTTATAATGCATTCCATGCATGTTATTAATGCTTACGCCACACATCCCTTACCGAGCAAGTACCACTTTAGCATTTTTAGTTAGCAGGTACCCTTTTGCAGCTCAGAGTAGAGGCTTAGTTTTGAGATAGTACGTTAAGTAAAGTTAGCTATGTGGTAGAACAAGTTTAGTTTTGTAATGTAATTCTGTTGGGCAGTTTATTGTGAGGTTGTACCAAGCATTTCAGGTTGTAATGATACTTATGATGGTATTAGTCTTTCACTGTTATGTATTTTGGAGTTAATGTAAACTACGGAGATGCAACAGTATGTATGTGATATTATCACTTCCTATAGTTGGACTATGTTGTCCATGTTGTGAGATTAGCAAATAAAATTATAGCAATGTGTTAAAAGAAAAATAAAAAATTCATAGTCAAGTTAGTTGGTTCGTATTAATATCAAGCTCAGGGTTGGTATTAGCATGGCGGTTCGATTAAATACATGGTTTGGATTTGGGTTGTGACAATATATGTATCTAATTGTGAATAGAACAAAATTTCTCTCCAAACTAATTTGGAGAAAAACTCTACAAACTTCTTGTATATCTCCATATTGAGTGTGAATTTTGAAAATCTAATCGTTAGATTGCATGTACTTATAATATTCTTCATGCATGTAAAATTTCAAGAAGATCAAAGATCAATTGTTATCTCATCAAACAAATGTAAAATTTCAAATTTTTATGACCTAAAATTGTGTATAAAAAATAAGGTGTTGATCGAATAGTAAATAATATCCAATTTGAACAAAATTTGATATGCATGTTAAGAACATAAGGAACATAAAATTCAATGGTTAGATTTTCAAAATTCACATAAAAAAGAGAGATATAGGGTTCTTTTGAATACCCTGAGAAGGCATTCGCCACCTCGATCAGATTCTAATGGCCTTTATGCATTTACCCAATTGATTTTCAACTTCAGCCCTAAACTCTTTGAACTTGTCAAAGGCTTCGGACTTCCGTCTCATTAGGTACACATAACTATATCTTGAGTAATCATCCGTGAACGTGATGAAGTACTCATAACCTCCTTTTGCTTGTTTAAGTCCATAAATGGACCTATTCAACTTGCATACCATATGCACTTGGTTCTTTGCTATGAATCCTTCTGGTTGCATCATGTATATTTCTTCTTCAAGATTGCCATTAAGAAATGCAGTCTTGACATCCATTTGTCAAATCTCATAATCATAATGAGCAGCAATGGATAAGAGAATTCTGATAGACTTAAGCATGGCTACTGGCGAAAAAGTTTCATCATAATCAATACCTTCCTTTTGTGTATACCCTTTCGCCACTAGTCTTGCTTTAAAGGTTTCAACCTTTCCATCTATCCCTCTCTTCCTCTTGTAAACCCATTTACAACCAACAGGTTTAATGCCGTTAGGCGCCTTTACAAGATCCCATACATGATTGGAATACATAGAATCCAATTCAGATCATAGCTAAGACCCAATGATGTGCATCTATATCATTAATTGCCTCTTCATAAATGTAGGGATCTGATTCAGCCTCTTCTGAGATAGCTATATAAGTTTCTCCCAAACCTCTAAATCTCATAGGAGGCCGAACTTACCCGTTTAATTTAGTGTAGACATGGTTTGATAATCATTGTTTTATGAATTAACGTTATTGGCGTTGGAATTCATATAAAATGATTTATATATATATAGCCTTTTTTGTACTGCACGCCAACCTTCCATGTCTATTGCCTTTATTGTTTATTCGAATGGGGGTAGTTATTGAAAATGGGTGGTTATTCTCATTTAATGCACCGTTTGACTTGGAATCAAATTGCATGGTTTCAATGTGATTTCACGTCTGAACATGGATTGCATGGCTTGGTTTTCTTTGAATGGTTTGAACTTAATTGCATGGCTTGACTATTGTTGGATAAAAATCTGGTTTTGTATCTCATACAAAACACACAGCAGAAGCAACAAACAAGAATCTATTTCATTCATGATTGACAACATGCACTCTGTAAATTTCAGAATTTAAGAACAAGATAGCGTACCTTGGTGTGGAGAAATTCAAAACAAAAATTAGAAGCACTTGGGAAAACTTTTAATCTTCACTCTAATTCCACTTTACGCCCAAGATGTGTGGTCTCTCAATCAGTTTCCAAAGGGAGAATGAAAGTGTGTCTCACACTCTTTCTTTTTTCTATGATAAAATCGCATTAAAAAATTCTGTATGTTTCTCCCTTTATAACTAACTGATTATCTAATTGGGCCGGCCTATTGGGCCTTTCCAATTGGGCTTTAGTGTGTGGCTTGGAATGGGACCAAAAGGGACCAATAAGACACTAGCTCCAACGGGCCTTGGGCTTTTTCCGTCAACTGTTGACAAGTCCAAAGTTACCATTAATTATATTTAATACCACTATATAAATATAATTGCACTCTAGGCCTTATTAATAAATTATATCCCAAGACTTTATTTTACACGCAACTCCTTTATAAAATATTCGTAGTAATACAAAATCATAAATATAGACTGTCACTTTGTAAATTACTACAACTTATCCTTGAGTACCCGATTTAATCCTTTAAAGTTATTCATCATATATTTATGAAATTCAATTTCATAAATATATACTTTAGTAATTTCTTATCAAAGTGGTTAGGCCTAACTCTCTGAATAACCAAACCCATTAAACTTATCTCAAGGGAATATTTTGTATCTCCATTAAGAGATTATGAATTCCATCTTGAGAATATATGTTCCATCAACACTAAATGTGGCTGCCCAACATACTGAGGTTTTGACTGTTACATTAGATCTCACTTCTGATATATCAAAGCAACCTACACCTCATGATCAAGTCCATTATTCTCTCAGGATTAAGAGTTCATGCAAATAGAAGTCGTGAGATTTATTACTCATTTGACAGTCGTTAGGAGAATAATAAATCTCACAACGGTCCAGTTCAATATGTCTTAACTTTTAAAACATATCAACATATCAACTAGAAGTCACCACTTCCATGATCAAGACAAATCATCTTAGTTGATACGCTATAATCTTCGCAAATGAAATACCCAATTTCATCACCGACTACAAACTATAAATTCTGAGTTTACAAAGGATTTGTGATTTATATCTTCTTTGACTAAATCACATAAATCACATACTATGCATCTCATAGGCTATATGATAATGTCCAAATATTCATGTTACTATTATTTTAGATAAAAATAAACAACTTTATAAAACACAACATTAAGTCATACATAATGTCATACATAGCATCATACAATAGGATTTAAGGGCACACATCCTAACAATCTCCCACTTGCCCTAAAGACTATTGTGCACTAATCTAACTCTCATTCCCTCCAAATGTGACTTGAAAGTCTTTTGAGGCAAGGTTTTGGTAAAAGGATCTGCTAGATTATTTGCACTTTCAATCTTTGCCACTACAACATCTCCACGAGCAACAATGTCTCGAATGATATGGTACTTCCTCTCAATGTGCTTTCCTTTCTTGTGATTTCTTGGATCTTTGGATTGTGCAACCGCTCCACTATTATCACAAAACAATGTGATGTGAACTTGCTCCATTCTTACAATACCAAGATCAGAAAGGAATTTCTTGAGCTAAACAGCCTCCTTTACTGCTTCACAAGCAGCAACGTACTCGGCTTCCATGGCGGAGTCCGTAATACAAGATTGCTTAACACTCCTCCAACTTATGGCTCCACCTCCCAAGGTGAAAACACATCCTGAAGTGGATTTTCTGAAATCTAGATCCAATTGAAAATCTGAATCTGTATAGCCAATGGGAATCAAATCCTCACAATGGTAAACAAGCATATAATTTCTCGTTCTCCTAAGATACTTGAGAATATGCTTTACAGCTTGCCAATGTTTTGGTCCTAGATTTGATTGATATCGGCTGACCATGCCAACTGAATAACAAATATCTGGTCTAGTACAAAGCATGGCATACATGAGACTTCCTACTGCAGAAGCATAAAGAACTTGTCTCATCATATATTCTTCCTCTTGAGTCTTAGGCCTTTGGTCATCAGACAGAGGAACTCCATGTCTAAAAGGAAGCAATCCTTTCTTGGAGTTTTGCATGCTAAACCGTTCTAGAACCTTATCTATATATCCAGCTTGTGATAAGCCTAACATCTTATTCTTACGATCTCGCCAAAGCTTGATCCTTAGAATAAAGTTAGCCTCACCCAAGTTCTTCATATCAAATTGGCTAGACAACCAAACTTTAACCGATGACATTACCCCTACATCATTCCCAATGAGTAGAATATCATCAACATAAAGCATTAGGAACATTATTACTTTGTCTCGATGTCTTTTGTACACACATGGTTCATCAAGATTTTGTTCAAAACCAAATGACTTGATTGCTTGATCAAATCTGATGTTCCATGACCTAGATGCTTGTTTAAGTTCATAAATGGACCTATTCAACTTGCATACCATATGCACTTGGTTCTTTGCTATGAATCCTTCTACTTGCATCATGTATATTTCTTCTTCAAGATTGCCATTAAGAAATGCAGTCTTGACATCCATTTGCCAAAACTCATAATCATAATGAGCAGCAATGGATAAGAGAATTCTGATAGACTTAAGTATGGCTACTGGCGAAAAAGTTTCATCATAATCAATACCTTCCTTTTGTGTATACCCTTTCGCCACTAGTCTTGCTTTAAAGGTTTCAACCTTTCCATCTATCCCTCTCTTCCTCTTGTAAACCCATTTGCAACCAACAGGTTTAATGCCGTTAGGCGCCTTTACAAGATCTCATACATGATTGGAATACATAGAATCCAATTTAGATTTCATAGCTAAGACCCAATGATGTGCATCTATATCATTAATTGCCTCTTCATAAGTGTAGGGATCCGATTCAGCCTCTTCTGAAATAGTTATATAAGTTTCTCCCAAACCTCTAAATCTCATAGGAGGCCGAATAATTCTCCCACTACGACGAGGCATCTGTGTACTAGACATCTCATGAGTAATATCTTGTGGTGTATCCAATACAACCACATCATCCCTAGTTTCATCCATTGGTTGTTCAACTACAAGTTCATCTATTTCAGCCAAGACAACTCTACTTCTAGGATTAAAATTATTCACATAATCATCTTCCAAAAATTTGGCATGGGTGCTAACAAACACTTTGTTATCCTTATGATTATAGAATAAATAACCCTTGGTTTCTTTTGAATAGCCTAAAAACATGCATACTTCCGTTTTAGTTTCCAACTTATCAGATTTCCCTTTCAACACATGTGCTGGACATCCCCAAATGTGGAGATATTTCATACTAGGCTTGCGCCCACTCCACAATTCCTTAGGTGTGTTGGGAACAGATTTTGATGGAACTAAATTCAAAACATGCATAGCAGTTTTTAGTGCATATCCCCAAAAAGAAACTGGTAAAGTTGAGTAACTTATCATGGATCTAACCATTTCCAAAAGAGTCCTATTCCTTCTTTCCGCTACACCATTTTGTTGGGGAGTTCCTGTTGCAGTCAATTGGGAGACAATCCCATTTTGAATTAGGTAATCCTTGAAATCCCCAAGAAGGTATTCGCCACCTCGATCAGATCGAATGGCCTTTATGCGTTTACCCAATTGATTTTCAACTTCAGCCCTAAACTCTTTGAACTTGTCAAAGGCTTCGGACTTCCGTCTCATTAGGTACACATAACCATATCTTGAGTAATCATCCGTGAACGTGATGAAGTACTCATAACCTCCTTTTGCTTGGGTTGACATAGGACCACATACATCTGTATGAACTAATTCAAGCAACTCCTGGGCTCTTTTACCTTTTGCATTAAAAGGTCGTTTGGTCATCTTACCTTCCAAACAAGATTCGCAAATTAGAAATCCATCAAAGTCCATGGGTCATAAAAGTCCATCTTTGATTAGTCTTTGAATCCTATTTGAATTAATATGACCCAAACGCAAGTGCCATAGATATGCATCACTAGTAAAAGGAAACTTTCTCTTTAATGATTTTATATGAGAGCTACTATCTATTTCAGAATTGTATAATTCATGCATGTCAGGAGTTAAAATATAAATACCATCCACAATATTGCCAGAACAGATAAACACTTTATCCTTCTTTATTACAACATTGTCTTTCAGGATAACACAATATCCATGTTTACCTAAGTAAGTTGCAGAAATTAAATTCCTACGAACATTAGGTACATACAAACAGTCTTCCAATATTAACACCCTAGACTTAAAACACAAATTATACACTCCAACAGCTACAACCGGAATCCTTCCCATCAGCCAAAGTCAAGAAATAGTTCTCCCTCATTCAACTTTCTAGTCTCCTGGAACCCCTGCAAAGAATTGCAGATATGATTAGTACAACCTGAATCCACACACCAGGAATCTGTTGGATTCTGTACCAAACATATTTCAAGAAGAAACGAACTTTTCATACCCTTATTCTTGGCAGCCTTGAACTTTGGACAATTCCTCTTCCAATGTCCTTTCTCACCACAATGGAAACACTTTCCTTTAGTTTTCTTTCCTTTGTCGGCAATCCCTAAGGCAATTTGTTTACCTTCTTTCTTAGTAAAGTCCTCCTTCTTCTTCTTACCCTTGCCTTTCGACTTAGGTTGAGAAGTAGAAGCTTCACCCACATTGGCTTCAACACTAGAAGTACCAAGGATGCCTTCCGCCGCCACTAACTCATTCATTAATTCAGACAAAGAGTAAATCTTTTTGTTCATATTATAATTGAGTCTGAATTCCTTGAATGATTCTGGTAGTGACTGGAGTATCATATCCACTTGGGATTCTCCATCAATGTCGGCACCTAAAACTTCTAATGTGTTCAGATTAGCAATCATCCTAAGACAATGCTCCCTCACTGAACTTCCTACAGCCATTTTGGTATTATAAATTTGCCTCATGATTTCTTGCCTTGCAGACCGGCCTTGCTCACCAAACATCTCCTTCAGACTTTGCATTATGTCCGAAGCAAGTTCTACATCCTGCATTTGATGCTGTAGAACATTTGAGATAGATGCTAGGATGTAGCACTTGGCCATCTCATTAGATTTCTGCCAAGGATCATATCGTTGTTATTCCTCAAGAGGAGCATCTAATGAAGGAAAGCTAGGGCATGGTTGAGTAAGTACATATTTGTGTTCTTCAGCAGTAAGAACAATGTCCAAATTCCTTTTCAGTCAACATAGTTGGATCCAGTCAGTTTGTTTTGATTAAGAATAGCAACAAGTGGACTAAATGATGCCATGATTTATATATGAAATTAATAAACATGAATATAATAAGTAAACTGGACATTATCAATTTAGCATATAAGCATACAATATGGAACCTTAATAAAACCATAAAATAATATATGCAACGACAACCCAATCCATGTCTATAATTCCTTGGTAGCAAGTTTATTATAAACACATTAATTGGTTGAGAACTATTCTCATTATTAGTGCTATCATGATAACTCTTATCAAACACTAACAATATGCCGTATTATTTAGCCTTAAGTAATAATGACATAGCTCCTTTGGGAGGTTAACATTATACTTAGTTAGTGTATACCATTATCTAAATCACGTGTAGCCACATTTCATCTCCCTTTTATAGTGTTTAAACTTATAGTACCATGAAACAAAACACCCTCCTTTGGGATCGCGAGACATTGCGCCAAGACGAGGGTTTGTCCACACTATTTAAACGGGGTTCAAACTTGTAGTACTATGAAGTAAACACCCTCCTTTGAATCGCGAGGCATATACGCCAAGACGAGGTCTTACCCACAACTTTGAATGGAGGGCATGAGTTTTAAGCTAGTATAGTATAAATAAAGGAGACAAAACATTCAAAATACAATCTTAGCTTCATGCAATAAAAAAAATGGAATTCGAAAAGCTTAGGCTATGTTTGGTAAAAAATTTTGTTTTTTGTTTTCAAAAACTTGTTTTTGGGAATAGAAAGAAAAAAAAAACAATTTTCTTGTATTTTCAAAATCAAAAACATGTTTGGTTAGTTGAAATGAAAAAATCTTGTGTGAGGAAGAGAGAGATAAAAATATTGAAATTTGTTGTTACTAGAATTCAAACTTTAGTGCTAACTCATTAAATGAGGCGAATTCATTAAATTAGGCTTGTGTTTTCATTAGGTTTTCAAAAATAGAAATTGAAGACAACTATTTGTGTATTTTCAATTTTCTTTACAGATTGAGTTTTAAGAACAATTTTTGTTTTCTATTTGTTTTGGATTGTCAAACAAGTTTTCTAGTCTAAAAAATAGTAAACTATTTGCGGAAATAGAAAACTAGGGGAAAAAAACAGTTACCAGGCTTGCCCTTATAATGTAGCATTGTAATTAAGGTTTAATTTGTTTAGCAGATCATTTAATCTAAGTGAGAACCAAATGTTTCTTTATGACTAACACAATTTAATAAGTTTTGAGTGTTCTTAATTTTATGAAATCATTTTATTTTCACATTTCTTGGATTTCTATGCCATACTCCTTTTTTAATTTTCTTAAATCTTCACAATAAGAAAAAAATTTATAAAAATAGATCAATTGATATACTTGCAGCCCTTGATGCTTTAACAGAAACGTCGCCCCTCCCCAACAATTAAATTATTAAAAAAAAAATTAACTAGTCCTTAATGAGAGTCATAGTCAGGGTTGTGGACGATTTCAAATCATATCAAGTCATTTAAACCGAAATTTACATTTTCAAAATGTTTCTCATTTCTTTATTTCAATATGTAATTTGAAAACTGCTCAGATTTTACATTCTTGATTTTTATAATTACTTATTAAATTCTTCGTTTTAACATTACCTCAATATGTTTTTCATTTTTTATCTTCACCATTGATCTAACTCCTATTTTCTTTAACTTTTAGATCTTCATGTTTATTTGTAATTTTTTGTCTACGAGATCTAAGTATTTTTTTTTGGGGGGAAAAAGCATTCCCCTTTTTGTCTACAAGATCTATGCTTTTTTGGGAAAAAGCATTCCCCCTTATGTTTGGGTTATTCACAATTTTCCCATTTATCTCAGAATTCAATCAAGTTTATTATCTATATTCGGGAAATAGACAAATACTTTCAATCGTTACTTTCTTAATTAAATTCAACAAAGTTTTTTCAAGAAGTTATTAGTTGTACATCACAAAGAAGAAAAAAAGTTTAGGAAAAAGTTAAGAATTGTAGAGGTCTTTTTATTGGATTGTATTTTTAATCATTATGACTCTGTTAGATTTAAGTAAAAAAGTAAAGCATTATGGATATTTGATTATTTTCCAAACATTAAAGAATAAATTGGTTGGTTTCAAAGATAAGAGGGGGAATTGTAAATTACCCAAACATATATAGTGGAAAATACTTGTTTCCCAATTTTTTTAATGATAATTCAGTAATTGATTTATAAGGAAGATAGACCCAAATGAGGAAAAAAGATAAGCTGTTGGCCAATTTCATGATAAATATTTTTGTATTTTGTTGATCTTAATTTTCCCGTGAAAAAGTTAAGAATTGTAGAGTTATTTTCTTGGATTGTATTTTTAATCATCGTGAATCCGTTAGATTTAGCTATAAAAGTAAAGGATTATGGATATTTGATTATTTTCCAAACATTAAAGAATAAATTGGTTCGTTTCTAAGATAAGAGGGGGAATTGTAAATTACCCAAACATAAATAGTGGAAAATACTTGTTTCCCAATTTTTTTTAATGATAATTCAGTAATTGATTTATAAGGAAGATAGACCCAAATGAGGGGGAAAAAAAAGGAAAGAAAGATACATGTATTATACTTGTTAGGTCTCTAGTTGTTGGCCAATTTCATGATAAATATTTTTGTATTTTGTTGATCTTAATTTTCATGTGTTCATGTATTTCATGGGGTTTCATTTGTACTGGGTTGGTGCGGTGAAGTTGTCAAAGTGCTAAAATGAAAGTAAGTTGCTGAGGTATTTCGCTCCTACGAACTTCACGGCAAGAAGCAAACTTAAGGACAAAAGTTGAATTTGAAAAACAATTAACTAGTGTGTTTGTCCCACTCTCGTACAACACTTCGGAAGAGCGGACTTTAAAGAATCTGAGACAGTTCTATAATTTTTTCTTTGCAATTTCAGCCTCTTAGCCTACCTATATATCATCCCATTTCCCCTGATTTTATGACTTGAATTTCTATTTGAAGAGCTAGAGAGAATCCATAAACCCCAGAGCTTAAACCTTCATCATTCTCTCTACCTTCAGTTGGCTAATCACTTAAAATTATTGGGTTTTAAATTGTACAATAATTAGCTTAAAACTGACATTAGCTATAAAAATTGGGTCTAAAATAAATTACTGATTTCTCAATACCAAATATATGTAGATGATCACTCTCAAATAAAAGAGGAAGTTGGTCACTATTGATAATACAAAAAAACGGTTGGTAAAAATAATATGGGCATGAACGTATAAGAAATCTACCACAAAAAGAAGTATACATAGGATTAGAACCTACTTATAACAAACTTTGGAAATAACTGCTACTTAAGTAGATTTTTAAACACATTTGTCCTGTTATGTGTCTTGTTAAGCTTTTGAGATAAATAAGTATTAGACATATTCAACTAAAAGGAGGCAAGCATTTGAATTGAGGCTTAATTGCTAAGTTTGTGTCTTTATTTGTATATATTGAGTAAATACCAAATATACATATACTACCATGCTTCAAACTACCCAAAGGTTCTTCAACCAGAGTCCAATTTGAGATTATAATGTTCTAATTAAGTTCATAATATAAACATAGAAGATAAACTAAAATTTTCTCTGATTTGATTGGGCTAGAAAAAGTAAATAAAATTTGTCATGTTAATCCATAGGAAAATCGGCAAAGTTTTAGTGTAGAAAATTATAATTTTGATATCAGGATGAACAAAATTACTCTTAAAAAAACAAATGTTACCTGTCATGCACATGCCATCCAGATATATGACCCACATCTTTCAAAGCAGCTTTCTATGCTTGCACATCCTCTGTGTTAACTTCGGTATCTTCCTCATGTTTAGCAAAGGCTTCAGCAAAAGTACCTCTCTGATTCCTTACGTCAGAGGGATCCACATGATAAAAAACAGGCAAAATTGTCAATCCGGTCTTTTTCTTGCATTCAACAATTTTTGCTAATTCAATCAAGCACCACCTTGAAAAAGCATAGTTTGTTGAGAGAACGATGATAGCATACTTGGACTCTTCTATTGCTTTCAAGAGTTCTAGAGAAATATACTTTCCTCGCTCAAGTTTTTCATCATCCCTGAAGGTGAAAATACTCTTTTGTTTCAAAGCAGTGTAGAGATGATCTGTGAAATTCATGCGGGTGTCAATACCGCAAAAACTAAGGAACACATGGTATTTCCATAGGGGGCAAGAAGAAGAAGAAGAAGATGATGAAAAAGTTGAAGAGGGGGAGGAGGAAGTTGCTTGAGTGGCCATGGAAGCAATTGGTAACTTACTAGCTTGTTAAGCGATATGTACCAGAAAGTGTTGCAGACTTAGAAAATGGGAGCAACAGTAAGAGACTTTAAGTTCCTCTAGCAAGGCATTGGTTGGTGATATATGCAATCGTTTCCGTGCTTTCCACGTCCCGAAAAAGTATTCAAAATGACTGAACTTCCAGGTGACCAGCTATGAACTTATTTTTTTTGGTTGAAGACCAGCTATGAAGTTTCCCACTTGCTTTTGTTTTGTTTTGTCTATAAAGTTGGCCATTTTCACACCATAAAGTCTGGCATTTTTTGTTTATAAAATATAAAGTTGGCCATTAATTGTTGTTTAAGCCCGTAGGGCCATGCAGACATATGGTAAGGCAAAAGCAAAGTATGCAAAACGACATGGCAGGCATGTTAAATTTTATCGAAGCACTCAACTCAAGCACCAATTAATTGTTTAAAAATCTCAATGGTTGAGATTTTTACATCTTCCTACACCATCATCTTTTCTTAAACAACTATAGTTTTATTTTATCAGTACTATTTTATTCTTTCAAAAATAGTATAATATATAGAATAATAGAAGTAGTGATGTAAATTTTTATCCAAAAAAAATAGTAGCAATGTAAAAAAAAAAAAAAAAAGACAGAAAACAAAAAAATAGCTTTAATAATGTAAAATGTTTTATTTATTTATTTTTTATTTTGGGATGTGAATGTTTTTTTTTTTATCATTTTTATTTTTATTTTTCTTTTCCGGCCTTTATTATTGTTCTGACCGTGTCGGACAAGCTAAGTTAGTGACATTTCACATTTGTCATTGTTTTTTGGACTTTCAAACCCAACTATATTTGATGCTTTTTGACATGGGGATCTGTGCAGACCTTTTCTTTCTTCTTTATTTTATTCTTACTATCAAATTCAAAGTTTCAAACCGACTTTTGTAGCTATTTTCAGGTGGGCTCACCTAGAAACTATCTAAAATAAAAGAAAAAGAAAACACCTGGAAGAGGAAGACAAGGGCCACTTTCACAATTGCACTCACTCAAAATTTCACAACTTATCAAAATGGCGTGATCAAGGTGTAGTTGTTGTGGAAAAAAGATCGGCGTTGTTGTGGGTTTAAAATCGGATTGAGTTGTGGGTATGGGTTTACTAATCGGTTTTACTCTATCTGCGTTTCACTTGGAATGGTGGCATATGGGTGAAAAATTGAGTTTATAAAATTGAATTTATTTATATTTATTTGAATGGATTACTTGATTTTGAATATCAGGTTGAGACCGGTGCTAGAGGCTAGGTTATTTTTACTAAATAATACTCTTTAAAAAAAATACTAAAGGACCAAGTTTTTTTGTAACCAAAAAATTAACATGTTTATATATTTTAGAAATCTATTTGCTGGAGTGCCCGTTCTTTATATTCATAACATATATGTTAAATTTCATGTCAATCAGACCTTTTCTTGCTTCTTTCTTTTATTATTAGTATCAAATTCAAACCAACTTTTTATTTTTAATGCTCCATTTGTAATTTTAGATATGCACAAAAATTTGAAGCTATTTAATAAAAAGAAAACATGATATAGCTAGGGCCACTTTATTGCACTCACTCAAAATTTCACAATTTATCATAAAGGGCGATAATATGTAAAAAAAATGTGAACAAGTCTCTACTCTATTATTAAAATATTAAAATTGAGTATAAAAGAATTTATACTTATATTTAGAATGGAGTTAGTTTCTTTAGGCTAACTAAATTGTCCTAAAAAAAAAATACTAAAAGAAAAGTTTGTTTTTAGCAAGCTACAAACTATAAAAATTAAATGTTTATATATTTTAGAAATCTATTTCAAGTGCCCGTTCTTTATGTTCACAACATGCATGTTAAATTTTTATTGATAAGATATTATTTACTTCAATCTATAAATTTATTTTTAATGCATAATTTTATTACAAAAATTTGAAATTTAAATATTAATTGATGATATACCTATTGTCTTTACAGAAAATTTTGCAAATCATGAATATATAAGAAAAAATGTAATAGAATACCACCCATTATTGAAAATTACATCTAATAAAAGAATAATTAGTGGAGTTAACTATTTTTGCATTTTTTGTCCTAAAATAAAAAGGAAATGGTTAGCAAGATAAAACTATAAAGATGAAATGATATTGTATTTTTTATTAATCAATTATCAAACCCAACATAATTTCTTCAATACAATAATGCAATTATGCTATTATGCCAATAAGTGAGGCGATCTTAATAAGATAATACCTCAGTCATAGAAAAGAAAACAAATTGGATTATAGTAAATAGAATTTTACCTATTCATTGATGCATTATTTCGATATCTTCTTACGCATGGCACATGCATATGGAAGTGAAGGGCATATGCATATGGAATCTTTTTTTTTTTTTTTTCAAAAAAATTGTACGAGTAACCTCTTCCTCACGTGGAAGATGGGTGAAAAGTTCATTTTCTATGACTTATCAATTAATTTTTTACTAGAGTTGGTGGACATCCGACTATAAATTGTCACATAAAGTCTATCTTCTTTAGTTTATTATCAAACCAACTTTTAATTTGTTCACAGAAAAGTACTTCCATGTGTGCAAACCTGCATATGCTCAGGAAAATACCTGGAACCTATCCAAAATAAAATAAACAAAAGGAAAATGGAAAATGCTAGGAAACAAGAAGGTAAGGGCCACTCACACACTGACTCTCATACAAAATGCACTCACTCAATATCATAATTTATTAGAATTGAAAAATAATTTCACTTTGTAATACAGGTACAGGATACTTAATTGAACAATAATATCTTAATATCTTTACTTTTTTATAAAAAGTATTAAAAGTAATATAAATTTTATTAAAAAAATTTATTAGTAGATGTAATAATAATAATGTGATTGGTACTAATTCATCAAGATAATAAATGATTATTTGAATTTTTTTTTGTTATCAATAATATGTAAGATTATGCTTTACTCGTCTTTCCTTTTTTTGTCACTTTCTTTTTCTTGTGTTTTCTTTGACTATCAAACCCAACTTTAGCTGCTTTTTTTCCCCATGTGGGCTCCATCTGTGCAGGCCTCCATATGCATAGGAAAATACCCAGAAGCTATCAAAAAACAAGAAAAGGAAATGGAAAACACACAATTTTATTTGAGGAACCACATCCTCATCTTTCATTTTTTATAGAGTTTGGAAACTCTAATGCTCTTTTGAGTCGGTTTGTAAGGACTCAGCTTCTTTAATATATGCGTTTGTTTACTTGAAAAATAAAAAATTGCACACTCAAATTCAAGATTTATTAAAATAATTTATGTGAGTTGTAGAAGAAAAAAAAATGATAAGTTCATATAAAAAGTTGTGAACAGAAAGTCTCCACCCTACCATTTATAATCAACTACTTAAACATGTTATAAAATTGAGTATACAATTGAATGTATTCTTGGATTAATATGAATGAATTACTTGTAAATTTTGATCCCTCCATCTTATTGTGCCCATTCAAAATACAAGTTATTTCAGGATGATAGAAAATAAAAATAAAATGGATTTACATGTGAATTTTGGTCATTCAAATTGTAGCTATAATTTCTTCAATATAAGATTTTACAGTTGAATACAAGTAAGTAATCTGCTTAGTCTTTACGATGAAGTCCCCCCCCCCTCTCATTGTAAAATTACACACGACCATTTCTAAAGACAATGGTGATTGCAATTGGGAGTAGATGCAATTATGCTGCAATGCCAATATGTGAGGGGGTTTTAATATGATAAGTATTGTGTAGAAAAGACAATATATTAAATTATATTAAGGAGAACTTAATTATATTCATTGAAGTAGTTTTCCTATATGTTTCCAATTATTGTACCCTTAATTTTAGGACAATTTCAAAGAACAAAAATGACACACACACACACACACACAGATATATGTTGTTGTATCCTAGGCCCTTCCGTGTCCAGTACCTATATTTAAAATATTTGTCTTGTTACTTGCTGATATTTTATCATAGCGGAATCCAATGTCCATGACACTAGTAGGAATATATAGGAATACATTATCTAGTGTTTCTATTCAAACATATATGTCCATGCTCTATGCATCCCTTAAGTGCCAATTAAGTTCAAAATGTCATTATAACACACTAAATTGAGCCATTGTGGAGACATTTGGAAAAAAGTATTTAATTAATCTACGTCAATATTAGTTTTTTCTTAACTACTCTTCCATTTCTTTTACCTGCTCCTCTCTCTCTCTCTCTCTCTCCATTGTCAAATTGTTTTTCTCATTTCTCCTGTTTTTTCTCTCTCTCTCTCTCTCTCTCTCTCTCTCTCTCTCTCTCTCTTCATTGTCACATTGTTTTTCTCATTTCTCCTTTCTCACGTAAATTGTCCAAACAAGTTTTGAAATATTCACATATGAGTACTGTAGTTGGTTAAATAGTGAAGTTCCACATTGAATAATAATGATAACAGTGAGTGATTAATATAACATAATTGGGCCTAAACTCATTGGCTTAAACTTTTAGGTTAAATGATGTCCTAATGTATTATGTTATCTTACTGATCAACTGGAGCCTCCCCAACGACGAGCAACTTAAGAACCTATTAAATACATTGAAGAATGTGAGACGTAGGGACTCAAAATGCAACATTAATCAACACTAACGCAAAAAGAGGTTTGATGTGGCCCGCAAAAGCTATGTTCTTACTCTAATTGAGTGATTGTTTTGAAGTTCATAGTTTATAGTTCCATTTTTGTTGTGACATTGTCTCAACGTCCAATTGTGAGTTGGAAAGTTAATTGGATTTCCTAGTTGAGGAGGGAAAAATTAAATTGATTATTTTTGGGTTGTCTTGGTGTGGAAGACAAGGCTATTCCTTGAAATGAGATTTTTGCTTGAGAGGTAATGGATAGGGAGAGAACAAAATTTGGGTATTGTTGACAAATATTTTGTAAAGTGCACAAATTAATGAGAATTTGTGAGACTTTGATTAATGTTGCAAAGTGAGGCAAAAAAGAAAGAGAACTTGCAATGTGCATAGTAGTGAAGAAAGAATAAGATTTTGTGGTAAGCGCAGTCAAGGAGAAAAATAGTGTTTGAGAGAAAAAAAAAAAAAAGAAAAAAAAACAATGAAATTTTTTTTAGCTCTTAGACATACATAACGTTGATAAATTTTGAATTTTATAATTGATTTCATAGTTGTGAATTTTATTTGCAGTATTTCTTGTGGTTTTTTCCCTTTAAGAAGAAATGGTTTTTTCACATAAATTCTTGTGTTTGTGTGATTGATATTTTGTCTTGATAATTTCGGTAATTATATTGAGTAATTGATTAAAATTGTTAATTAATTGTCTTAATTTACACCCGATTGGTTTGGGACCCAATTGTTTTACAAAATAATATACTAAATCTGGAATTAGAAGTCTTTTCTTTTAAAAATTTTCTAAATAGCATAATTTTGGGAAAAATTTGCTTAATAACACCTGACCAAACTTACTTAGTTATGTAGCACTTTTTTGGAATTTGATTTTGGTAAAGTGAAACCCGAGTTTTTCAAACTCAAGTTCCACGTAAAACCCGAGTTTTTCAAACTCAAGTTTCACGTGAAACTCAAGTTCCAAAAAAAAAAAAAATTGCTAAATAACTAAATAAGTTTGACCTGATGCTTTTTTCTAGGTATTTCCTAAAATTATGCTATTTGGCAAAAAAAGCCTTTTCTTCTTGCACTTCTTCTCTTCTCTTTTTATTTATTTTTATTTTTAATCTTTACTTACTTATTTGACGTCCACCACCGACCCTTCTCCAGTCCCCACCCTTAAACGAAAAGAAGAAAGTGGGATGAAGGTGCTATTGTGTGAAGACAATGACAAATGCAACCATCAAACATATTAAAAAAATTTAGCGTTAAGTTTCTGGTCTGGGTGCTTCTCCTTACTCCTCAAGGTGATTGAAAGATTCTGCATTCTTGCTCACCCTCAAGGCTCAGAGACTGAAAGATTGTTGCATTCTTGCATCCACACACACGCACACACAAAAGTCTTGCTATTTATTTTCTGTGTGTGTGTGTGTGGGGAACTGTAAATAATTCAAGAATTTTTTTAGGAAACAAAACAATACAAAAACACTTGAAACACTAAGACTTCAGCTATTCCACTACAAGGGCATCTACCCTGACATTAACTCCCTTCTTAAGATAAAAACAGTGTTGACTGTTGACATTATTCCAACCCAGTTCTACAAGTCTAACACAAAGACACGAGTCTTCAAACTGAACTACAACATCATACTGAATTTGCTGCTAATCAAACCCAATATCTTGTTTTTGCAAACAAACCAATCACAAACCTAGAAACTAGCAAACTGTTAAGCAGAAGTCACGAAGGATGGAATGAAGTATACCCTTGTTAGAATGGAGAACTTGTTTAGGATAGAGTTGCTGCCACTTCATCCAAACATCATTCTAAACTTAACATCTTTTCTCACACTCTTTGCTATATTTTCCTCTGTTTTGATTTCTCCTCCATGAACTCTTGAGTTACACAGAGACCACATTGATAGACAGTAGCCCAAACCACTCTGCATAAAGAACTTCTGAGGCTCATTCATTTGATACAGGCAAACCCACATGGGTGCCTATTTGGCCCAAGCGCATGGCCATTGCCAATAATAGGCAATTCTGAGATTACCAGAAATATTAGCGATACAACATTTAATCATATTTCATATTGGCACACCTTCTACCCAAGTATCCTATGTACGTTCTGCCTAATTGGCTGAAATTTCATTAGCAAATGTTACAAAACCGAAGCCATCTGACAAGTTTTTCTTTCATCTTGAAGCAAAGTGCATCATGATATTAGTTTTCTAAGAAGCCAACAACATATGGGCAAAACCCAAAAAGGATGTGATAAATGCTAATGTATAACAACTATATACAGCATACACAATTACAGTAAAAAATAGATTTCCATGATGTTGAATTAGCATTGTTAAACAACCATGCAAAACATAGTAATTGCCTATGTAGAACAAGGTCAGGAAGTAGCACCAATTCCCAACTATTGAAATTGGTTACACCACTCTTTGTTTCATAGTAAAGTACAAAATTCTAGTTATCTATAATATGTGGCCTGCAATACATGTAAAACAAGAATTCTTAATTGAAATATTAAAGTAAGCAAGAGTGATAGTTTTATGCTATTTAATTTATGAATTACTTGAAAAGGAATAATGGAGACCTGTAATTCACTTTTATTAAAAAAATGTTACAATATAATTGGCACCTTAGACTTTAAAACATTAAATTCATCTAGCATTTTAGCAGCCTTGTGAAGAACCAAATCCAAGTTGTATTAAAACTAGTTGTCTATTCAATGAGAAGCACATTCAAGAACACACCTGTCAGTATTTATAGCCTATCCATAGCCATGGTTTTGAAACCTAGACTGTTCAACGAACTGTAAGAGGAAGAGGTTCAAGTTTTTTAGGTTCAATCAGGTTTCGACCGAGGGCAGACCATATTGATGTCATAAATAGTTTAATAATTAATTAATATGAAATAAAATAAAATAATTATGAAAATGTTAACAATCTTAACAAAAACAGTATTTAAAGATGTTAAAAGTATATCTTGATTAAAGATTAGATGATATTTCTCATAATTTACTATAAAGATTAAATAAATATCCTCTAATAATTTAAAATATTCAATTAAATTTGCAATACACTAATATAATTAGCCAAAACTAATGCATTTAAAGTTTATTTTATTCATTCGTACCACACACAGTTGAAACTATAAGTCACAATACAACGTATTATATTTATATACATTCAAAGGCCTTAAAAAAAAGAAGGATTAATTTCCCAATGACAAATGTCTTAGGGAAATCAATCCAAATGAACAAGAAGGTTCAAATGCAAACCTGTATTAATCTAAAAAAATGCAAACCAAAGGTGGGTTTACATACAAAATATTATGTTGTTTGTGGTTCTTCCACTGTCTTTGTGGAAATCCAAAATTACCATGTTTTAACACGTGGAAGAATCTTGATGTTAATTCATATAGAAAGTGAATCACAGACCTATATTTGACCTTTATTCCTAGCATTGATATTTGAGATCGTCCAACAAGCTTTTTACTTGATGTCTTATTTTGTGATTGTGTAAGAAGCTGACAGAAAACAAGAGAGCACTTGGTTGTCAATTACAAACTGGAAAAAACATAGCAAAGTTACTTTGTTGCCATGTATAGGGAAGAAACACATCACTTTCATTCAAAATGTATACATGAGAGAGAGAGGGAAATATGGCTTGTTTATTAATTAATATGGTCTTTCTAATACATGCTTATCAAAGAAAAAAAAAATTATTTTCCTGCTTATCCTATTTCAACAACAGGAATCTAAAATACGACGGCATTTATAGGCAACAGAGCAAGTCTCCACCATTATCACAGATCACATATTCAAAGTAATACTAAAAAGTGGAGACACAATTATGCAGAGCAAAGGGCCAAAAAAAAAAAAAGGCTACTCTTTTCTAGATTACAGGTGCTACGCATATGGGTGGAGAATTAGCGAAAACTGTAAAGAGCCTAAAGTATCATATTATATTTCTGTAGTTGCAGCTCTACTCTAAAAAATCATGTTATATTTTACCAAGAGAGAGAGAGGGAAACAAGGCAAGCTACTTCCAAAAGGAAGTTCAGAACAATCTACTATAGAATTATAAGAGGTTAATAGAAAGAAAGTTAAGAAACCCATATCAAATCCTATCCAAAGCTCAGAAAAAGAAAATCAAATGATAAACACTAAATAGCTCTTGACATATAAATTCTGGATTTCCATAAAGAAAACATAGAAGATGCCCACATTTGATTAGAGTGGATATTATTTTTCTTGCATGATTTGTAAACTATCTTGCAGATATTATTAAGTCACATATAAATAAATATGGAATCTGTGAACTATTAGAAAAGAAGATACGAGGGTTTTGTCCACAGATCTACCAGACCTTACTGTCTTCCTTGAGACTTCTTTCAAATTTTCATTCCATTATTTATTTATTCAATTTTCAATTAAAAAGCCAAAAAAAAAAAAAAACTGAAAGGAACGAATTTAAAGTAGACTCATGACACTTCTAAACAAATTGCAAATGAACAACTAATCAAGCCATTCTATATGCCATATCTTGCCACAAGTATTTTCCAACCAGTAACAACAATAACACAAGAATTCTTATAATTCTTAAAAGGCAAAAGAAGAATATTTAATGGAACAATAAGTTAATAGTCTTTTGTACATTGTCAGCATATACCTTCATAGATGACTGTAAAGATAAAACTTTTTTCCCATTGCTATCAAGATATGAATTACAGGTTTCTCTATTTAGAATTCAATCCCCATTTAATTTCCAACATTGAAGAGCCATTGTGATTATGTAACCTTGGAATTGACAGTTTTAACTTAAAAATGCATAATTATGTACACAATACAAACACTGAATTTCAAACAACTACATCTCAACCTCAAACAAGACAAACTTTAAACCGATAAACATATTCTTCAGCCACTAAAGAAGTAGCTCAAAGAGGTGACGGAGCAAAAAAAAACCACAATCAGAAGCAGAAAGTCATTAATATAGCAAAGCTTTGCATAGGTTTACAGCTATAATACCATGAAATAGGTGAAAGCCTGAAAAAAAAAACTCACATTCATTAATATAGCAAAGCTTTGCATTGCAGACAGACCCCCAGCTTGAGGCTCCACCTTGTTTGTCCTCTCAAACTGCTAACTGAACAACATCACAACCTTCTTCTCAATCTCTCAAAACCACTCAGGTACAACATATTCACAACCTAAAATTCAAGAAAGCTCTCAGCCTACTCCCACTTCTACTCAATCTCCATCTCTCACAATCAGTCAGGTACAACCAACTCATACTACAAATTCACAAACTAAAATTCAAGAAAGCTCTCAGCCTACTCTCACTTCTACTCAATCTCCATCTCTCATAACCACTCAGGTACAACCAACAGGTCCAACGAATTCACAACCTACAGTTCAAGAAACCTCTCAGCCTACTCCCACTTCTACTCAAACCCCATCATCTGTATCTGAGCAAGAACCAAAGCCAGTCGTTGTGTCTCAGCCGCCATCACAAGAACCTCAACCAAAGGCATAACCTTAACCTAGACATACCCCGTTTAATGCAATAAAAAAAACCATCAAATGATGCAAACTGCAATTCAAACTTCAATCTTCTTCCATGGTTTCCAAAAGGTGATCAAAAAACACAATCATAACTCCATCGTTTGAAATCTTTAGTTATTTACTGTACCGCTTAATAGGCCCTGCTAGCCCATCTTTTGCTTCTCTCTCATGGAATTCACCTTCTCAAGCCTCCAACCATCATGGAGCCTAGCTATGAAGCTATCAGCCTTGATGTTCACATCAGGGCTGAGGCAGAACACGGACCCACCAACACCAATACCAGCACCAACAACAACACCATCATGAAATTCAACCCAATAGCCCTCATGACACTAACACAAGAATTCTTATAATTCATAAAATCCTTGTGCACAAAGAAACATGAAGCAATATTAGCTAATTCACAGAAAAAAAAAAAAAAAAAAAAGAAGCAAGAACCAGTGTCAAAACTCTATAAACAAAAAAGTGATTTTATTTGTCACAATGAAGTTTTCAAGAGAAAAAGGCATATTTGATTGTAAATCTTAATTTGCTTTAATCTTTTTTTTTTTTTTAAATATTCAGAGAAATTCAGTTTGTAATTTCTGAGTTTCGAGAGAAAGAGAGAGAGCGAGAGAGAGAGAGAGACTGTGATGTATTGTAGAAATTGTATGCTCTATAAAACTTTGATTATAAAGTTCCTGGAGTTCCTATTTTCAACATTTACAAACCATTACTGAACAATTTAAAACTTTTTCAACATTTACAAACCATTAAAATTTACTTTGTCCACATTGATCAAGCTGTTGATATAACTTTTTCCTATCTAATTTGTTTGACCCCTTTTTACCACAGAGCTGAGGAAAAAACTGCTAATTTTTTTTTAAAAACTTATTTCAACAGTTATGCTAACTGTGCAAATAAGTATGCTAATTTCCTTGCTTTTACCCCACAGTTGTCCAACAAAATTAAAGCTTTATTAACATTTTTTAGCGACCGTGGATAAAAATATGTTGAAAAAACTCAAGTTGTTTGTAGTGTAAGTAGCCAATAACATATGGGCAAAACTCGAACAAGATATAATAATACTAATATATAACAATAATATACAGCATATGCAATTAAAATACAAAATCAATTTCCATGATGTGCAAATAGAAACGTTTAAAATACATGCAATCAGTTAGTACCAAGAAAAGCATTAATCTGCAAGCAAACCCATTTAAAAAATGCTCTCAGCCAAAAATGATGTGCAAATAGAAATGTTTAAAATACATGCAATCAATTAGTAGTACTAATTTAGTACAAGAAAAGTTATTACTTTGCAATATGCACCCCAGGATGAATTTGGCAGAATATCTCATCTCTTTTCCAATTGGTGTGACCACTAAGTTTTTCATCATATGTTCATTTTCCGTCTCGTAGTCATATCTCAACAACTTGATTTTGGGTATTACTAGTGTAGCACAATATTGAATTTGGTATATGGTAATATTTAAAACCTGCAAGCAAACCCATTTAAAACCTCGAACAAACCCAAGCTAGTTTAACAACACATCTAATTACATGCTGCATGGCCATGGTTTAAGCATTTAGAATGAAGTTGTCAAGAAAAAGAGATGTGGTAATATTTTCATTGGCTAACTATTCTGACCATTCCCAATTAAACTAGACACAAATCAGGTAATTTTACCTTAGAAAGATACACGTCCAAAAAATGGCCAAACTGACTGAAATGCGACCATCAACATCTTGATTTCGGCTATACTAGTGTAGCACAATATTGAATTTGGTATGTAGATAAGGTTGTAAAAGCATTATTAATCTGCGAGCAAACCCATTTAAAACCTTAAACATAACAACAGATTATCAACTCTGCTTCAATTGTAAAAAAGCCATTCCGCCGTAGATCGTCGTATATCGTCGAACAAGAAGATCAACGAAAGAGAGAGAGAGGAGAGGGCGAGATTGAGAGAGGGAAAGCGAGCTTTCTGCCATGGACAGAGCAAGCGGGAAAGAGAGAGAGAATGGAGAGAATGTTGTAGATCAAAAAAGATTGGTCCAATTCCATTTACCTTTAAACCCAAACAACCAAGCCCGAATAGACATGAGCCAGCAACCCAACCTATCACAATAAAGCCCAGATTGAAATTTAACCCAACTCAAGCCAAGCCCACAACAAAAATATACCAACAGCCTAACCCAAAAATAATTCTACTATATAAAATTCCCAAACCCAAAATCAGAATTTCCTAACTAATAATAATAATAATAATAATAAACCCCATGAGCACATAAATAATTAGAAAATTTCTCCAAACTCCTTGACATCACATAAATATTTAATTTTAGATATGTTTTCAAGCATTTTTTTTTTTGTTAAATAATTTTTAAACCTCAAATAAACATAAATTATGTCTAAAAATATTTAAAATATACATAAAAATAAATATTAAATAATTAATTAATATTTATTTGGCCCTGCCATTGGGAAAAGTGGATATGGAATAGGTTTTTTTTTTGGTTCACATTTATTGAATTTTTAGTTAGTCCACCTCGACGTTGTTCTAGTTGATACTCATTATTCTTCTCTTTCAGTTTTCTGGAAAAGATATTATAATTTTGTTTACTAATTTTTTTTTTTGTGAGATTAAATATTACTCGTCTGGGGTTTGGTAGTGCCTCAATTAAAAAGGGTGTTAGCGACTTAACACAACAAATGCAATAGGAAGAACAAAAATGAAAGATAAATGCAAATAAACAATTGAAAAGCAAGGAACTCACTTTCATCAAAGGAAGAAGTGACTACAGTAGATTCTGAGCCCAAGTGTAGATCAATTGCAAAAATACTTGAAAATCTATGCTTTGATAAGGGAAAAATCTTTGGTTTTTTTTTTTTTTTGGGAGGTATGATATTTACTATGTGATTAAATTTAAAATAGTATCTCTTCAAATTTTTTAATTTTCTAATCTCTTCATAAACATTAATAAAAAGCAAAGATTAAAAACTTGAAATAAACAATTTTGAACATATTGGGCACCATACCCCAAAGGTACCGTTGAAGAACCTTTTGATGACTAGACGTAGATACAAGAAAATGGTTGTTTTGATGATGCTTAATGTTCTCTCTCATTTTTTTAATATGATTTTCTGCAAAATCATCTAATTAGAGTTGCCAAGTTTTTTCATGAAATCCCCAAATATAGGATTAGTTTATCTTTAGTTACATAGCATGTTCAGGCCAAGAGCCTTATAACTCATGCCATAACTTGCTCTTCTTTATTAAGTGACCAGCCTCTCCCCATATATATAGCATATCTAGGTGTTATGTATTGTGCATCCTTGCTTCTCTAGACAATTAATTGACATTTGATGTTTTATTTCTTTGTCTAAGTTTCTTGATGTTGGAAAATTTAAGGAAAGTGAACGGAAATAAGAAAGGAAGAGAGAGGTTTAGTGACACGAAAAGATCATTTTCTTTAAGAATGGTATTTGTCCCCACTCAGAGAAGTTTGCTAATGGGTTTGCAAGAAAATTATCTCCTAAATTAAATTAAACAAGATTCTACAAGTAGCAAGATTGGAGAATTATGTGAATTTCTTTATTTGGAGAGAAAAATTAAAAAGAGAAAACTTAAATATGGTAGTTTATTTATTAGCAACAAAGAGTTGCCAAAGAAAATAGACATTTAAAGGTCACTTTTGCTGAAACAAACACGCTAAAATGTTGCCAAAACTCCCTCATTTGTTTTGCAAAATTTTCTAGAAAACATGTTTTATTGCAATTGTTGCTTGAGCGAACTACCCTTCTAACTTGAGTAAGTTCTTCAATAATAGAAACAAATTTCACACTAAGAGTCTCTCACCTTTCCCTCGCTCAAGCAAGGTTTAGACAGAAAGTTTGCTTGTCCTTTGTTGTAGTCAAAGTGTCAAACTTAATATCGCATGAGCAAAACTAAATTTTGCTTGAGAAAAACTATATCTCGCTTGAGCAAGACACTGAAATTCAATTTTATTTTATTTTTAAAATACTCTATTTTAATTACAACCTTCTGTGTATAAGTTCAATGTGGTAAAGGGTTGAAAATATTAGTGCAAGATAGATTGGACAACTCTTACATGTGATTACATAATTAGCATGCATTTGACAACAAACAGAAGAAAAATACAAACTATATCACACTAACTTTATCATGGTCCATCCCAACAGATGTGAAGCAAACTAGTTAGGTTACAAGGGAAAAAGTATATTGTTCATAATCAATGACAATGCTTTCCTTGAGTCTATCAATCCAATGATGGCCCTTGCCAGCAACACTAACAACTGCTCCAACTTCAGGCCTCCTTATGGCAAACCAGCAGAAAGAAATAAGACAAATTATTAGACAAAAGTGGGTCTAGAAATGGACTTGCATATACTTACAAACATCAAGTTTAGATTGATTTGAACTCAAATGCATATTGACTCAGCCAGAACCACTTCTTCTTAATTAAAGTGACACATACATATGACATCGATCATAAGTCCAAATCATGTAGGATAGAATGCAGACTTAGGAAAATTTGATCTACAAGAAAGTTAAACAGAGCAAATACATCAATTTGGATATTATAAAATTTTTGGTAACTGTTAAAAAGTATTCATCCTTCAAAATTTTGGATTTTATTTTACATATCTAAGATTATACATACTATATATATATATATATATTAATTTATACATAAGATTTTATAAAAAAAATTTCCCCCGGCCCTAACATGGATGATGGATCTGCCAATGCAAACCATTGCAGCAACTTCTAGAATTGAGACTGAGTATACTGAAAGAATCCCAGCAAGCTGACATGCAAGGCCAACTGCAATAAACCTAACAGGTGGTCCTGATATGGTGGGGCTAATGAACGAAGAATATAGGCAATCTACTTTGTAGTCTGTAATAGAGAAGGGTTGTAATGCTATGGTGTGGAACAGAGTATAACAGTTAAACAACCAATACACCAATATTATATTTAAGTGAAAGTTTAGGGGCACAACTTTTCCTACAACTCTAAAATAGTTGCCAGTGAGTAAAAGAGAAAATGTGGTGAGTTCATGTGAAAGTGATTATTTACTATTCATAGTCGATTACTTCAAGTTGTGGTAAAAGTAGGGGCAAATTGAGTGGTTGTAGAAGAAAGTTATATTTATACATGTAATCTTTCCACTAGTGTATAAATTCTTACCTTTCTACTAAAAAAATGAATCTTAAAAAAATCTATTGGCAGAAGACTAGGAGGTGGATGATATACCAGTAACTTGAGCTCAAAAGTCACAAAGGGCAGTACAAGTAGAGGAGAGCCTATTCTACAACTTGTTAAACCTTTTCTTCAACTTCAAGCATGGGATCAATAGATGTTATTAGTGTTTCAGGTTAAAATTTCTAATTACAACTTCTTGTTCTACTGGGTCTTACTTCACCATTACAATTTTGCCTATTTCTTTCCTTAATATCAATTATCAATTAACAAAGGAGACCCCAATTGTAAGATAAAGAAGCCATGTAGTGCCTTACCATTTGTCTGAACTCTGCATATCATCATGATGTTATAAGACAAAGCCTACATTACAGCATTGCCAAGCTTGGGGCAACAGCTAGCAATTAAAAAGCTTCAATGCAGCTGCATCAAACAATCTGAAAGTGACACACACCGTATATATGGGATAGCCACATCAATTCACCTAGATGGAACAACATGACATCAGTTTCCAAGTGACAAATAAGACGACTGAAAGTTTATAATTCCAAATTGTCAACAAGAAATACCTCAGGCCCTATTTTTCTTAATACAAAAAACATAAAAACGAAACTGTTTCTTTAGATGAATTCTCTTTCCTCCTTTTTCTTAATACATTATTCTTCACCATCAAAAAAAGAAAAAATTTGCATTAGTTTAATTATTAAGTTTATTGGGTCTTTCCTTCACATATGGATTCAAATTTGAAATATAGCAGCTTAATAATATTCGAGGTCTATTAGACTCACCAAGAAAACTATGCAAATGATTTCATCATCCTTTTTACAATTGTAAGCCGCCACGCCAGTGCTATAAAAATTAATTAAAAGAAGCAAAAGAAAAACTCTCTTGAATCTACCTTTGAAATGGTTGATGTAGTGGGGGAAAAAAATCACATGGCTAGCCTAAGAGAGAAAACAACCTCTTTGTTGAAAAATGGCCCAAATTTTCTTCTTTCCTGCTGATTTAACAACACTGAAGTTGGAAAATTGTAGTAAATACAGAGAGAGCAACAAGAGTAATGAATTTACCTTCCAACTTAAGTGAACAAAAATGATGACCTTACTATCTATTGTACATATCTTCTCAAATCCTGGCAATGCTACAATCTCTCCTCGCCAATAAACTAAAAAGTCCAATAATCGTATCCAGTATAGGGGGTAGCTAGCAGAAATAAGAATCACAAATTACTGGACTCAAATGAAAGAATATGACACTAATTAATGAATTAAAAAAATAAATATACCGCTGCCAAAAAAAAAAATCCATAAAAGGGAGAGAGATAGTAACTTACAAAAACTTCAGAGAAAAAGGATATTATCAGCTATATAGATTCATCAACGCTACTGCTTTCACTGGGATTCCTCTTTTTCGCAATCAGTGTTACCTTGTCCTTGTGTGCTTAAATTTTCAATCCAATTTCCCAAACGTGGAATGAGTCTTTCAATTAGATTAGGGAGCTGTATCCTCTTTGGGCATGGTACATCTACCTCATTGGAGGTACCTTCTCCACTGGTTCCATCATAGTCATCACGGCTTCGCTTAGTTTTGATATCTTTTGCTGAACCTTCGAAATCATCCTCATAAGGAGTGATGCTACAGCTGCTGCTATTGCTGCACTTGGGCATAGTTTGGATTAGATCTTCAATGTCTTGCTCGAATATCAAATGGCCCCCGCAATTCATAACCTCCAATCCTGGACCATAGGTTTTAAATTGAATCCCAATCTGCCTGAATATATCAACATCTGCTTGACTCAATATTTCTTTCCATTCCTCATTGAATAATTCAATAGGACAGTAATTCTGATATAAGTGATACGATTTAACCTCACCAAATTCTTCTGAAAGACAAGAGAGAAAATTCGAAGATTTATTGCTTTTGATTTTGAATGAACACTGAAGTTGATGCGTAAATCTATAACTTTTAGATTTATGCACTGATTTAAGTTGGGAAAATGGATGATGCTGGCGGAGTACAAAAACAGCACACACAGTGACTCCCATCAATTTATTACATAAATTTGAAGGCACTTGCAGATTTATTGAAGCCCCTACGCTTTGATGCGTGAACCATTTGGGAATTTCTCTTCCAGGAATAACGAAGTGATGAAATTCTTTCCTCTGAAACATACAAAATTACAAAGTCATGATATTTAGGGGATGGAGAGAGAGAGAGAGAGAGAGAGAGAGAGAGAGATAGACAGACCTGAGACTGAAAGTTATTTCTTAGCATTGCTAAACCCATGTCAGGGGAGTCTTGATTGTCAATCAATTTGATACAATTGACAAGATGAATAAACGGCTGAAAATAGGCGTCAGGTCTTAATGGTAATGTATCCAATGAGGTACAACCATCTGCGTATAGGTCTTTAATATTTAATGGAAGCTGTGGCAAAGATCGAAGATGTGTGCAACCGTTCAGAAAAAGAAACCTCAATTTAGATAGTCCAGTGGTACTTTCAGGAAGGCCAACAAAAATATTTCCTGTGAGATCTAAATGGAATAAAGAGTGTAAACAACCAAGACTATCCGGGATTACTTGAAGATTGCAATAACTTAGAGACAATTCAGTCAAAGACCATAAATTAGAAAGGGAACGCTCTAGCATGCCTGCAGGATCTACTCTTCTTTTTCGCATTGAAGTAAACTGAAGAGTTTATTTGATGACATAGATGATAAGCCTTCACATCCACGGAAAGATAGTACTCTGAGATATTTTAAGAGAACAATCGAATAAGGTAGTTCATTTATAGCAGTTCCACTCACATCCAGCTCCTCCAGACCTTTGATATTCCCCAAATTCTCTGGCAATTCATTAATTTTTGAGCAACCAGACAAAGTGAGAATTTTTAGAGATATCAAACAACAACAAACATTTGGAACACTTGAAAGGTTTTTGCAGTCTCCTAAATCTAATTTAGTAAGGCCAGTAAAATGCTTCACAGACAATGGTAGCTCTTTTATGGCGGTCTCATTCAAATAAAGTTCCGACAAACGTGACATATTTCCCACAACCTCTGGAAACTTCTTTAGTCTTGAACAACTAGAAAGAATAAAAATTTCAAGAGATTCCAAGTTGATCTTGGGTGGAAGGCTCTCAAGGCACTTGCAACCATTTAGATCCAATCGAGTAAGCCATTTGAGATTTCCAAGAGATGCATGAATCTTAGATAGTCCTATACAACGTTGAAGAATCAACTGCTTCAAATTTGGGACTCTACTGAAATCCAAGGTCTTGATCAAGTTTTGAGAGTCACTGAGATCTATAAGCTTTAACTCATCAAAAATCTGTTATGAACCAATAAATAATTAGATAAAGTCAAGCCTCAATGAAAAGGAATATGATACACATTTGCATAAGTAATAATCTTACCAAATTTCCTTTCCATAGTTGTTTGATGCCGCTACAATGCATTCTCAATTCAACAAGTTTGTCTGGTTGGAAATTGGTTGGTAGGCATTTTAAATGATATCCATGCCATTCAATAACACGTAACTCATTAGAAAGATAACTGAGACCTTCTGGAAATTGCACCTTACCCTTAATGAGGTCTTTTGGAAGTTGCATATTACCATTTATGAAGTCTTGTGGAAATTTCTCATTACCAATTTTAAGCAATCTCAAATTTTTCATCTTTGAGAAGGCTTCAGCACGCAAGTGTTCCATTCTTTGAATAGGAAAATTTAGCATTATGCCTTCAACTGCCTCTGTTCCCTAATAAATAAAACAATGAATTTAGAATAACTAGTAAATTCTTAGAAAAATTTATAGTAACATATATACTTCTTAAAGTTCAGGTCTATATTAGTCTAACTTACAGTATTATTTTTCAATACATGAATGACATCCTCATAAATCCACAACCTACTACGTCCACCAGGCTCTCTAGGGGATTCGCGACGAACGATTTCTTGACCCATATCTTGCAGCAAATCATGCATCCTTAAAGCACCATTTTCATTAATGGTTATGAGAGATTTGTCCATAAGAACACCAATATTGTAGTCTGGATAGTAACCAAAACTTTGTAGTGCATCTCTTATGCAATCTTTGTTCTCTCCTTTGAAAAAACACGCAATATCTAAAAATAATTCTTTTTGCGTATCCATTAATCCTTCGAAACTTATTTGAAGTATATTCATAATATTTTCATCAAATTGTGCTTCTAGTTTATTTAAGGCACTTTTCCATTCATCCATTGTTTTATCAAACAACAAAGAACCTAAAAGTTTAAGAGCTAAAGGATGGCCTTGAGCATAATATCGGAAGTCCATAGACAAATTTACAAAATTTTCTTCAGGATGAGGTTTATGGAAAGCTTTCAAACTAAAAAGCTTCAAAGCATCATCGCCACTCAACCCCTTGGTTGTATATATATCATTCACACCACATCTTATCAATAAATGGCTATCTCTGCTTGTTATAATGATTCTACTCCCCGGACCAAACCAATCATGTCTTCCTGCTAATGCCGCTAATTGTTCTTCTTTATCCACATCATCAAGAACAATAAAAATCTTTTTATAATGTAATGTATTCCTTATAACATTGATTCCATCATAAAAATTCCATATATATATTTCACTTTCCATGAGGATCTTAGAAAGAAGTTGTTTTTGTAAAGAAACTAGACCTCCTTGATTTTTAGTTTCTTCTCTAACATTAGCAATAAAGCAACTAGCTTCAAAGTTTTCTGAAATTCTTCTATATATTTCTTGTGCAAGAGTTGTTTTGCCCATTCCACCCATCCCGCATATCCCAATAAAGCGAACATCATCCAACCCTTCACCTAAGTATGAACCCAACATTTCCTCCACACGTGAGTCCATTCCAACAAGGTCCTCATAAACACTTGAGAATTTATGATACAACTCAGGGCATATCCTTCCAATGATTTCTTGGATAACTTTTGATTCATACCTGCAAAGAAAATTGCAAAACAATAATTTTGATGAGGCAAAGCTAGCCACATTTAAAGATAAAACATTTAGCATATAATCATAATCTTAGCTTCGTTCAGCCACATTGAGAATGGCTAATTATATTTAGTCCTCTTTGTTTTACATTTCTTGGAATGCTATTTTCAGGTACCCTTTTTTCATAAAAATAAAAAAAATAAAAGAATTGAAGTATTAACGGTATAATTCTACTTTTTGCCTAACCACTTGCTTTGGACATTTTTACTAGCTTGTTTTTTTTCTTCATATATATAAAAAAAAATGATTTATTAACTGTATAATTCTACTTTTCGCCTAACCACTAGCTATTGATATTTTTACTTGCTTATCAAGACAATTTTGCCAAAAACATAAAGTAGCAATCTGAATGAAAACATTATGGGTGGACGGCTACCTTATATAAAGCAAAGCTATGTAGACCCCATAAGTCACATGTAGAATGAGGATTACCAAGTTCATGACTTTTTGCTCATATTGGGTCATTTAGGGACTACCATGCCAAACTATGCAAATCCAAAGTCCAATTTGAGATAATAATTTCCAAAATTTGTAATATAGATGGGACAAAGAAATTCATTGCAAGATGTATTATGGGGCAATTTTAGAGACATTAGGGGCCAAATTTGTTGTAAGGTCTAAGTCTGTGTAATTATGTACTTGCATGACACTGATTCAGTACTACTAGAATTAGAATAGGGTTAGTCTAGGTTATTTTAAAAATAGTTGAATACTGATGAAGTTAAAAAAAAAAAACAAAGGTAAGAAATGATAAATAAATTCAAAAAAAAAAAAAAAAAAGCTGACAAAAAATAGCATTATTTCAAAGAAACTCTTACTGATCATTTAAATCCCATCCAACAAGATCGGCAACTTTTGTTAAAGCAGCTTTCCATGTTTCTATATATCCCACGTTATCCTTGAAACTCTCTTTGTGTTTATCAAATGCTTCTGCAAAAGTCCCCCTATAATTCTGCACATCACTAGGATCTACATAGTGAAAAACAGGTAGAACTACCAATCCGGTCTTTTCCATGCACTCAATGATCTCTGTTAGTTCAATCAAGCACCTCTTTGAAGAAGCGTAGTCCCTTGATAAAATAATGATAGCAAACCTTGATTCTTGTATTGCTTTCAAGAGTTCTGGGGCAATTGATGTTTCTTGCTTAAGTTTTTCATCATCCTTGAAAGTGGATATGCCTTTTTGTTTCAAAGCTATATATAGATGATCTGTAAATCTTTTGCAGGTGTCCTCACCTCTAAAACTAAGAAATACATCGTATTTCCCTCCTTTGGAAGAAGAAGATGATGATGGAAGAAGAGCCATAAAAGAAATGGAAGAGTTTGAACAGTGAGGTTAAAGATTTAGGAAATTGCAAGTGTGACTGAAAAAAAACTCAAAAAGCCTCTTGCAATAACGGTGAGAAGATGGGCCAAAAGTTTTTATATTCTATGACCCATTAAGTGCCTGTTTGTTTCAGCTTTTAGGGGCTGGAAACACGCGTTTTGGAAAAGCTAGACTTATATTAGCGTTTGGTTCAGCAGAAATGCAACTTTTATCCAAAAGTTGCGTTTTGAGCAAAGGCATAAACACGCAAAAATATTATGGAGCTCTGGAAGTCCATAAACAAAAAGTTGATCAACGTTTTGAAACTATCCGTTGGGCTCTTCCAAAAATTACCAAACTATTCAAAAATTACGAACACTGATCTGTTTGGGTAATACAAAATTTCAAGATACAATCTCAATCAATTTACAAACTCAATCACAATCAAGATACAAACTCAAAACACAATCTTAAAACTAATCAAATCAGAACAAAAAAAAAAAAGAAAAACAACAACAACAAAGCAAATCTGACCCATCTGAGCCGCAATGGTGAGGCAGACGAGCGGTGGTGGAGCGGACGAGCGGCATGGGTGAACGCCGATCTACACTCTTTGTCGGCGATCTGCGTGTGCATGTGCAAGTGGGAGTGAGAGAGACAGAAAGAAAGAGAGAGAGCTGGAGGTCTGTTCGGAGGAGAAACAAAAAAAATAGGAGACGTGGAGGTATGGAGTAGAGAGAAAAAGCTCCAGAGAGGCTCAGAAAATGACAGTAAAAAGAAAGAAAGAAAGATAAGGACGAAGGGTGTGGAAGAGTCTGGAAGAAATAAAGAAATGAAGAAGAAAAGAAGGACGGGCACGTGTGTGGAGGGAGTGGCAGGGAAAAGAGGAAAGAAAGAGATAAAGAAAAAAAAATTAAAGCCGGTGTGTGGAGGAGAAAAAAAAAGATGAAAAAAAATAATAATAAAAAAAGAAGAAAATATGAATAAAAAAATAAAATAAAATAAGAGAAACATCAAATAAAGAGTAAGAAATTAAAATTGAGAAATACTTTGACAATATTTTCACAATATTTTTATAATAAATTTTAAGTGGTAGGTTATTATCAGTTAATATTAGTGAGAAAAAAATAATTTGTTTAGAAAGAGAAAAAAATAATTGTAATAGTAAGTTCAAATTAAAATCAGTATAAATTATCACAATATTTTCACAATAAATTTTAAGTGTTAGGTTATTATTAGCTAATATTGGTAAGAAAAAAATAATTTCACAGCATTAATTTAAGTATGAAATAAACTCCCTTATATATACATTGTCATTTTTGGTAATTTATTCCTTAAACGGCAATTTTTATAAGTGCTAACCAAACACTCAGATTTTTCAAAAAACACTTTTTCATTATGCACTTTTTGAAAACTTAACTTTTTCATTATTCACTTTTTCAAAAAGCCCAACCAAACTCACCCTAACTCATTTTTTCTAGAGTTGGTGGGCAAGTGGGCATCCATCTCACGGATTGAGATCCCGTGCAATACCCTAGGTATTGCACGGTGTGCAATAGCACAAATCTCAGCCCTCCATTTAATCTAATGGGTTATTATTTTGACACCTCATCAGTCCAGGCTGGCAATCCGTGTCCTTCATTTCAGTATCCCAATTTGAACTTCCCTAAAACTTTTCTCTCTTCTCTCTTTTTATGCATAATTTTAGACTACAAAAATTTCAAATTTAGACATTTAATTTATGACAAATTTATTGATATTTAATTTTCCAAAAAGTTTCACAAACATGAAAAATATAAAAAGAAAATTTGTAGAGTTCATTGACAAACTTTGTTCTAAAATAAAAAGGAAATGGTTAAAAGACAATACTATAAAGATGAAATGAAACGAAACGTATACTTCTTTATTAAATAAGACATCTTTGGAGTGACTGAGTACACAGCAACTGTAGAACCTTCAAGTTCATGTGTTTCAGATATTATCTGATCTATTGAATCTGTAAATGGACTAAGCAATATCATGACGTTAAGTGAAAGACCAATTTGTGTGCAAATGCTCAACATAGAATGAATCCAAATCTTCTGTCTCACTCTTTCTGCTCCGCTCTATACTTCACCAATAAAAACTTGCCACGTGTCCACCTAATTAATTAAATACTATCATTAATTGACTTATTAATTCTACCATTATTAATTAATAATAATATTTAATAAATTAAGTGAATATGTGATAAATTTTATTTGGTAAAATATAAAATAAAATAAAATAAATGAGACAAAAGATTTGGACTCACCTAAAATACTACATAGGGTAAAGTTCCACAATAGTCAATCTTTCAAACGACACTTTAAACACTGTACTTAATTTAAAATCTCTTTTTTAAATTAACACATTGGGAAGTATGTAGTTGTTAACTTGTATTAAGAGTAAGCAGATGGGTCAACAGTTCACTTTCTAGGACCCATCAATTAATTTTTATATTAGACTAGTTGGCCAGGGCATCCATTATAAGCTGTCACGTCATAACTTAATATTTATACTGGGCCAGATGGGTCAACAATCGCATAAAGTGTTTCTTCTTTATTTAATATTTATTGCCAAACCAACTTTTTGTTTTTTTTTTTGTTTTTCAGTTTTTACGTGGGCATGGGCTCCATCTGCGCGAATCTCCATATGCACAGAAAAATACTTGAAAGCTATCCAAATTTCAAAACAAAACAAAAAAAAAGTGCTAAAAATTATTATTTAAAAATATTTATAAAAATATGTGTGAATAAAAAAGTATGTAAAAATATTTGTAATGTTATTTAAAAATTAAAAATAGTTTAAAAACGCAAACCAAACCTCCCTTAATTTAACAATAATATCTTTATTTTTTAAATAATATAAATTTTATTAAAAATTTTCTATTAATAAATATGATAATGAATATAATTATTACTGGCTCAACAAGATAATAAATAAATATTAAAACTTTTAGAGTAATTTGTAGGATTATGCTTCACTCTTTCTTATCTACTTCTCTTCTTCTGTTTTCTAAGGTGAGGTTTGGATACAGCTTTTTTTTTTTAGCTGTTTACGTTTTACGTTTAGCCTCTTTTTTTTTTTTTTGGGTTCTGCCGCGGGGGACAAGGGAGGCAGGTGTTACTGTGCGCGCACTGTGCGGCACAGTGCGCGTACTGTTCATGTACTTTTTTAGTAATTTTTTATTAAAAATGGGTCTCGCGGTACTATTTACACATTAAAAAATTATTTTGCTACAGTGTTTTCAGTTTCAATTTTCAGTTCAGCAAAAATAAGCTCTATCCAAACGGACCCTAAATATGACTTTAGCGGCTTGTTCTTTGTGTGGGCTCCATTTATGCAGATCTCCCTATAGGAAAAATCTGGAATTCGGAAAAAAAAAAAAGAAAGAAAAGGAACTAGACCCTCATCTTTTATTTTTAAGTAAATTACAAATTATTAATATATAGTTTGATTGAAATTTAAGTTGTTTACTTATCATTTAAAGAGTTGTGTTAGTTTTTGAGTTTTGGGTAACTTTTGACAACTTTTTGATAATTTTTTATCTTTTTTGGTAATTTTTTTATACATTTTTTATATTTTTTAAACGAGACTCAAAAAGAGAAATCTTAATAAAACACTATGCAGTATTTGTTAACATTTTTCCAATTTAAAATTGGACATCTTACTCACCGAAATTTGACTAAAATTTAAATGGACTCTTATTGTTTGAAATTCCATAATAAAAATATTCTACCAGATCCTATTTAATCTAATGTTTTTTTTTTTAAAAAAAATTGAAGAAAAGAGCCATAAAAATTCATTTTCTTCGATACAAGAGGGGGCAAAAGTTCATTTCCTATTTCCCACCAATTAATTTATTTATTTTAGTCGGTGGGCACAGGGGCATCCTTCCCACCATAAATTGTTGCATAAATAGTCTTTCTTCTTTGTTTCATTATCAGACTAACTTTTGCTTCTTTTTTTTTAATTAGAGTTGGTGGGCAAGGTATTCCACTATAAGTTGTCGCTTAAACTCTTCCTTCTTTATTTAGTATTTATTGTCAAACCAGCTTTTGTGTTTTTTTCAGCTTTCACGTGGACTGGGCTTATATGCACAGGAAAATACTTTGAAGCTTATCCAAAAAAAAAAAGAGGGAAAATGCTAGGAAATCACCTGGATGGTGTGGGCTACCTGTAGAGTGAATCTAATACACAATGCGCTCACTAAATATCACAATTTATTAAAATTGAACAATATTTTTTTGGTACAATATTGTCACTTTGTAATTTGAGATACTTAATTTAATTATAATATCTTTATTTATTAAGAATTATTAAAAGTAATACAAATTTTATTAAAAAAAATTTATCAATAGATATAATAATAAATATGATTGATACTAGTTCAACAAGGTAATAAATAAATATTTTAAAAAAATAGATTAATTTGTAATAAATAAGTATTTAAAAAAAATAGATTAATTTGTTAGATTATGCTTCACCTTCTTTTTTTTTTTTTTTTTTTTTTCACTTTCTTCTCCTTCTTATTCTGTTTTCTTTGACTGCCAAACCCAACTTTAGCTGTTTTTTCTCCGCGTGGGCGAATTTGTTAGATTATGCTTCACCCTTTTTTTTTTTTTTTTTTCCTTCTTATTCTGTTTTCTTTGACTGCCAAACCCAACTTTAGCTGTTTTTTCTCCGCGTGGGCTCCATCATTCCAGACCTCCCTATGCATAGAAAAATAGCTAAAATCCCCTCCCAAAATAAAAAAATAAAAAAAAAGGAAAGGAAAACTGTCATTTTGTATGAGGAACCACGTCATCATCTTTCCTTTTTTTTTTTTTTTGGCGAATTATATCTTACTCATACGTGATTTGGTCGAAATTTAAGTTACTTATTTATAGTTTAAAATTTGACACTTTACCTACATGAGGTTTGACTGAAATTTAAATTTCGGCCAAACCACATATGAATAATTTGTAGTTTGAAATGTAACACTTTTTCCGCTTGATGTTTGACTGAAATTTAAATTGTTCACCTATAATTTGAAATCTCATGATAAAAATGTTCCATTGGATCCTTTTTGACCTTGTATTTTTATGTTTTTTTTTTTCCTGTGGTTTTGGAAGAAAGAGAGATGAAAGTAGAGTAAAATTACATAGTTATTTTTTTAATAGAGTTATGTTATGGAATATTAATTGAGCTAACCTCATGTGGGTAAAGTGTCATATTTCAAATTACAAGTAGACAACTTAAATTTTAGCCAAATCATAAGTAGGTAAGTTGTAATTTGCCCTTCAATTTTAATAGAGTTTGGAAACTCTAATGCTGTTCTGAGTTGGTTTACAAGAACTTAGTTTCTTTAATGTATGCGTTGCTTTTCCGAAAAAATAAAAAATTGCACACTTAATTTCAAGATTTATTAAAATAATTTGTGTGAGTTGTAGAAGAAAAAAATATATGATAAGTTCATATAAAAAGTTGTGAATAGAAAGTCTCCACCCTACCATTTATTGTTAACCAATTAAACATGTTATTATATTGAGTATACAATTGAATGTATTCTTGGATTTATACGAATGAATTACTTATGAATTGTGATCCCTCCTCATCGTGTCCATTCAAAATACAAGATGATATATTTTAAAAATAAAAATAAAATGGATTACATGTGAATTTTGGTCATCCACATTGTAGTTATAATTTATTCAATACAAGATTTTATAGTTAAAATCTTCACAATCAAGTCTGCCCCCTCTCTCGGTGTAAAATTACACGACCATTTCTAAAGACAACGGTGATGACAATTGGGAGTAGATGCAATTATGCTCTAGTGCCAATATGTGAGGTGATTTTAATTTGATAAGTACTATGTAGAAAAGATAAAATATTGAATTATATTAAGAAGAATTTAATTATATTCATTTAAGTTGTTTTCCTATATATTTCCAATAATTGTACCCTTAATTTAAGGAAAATTTCATGAGAGCAGAAATGTCAGATATATATGTTGTTATATCCTAGGCTCTTCCATGCCCAGGTCCTATACTTAAAAGATTTTCCTTGTTATTTGTTGATATTGTATTATATTGGTATCCAATGTCCGTGACACTGGTAGGAATACATAGGTTGACTCAATAAAGTTGGTGTCTTTTTGTTGTGGTTAGAGACTCATGGGTTACAGAAAATTATTGGGTGCTTCTAAAAAACGATGATGTGAAGCTCATTCCTCACACATTCATAGTAGATCTCGCCATGAATTTAATTAGGGTGATTTATCATGAACACAAAAGAAGGGAGTACCACATCACCATGTGCTTTGAAAGCAGCTAATAGTAACTCCAGCTATGGCCATAGAAACAGCAGTGGCAATGGATTGCCATTCATTTTAGAACAAATAAGCAATTACGTTTTGCTTCTATTGAAATTTTTTGATAGGCGCCTCTAATAAAATTTAAAACTTTAGATTTTCTACATCTAAATAACTTCTTAAAATCATCACAAAACAGGACGTTTTATCTCTTTGTTTTGCCTTTTTAGCCAGGGAGGAAATTAGTTTTTGAAATGCTAACAAAGCATTACTCCTATACAACAGATACAGCTACTGCCAATATTTGCATAAACAAATTATGGCAGGAATATGCAGGTCTACCATCAACTTAACAGAGAATTCGATTTTCAATACTAGCACATTAAATAAGACACCTCTGGAGGAACTAAGTCCACAGCAACTGTAGAACCTTTAAGTTCTTGGGATTCAGACATTATCCGGTCTACTTAATTTGTAAACAGACCAGGCAATACACAATATAGAATACAACATAGGATGAAGTTCTACAGTTGTCAATCTTCCAAACAATACCTTAAACACTGTACTTAGTTTAAAATCTCCTTATTAAATTAACACTACGTGTTCTACAAATTCACTTGAATAAAACTAGAATAGAATTCTCCTGGGTAAAACTAAAATACAAAAACTTCATAAAACTCTAGCTGCACTTCCTGCATTTTTATATATTTCAACTCCAATTCCAATGTGTTGTTTTGCCACTGGATCCTGAAATGCAAGCAATTTTAAAACTCAACATTTCAATATAAAAAAAAGTTAGACGACAGTTCAATGTAGAGCAACACACAAGCAAGAAACTCAAAGAAGTTCACTAATTATATTACAAGTAACAGCTTCTTGTTATAATTTAATGTAAATACTTGCTAAACCTGAAAGAAAAATGTCAAAAATACAAAAAACACTCAACTCTATTACAGTTAAGAGGATAATGTATACCTTCAATGTGTAAGCATCTAAAATTGGAGCTTAGTTCATAAAGTAACTATAACAATCATCAACCATTCATCAAATTTGAATTATTTTTTTAATACTACAGCAATAGATAGTGATGCATGCAGCTGTTAAAGTAATTGGATTTGCTAGATATTGCCAATTGCAACAACAAGAGGTGGTGAATGTGATCAAGACATAATTTGATACCTTCAAATATCATCATCTGTGACACTTGGAGGTATTTAAACAACAAAAACTCAAGTACAACCCTTGGAAGTACCGTTTCTTCCTGTTGAAAACAGTGAGTTAACGTCCTGTTAAGGCAAGTAAATAAGAGACAGCTCTTTCTCATGAAATATAATAAATTTCAATTTCAAAAGATTATTCCATGAAGCTATAATATCATCTTGGGGAAAAAATGGCAAGGCAAAAGCCAGCTACAAACCCCATGGAGTAAATATCTATTAGTACATTGAGTATTTACTATATCATCATCCAAACCAAACTGCTAGAGCAGTATAATACAATGCAAAATAATAAAAATGCAAATAAAATATCTCTTTACCATAAAAGCCATTAAAAGATATGGGTATAGTCTGAACGGTGAAAATGAAGTTTTTCTTGATATTTTTATTGGCATTTCTAACGATAAACAACCAACAAATTATGTTGCGATAACCCAGTTTACCATGACATAAAGAAACATATCAATGTAGATGATCATCACTTAAGACAGGATTTCAGCATAGAAACATTCGAACTTATACTCTTGAGCTTATACAATATGTCTAATCAACTGGAAAAAGCAGGTTGGCTTTCTGACCAAGAGCAGTGCACTCGCTGCTGAGATGTGAGATGCTATATCGGGACTTCATGGTCTTTGTACTATTTTTGGTCTTCTATACTGTTTTACTATCATTTTAAGTTGTACTTTCCTTTGTTTCTTGTTGTATCCAAAATGGGTCCACTCAATGCTAGCTTTTCTTTAGCATTGTATCTTTTATACCCTCTTTTGATTAAACTGTGTCATAGATTTGTATATTACAATATTAAAAGATAAATAGAGAAAGTTCTCTGGTAAGAGGTAGCTTGTTTATCTTTGTAACAAATTAGTCATGACCAATACCTATGAGCCAGCATCAAGAGGATGGAGAGAGAATTTTATAAGTTAACATGGGTTATTATGGTTGTTCTGCCAAAATTACTATATTTTAAAAGAAATTCTAGCTTCCCACAATATATCAGCATGGGGGAAGTGAAGAAAATTAGGCAATATCTACATGTATGAAAGTAAACCATCCAATATACAGAAAATCTGGAAACACAATGAAAGTAAACCATCAAATGCATGATTAAAACTAACACTAAAAGTGAGGCCAAACAATAATTGCTCATCAAAACAATGCCTGTAAAATATTAATTTCCAGCTTAGTGAAGGAGGTAGGAACTTAGGAAATCATCAACCTATAATTCTCATTTCTATGGTAGAATTTTACCAAAACTTAGTAAATTTATGTTTTTAGGCTAGGAGGGTAAAATTTTATAAACAGTAAGTCTCCTAGCAAGAAGAGCACACATAAGGTCTAATCAAAACAGAAAATAACAGATCATGTAGGACAGTTTTCAACTTTGAAAAATTTGATTGACAAGAAAATTGAACTGAGCAAACGCAAATTTCATTATTTATATATATATATATATATAGGCATTGCAAGAGCAACAAGAGTGCAGATTTTACTCACCAACGTAATTGAACAAAAATGATGAGCACACAATTTGTTGCACTCTTCTTGTCTGCTAGTAGTTTGACAATTTTTCCTCCCCAACAAAGTCCAGTAACTTCATCAAAGCTACCAGGTTCACTGGGATTCCTCTTCATTACAAACAGAACTACCTTCTGTGCATAAATTCCCAATCCAATTTTCAATTAGATTAGGGTGCTCTGGAAAAGCCACAACAACCAGTTTTTTGTTTGTAGCATGTCACAGAGAGTGGTAAAATCTTACCATTCTACTCAAAAAAAAAAAAAAAACTCTTTTAAATAATTTTATTGACAAAAGACTACGAGGTGGATGACATACCTTTAAATTAAGAATAGCTCAAAAGTCACAAAGGAAGCAGTGAAAGTAGAGGAAAAATTATTCTTGTTTTCCCGTTTTCCCTAAGCATGGGATCAACGGATATCTTTAGTCTTTTAGGTTATAATTCTCGGTTACAACTTCTAGTTTTACTGGGTCTTATTACGCCATTACAGTTTTGCTTATTTCTTTCCCTAATATGAATTATAAAATAATAAATGAGACCCCATTTGTAAGATAAAGAAGCCATGCAGTGCCTTACTGTTTGCTAGAACTCTGCATATCATCATGCTGTTATGACTTATGAGACAAAGCCCACACTTCTTTACTGCAAAGCTTGGGCAAATGCTGGCAACTGAAAGCTTCAATGCAACTGCATTGATTAAACCAATCAGAAAGTGATGCACACCATATATATGATATATAGGACACCCACATCCATTCACCTAGATGGAATAGCATGACATCAGTTTCCTACTGGCAGAAAAGTAAGACGATGAAAAGTTTATAATTCCAAATTGTCAACAAAAATGCCTTAGGCTCTATATTTCTTAATACAGCAAACATGAAAATAAAACAAGGGTTCTTTAGATGGACAAATTTTTGGAACCACAATGCAAATGCTCTTAACTCTTTACTAATATGGACAAAAAAAATATTTTGAAAACAGAATCAGATTTTATAGACAAAAATTAAAACAATGCCACACTTGAATAGAAAAAAGGTGTAATTTTTAGAAATTTAGAATAGCTCATATTCTATCCAAATTGTAAATGAGTAGACCCCAAGCCTCCAGCAAAAACCAATCCCACTCTCCCTCCCTCCCTCCCATCATGATTCCCATCCACAAACAAAAAACAACATGTTCACTCCACCATCATGGCCCGCTCTTTAACACCCCAACCCCAACTCCTCTCCCACCACCACCACAACCACCACCCTCCTCCTCTCCACCTCAACCCCATAATCACCCGCCGCTCCCTCCTCCTCTCCACCACTTCACTCTCTCTCACCACCACCACTCCGCCACCACCCTCACTAGCCTCTCCTCCACTTGACACCACTATCACCGACCGTATCTTCATGGACTTCAGCCTCTGCTCCACCACTTTCCTCCCCAACACCAACCCAACTCTCTCCCCTGACCCCTCCACTCCTCTCTGCACTGAATCCTTCCTCTTAGGCTGCCTCATTCTTGGCCTCTATGGCCACCTTGTCCCTCTTACTGTCTCCAACTTCAGTCTATGTGTTCCTCCACTTCCTCTTCCTCATACAAGAACACCCTTGTCCACAAAATCTTTCCACTAATATGGCTTAAGAGTTAAGAGCATTCGCATTGTCACATCATTCTTATTCATTAAAAAATCAAAAGTCTAAATGAATTAAATGGGGTGAGTTTTCTCTTTATGGCATTGGCTACATTTTTCCAATTCTAGTATTGTTGTAAAATCAAATGGAAAGAAGTAAATTTAGGCCATTTTTCACCAGAGAGGTCACCTTTTCTCAGGCCAGCCATGTGATTTCTTTTTCCCACTACATAAGTGAACAAAAAATGATGAGCATAATACCTGTTGCACATATCTTCTCCAATCCTGGCAATGCGACAATATCTGCTCACCAGTATTATTGAACTCAATGAATTTAAAAAAAGAAATATATAGCTACAAAAAAAAGATCCTAAAACGGAGAAAGATATCAGTGACTTACAAAAAATTCAGAGGAAAAAGATTGTCTACTGTACAGATTCATCAAAGCCACCACTTTCACTGGGATTTCTCTTCCTCCCAATCAAAGTTACATTGTTCTTGTGTGTTTATATTCCCAATCCAATTTCCCAAACGTGGAATGAATCTTTCAATTAGATTAGAGGTACCTTCTCCACTAGTTCCATTCTCATCCCTATCATACTTATCATGGCTCTCACTCAGTGTTGGTATCTTTTGCTGAATCTTCCAAATCATCCTCATAAGGAGTGATGCTACACCTGTTGCTGCTGCTGCACCCACTCATATGCTACACCTGACAATATATATAGGCAACTAAGCAAGTCTCCACCATTATCACAGATCACATACTCAAAGTAATACTAAAAAGTGGAGACACAATTATGCAAAGCAAAGGGCCAAAAATAGAAGGTACAATTCAAGACAGAATACTAAGAGTTTGTTTGGGACGTGATGAAATGTTCAGTTTATTTTGAGTTTTTAGTTTATTTTTGGTACTATTCATGAGTCTCAATGCATTTTTTGGTATTATTCATGGGTCTCATTGTACTATGTAGCTAGTTTTTAACTTTTTTCTTTTCCTCTACAATTCCAGCAAAAAGTTTTCAGTTTCAATTAAATAACCTATTTCCAAACGGACCCTAAGAAGTGAGGTAAATAACATTGCATACAAATAAGAAAGTCATAATTTGAAGAAACTATTTTAAGAATTGTTGGCATTTGTCCTGATGAGAGTCTAAGAATTTCTTTGCCAAAAAGACAACTCAAATTGGTCATTGGGAACCTTCACCAACCATAAGTGGAGCCAATACCAATTCATCTGGCCCCATAAAAGGAAAGTGGGAAGAGAGAATGTAAGGATGATGATAAACTTCTGTAATAAACTGCAAACTTGTTATAACAGTTGACACAATAAGCTACGATAAAAAAGGCTACTCTTTTCTAGGTTACAGGTGCTATGCATATGGGTGGAGAATCAGCAGAAACTATAAAGAGCCTAAAGTATCATATTATATTTCTGTAGTTGCAGCTCTACTCTAAAAAATCTTGTTATATTTTACCAAGAGAGAGATAGGGAAACAAGGCAAGCAACTTCCAAAAGGAAGTTCAGAAAAACCTACTATAGAATTATAAGAGGTTAATAGAAAGAAAGTTAAGAAACCCAAATCAAATCCTATCCAAAGCTCAGAAAAAGAAAATTAAATGATAAACACTAAATAGCTCTTGACATTTAAATTCTGGATTTCCATAAAGAAAACATACAAGATGTCCACATTTGATTTGAGTGGATATTATTTTTCTTACATGATTTGTAAACTATCTTGCAGATATTATTAAGTCACATATAAATAAATATGGAATCTGTGAACTATTAGAAAAGAAGATACAAGGGTCCACAGATCTACCAAACCTTACTGTCTTCCTTGAGACTTCTTTCAAATTTTCATTCCATTATTTATTTATTCAATTTTAAATTAAAAAGCCAAAAAAAACTGAAAGAAACGAATTTAAAGACTCATGACACTTCTGAACAAATTGAAAATGAACAACTAATCAAGCCATTCTATATGCCATATCTTGTCACAAGTATTTTCCAACTAGTAACGACAACAACACAAGAATTCTTATAATTCTTAAAAGGCAAAAGAAGAATATTTAATGGAACAATAAGTTAGTAGTCTTTTTTACATATATACCTTCATAATTGACTATAAAGATAAAAGAAAAAATTTCCCATAGCTATCAAGATATGAATTACAGGTTTCTCTATTTAGAATTCAATCCCCATTTAATTTCCAACATTAAAGAGCCATTGTGATTATGTAACCTTGGATTTAACAGTTTTAACTTGAAAATGCATAATTATGTACACAATACAAACGCTGAATTTCCAACAACTACATCTCAACCTCAAACAAGACAAACTTTAAACCCAAAAACATATTCTTCAACTACTAAAGAAGTAGCTCAAAGAGGTGATGGAGCCAAAAAAAACCACAATCAGAAGCAGAAAGTCATTAATATAGCAAAGCTTTGCATAAGTTTACCGCTATATTACCATGAAATAGGTGAAAGCCTGAAAACAAAACTCACATTCATTAATATAGTTAAGCTTTGCATCGTAGACAGACCCCCAGCTTGAGGATCCACCTTGTTTGTTCTCTCAAACTGCTGACTGAACAACATCACAACCTTCTTCTCCATCTCTTAAAACCACTCAGGTACAACAAATTCACAACCTAAAATTCAAGAACGCTCTCAGCCTACTCCCACTTCTACTCGATCTCCATCTCTCACAACCAGTCAGGTACAACCAACTGGCACTACAAATTCACAACCTAAAATTCAAGAAAGCTCTCAGCCTACTCTCACTTCTACTCAATCTCCATCTCTCATAACCACTTGGGTACAACCAACAGGTCCAACGAATTCACAACCTACAGTTCAAGAAACCTCTCAGCCTACTCCCACTTCTACTCAAACCCCATCATCTGTATCTGAGCTAGAACCAAAACCAGTAGTTGTGTCTCAGCCACCATCACAAGAACCTCAACCAAAGGCATAACCTTAACCTATACATACCCCGTTTAATGCAATTAAAAAAAAAAAAAAAACCATCAAATGATGCAAACCGCAATTCAAACTCCAATCTTCTTCATGGTTTCCAAAAGGTGATCAAAACACACAATCATAACCCCATCCCTTCAAATCTTTAGTTATTTACTGTACCACTTAATGGGCCCTGCTAGCCCATCTTTTGCTTCTCTCTCATGGAATTCACCTTCTCAAGCCTCCAACCATCATGGAGCCTAGCTATGAAGCTATCAGCCTTGATGTTCACATCAGGGCTGAGGCAGAACACGGACCCACCAACACCAATACCAGCACCAACAACAACACCATCATGAAATTCAACCCAACAGCCCTCATAACACTAACACAAGTTATAATTCATAAATTCCTTATGCACAAAGAAACATGAAGCTATATTAGCTAATTCACAAAAAAAAAAAGGCTAGCACCAGTGCCAAAACTCTATAAACAAAAAAGTGTTTTTATTTGTTGCAATGAAGTTTTCAAGAGAAAAAGACATAATTAATTGTAAATCTTAATTCGCTTTAAATTTTTTTTTTTTTTTTTTTACGTCAGAGAACTGAATATTTGCTTCAACAAGGAATTGAAAATTTGATACCAAATTTGCCGGTCAATGCAATGACTTCAAGTATGCCTTCGACCTATTCAATTCTGTGCCTCTACAACCTCAATTGTAAACAATACACCAAATATAAGCACATAAACAAACAGAGTATGAACATCAAATAGAAAGGTTTTCTTTGTGCATTTTAAATAAGAAAAGCAAAGTAATTGCAGGGAGAGAGAGAAAGAGGCTGTGATGTATCGTAGAAATTGTCCGCTCTATAAAACTTTGATTATAAAGTTCCTGGAGTTCCTATTTTCAACATTTACAAACCATTACTGAACAATTTAAAACTTTTTCAACATTTACAAACCATTAATTTACTTTGTCCACGTTAATCAAGCCGTTGATATAACTTTTTCCTATCTAATTTTTTTGATCCCTTCTTATCACAGAGCTGAGGAAAAAACTGATAATTTTTTTTAAACACTTATCACAGAGCTGAGGAAATAAGTATGCTAATTTCCTTGCTTTTACCCCCACAGTTGTGTACAACTGTAGAAAATTAAAGCTTTATTAACATTTTTTAGTGATCGTGGACAAAAATATATTGAAAAAACTCCAGTTGTTTGTAGTGCAAGTAACCAATAACATATGGGCAAAACTCGAAAAGGATATAATAATAATATACAACAATAATATACAGCATTTGCAATTATAATACAAAATCAATTTCCATGATGTGCAAATAGAAATATTTAAAATGCATGCAATCAATTACCAAGAAAAGTTATTACCTTTCAATATGCACCCCTGGATGAATTTGGCAGAATTTCTCATCTCTTTCCCGCATTATCAACTGTAGCTTCAATTGCAAAGCCATTCCGCCGTAGATCGTCGTATATCGCCGACCAACGAAACCATTCCGCCCAAATTTTAAAGTTCTGCCGGTAAGCTTTAAAATTTGAATCGATTTTGGGGTCTGAGTCGTGATAGATAAAGTGAGACAGAGAAGATCAATGAAGAGATAGAGGGCGAGATTGAGAGAGGGAAAACGATAGAGCTTTCTGCCATGGACAGAGCAAGCGGAACAGAGAGAGAGAATGGAGAGAATGTTGTAGAACAAAAAAGATCGGTTGAGTTCCATTTAGCTTTAAACCCAAACAACCAAGCCGGAATAGACATGAGCCAGCAACCCAACCAATCACAATAAAGCCCAGATTGAAATTTAACCCAACTCAATCCAAGCCCACAACAAAAATATACCAACAGCCTAACCCAAAAATAATTCTACTTTATAAAATTCCCAAACCCAAATCAGAATTTTCTAACTAATAATAATAAGGGATAATTACAGTAAACCCACCTGTGGTTAGGCCCGTTTTCACTTTGCCTACCTGTGGTTCAATCATTTACACTTTGCCCACCTGAGGTTCAATTCGTTACCCATCCGTTACCCACCTCTGTTAAAATCAGGGGTAAAAATGTATTTTATTTTCGATTTTATGTCTCTCTTCTCTAAAAACAAAAAATAACAGAAAAAATTCAAACAAACAAGATCAAAGAGGGGGTTTTGTAGCTTGGGTTCAAGAACACACTTGGTTTTCATATTCACACAAATCTTAAAAAACATTTACAAAAATCCTACACTTGAAAGAACTCTACTCTAATTTCACAAAAATCCTTTCAGACACTTTTCAGTTATTCACACAAATCATACAAGCTTCACGTTCTCTTCAACTCAGATCAAATCGGTACCCATTAAAAAATATCAAACAAAACTCAGATCAATTCTTTTCTTTGCCAATGATGGTTACAGTGTGTACGACTGCAATGGTCCTCTACTCTACTCATATGGTCCCGATACTCGTGACAAAGGTGAAATTATTCTCATGGACGCTCATGGAAAGTGCCTCCTCTAGTTGTGGGTTCTTAATCTCAAAACTCAGATCTGGGTTTTCTGGGTTTTTCTTTGTGGGTTCTTGAAGAAGAAAGAGACGGGTTTTGGAGATTGGGTCCGAGGTTGAGACCCCGATCGTTGGCGCCATGACGCTCTTGGAAATGCAATAGTAGTAAACCTTAGTGCCATCGCCGAACGGAACAGGGCGAGAGAGCAGAGCGAAGATATCCTTCTTTGACAAGCTCTTGTACCTCTCCGGCAGCAACAAACCGAGCAGATCTTGGTAGTTCGCCGACAACTTTGCCTCCCACACCAAGTCTGACGACGCGGCGTCGCGATACGCGCGGTTCAGCCTCGCGAGGTTGCAAATCTCAGGCGGCAACAAATCGAGCAGATCTTGGTAGTTCGCCCAACTTCGCCTCCCACACTGAGTCCGACGACGCGGCGTCGCAATACGCGCGGTTCAGCCTCGCGAGGTTGCAAATCTTCGGCGGCAACAAATCGAGCAGATTTTGGTAGTTCGCCCAACTTCGTCTCCCACACCGAGTCCGACAACGCGGCGCCGCGATACGCGCGGTTCAGCCTCGCGAGGTTGCAAATCTCCGGCGGACTTCAATTAGGAAGTATTGAGTCTGCACCTGAAATAATTTCATTGAGCATTGTGTTGTTCCTCCACTTTGTTCTAATTGAAGTTCATGAGCAATGAAAAATTCTAGCTTTTTGATTCTTGTTATATTTGTTTTTGTCTAAAAATGTGTTTTTCTAACGGCAAACGGAGAGGTGGGTAACGGATTGAACCTTAGGTGGGTAAAGTGTAAATGATTCAACCACGGGTAGGCAAAGTGAAAACGAGCCTAACCACAGATGGGTTTGCTGTAATTATCCCTAATAATAATATTAATAAACCCCATGACCACATAAATAATTTGAAAATTACTCCAAAACTCCTTGACATCACATAAATATTTAATTTTAGATATGTTTTAAAGCAATTTTTTTGTTGTTACATAATTTTTAAACCTAGAATAAACATAGATTATGTCTAAAAATATTTAAATTATACATAAAAATAAATATTAAGTAATTAATCAATAGTCGTACCTCAAATGTGTCGTACCCTAATGTTTCAAGAATTGTTGTACCCCGTGCCCGTACTTGTACCTGAGTCGGTGCAACTTAGTGGTCCTCCTCCTCCTTCTACATTGCTTTTGCTGAGCATCAACAACTTGGTTGTGTTGACCATAAAACCAGTTGGGTCCTGCATAAAGTAAACCTATGGCCTTCAATTTCAATGCCACTAGGGAAGATCAAAAGGTATAGGAAAGTTAAGTATCTATAAATGTATGGGATAGTTAAGGTTTAAAAATGGGTTTTAAGGAAAGTGGATTTAGATTGGTATACTATCCATATATTGGTTGTCATTATTGTAACAACAACGGACATTCTAGTTTTAGAGGTTTAAATGATGAGAGTGTGAAGAGAATAACACAATATTTACATGAAAAACCCTTCTGCATAAGCAATAAGAGTGAAAAACCACATGTGAGGTAGAGAATCCTCTACCTCTAGCCACTAGTATTACTAATATTGGAAAAGGGTGAAAAATAAATAGCATCTCACAGTGGTGAATTGTGCTCTTTATGAAAGTCAATCCCCCTCCCCTTTACAAGCCAAGGGAGGAGGTGGACCCCTTACAAATGTTGAATCCTTATTGGCTGTGAATACAGTACAAAAACATTTTCTAAAAGGACAAAACTTAGGTACAGTACTTTAAGTGCGGTTCTTTAAGTTCTTCTCTTATGATTCAGCCATGTGGCTACTTAACTTAAAAATACACTAGGTTCTCATGAGAAAAAATTCACATGGCAGAATCTTAAAATGAGAACTTAAGAAACAGCACCTAAGTACTGTACATAAGTCTTACTCTTTCTAAAATAGGGGAAATGTGAAAATAACCCTCAACATCCTCAAAATGACAAAAGGTATGCACAATCATCCATCAAGCAATAGTTTCGCAAGAACTTCTTAATGTTACCCAGCATTTTAAAGAGCACGCCTAGAAACCACTTAAGCATGTCCCATTCCCCACTTATCCTTTAGTCCATGACTACAAAAAGAAAAGGGAATTGTACCCTTTGTATAAGCTTAGAACTCTGGCATAATTCCCTCCAAAATTAGGAAGAAAATACACTGAATTTAATGTAAAGGACAACCTTTATTAGCCACTACAATTATAATTATCTCTCTCTCTCTCTCTCTCTCTCTCTCTCTCTCTTTCTGTGTGTAGCCACAAGTGACGTACTAAAATGAATTACCAGATACAATTGGAAAAGGACTGCTCTTCAAACCATTTTTGTTGGTCTATATTCTTAACTAAATACTAAAACATGTGAACTGTATCCAGAAATAATAAACATATGAAGTTTCCTAAGTTGTGTCTATACTCATGAAGTTTCCTAAGTTGTGTCTATACTCCCAATTTTGCTTTTGTTAGAGAAACCATGTTCTAAATGTCAAACCAAACAATATCCTCAAAAATTTTGAATTTTCATACGGCAGAAGTAAAAGCAACAGTATTTTAAGATGAAAAAAATGTATCGCCTTTGACACTAGAAAGCAAGAGAAAAATAATAATTAAGAGTTCAAAATGATTAATTAAATTAAGAGTTCAAAAGGATTAATTACCAAAGCTGTTAGAGGAAAAACAGCCTTGTTGATGCTAAGCACGCAAGAAGACATTTGGATTAAAAAAATCCCGCAAGTCTTTTTCTTTGGAATTCCAATTAGAGTTAAATCCTTTCAACAATCTGCATCTACTGTGAGCAATAAAGAAAGTGTATCATTTTCGACAAAATCTCTTTGAACTTGGTTGAAGAATATAGTATAAAGGTGAAATAGATAAAGTGGTGGATGTATATCAACAACCAAATTCTGCCAGCAACCCTGCTGGATACGGATATGTTGGATGGGACCATCTCCAAGGACTTTACTGGTTACCAAGCTTCATCTATACTCTCCTTAGAGTTTGTAGTATGCAATTGAGATGTTAGCTTGCTTGTCTCTTCCATTACCTCATTATAATATTAGCAACTTGCTTTTCTACCCTGATATTTCAACACCTCAGCTGTGACAAATCCAGCAAAGAGAAAGGAAATCTATGCACATCGGCTTCACTAGGAGTCACCACATGAGCTGATCGTGATGAAATCGCTTCACATCTCTCACAACAATCTCTCTGTTAACAATTTTCGTAATGAACTTGGTTGCTTCGTGGCAATTCCCACACACCCTAAGGTTCTTTATGATCAGTAATCTGGTTCCAGGCCCTGTGTTTGAGAGACCAAAAGCAATAGCAAGCTGGAAGGCACGATATTTTGGAGCAGAACTTAAATCACTTAAGCAAAACTAAATTTTGCTAGAGAAAATTTAAATCTTGATCAAGTGAGATTTTGAAAAATTCAATTTAATTTTACATTAAAATACTCTCTATTCTTCTAGTTACAACCATGTATAACTTCAATGTGGTAAAGGGTAGGAAATATTTGTCCCAAGATAGATTATAGTATTATACATCTCTTTCAAGTGATTACATAATTAGCATGCATTTGACAACAAACAGAAGAAAAATACAAATTACATCACACTAAATTTATCATGGTCCATCCCAACAGATTTGATTACAAGGAAAGAAAATAAGCTGTATCAAACCTTTAGAAATAACCAAGCAATTTCCAAGAAAAAAAAAACCTACATGCCGCATCAAACCTTGTTCACAAGAAAGTCACCATTAAAACAAAAGGTAATACCATAAACTACTACCTTCCAAGTAACTGCTCAATTACACTAGGAATATAGCTTCTTATGTAACACATCAAATCTTGTTCACACGAAAGACACCATCAAAAGGAGTCCATTAGCGCTAGGAAATTATTATGAGAGTCAGATATGCGAGTTAAGTTGTTCAAGGAATTTTCTTAAACTTCAAAGAGCATTGTTGCATCCTATACAAGAAACTTGCTAGCACAAGGTTTAAGAGAAACTTGCTGACTGGCAAGCAAGTCTCCTATCCCTTACGAGTAGGAGAAACTTCGTTCAATCCTCTTTGGCCCTTATCCCTGATTATGTCATGCAAGGGGCTTTGCTTCCTAGTAGGGTCTACTAGGAAATTGATTGTGTCAAAAGGAACTTTCTTCAGGGTTCCATTCCTGAAAAACAGAAAATGCATCTTGTCAACTGGGACACTGTTATTTTACCAAAAGACCATGGTGGGTTGGGTATACATGAAACAAAGCCTCAGAATCTCACTCTTATCACGAAACTTAACTGGAGGTTGTTGTCTAAAAATTCCTCCCCTCGGGCTCAAGTGCTAAAAGCCAAGTAACTTACTAATAATGGTAATAGAAACCCATGGACATCCAAAGGCTCTTGTTCACATACTTGGGTTGCATGCAAGGCAGCGAAACCTCTCCTGGATTGTGGGTTAAGGAAAGTAATCACGACAGGTGCCAATACCTTTCAATGGTATGATAACTGGGCCTTTAACGGCACTTTAAGGTCCCAATTTATTGGACCTCTCAACTCTAGAGAGAAGAACCAATTGGTCAGTCAAATTATTGATATCTACGGTAATTGGAACTTTCAGCTCTCTTTTGATCTTCTGGATAACATTCTTAAGCTCATCCAAGCTACCCCCACCAACATAGCTTCTCATGAGGATGACCTGTTTGCCTGGGCCTTCACTAATGAGGGTAAGTATTCCCTTCAGACTGCCTACAATGCAGCTAAAGGTTTAAATGTCTTGAACCCTACCACTTCTCCTCTCTCTTGGATCTGGAAGCTTAAGGTTCCCCCAATATTTATTCTCTTTATCTAGCTTTGCCATTATAATAGCATACCTCACTACAAAAAAACTGGCCTATTGCGGCGGGCCAGAATTGTCGCTAAAGCCCAAAAAAGCGCCGCTAAAGGTACATATCACCAATAGCGACGGGTGCTATTGCGGCGGGCGGCCCTGTCAGTGTTCCAGTGCCGCTGTAGGTATATTGCGGCGGTCACCAAAAACGCCGCTATAGATGTACCTTTTAGTGGTGGGGAAAGGTTTATTGCGGCGGGCAAAAAGCGCCGCTAAAGCCCGTTTAGAATTCGACGGCGCCGCTAAAGGAAATCAATCAAAGTGGAGAAATTGCACCTTTAGCGGCGGGTAGGTCGACACCAATAGCGGCGGTCAATAAGCGCCGCTATAGGTAATTAATGAAAGTGGACAAATTTCACTTATAGCGGCGGATGGAAACACCACTATATGTTCCAACCTATAGCGGCGCTTATTGACCGCTGCTATAGGGCTTTGTTTAAAACATAAAATGTATACCTTTAGTGGCGGTTTTTGACCGCCGCTATAGGTCTTTTTTGTTTTTTCCTGGAGAGTTTTAAAACCACTGTTTGCTATTAATAAATGATTCATAGACCTGTTGGATAGAACCTGTAATAGTTTAACTCTACTAACATAATACCACAAATGTAACTAACACCACAAATATCTCAAAACTAACATAATATTAACATAAATTAATATACATAACATTGTTTAGAACCACCAACATTGTATAGAAATCATACATAACATTGGATAGTGTGATCATAAAAATATTTTTAAAAAAAAAAAACAAAGTTTCTCTTACAAGGAACTTGGGCAAAACATTCACATTCAACTAATTGATGAATCACTACCTAAAAATATTAACTTTTTAAGATAACAAATTTGACATGAAATGCTAAGTAACAAGAAAATCCAAATTCCCAAACTAATCACTTATTCCACTATAGAAGATAACAAAGAGAGCAATTTGTGCCCATTCAAAGAAAGAGTCCAAAAGCAAAAACAAAGGCGCTTCTACTAATATGGAAAGATTCCAATGAGCTGCATCTCAAATTGCACCTCCTCTTATAAGGGCAACGTGGAGGAAGAAGTCATAGGTTTAAGGCCCACATGGTTGCATGAATAACTTACCAAAACAAATTTTAAAAATAAATAAAATTAATAGAAAGATAATTTGTCACAAAGACATTGCATACCTAAAGAAATAACAGTACTAAAATCATAAGGAAAAATCAAATATGAATAAGGAAGAAGAAAAGATACAGTGATAAGATACCTAGCATCAGCCATAACTTGGACTTTAGCAGCACCACCATGTAAATCATAAAAGAATAGCTTTGAAGAAGATGAACGTTTGCTCATGATACGCCCTTGCATAGGAAAGAAAGTTTTTTGAAAAATCACCAAAAGAAACATGATAAATACTAACCAAATAAATAGAAGCCCTGATTTCAATACCAGCCAAATTTACAGTATCATCCTCAAGATGCTCCCCATTGCCTATGTTGTTATACTTCTCTACATATTCAAGGATAGACATTGTAACAGGGAATTTGTGAGGATATGGCTCTTCACCAGTTGCCCTCAGAGCTCCAAGATATTTCAGTCTATTTTCAAAGTATTGCTGGAGGAAAAACAAATGAGGAAGATTAAAAGCAGGAGAATGAGGTTCTAATCAAGAGCTTTGCGGAAAAGATCCAGGAAAAGACTGCTAACTATTGCAGGACAAGGATGGACTTATACCGTTGGATCCATATCTTCATCGTCAGCTGCTGCAGATTTCTTGCTGCGGGAATCTGCCATAGAAGCAGCCTGGAACATAAACACAAGTTTATTCTTAATAAGATTTCAAAACAAGGTGGTAAGGCACCTTAAAGATAACAGCCAATAACCCATCATACTCCATCATGTTCAAACTCCACAACATGATGATCAATGTAGATTCATTCATATAGTAACATCAATACAATGAGTAATCCAAGAAACCAGCACCTACAATTACTTCAGGATTTTTGAAATTTTTTTCATCACAATTAGGAAAGAAAGTGTCCTTTTTTAAAAATAATTAGATAGTTACAATGGGGGGAGAGGGGATTTGAACCCTGAATGTCTCAGTTTTTTTTTTGATAAGTAACCCTAGATATCTCAGTTGTAAATACCAAGAGATGTTAGTTGAGCTACAAGGCTCTTGGCAGAAAAAAGAAGTCAAATATATGACAAAACAACACTAATTACTATTTTAAATACTCCAAGTTTATCCTGACTAATTAAGACATGGCCATCCTTGCATATGAAAATTTTTCATAATAAAAATTATTAGAGGTGGATTGTTTTTTAAGCCAATATATGAGATAAACATGTAGCCAATGAATCATAATAATTTGTTGCTCACTCTAATACTACAAGATATTCTTTTTCTCAAAATTTACAAGGGAACAATTACATTCCAACTCTTAAGTTCTATTTCATTGCCCTAATTTATTATAAGGTTAGATTAGAATAGGAAAACACATAGATATTTCACTATATAGTCCACAAGAATGGAAGAGCACAAAGAATAAATAGAACTGCAGAAAATTAAATTCTGCGGATCCACAGAGATTTTCATAATCAAGATATGGAAGCAGGCAGCTTATTCTTTCTTTGATCATATTTATTCCAAGATACCGAGGGGAGGGGGGTGATAGGATGACATGGCAATTAAATACAAGTGGAAATTTCAATACTCTCTCCTAATATAATGCTACTAGTAGCAGAAATGCTCATTCTTTCCCTTGGAAGAGCATCTGGAGTGCTAAGGCCCCAAAAAGAGGGTGTCGTTCTTTTTGTGGTATGCAGCATGTGATAAGATTCTTACTTTTGATGACCTAATCAAGAGGGATTTATCCCTAGTAAATTGGTGTGGTATGTGTAGGTGTAATGGGGAAACAGTGGATCATCTTTAACTCCATTTCGAGCTTGCCTATGCTTTATGGAGTTAAGTGTTTGTGATGTTTGGGATTCAGTGAGTGATGCTGGGGATAGGTGGGGCTATGCTGTGGGGGGGGGGGGGGCAATCAATTTCCTTGAAGGGGGCCAGCTCATAAAAAGAAAGGTATTGAGTCACATTTTTCGTTTTTAACCTACAATAAACTATTTTTAAAAATTTTTGTAGGGGCCTTGCCCCCCCCCCCCCCCCGATATACACACAGTTCCACCCTTGAGCAAAGGGACCATGACTTAAAAGCTTATGTAACACTGCCCTTGTTAGTAGCCAACATATTCTTATTAGAACCTCATGTTTTTGTCTTCTACTTGTTAGTACCCAACATAATCTTATTAGCCAAAATATCTCACATTCAAAACTAGCCTTTAGTTACACGCCTTGATGTTAAAAAAGAAAGCTTTGTTAAAAGATATTTCCCACTACCAAAATGTCCCCCCAAATCCAAAATTCAATTCATGAACATCCTTTAGTCGTAACAATAGCAACAACCACAGTAAAAAAAAAAAAAAAACAAGTAATCCAAGTCCTGAAATTAAATTTTGTGGTATAACAACATGGGATAAAAGATTCTTACTTTTGATAACCTAATCAAGAGGGATTTATCCCTAGTAAATATGGTGTGGTATGTGAGATCTAAACCCAAACTAAACTTTGGGCATGAAACTCAATATGCAATGCGAAAAAAAAATCAATCAATAATCTTTAGATAGACTAAAACGAATAATCTTGGTAGTAGACTATCCGGACTCATCCTCGAGAAATATGAAGCTTTCTAAAAATTTATGCAACTAAGTAAATAGAAAAAGACATCACCAAAGACCTATGTAAACTATATGCGAATAAATAAATAAAAAACCAAAACACCTTGCTAGAAGACCAACGCAACAATACATCCAAACAACCTACTTAGCATATTCAAAGAGATGATGGGTTAGAAGAATGCAATTACTCCATAGAAATAACAACAAAAATCAATGGCATATTTGCAATTGTCAATAGTACTAAAAGAATAATCAATGCGAAAAAAAAAATCAATCCTGACAACAAGAAATTGAAAGATAAAAACATGAGAATTAGCAGATATAGAGGATATACAAACTACATTATACCATGTAACAAAGTCAACACCAAAAATTCCATCACTTCATGAAACTCACATGCAAAACAAGTTGCTGCACAACCATAAGCCTAGCAAATTCACATGATAATTTAAACTACCATGCTATGCAATCCTAAACATTTAATTATCATCTAATACCAGTCTTAAGAAATGAAGCAAATAAAATAGCAAAATGACAGGACCCATCTGAGATCTAAACCCAAACTAAACAAATTATCCATATCCCTTCTTCATAATATAAATTCAAAAACAATTGCTCAAATTGATATTATACCTTCTTCTTTGTACTATTGGAAGAGGTGGTGTCATCGGCCTTCTCAGCCTCAGTCTTGAGATCCACCTTCAAATCCTCAACAATGCTCTTACTCTCCAAATTCCAGATCTTAATGCTTTGCTCCTTGGCGGCACAAAGCCAGTACCTATTAGGACTGAAGCAGAGGGCATGAATAATCATACCGGCATCAAGCGAGTACAGCTTCTTCCCCTCAGCCAAATCCCACAACAACAAAAAAAAGAAAAAGAGAGAGACTCTCATTAAAGAGTGTAATGAAAGAGAGATATGCATATATATTCCATTCAAACTATCTTATATTCTATTTAATTAAATATTTTTCATTGATCATCTTATAGATCCATTATTGTCATGGTTATATAAGACAGTCCAATCAAAAAATTGAATCTCTTTTTTTCTTTTAGTTAAGTGTATGGTTTAGTTTAGAAGCCTAGATAAGCCTGCCATTCCTTTAAAATGGAACACTAGCTTTGCACTTAGAGGTGACCCCCCTCAAGTGTCAATTTTTTATTCACTAGCAATTGTTGAATTCTTCCTCCCTCTTCAAATAGACGATTCGTCCAAGTCCTTCTTCAACTTGATCAATCAAAAGAAAAGGAAGGCATTGCTAATCTTCTTCAAGCCCATTGAAAATAAAAATTAAGTTTTTTTGAGGGAAAATAACAATAAAATTAAAATTAAAAAAAAAAAATTCATAATCTAATATTCATAATTTCATATAATATATATCCATAACCTTGAAGCACTATTTCACTATAATTTGCTAAATACTCATAACACAAAATAGTTTTTTACTTAAAGTTCTATATCAAAATGAAAATGGGTCACAAATCAAAATGCAAGACATTACATGTAATACAAATTCAGTATGAAAAGAAGATGAACACTGCAATATAGATTTTCTCACCACTTCAGCAGTAGAAGCCAACTGAGTTGAGCTCATGCAGTGTCTTAATGGTGGGAGGTGCCGAGGAGGTTTCCCCATGATCACTACTTTTGTGCTCTCTGCAGTTTTAGATTTATCATTTCTCATTGAGATCACATTCCCCTTTCTGCAACCTTCTTCTAAAATGGAAAGATGAGGTTGGTATTCAGTCCCTGCAGCCATTTTTTTTTTTTTTTTTAAACTTGCATCCATTCAATCTGAATCAAAAGCAAGCCAATCAAGTTGAGGTTTATATTGGTAAATGACCAATTGCTAGTAGCAGGAAAGAAAGAGAAAGAAAAAAGGTACAAAGTAGCTTTAATTTCTTTCCTTTATATGGAAAAGGCTAGGTAGAAAAATCCACGAAACTTTTGAACTCATCTCTACCATAATTGCTAGTACCACAACCACGTGCAACCCAAGTTGAGCTGAAGTTTTGGACTTGCAAGCTAAAAAAGCTTCATAAGATATATTCTCCCCCAAAAATTAACATGTAAATAAACATTCATAGGAATAGTCACAAACCCAGATCACAAACATCAGAATATCCACAACCCATATCGAATTTCACAAAATTCACTAATTTCAAAACAATACGAATCCTAGAAAAAAAGAAGAAACTGACAAATCAAACACTAGGCAACTATAGATATCATAAGATTCATATATGCAGCAGATAGAAGATGAAGAATAAGATAATCATAAAATCATTATACTTGCTGTACAATTATGGTGAACATTTCTTAAAAATGATGCTTGACTCCTGGAGAGAAAGAAAGAATGAAAAAAAAAGGAAGAGTTAGTGACAACCACAAAGGCACAAAAATAAAGCTTTCAACTTTGAGATAATGGGTACTAGGGACTAGGACTTTTTGAAGTCTAGGACACTGTTATTGGTGTTGGAAATTAAAGAAAGTGTAGGACATAGTTGTGTACCTTTGGATTTGTGAACACGTGGCTATGTAGGACATAGTTGTGTACAAAAAGATATCCTGCACTTCTCCACTAGTCAACAACTAATATACCTTACACTACAAATTACATTCATTAGCCCATTGTCATCTAACTTTTCCTAACTCAAAAAAGAAAAAAGTATGATTCTGCATAGCCTAGTTTTACGCGAATCAAGACATGTATTTGTACCTCAATCATACAAAATTTTAGTTTTAGTTTTATATAAATTCAAAACGATTCAAAATTAGAAATTTTTTTTTTTATAATTTCAAAGAAAGCTGTTGCTTTTTTTTTTCCCTTCTTCTCCGATAGGGCCATCATAATTTGCAGAAAAATGATAGAAATGAACTAAAATTCTTCAGAATCGAAGCAAACTCACATCAGAATTTGTACGAAATAAGGCACAAAAAAACTTATCTAAATAATAATAAAATTAAAAATATTTTTTTTTTTTAAATCTCACCACTTTGGCGTTGATATTCTTGTTGCCAGTGGTGGGTAGATGAAGAAAGAAGAGGGCTAAAGAAGAGAGAGAAATACACAAATTGAGAGAGGGAATAAGTTTGTTAGGACCTTGGCCGGTGTGGTTGGGTTAAGTCCACAGGGTTTTTCTGGGTTTCTTTGCAAAGAAGATGAGGTTTTTCCTTGTAGTTTTCCTTCAGGGGCACCATATGGCCAAGCTTTTGCTTTGGAGTTTATAATCAGCTTCAACCTCATGTTTGTTGTCACTGCCGTGGCCACCAACACTAGAGCTGTATGTTACTTTTTCTATAAACCTTCTTTTTATCTTAAGAAATTTTGGAAATAATCTTTTCTTAATAACAATTCTTTTTAGAATTTTTGAATTTTTCTTTCTTCACTATAGACTTTTTAACTTTTTTAACCAAAAAAAAAAAGAAGACTTTTTGACTTTTGTATACGAGAAAAGCATTTCTCTTTACATAAATTAATTACTCTTTTCACAAATCTGTGATGTATGATAGGCTGTAAAAGGGTTTTGGAAAGCCAAATTTTGGACTGGATGCAAGCTAAAAAAATAGTATTTTAAAGCATTAGACTTATAAAATAAGAACAATTAATTATAGTATTTTTATTTTTTTTTTAAATCTACACTTCGGCTTTAAGATTAAATCTATTTTCAATCTTAAAGTGTTGCTACTTGCTAGGCATCCTATTTTTTTCGAAAATGAACTTTAGAGTTATTGGTAAAGAGATTAAATGAATCTTTAATCTCAGAAGTTATTGGGAATCTCTAACCAAAAAAAAAAAAACAAACAAACAAAAGCTAGAATTGGACATCTTTACAGCAAAAACACTAGGGTGGGCATTTTTTCAGGTTAGGTTAAGTGTTAAACAATAGATTAACAAGACAAGTGAAATGAGTTGCAAAATCACAAATATCTTATTAGAAGAGAATTTTTTACAGAAAAAAATCCACAAGGAACAGCCGTTTTGGGGTTAATTTCAAAGCCATAGAGCATAGGGACAAGAGAAATGGGTTGCAGAATCAAAACACATCTCATCAGTATAGAACTTCTCTATGAAAAAAAAAAAAACACTCAGCAATTTCCAATTTCCAAGTAAAGTGTTAACCGATAAATGCAGAATCAACACACATCTCATCAGTATAGAACTTCTCTATGAAAAAACAAAAGAAAAAGGAATAATTCTCACAGCCCAATTGAGAAAAAGGAACTTCTCTGTGTAAATTTCAGTCAATAATGTGGGATTAATGTTCACAGCCCAATTGAGCCCAGCCAGCCAATTATCAGTGCTGTGCTTAGCTACATAGAATAATTCTCCATAATTGTAATTTAAAAATTAAAAAAAGATGCTAAGTTATAAGAACAAATAATTTTTTAAACTCCTTTGAACGAATATATACATATTGTAATAACTGTAATCTAATTAGAATCACTTTCAAAATGCTAAAATAGTGAAAATCAATTAATTAATCATATAAATATAATAATACCCAAAGCTTTCCAAGAAAAGAAGAGTCAGATTCCCCAAAGCAATAAACAAAAGTGGCTATAGAATCAATCCAAATAAATAAAATAAATAGTAATAGCGTATAATACTAACCGCGGTGGTGAAAAAGGTCTTGTCGCCGATCTCAGAGAGCACAGTCATGGCTAGCGACTTGGTGAAACCCTGATTAACCAATCGACACAACAAAAACGAGTTGTCAAAAAATCAAAGACTATTCATCTAAAAAAACCCATATCACAGTTCAAACAAACACAACGCTCTCTACAAACCGAATCTCAGTACATCAAAACTAACACAACAGCCAAAAACAAATCTTCCATGTGAAGCTAAAACAAAGTGGTACTAGAAAATTACTGAAGACAGTGTTGATGGGGTTCATGGCGACCTGGTTCTTAGCCGGCGTCGTCCTGTTCCCTTGGTCGTTGGCGATGATCTCAACGCGATCGTGCTGCCACACACCACGCAGGAGTAGGTGGTTCCGAGATCGATTCCGATCGCAGGGCCATCGCCTTTTATGGCCACGCAGGAGTAGGTGGTTCTGATCGCAGAGCTTCGAAAAAGGAGAGAGAATGCTAAGTGAGAGAGGCAGGGAGAGAGAGAGAGAGGCGAAGGTGAGGGTAAGGGTGAGGGAGAAAGAGAGTGACGGCTGAGGTAATGGGTAAGAAGAGATAAAATTAAAACCCTAACCTTATTGTTTTTTTTTTTTTTTTTAATTTGCCCTAGTCTAATCTTTTCTTTTTATTTCATGGGGTGTGATATCACTTATATGCTCCCTCTTTTCTTTTCTTTTCATTTTTTTTGTCGTTGTCTTTTTTTTTATTGTTAATTTGATATTTTTGTTAAGTTTTCTTTTTACATTTTTTTTTTTCCTTTTTCTTTCCTGGACATGACATGTCTTTGTCTTTTCTTTATTGTTAATTGGATATTTTATTTTTTAAAAGAAAACTTTTTCTTTTGTATTGGTACTGGGCATGATTTTTCATTTTCCTCCTTTGTTTCTTTTTTTTCTTTCCTAAGTCTAAATGCGTTAAGTGATGAGTTGCCACGCAAAAAAGATAATAATAATATCATGATAATTCTGATATAATTTAATACTTCCAATTATTTAAATATAATTTAATATTAAAAATTAATAAAATATAATTCAAATAGTAATAAAATATAATATAATACTTCAAATTAATAAATATAATTTAATACAACAAATTAATAAAATATATTTTTATAATTTAATTTAACACAATATAATTTAATTTAATACTTCAAATTAATATAATATATTTAAATTAATACTTCAAATTAATAAAATATAATTTAGTACTACAAATTAGTAAAATATAATTTAAGGATTAATATTAAAAAAAAGGCCAACTTACCCCCATAAACATAAAGAAAATGACTAAAACACCCCGACAACCCAAATAACTTATTATTGAATTCATATTTTGAAAATCCAACCGTTGGATCATATGTTATATATATTCTTAACATGAATTCCAATTTTCATGCCAATTGGATGTAATTTATCATTTGATTTTTAAACTCATATTTTATGCGTTACTTTAAACTGCAAAAACTTGAATTTAAACAATTGATTGACACATGACTATTAATCTTTGATCACCTTGAAATTTTTTACGCATGAAAAATATATGAAGATAATGTAATCTAACAGTAGATTTGTCAAAATTCAAATCGAATTAAGAAATATAGGGCTAGGTTCAAGTTACACTTGATGCAACTCTAAAAAATGTTACACCAAGAAATAACATATTGTTGAATTCATATTTTGAAAATCCAACCGTTGGATCACATTTTCTATATGTTCTTAACATCCACACCAATTTTCATGCCAATCGGATGTAATTTACCATTTGATTTTTAAACTCATCTTTTATACGTTATTTTAAACTACAAAAACTTGAATTTAAACAATTGATTGATGACATGGCTATTAACCTTTGATCACCTTGAAATTTGTTAACCATGAAAAATATATGAAGATAATGTAATCTAACGGTAAATTTGTCAAAATTCACATCAAATTAAGAAATATAGGGTTGGGTTCAAGTTACACTTGATGTAACTCTAAAAAATGTTACACCAAGAAATAACTTATTGTTGAATTCATATTTTGAAAAATCCAACCGTTAGATCACATTTTCTATATGTTCTTAACATGTATGCCAATTTTCATGCCAATCAAATGTAATTTGCCATTTGATCTTTAAACTCATCTTTTATGCGTTACTTTAAACTACAAAAACTTGAATTTAAATAATTGATTAATGACATGTCTATTAATCTTTGATCACCTTGAAATTTTTTAAGCATGAAAAATATATGAAAATAATGTAATCTAATGGTAGATTTGTCAAAATTCACATTAAATCAAGAAATATAAAGTTCGGTTCAAGTTGCACTTGATGTAACTCTAAAAAATATTACACCAACCAAAAACTTATTGTTGAATTCATATTTTGAAAATCCAACCGTTGGATCATATTTTCTATATGTTCTTAACATGCATGCTAATTTTCATGCCAATCAGATGTAATTTGCTATTTGATCTTTTAACTCATCTTTTATGCGTTACTATAAACTACAAAAACTTGAATTTAAATAATTGATTGATGACATGGCTATTAATCTTTGATTACCTTGAAATTTTTTAAGCATGAAAAATATATGAAAATAATGTAATCTAACGGTAGATTTGTCAAAATTCACATTAAATCAAAAAATATAAGGTTGGGTTAAAGTTACACTTAATGTAACTCTAAAATATGTTACACCAACCAATAACTTATTGTTGAATTCATATTTTGAAAATCCAACCGATGGATCACATTTTCTATATTTTCTTAACATGCATGCCAATTTTCATGCCAATCAAATGCAATTTGCCATTTGATCTTAAAACTTATCTTTTATGTGTTACAATAAACTACAAAAACTTGAATTTAAACAATTGATTGATGACATGACTATTAATCTTTGATCACCTTGAAATTTTTTAAGCATGAAAAGTTGAAATTTTTTAAGCATGAAAAGTATATGAAAATAATGTAATCTAACGGTAGATTTGTCAAAATTCACATTAAATCAAGAAATATAAGGTTGGGTTCAAGTTACACTTGATGTAACTCTAAAAAATATTACACCAGCCAATAATTTATTGTTGAATTCATATTTTGAAAATCCAACCGTTGGATCACATTTTCTATATTTTCTTAACATGCATGCTAATTTTCATGCCAATCAGATGTAATTTGCTATTTGATCTTTCAACTCATCTTTTATGCATTACTATAAATTGCAAAAACTTGAATTTAAACAATTGATTGATGACATGGCTATTAATCTTTGATCACCTTTAAATTTTTTAAGCATGAAAAATATATGAAAATAATGTAATTTAATGGTAGATTTGTCAAAATTCACATTGAATTAAGAAATATAAGGTTAGGTTCAAGTTACATTTGATGTAACTCTAAAATATGTTACACCAACCAGTAACTTATTGTTGAATTCATATTTTGAAAATCCAACCGATGGATCACATTTTCTATATTTTCTTAACATACATGCCAATTTTCATGCCAATCAGATGCAATTTGCCATTTGATCTTAAAACTCATCTTTTATGTGTTACAATAAACTACAAAAACTTGAATTTAAACAATTGATTGATGACATGGCTATCAATTTTTGATCAACTTGAAATTTTTTAAGCATGAAAAATATATGAAGATAATGTAACCTAACGGTAGATTTGTCAAAATTCACATTGAATTAAGAAATATAAGGTTGGGTTCAAGATACATTTGATGTAATTCTAAAATATGTTACACCAACCAATAACTTATTGTTGAATTCATATTTTGAAAATCCAACTGATGGATCACATTTTCTATATTTTCTTAATATACATGCCAATTTTCATGCCAATCAGATGCAATTTGCCATTTGATCTTAAAATTTATCTTTTATGTGTTACAATAAACTACAAAAACTTGAATTTAAACAATTGATTGATGACATGACAATTGCACTTTGATCACCTTGGAATTTTTTTATTATAAAAAATATATGAAGATAATGTAATCTAACGGTAGATTTGTCAAAATTCACATTAAATTAAGAAATATAAGGTTGGATTCAAGTTACACTTGATGTAACTCTAAAAAATATTACACCAACCAATAACTTATTGTTGAATTCATATTTTGAAAATCCAACCGTTAAATCACATTTTCTATATGTTCTTAACATGCATGCCAATTTTCATGCCAATCGGATATAATTTACCATTTGATATTTAAACACATCTTTTATGCGTTACTTTAAACTACAAAAATTTGAATTTAAACAATTGATTGATGATATGACTATTAATCTTTGATCACCTTGAAATTTTTTAAGCATGAAAAATATATGAAAATAATGTAATCTAATGGTAGATTTATCAAAATTCACATTGAATTAAGAAATATAGGGTTAAGTTCAAGTTACATTTGATGTAATTCTAAAAAATATTACACCAACTAATAACTTATTATTGAATTCATATTTTGAAAATTCAACCGTTGGATTACATGTTCTATATGTTCTTAACATGCATACCAATTTTCATGCCAATCGGGTGTAATTTACAATTTGATTTTTAAACTCATCTTTTATGCATTATTGTAAACTACAAAAACTTGATTTTATACAAAAACTTGATTTTATACAAAAACCTTACCTATAGCGGCGGTCACAAAAAACGCCGCAATAGATCTCATCTATAGCGGCGGGCCAAAAATGCGTTGCAATAGGCGACATATAGCGGTGGTTTGTGCACCCGCCGCAACAGGCCCGGTGGAATTTCGAGGTCTATTGCGGCGGGTCATTGACCCGCAGCTATAGCAGGTCTATTACGGCGGGTCACTGGCCCGCCGCAATAGTGCGCCGCAATATACTAGAACTATTGCGGCGGGTCAATGGCCCGCCGCAATAGTTCTGATTTATTGTGGCGGGCCAAAAAAGCGCCGCAATAGGCGACTTATAGCGGCGTTTTTTGCACCCGCCGCAATAGGTCCGCCGCAATAGAACAGTTTTTTTGTAGTGCCTGTTGAAGAAGTTTTGGGTTCAAGGGGTTTAAACTTGGATTAACGATGTTCCATATGTAGATCACATCCCGAATCCATGAATCATTTGTTCAGATAATGCCCCTACTCAGTTAGTTTTTGGAATCAACTTGCCCCTCCCTCAGGGCTTTACACTTCTTTTGGCCCTCCCTTCTCGAAATGTCTTCATGCTAGCTGCACTTCTAGCCATGTTTCTCGGCACCACTACATCCCCTGGTCCTTCCTGTTTCTCTTTGGTCTTTGGTCTCTTTGGACTAATAGGAATTGTATCACTTACCAAGCTAAGCAACCAAACCCACTTATTTTGAAGGAATGTGCTGCCAAAGCCTTGGAATATCAGTTTCTCACAGCTCTAGCCCAAAACCCACACCCAAGAGTTCGGATTAACACCAAATGGACCAAGCCAGATTTGGGTTGGTTAAAGCTAAATACTAATGCTTCCATCATCAATGGTCATGCGGGTGTTGGAGGTTTAATCCGCGATTCAAATGGGAATTGGGTTCAAGGATTCTCAAAATCAATTGGCACTAGCTCAGTCTTAATGGCTGAGCTATGGACCTTGCACGACGGGATTCGCATGGCAAAAAACCTTAGGGGGTGTTTGGATTGCCAATTTTCATAACTCGTAACTCTGTTTCCATAACTCGTAACTCAAAAATGGTAGGACCCATAACAGGAACTTTGTTTGGGAGCAAATAACTCAATTTTCATAATTCTGTTTCCATCACTCAATTATCTGATTTTTGAGTTATGAGTTATGGAAACTGAAAACACATTTTAGCTGTTTTCAGTTTCCATAACTCATAACTCAATGGCATTTTTGTAATTAAACACACATTGGGGGACTCACAGTTGCAACTTTTGACCAGCTGACTTTTTTTTTTTTTTTTTTTTTTTTGGGTTCGGTCTTAAAGTTGGGTTTTTTTTTTTTTTTTTTTTTTTTTTTTCTGGGTTCGGTCTTAACGTTAGTTTTTTTTTTCTTTTTCTTTTTCTTTTCTGGGTTTGGGTGATCTGGTACTGAAAAAAAAAAAAAAAAAGACACTGACGTGAAGACCAAACCCAAGAGGAAAAAAAAAAAAAAAAGAAGGAAAAAGCTGCACTGATTGATAGACATGAGACCCACAAATAGTGTGAAAAATATGAGTGATGGAAACTGAGTGATGGTGCCAAACGGGTATAGTATTTTTAAGTGATGAGTGATGAGTGATGAGTGATGAAAATTGAGTGATCAAAATTTTTGATCCAAACAGGGCCTTAATATTCAAAGTCTTCTAATTAATATGGACTGCTCTGAAGTAGTCAATCTCATAACTTCTCATTCCTCCACTAATAGACTAACCCAGCCTTTGGTGGATGAATGCAGGGACATACTCCAAGCTTTCCATCAGGCCTGTCTCCACCCCTGTTACAGGTGTTAGGACATATGTAGTTCAAGTCTGTGAACTTATGTCACTATTTTATGTAATTGGCTTATCCTTAGACAAAACGCACTTTACTTGTAATTGGGTAGATTTAGGATGAGTTAAACACTTTAAGAAATAGTGGTTCAAGATTAAGTGTTAAAGCCGTCAAAGTCTGTCCAAGATACAAGCAAGGAAGTGCTGGTTTTTAAAGTTCGACACATACCTCGACAGATACATCTATCGAGATTTAAAGAAGCTGTTTTGCCCGAGCCTCGACAGCTGTCTCGATACCTCTCGACACCTCTATCTATCGAGAATTAAAGAAAACAGATTTCCAGTTCTGTTTCAAGTCCAATCCGTGAGTGTGTCTTTGGGACTTCTTTTCTCCTAACCCTAGACATATAAAAGGATTATTTTAAGGGCCGTCAAAAGAGAGATCACAAGATACAAGTTGCACATTCATTGAGAACTTGTTGTTCATGCAATTGGTGATCAGACAGACAAAGTTCGTGCCCTAGTTCATCTCTGATGATTTGAAGAACTTTGCAGACAACTCTCTCTCTCTCTATAGTTGGTAATTGAAGTCGCGTACTGGGATCCGCGCATCTGGTTAGTCACGTACTTGGGAGCCGTGCATTGAAAGGAGAAACTGTCACTACAGAACAAGTCCAATTGGGTATTGGGGTAAGAGTTCAACTGTAGGTTGGTGAGGTACTTGGGATTCCTTACTTGTAACTGCTTGTTGTGATAATAATGGAGTTTTGGGAGTGGTGACCTTAAATCACCCGGTGGGGTTTTTGCCGTAAGGGTTTTTCCTAATCGTGAACAAATCACCATGTTATTTATTTTCCGCTGCATATCTTAGTTTGGTGATTTGTTTGTGCTGCCACGTGATATTATCTGTTAATTTGATTAATTAATAACTGGGCTAATTTAATTGATCTAAATTATCACAAGGGGTCAACGCGTTTGTGGCCTGACAACAGGGACTCCAAAAAGCTGCTAATTCTTTGGCTAAGATTGGTAGCTTGCAACAAGAGGCTTTTGTTTATTATGCAACACCTCCTCTACCTATTTTGAATGTTTTAGCTTTTGACAGTGCTGTAGGGAGCGCTCCTTATGTAATCCCTGTAATTGATTCCCACTCTCTTTCGAGGTAGTTTAATTAATATCAAGACTCTTTTTAACCCAAAAAAAAAAACTTGCCTTTATTTGACATCCACTACTGACCATTCCCCTCGCCACCCTTAAAAGAAAAGAAGAAATGGAAACTCAGCCTATCAATAAAATACGAAGTGGGATCACAATGACAAATGCAACCATCAAGCACATTAATAAATTAAGTGTTAAGTGTCTGATTTGGGTGCTTCACTTTACTCCTCAAGACTTCTTGCATCCACAATGAAAAAAAAAAAAACTTTTCCCCTTTGTGTTTGGGGCAGTTTACCATTTCCTCCCTTATTTTTGAAACTAATAAATTCCCCTTTCGGTGTTAAGGAAGTGAACAAATACTCCAACCCCATTACTTTTTCTATTAACATAACAACGAAATCAAAATGATTACAAATGAATTCTCAATTTTTTTTAATTCTTCCTTGTGGTGTATAACTAATAATTTCTAAAAAAAATTCCACTGGATTTAACTAAAAAAATTAACAAATTGGAGGTATTTGTTCATCCTCCAAACACAGAAAGGGGAATTGTAATCTTTACCAAACATAAAGGGAGAAAGTATTTTATTGATTAAATAATTGTTAAAAAAACATTTACAGGCTTAGTGACCTATTTAAAGGGTTCGTAAAGCTTGATGAACCAAAAATAACATTATAAAATAAATTATAATTAATATCTAACCATAATAGGAACCTAATTTGAGCTAAAAAGCATTAAAAGCACTAAAAAAAAGGAAATAACATCCCTCAAGTTGACCTAAAAGGCATCAAACCCCTCCACTTGATTATAAAAAAAACTCGTCCTTGAGTTGATAATCAACATCTAAAATCTTTCATGCCAAGCAAATAAATACTTGGAATATTTGAGTCCCTTGTTCTTCTTTCTAAACTTGGAACTCATCAATTAAGGAAACAAATTAACTTGAAGTTCCCTTTCCTTAGTGTTCATGAAATTGACAATATTTACCAAATAAGAGTCAACGACCACATCAAATCTTTTCACCCCAATAAAATCAACAAACTTCGGTGTATCACTTACTACAACAATAGCATGAAATTTGGATTTGCAATCACCTAATTTGGTTTCATCAAGATCTTGGACAATGCTCTTTTTAATTTCTTCTTCAATGGTCTCTGCCATCTTGACTTCAAGATCTTTTTTTGTAACAGGATTTTCATTCATCTCCTCCACAATCTTGATTTTAAGAACTTCTTTTTTGATTTCTACATAATCTTCAAGAAAAGTATTTTCTTCAACATGCAATTTCTCCCTTAATGGGGGAATATATGGTTCTTAATAATTCAAGTATGAACTTCTTGACCAATAATCTTGCTTTGTATATGACAAAAGTTCATCACAATCTAAAGGATAAAATTTGATAGCAAGCATCTTTTTCATCCTTGGCCATTAATGAATTTTGTCTTTACCTCGTTTGATTCCATCATACTGTATTCGTTCCCACCAACATCCACTAAGTTTATACAAAGCAATTCTAACTTCTCTCCTATCAGAAATATTCTCATAGTCAAATAAATCCCCTAAATCAATTAACCAATCAAGAAAATCTTATATATATATATATATAACCCTTAAAACTTGCAATTCTTTTATAGGGACTATATGAAATTTGCTTACCAATAGGTTGCCCGTGAGTTATGTCCCTGCTGTAGTTATCTTTATTGTTTCCATTCTCCAACAATGCTATCCTAGCAAAAATATTTGTAGGTGGTTGTTGTATGCCACGTAGTACTTGCTATGTTTTTTGTCATCTGAACTGCTACCGTCTTATATGTTAGCCATTGTACCAGGATAAGTTAAGGCTCTAATATCAACTAATACAGGTGCGAAAGTGACAAGAAGAAAAACATGTCTACTTCTAGAAAATAAGAAACAAAACACGTTTGCTTTTGAAAAATAATTCAAATCCACAAGAGTTCTTTGAATCCACAAGGAGAGATAGTCTAGAATCCACTAGAGAAAATAGAGAGACAAACAAGAAAATATATTACTATAAAATAAATCTTAATTAATACCTAACCATAATTGGAACCTAATTTGACCTAAAAAGCATTAAAAGCACCTAAAAACAAGGAAATAATAACCCTAAACTTAAAATAACGAAAATTACATAAAAATATAATAAATTAATAAATTACAAAAATTAAATTGTAGATTCTATCCTACATCAAATACAAAATATGCAACTACAGTACAAAATGAGTTTCCATGATGTGCAAATGGCAACTTAAAAAAGCCATGCTGCCTGTAGTGCCAATGGGCCCGAAGTACACACAGTGGGCCGGCCTAAAAGCTCTCACGATAAGAAAAGTCCAACACCACGTCTTGAAATGGTCCGAGGACATGGTCAGTCCAACCTACAAAGTCACGTAACGAAGAGAGGTGTCATGCATGACCAAAACACCAAGACATATGACGTCCGAGGACAACCTAGTCCTCGGCAATGTGTCACCGAGGACAATGCTAATGATCTGGCAGTTTAACGGTGCGTGCACGGAAGACCTCTGATACAGAAACTGAGCAAACGAGGGTATAGAATAAAGGAGAATGGCAGACAAATATCAAGGAAAAAGCCGCTAGCACCACATTGAAGGCATTATACCTACCCCTCTGGCTGCATTAATGAAGAAGTGACATCTGAACATTGAAATTCTGCCTTACCATCACCGCCAGATACTTGAGTAAGGGGGAATGATGGGACAAGTATCTAAAAGAAAACATCTAGATTACACGTGGAAGGAGGAAAAAGGAGAAAATTAGGCCTATAAAAGGAAAAGGGAGACGAGAGAGAGAGGGGTGGTGAAAATAGGACAGAGAAACAGAGTAAGAGAGAAAGAGAGAAAGAGAGAATTTGTAAAAGAGGCATGAAGAACTTTCCTCGGCACTTATGTATCTAACTTAATATTACACCTTTGTATAAGATGAGTGCATGAATTACATGATCCAATCCAACCTTTGTGTTATCTGTCGTCCCGAAAACCCAGATTAGACATCCACTCGCTATAAATTCATTGTTTAGTGCTCATTGAGCTGGTCCACTGGTCCAAACTTGGGTTAGTTTGATTTGTGCACTTACACTGCCAATTACAATTAGTGCCAAGAATAGCCTTTGAGCTATTACTAATTTTCAATTTACATCCCAGGATGAATTTAGCAAAATGTTTCATCTGTTTCGAATTGGTGCTACCTATAAGCGTTCATCAGGTGTTCATTTTCCCTCTTTTAGTCATATCTCAACATCTTGATTTCAGCCATTACTAGTGTTGTGCAATATTGAATCTATATAGATAAGGTGGTAATAGTATTGCTTTGAAAGCAAGCCCATTATAAAACCTTAAACATGCCCAAGCTGGTTTAACAACACATCTTATAAGGTGGTGCAAGGCCATGGTTGAAGCATTTATAAAAACGTTGTCAAGAAAAACGATGCAGTAATATCTTAATCAGCTAACCATCCACACATTATCAATTAAACTAGATAAAAATCAGCTATTTTTACCTTGGGAAGATACAAGACCAAAACATAGTCAAACTGACTGAAATGCAGCCGCACATTATCTAGCTTAAATTGGAATACATCCTATGAAGTATGAAAAACCTCTTTCCTCACTTAACAGGTGAACTCATCAAAGGCTTAACAGCACAGTCATCAGCAGAAGCAAAACCAACCTCCATTTCTGCACAGTCATCAACAAGTCCTCTTTACATCCAGAAGATAATGGTCAATTCACTGGCATCTGACCAATCACATGAGCATGATCTGAAGGAGAGGCAGTGTCAACAGCAATCTACAACACACCCCCCCCAATACAAAAACAATAGACAGCTTAAGAGCCAATATTTTAGCATAACATTGTAAATATTTTCTAATTTACAACATGGACATCAATAATGACAGCAAGCATAACTATTTGATGTCCTGTAAAATGGAGCACCAAACCAGAAAACACAAAGGAGCTTGGGAAATTAATTGTAGTTATAATATATATATATATATATATATGCAACAAAGTTTCTTTGGCTTTTTCATTGATGCAGAAGCATCAAAAGGTCTGATTTCAATTACAGTAGTAGCAACAATAATCCAGCAGGACGGTTAGTTCAGCAGTACATTCAGTCAGCCAGCAGCCTGGCCTAATGAAACTAGTTATTTGCAGAAGCCAACTAGTGATCACTTAAGGAGATTAACTGAGTGTCTGAGTTTGCCAATTCATATGGAAGCAGTTGGAAGGAGCTTGGAGGGTTGGAAGTCTCAGCTGTAACCGTCAAGTTAGAGGCAAGTTATTTAGGCTTGTAACCAAACAGTAAGCTAAAAGTTGCTAGAGAATAGTAAACATTGAGAACTTTTTGTAATATGTTAGTTAGGATATTAAGTGGTTATTTAGTCTAGTTCAACAGTAGATAAGATCAGATCAGGTTGATTTTTTGGCTGCACTCTGATACAGCCCGTATATATAGGCATTTAACCTTTTGTTGTAATCAGTTAGTTTTGAAGCTAATGAAATATATAGCCTTGAGTGCTATTTGAGAGAACTAGGTGTTTTTTGCATAGGTGCTATCCACCTATAAGCTTCTCTAATCAACTTGCATCCTAATTCATCAACCAAGCCAAAATAGCCACCCTACTTATCATTCATTTACTGAAGTATGTTCAATAAACCATGAAAAAACCAAAACATTAAAAATATTAAGAACGGTAGTTTTACTAGCATCAAGGCTAGTATAAGGCTTCTCATTATATATACTAGTATGTAACCCATGCTACCGCACGGGAATGGATATAATTTAATAAAAAAATGGAAAAAAATATATTGCATGTTATTATTTAAGTGATAATATTGGTTTTGTTTTTTTTTTTTTTTTATTATTATTAATCATGAGTTTAGTCATATTTAAAAGACTTAGTTTATTCATGTTAATAAATCTTAGCAGTATGTAATTTTTTAACAAATATTTTTATCATACAAAATTCTAAAGAAAGAATGCTCCATAGACATATATATATTCAAGGTTGATTCATAGACGGTACATATAGCTATAATTAAGTTGCTTTATCATAAACAATTTTTAACAAAATATTTTAATTAAGTAAATGTGAATCTCATAATATGCATCTCATAACAATATATACCAATAGAATAACGTGAATCTCATAAAAAAAATTTAATCAATTAAAAGTCACTAAAATTATGAGCATAAAACGTAAAGACAAATAAATAGGATAAGTGCTAATTGTATATATGATCTGTAATATAGTTTGAGTTCATGTCTTCACCAATCGTATATAAGTCTGAGTTTTGATAAGTAAAGATCTAAGAAGATTGTGGTTCAATCTTGAAAAGATTCTCATATTTAATAATTTAAAAAAAAAAACTATACATCCAAAGTTTACTTTTGCAGTAAACACTATATATCTCTTTAACACTCCAAAGAAAAAAAAAAAGAGCCCATTATCAATCCTATAAACCAAAAATTCTTGAGAGAAAGAGATTGAGAACATAGGACAAAAATAAATAGATCTAATGAAAATAAAGAGTGAGAGTTAGATTATAAACCCTATAAAACTTGCGAACAAAAAATAATAATAATAAAAAAAAATCATATCTAATTAACAATAACCTTGCATATGAAGCCTGCCTTTGTAAAGGAGATATATAATTAATCTGCAAAACAGAGGGAGAGAAAAAGAGATTAGATTGAATTTTGCAGAGATGGAACAAAACCAAAAAAAAAAAAAAAATCTTGATAAAACAGATTTAGTAGAGAAGTAGAAATTGAATTTTGCAGAGAGAGAGAGAGAAAGAGAGAGGAGGTTCGGATGAATATGAGTAGTGGAGGCGTGTTTTTTTTTTTTTTTTGAGAAAAAATACATGAAATCAAAAAATTACAATAGGAATCTATGAAAAACCTCTTCTTATATAGGAGAGTTGTATTGGAGATGGGAAGACGAACCTTGAAATATGCAGATGTGGGAAGACGAACCTTGAAATATGCAGATGTGGGAAGATGAACCTTAAAATACACAGGTGTGATGAACCTTGAAATATGCAGATGTGGGGAGATGAACCTTGAAACACGCAGGTGTGATGAACCTTGAAATACACAGGTGTGAAAAAAAGAAAAAGAACACACCGAAATTACAATTGATCCACTTAAATTTAGACAAATGGAATCACATGAATCTTGACACATGGCACAAAATTAGGATTCTAATTTAGAATTGCAATTGGAGATTCTCTCTGCTTCACCTATTATATATATATATATATATAGATTTTTTTACTTACTAGAAAAAATCATTGTTTAAGTTTAAGAAAATTAAGGAAATAAGGGCCCATTTAAACCTTGAGTATATATGTCCACAAACATATAGAGAACAGTATAAATCATGCACATGAGATCAATCAATCCAAATTGGGATATTGTGCCATAAAATGTCTCCGGACACTATCCCACAGATCGTATACACAGGCAGTATGCTTCTCTCACACAAACCATATACAAAAATGGTATGCTTCTCTCATTTGTTACTTCTTGTGACCACTCAAAATGAAGTGAAGTGCTAGTAATCATGTATTCTAAGTTCATTTTCTTTTATGTCCATGCAAATCTAATTCAACTATAACCACAAATAACAATGATCTCAAACCTATTTTAAGTTTTCAATGTTTATCCAAAAGAATAGAAAATATATAAATATAGGCTATATTAATCTATCTAGTTTGGTTACCCATTTTGCAGTAAAATTTCCCATTTTATTAAACTTCTTATCTTAGATAACCAACATCCATATCCTACCAACGATTAATTGATAAGGCAAAGTGCTGGAGTCTATGATCTAAAATCAAATGGTGATGTCCATAACAGAAGAGCACACATATACGATCTAATCAAAACAGAAGATAACAGATCATGTAGGACAGTTTTCAACTTTGAAAAAATTGGTTGACAGGAAATTGAACAGAGCAAACACAAATTTCAATATATACATATAGGCATTGCGAGAGCAACAAGAGTGCAGATTTTACTCACCAACATAATTGAACAAAACAGATGAGCAGACAATTTGTTGCACTCTTCTTTTCTGCTAGTAGTTTGACAATTTTCCTCCCCAACAAAGTCCAATAACTTCATCAAAGCTACCAGGTTCACTGGGATTCCTCTTCATCACAAATAGAATTACCTTGTGTGCATAAATTCCCAATCCAATTTTCAATTAGATTAGGGTGCTCTATCCGCTAGGTCCAGCGTTATCCCCATCCCTGTCAGAGTCATCATGAAGTTGCATACTTTTGGTGTCTTTTGCTAAATCGTCTAAATCAACTTCATAAGGAGCGATTCTACAGCTGCTGTACCCAGGCTTATTTTGTTTGAGATCTTCAATATTGTGCTCATATACCAAACGGGACCCGCATTTCATAACCTCCAATCCTCTGGTGTCAAATGTAATATTAATCAGAGTGGATAGAATATCAGCCAAAGGTGATACAATCCATTAGCATCGGTGTGACTCAGGTCTGCTTGGACAGTGTGTTTTCTGAGAACTGGAAACTGAAAATATTGTAATAAAATAATTTTTAAATGTGTGAATAGTACTGTGAGACCTATTTTTAATAAAAAAATTACTAAAAAAATATATGCACAGTGTATAAACAGTGCATACACAGTACTCATACAGTGCACACAGTACACGCACTGCACACTGCCCCTCAGCAGCAAAAACGAGAAAAAAAAAAAATCTGAAACGTGGACACAAAACCCACTATCCAAACCTAGCCTCAATGCTTCTTCTTCTTCATAATTTTGGTGGCTAAACCATTTTGGAATTTCACCTCCAGGTATCCCGAGACCATCTGACGGTTGGGATGGCTTATGGCGTTTCTAAAACATAATAATAATAATAATAATAATAATAATAATAATAATAATAATAATAATAATAATAATAATTTATACTATTATTTAAGGGGTTTTTCCTGTTTGGATTTCACATTTTTTAGTTTAAAAATGCCTTTACATCCCTATATTTAAGTAGAGACAAAATTAAAAGACAATTTGGTAAAAATACAACTCTACTCTCACTAAAATATTACCTAAAAAATAGGACTACCCTCCTATTAATTTTTAAATTGATTTATTCACTTATAAATTAGATTTTCAAAATAAAAATTATAGATATATATAAAATAAAAAAATACAATTTTTTTTTTTACAAAATAAGACCACTTTAAAAAAAAGCCTCATAGCATGCGCAAAGCGCGTGTGATGAGGCTAGTAATAATAACTAGGGTCTGAGCGCGTGTCCAAAGACTCTTCTATTTTTTTTGGATAAAAATTAATAATTAGTATTTATTATAATTTGAAATTTTTACTTTTTCTAATCACAAAAAAAAATTCTAAAGGTGTGACGAAGTTAAAAAAAAATACGTGGGATGAGTTTTGTAGATTAGAGGAATTTTAAAATTAACAAAAAAGTGATCCTATTTTGTAAGAAATTAGTGAGTAGAAGTAGGAATTTTAATCAACGAAAAAGTAGGAGTTTATTATAAGGAGGAAGGCATTTCAACTTAGAAATAGGAATTTATTATTTTTGTCAATTTACTATTATAACCTCTTTTTTAAGTTTTAAGCAGGAGAATTTTTTACAGTAAAAAAAATAATAACTTCCTTTCTTTTACTAATTTATTATTTTAATCTCATTTTTAAATTGCTGGTTAATTAATTTAGGGGTATTTTTTATAACAAAAAAAAAAAACAATAACTAACTTTCTGAATTCTCTTAACATATAGAGATAATGATGTTTAGAACTTCACAAGCGAGTCAAGGAGAGAGAGAGAGAGAGAGAGAGAGAGAGCAACTAATCAGTTACTAATGGGGTTTAAGATTTTTTTTTTTTCAAATGTCAAATGCTTTACGCAGAGTCTACAGGTTTATTAAATACAATTTATAATAATAAATAAATAATATATCAAACATACGCTACATTCAAAATACGGAGGAAAAAAAAGAAAAAGAAAAAGAAAAGAACAAAGAAGAATGTTTATTATTATTATTATTATAAAGATAATCAATAAGTTGGATCATGAGAATAAGGTGTAGATTATCATAATAAATTTGTGTGAGAATAACAATGCACTAAAGTACACACAAAAGATTCTCAAAAAAAAGTACACACAAAAAATCCACTCTTTGTACCGTGATTTAAGTCTCCCTTAAACAACTTTAAAAACAAAAGAAGAGCCGTAATTTTCAAATCAAAAGAGATATTCATAAATTTCAAAGACTTACCCACAACTTGAATTTCAAACAAGAAAAGATAAAACTATACAACACTTGAAAATTTTTATTTTTACCAAAAAAAAAAAAAAAAAAATTCTAGAGAGAGATATGAATAGTAGTAGGAGAGAAAATGAGCCACATTGGCGACCTCTAAAATTAGAAATACAACGAAACAAATTACAATTTATCCCAAAAAGTAGTAGAGAGTACCCAAAAAAAACCAAAACAAAAAACACCAGATTCAAATAATCAGTATTAAAGAACAATCATGTTACATACAAAAAATGAGAGCAACAATGCAGAGCAACAAAGACAAATGCAGCAAAAAACAGAGAAATATCAGAAACAAAAAATCACAGAATAACACTCACATTATGCTAATTTGAATTTTGATGCTTCGAAAAATTTACTAGAATTAAACAATAATTTTAAGTTGTGAAAAAGTTGATATAAACTAAAAAAGAAAAAATCAAAATTAAAATCCAATACCTTAAAAATCAAGTTGTTAACGATAATTACAAATTTTTATTTTCTATTATACCATAAAAATCATGTTGTTAATTAAGATTATTAGTTTTTTTTTAATCCAAAAATTTGATATTTATCCAAAAAAATTAAATTTAAAAAATATATATTTGGAAAAAGTAGATAAAAAATTTATTATCAATTCCTCCCCATGTGTATATCCTCCCAATGAAAGATGTGATGAAGTTGATATAAGCAAAAGAAGAAGGATTTTATTTAAAATCAAATACCATAATAATCAAGTTGTTAACGTTAATTACAATTTTTTCCCCTGTTATTATACTGTGAAAATCATGTTGTTATTATATTTTTTTTTATTCCAAAAATTTGATATTAATCCAAAAAAATAAATTAAAACAAAATATATTTTAAAAAAAAGTAGTTAACAAATTTATTAGCAATTCCTCCTCATGTGTATATCCTCCCAATAAAAGTTGTTTTTTATTTTTATTTTATAGAAGTTGCTACTTTTTTTATAATACACTATACGTAAAAAGAAAAAAAGAAGAAGGATTAGATGGATTTAATGAAGAATTTGGATTATAACACACTACACTAAAAAATAAGGATTAGATGGATTAGATGAAAAATTTGGATTGTAATCAAATTAAGATTTTTACCAACTTAAAAATTATAAGAGAAGAAAAATTATATATATATATATATTTTAAATCTAAAAATCTAAGTGATTTATATAAAAAATTTCACGTACGATGCACGTGAAATATTAGATTTATCAACTTATAAATCATATCAAAATATAAATCATATTAATTTACTAAAAATCACATACGATAATTATATAATAATATACTTATTAATATACAATAAATAAATCATAATATATACTTATTAATATAAAAATTAACATTAATAAAAAATAGTTCATTATCCATTGTAATTTTATTAATATGTATTAATGACAAATAGACCTTATCATTAAGTAAATAATGTCTTAGCATTGTTGACAACACATCACCGTGCCCTTCATTCTCAATTAATTTGATGCAATTGAGAAGATAAAGTGTAGGCCAAAAACCATCTTCTGGTCTTATTGATAATGTTTCCAGCAAAGTACACCCTACTGCATCAATCCTCTCAATATTTGATGGAAGCTCTGGCAACAATCGAAGACCGTGCAACCACTCAAAGAAAGACTTTTCAGATTAGATAGTTGAATGATACTTTTACGTTTTTCAAATGGACGTGGGCTCCATCTGCAAAAACTTGGAAGCTATCCAAAATAAAATAAAAGGAAAACGCGTGGAAGAGAAGTGCTTGCACTCTCTGTGGCTGTTTGACATATAAAATAAAATAAGCTTTTAGCTTTTGTTATTTTAGTTTTTTATATAATTTTTTAAAATCTTATTTTTTTATGTATTTATTTTTTTATTTTTTAAGGTACAAGTATACTTTAACATATTTTCAGCAAAAAGTTTTCAATAAAAAATAGATAAGCTATTCCCCAACAGACACAGAATCTATTAGAAATTGCACTCACTCAATATCACAATTTATTAAAAGGGTCTATTAATATATATCCTTAGAGCAAACATTAATCATTCATTTTTTGAAATATTTTTATAGGAAATTGAAAAAACTGTAAAAAAAAAAAAGTTAATAATTTTTTTTCTTTTTTTCATAAAAAGTTTCCCAAAATGGTTTACTAATGTGTACCCTTAGAGCATACATTAGTAAAACTCTCATTAAAATGGTCTATCGTGAGTAGTGAAAAACAAAATGTTATAAGGTTTTTATTTTTTTTATTTTTTTAGTTTAAGTAAAAAAAGAGGTGATGATAAGGTGATGTAAAAAATAGCCAACAAGTTTCTACCATATCACTTATAGTTAATCACTTAAACATGTTGTAAAATTGAGTATAAAATTGATTTATACATAGATTTATTTAAAGGATTACTTGTGAAAGTGAATCCCCCTATAGGTTATTATTGCTATAATGGTCTCTTTTTTCCATTTTTTATGCTTAATTTTAGATTACAAAAACTTGAAATTTAAATATTTGATTGATGACATAGCTATTGATTTTTTATCTTTTGAAAATTTTGCAAACATGAAGGATATAAGATGAAAATATAATCCAATAGTGGATTAATCAAAATTTACATATAAGAAAAAGATAATTAGTGGAGTTATAGACTTATAGCCATCAACAAACTTTGTCTTAAAAGAGAAAGGAAAATGGTTAGCAAGACAAAATGATAAAGATGAAATGATATATGTACTTCTCTATTAATCAAGTGGCCATCCACATTGTAGCTATAATTTATTCAATACAAGAATCCACAGTTGAATGCAAGTGAGTGATTTGCTTAGCCAAGTGAGTGATTTGCTTAGCCATTACAATGAAGAAAATGGTGATAGCAAATGAAAGTAAATGCCGATATGCTATTGTGCTAATATGCGAGGTGATCGTAATAAGATAATTCCTCGTAGAAAAGACAACAAATTGGGTTATAGCAAAAAGAGAATTTCACCATATTCATTGATGTAGTATTTCTATTTATTCTTATTGAACAATAATGTCACTTTGTAATCTGGAGATACTTAATTGAATAATAATATCTTTATTTTTAAAAAAGTGTTAAAAGTACTACAAATTTTAATACAAAAAATTTATAAATTGATGTAATAGTGAAAACAAATTCAATTTTGTATTTAAAATTATTTATTTATCTATTCATTTTTCACATATTGGATTAAATATTAGATTAGATTATGAAGAGATTAACACAATACTTCTTCTTTTTTCAAAAAACTAAAAGAATAATTTCCAAATTTTATATACTTTTTAATGAAACACAAAATATTATAAATAACTTATATTAAAAATTAAAAATTTCACTAACTTACCTTTTGAATTCTTGTAAAAAATTGTATTGTTTTAATTTTGGTACAACAGATATTATATTCATTACATTTGTGATTGTTTCTATAATAAATGAAAATATGATTATGAATTACATTACTATTTATTAAATTAGTCCAAATTTATATATATATATATATATATATATATATATATATTGGCCACCCTAAAACTATTTTCACGTGCAACGTGTGAGGTCCGCAACTAGTTAAAATAATTTATCTGAGTTGCGGAAAAAAATGATAAGTTCATAAAAAAGTTGGGAACAAAAAGTCTCCACCATACCATTTATAGTCGATCATTTAAACATGTTATAAAATTGAGTATACAATTGAATGTATCCTTCGATTTATATGGATGAATTACTTGTGAATTTTGATCCCTCCATCTCATTGGGCTCATTAAAAATACAAGTTATTTCGAGATGATATAAAATAAAAATAAAATGGATTCCATGTGAATTTTGATCATTTACATTGGAGCTATAATTTCTTCAATATAATATTTTATAGCTGAATACAAGTAATTAATATGCTTAGTTTTTACAATGAAGTCTCCCCCCTCTTTCATTGTAAAATTACACATGACAATTTCTTTTCCACGACTTTGCTACCAGCTGTCATGATTATCTTCCTTTTTATTTTATTTCTATTATAGTTGAATAATTTTGGTCACTGTTTTGCCACTTGCACGCACACCTATTTATTTCAAGTTCGAACAGTCAGTAGTTGACCTCACTGTAAATTGAGCATAATTATCTTCCTCCTTGATTGATTGCAATACTCATTGTTCTCCTTTGACCATGACCATAATTATTTTCCTCTTTATTTTATGCTATGTAATTTGATAAGGGAAAATGGTAGTTCACACACACTTTGTTGCACACACCATTCCTTTAATTTATTTTTTGAACTAAAATCATAAATTGAAGTCACAATTTCAGTTCAAAAAGAGACTACCCAATTGATAATTTCAAGCTTTTGTTTTTCCTTGAAGATTTCAGGAAGAAGGAGAGGGCAAGGTGCATGCCTACACTATTCAAAAATTGAATTGTTGACTTTACTCAAAACATATGGAAGTCTATGTTTGGAGCAGTTGATTGGGAACAAAAGATCTTGGTTTGAAAATCAACAATTAACAAACATATGGAACTGTGCCAGACTGCGCATGTGCTTAGTCTTTGCATAAGGAATAGGAGGGCTACAGGTCAACTAGTCCTCCTCCTCTTCCAGCTGCAAACGCCCAAGAGAATACAGATTTTCTATAGATTTAGAGGTTAGAAATTATCTCAAATTCCTATTTGGATTTTGGTTTCGCTATTAGGTTTCTTTGGTAAGAGAGGAAAAGTTTTTCCTTATCGTAGAAGAAAACAATTCTCCTTAGTATAAAAAAGTAATTGGATATTCCTTGTCCATCAATGAATAGAATTTGAGACTTATATATAGGTATTGTTGGAAAAGGTTGGGTGACTTTTAGCTAAGGGTCCTTCCACATTAAGAGAAGAAAATACTCTTTTTGAATAACATAGAGCAGGTTTCTTTGAAAAGTAATTTGAGTGCTAATCTATTTGTGTGTGTGTGAGGTTTATGACATAGTTTTTTTTTTTTTTTTTTTTTGTGAGAGATTTTGTTTATGTTTGTTTTTGTAAGGTATGTGAGTGTTGTTTGTGAGAATCAGTAAGTTTGGTTTGAGGTTAAATTGTGTGTAGTTGTAATCCATTTTGTTGATAGTGAATTTTGTTAAGCATTGCTCGTGGACATAGGCTTGGAATTGGCCAAATTACATTAAATATTGTTGTTTTGTGTGGTTGTTTTATATTATTTTTTGTGTAATGCAATTGAAACAAGGTTGAATATGTTTAAGTCTTGAGGCCACTCAATATTGTATAGACGAATAGGATCTCCATTGATGTGAGGCCAAGTTTTTGCGCATGTTGGGTCACCACCAGCCACTACTAGCACCACATTGATTTGCCCTCAATGGCATTTGCAAACACTGAATGTCAATTTTTTGCTGATCTCAAATCGTTTGCAAAACAAATTAAACCATAAAAATATAAGCATTTTGTAGAAAATAATTAATATAGTTTATTTAGTCAATGCCGTTAAAAGAAATCTGCTAATCACATGCACTAACCATAGTTGTGTTACATCACATTATTTAACATACCATTCTTCTCAACCTTTTATTCTTGAATAAGGATTTTCAGTTTCAATCTCCACCTAGCTAAAAACCATTTTTTTTGTTAAGTAAAGAAAAATTTTATTAGAAAAAAAGAAAAAAAAAACCCTAGTATAACCAGTGTACCTAGAGAAGTACAATCAATTCAAAATACGATGATGAAACAAGTGTAAGAGAGAAAACTTGTGCGCACAATGATTCTTCTGTTTTTGTCATTACCATTTTAGAGCGTTAAATTACCATTTTAGAGTGTTAAATTGCCAATTCTCGAAAAAGTTTAAGCAATTAAAAATAATAAATTTAATCATTTAACCATAATTTTAACATAATGCCTATATTTCATTTAGGTATATATAAAATTCTCTATCTGTGTGTAAGGATGGAGAACAGAGAAAACTTTTTCATTGAAACAAAAATCAGAGATTAGGAGAAAACATAGTAAGAAATCTTTTCCCCCCTTTTTTTCCAATCATGAAACATTAAAATAAATCATTTTAATGTTAGAAATTTCTTCCAACTAGTTTTTATTTTCAACTAATGATGTAGCATGTACTGGCATTACTCAATTAAGAATTTTTTTTTTTTTTTTTACTTCAATTTTATTTGTGCATGTTCTGACTTCAATTCACAAACTCTAATTAATCCAGAATAAATAGTCCATTATTCAGATTGATCTTTGCAGACACATGCAATGTTTGATTTATCTAGCAAATATTCTTTATTGACTTTAAACTCTAAATATGTGCTTTTTAATGTGCAATGTAGAGCAGTGAGCTTTGAGTTTAGCCATGCCTTCTTCACGATATTGCTTTTTTTTTTTTCTTTTTTTGATAGGCTCACGCTATTTCTTTTGTATTCGTAATCTAGTACTAATAGAAGAATGATGAGAATAGGATTTAGGCAATGCAACAATCACGTGTGAGGTTGAGGACATAAAGCCAACATGTGGCAGAAATTCAACCTTTTCAGGGGGGGGGGGGGGGGGGGGAAGAAGACGCATGCTACCATATAAAACATAGCTGATTTGGAATGTGAAATGAAGAGAACTTTGTTTGCTTCTCAAAGAAAGCACCACAGTGAAGGAGAGATCTGCTGCCACCATATCATTCGCGATAGGAGAAGCATTCTCTAATACAATCTGCAAGAAACAGAATTCAAGATTACTAGGGCACCAACAATAAAATGAGAACAAGTTGTTTTATAATTGTCTTCAATGTAATGACATTCCATCCAGTTTACGTCCTGTACATTTCACATGTTCAATTAGATTAATAGAGTTTTCTTAAAATTAAAGTGAAATTCAAACCCAACAGAGATTGCACAAAGACAAACGCAACAGGAATTTATGAAAGCTTTAACTAGATTAATTATGTCAAACTGCTTCTTCTTTCTTATATTTCAAGTTCCAACCAACTGGGACTAGCCAATTAGGCCAGTTGAGTTCTAAGTTTCTCTTGGTGATTGGCCACAAATGCGTTGACCCCTTGTGATTAATTAAGTTGATTAATTAGCCAAGTTTTTTAATTAATTAAGTTAAAATGCAAATATCGTGGTAGCACAAATAAATCACCAATAATCTAGAGTATATAGTGGAAATTAAATGACACGATGATTTGTTTACGAATGGAGAAAACCTACACGGCAAAAACCCCATCGGGTGATTTAAGGTCACCATTCCTGAAACTCCACTATTATCACAACAAGCGGTTACAAGTAAAGGAATCCCAGTACCTTACCAACCTACAGTTGAACCCTTACCCCAATACTCAATTGGATTTCTTCTGTAGTGACAGTTTCTCCTTTTGATGCACGGCTCCCAGTACATGACTAACCAATTACTGGATCCCGGTACGCGACTTCAATTCACCAACTAGAGAGAGAGTTGTTGGCTGCAAAGTTCTTCAATTCATCCACACGATGAAGATCGAGAAGATGCTCGGTTACAAAACCCTACGGTGAAAATTACACAGCAACTTCTTCACAAGAAAGATGAACTAGGGCATGAATTTTGTCTCGAATCACAAATTGTTTGAACAAGGATTTCTCAATGCTTGTGCAACTTGTGTATCTTTTGACGGCCCTTAAAATAATCCTTTTATATGTCTAGGGTTAGAAGAAAATAAGTCCCAAAGACACAAGTACGAATTATAATCAAAACAGAACTTAGAATCTATTTTCCTTAAATCTCAACAGCTAGATGTGTCGAGATGCTGTCGAGCAGCTGTCGAGTCTCGAGGCTAAAACAGCTTCTTAAAGCTCGATAGATGTAGGTGTCGAGCCTAGGTGTCGAGCTTTAAAAACTTGCACTTTCCAGCTTGTTTCTTGGACAGACTTGATGACTTCAACTCTTGATCTTGAAACACAGTTTCTTGAAGCGTTAAACACATCCTAAATCTACTTAATTACAAGTAAAGTGCATTTTGTCAAAGGATAAACCAATTACATAAAATAATGACATATGTTCAAAACAACTTGAACCACATATGTCCTAACACGTGGCACTACTAAAACTACAATGAGTCTTCAATCACAAGGTTTTATTTATTTATTTTTTATTTTAAGGCAATTCAAGGGTTGCAATCAATACAGCAAATTGGTATAAGGATGCTGGTGAAGTATTTATAGCTATCACATTACAAGTGCCATTGGTTTACGTAATGACCAATACGTATAAGCCAGCATCAAGAGGATAAAGAGATCATTTTATAAGTTAACATGGGTTATTATGGTTGTTCTACCAAAATTACTATATTTTGAAAGAAATTCTAGCTTCCCACAATATATCAGCAGAGTGGAGGTGAAGACAATTAGGCAATACTTCATAAATGTAGATATAACTCTTAAAGCTCAATTGCAAAAACCAAGCAACATGAGTTACAATTATTTGAAGAACAACCAATTAATTTTCAATTTCAAAGCAGCTATAGCTTTTGTCTACCAGCTGCCTAATATTTTTTTACCCTCTTTTTTCCCTTTCTATAGCTAATAAACATAAGTTACATATGAAAAAAGAAAACTTGGGAGCAAAATAACAGACCAATCAAATCTAAACACATATGCCTTGATTTAGGTTAATGCGAATCAAATGGTTGGCTACTTCAGACTATAATTGTGCTACGAGAAGATGATATTAGGTAAGCTTTGTTGCATATGGTATACAAGTGAAATGTATTTAGGCTTTTAACATCAACTAGTCGCGGACCCGCGCGTTGCGCGTGATAATTTTATTTTTATGATCGTGGAAAGGATATAACTATATTTGGCCTTATAGTCAGTCCAGAGCTTCTCAACCATCTTCCCAAGTTAGTAAAATTTAATCAACTTAAAATTAGATAGAGAGGAATTTATATATTTGAAGTTATCGTCATGCTAGGTGAAACCTTTAGAGGACTATAATTAAGTTGTTGCAAGTTTTGTTAAATAAATATTAATAACAAAAAAAGATATATTTCTTTAAAGATAGAGATAAGTATTATAAATGGGATGAGGAAATTTTATTGTATTATGTTTTTTGGAAACATAATTTCTACCAAACTCGGTTGGCTAATTTGTACATTTCCAAGTCAATTGAGCACATTTTGCATGTTACATGTAATTCTTCATTCCCATATGGGTAAGGGCATTCACGATCCCAATGACCCGCTCCATTTTTCTTGCATGCTTGGTTTTTTGGGATGCAAAATGTGTTTGTTCCAAAAACTGTATGTCGAAGGATTGGTCGATAGTTTTGCAGCAATTGTTTTCCATCTGGTTGGTTTAGAATTGATAATAGTAGTTGTATTCCTCCATCATTTGATTCGCATAACAACGCAATTGCCAGTCCATACTTTGCATTTTTGTCTCCTTCTATGCTTGCTTGAAGAAGGATTTGTTTTCCCACTCTAGTTTGATCTTGTACAAAATATTTATGAGCTCCGACCCAAAATAGTGCTTGTTTGTTTCCAGCCCTAAAGCATTGATGAATGAGTTTTCCTTCATCACTTCTAAGGAATAAGGGATTTTGGAGTAGTCTAGTTAGATTGATGTGGTGAAGAACTTTTTTACTTTTGGTTAGCCGATTGAATCGCTTGCAGCTGTTTTTAAAAACGAAAACACATATTAAGAGACTAATGCGTTAGAAAAAATCAGCCAGTGACAAAACATGACAATAATCATTTAGTAAGAATTATAGATGAACATTATTATCATCACAATTGCAATATTTGATTGATGAAGTTATAATTTTTTTTTCTTTTAGAAATATAACCATGACTATATAGAATTGTGCACAACTTGATAGTAAAAAGTTAATAAAAAGAGAAAATTGAAATTTGGGATATATGGATGAACATTGTAATGAAAAAGAATATATATATATATATATATATATATATATATATATATATATATCCGCATCATGTTGATTATGAAAAACTCTGCAATTATGAAAAACTCTGCATCTATTCGATCCCTAGGGAGTGTATAAACATTGTAATGAGAAAAAAAAAAAAAAAATTTTTTTTTTTTTTTTTAATTGCAATATTTGATTGATGAAGCTATAAATTTTTTTTTTAGAAATTTAATGATGACTCTAGAATTGCGCATTACTTCATAGTAAAAAGTTAATAAGAAGAGAAAATTGAAACTTGGGATATATGGATCAACATTGTAATGAGAAAGAAAATATATATATATATATATATATATATATATATATATATATATATATCCGCATCACGCTGACTATGCCATAAAGAAAAACTCTACACTTGTTTGGCCCCTAGGGAGTGTATAAATTTATTTTGTAATTGCAATATTTGATTGGTGAAGCTATAATTTTTTTTTTAGAAATATAACAATGACTATAGAATTGTGCACTACTTCACAGTAAAAACTTAACAAAAAGAGTAAATATAGGATTTCAATATTTTGTGCCACAATTTGGATGTGTTTGAATGTGATTAGTAGAAAAAAAGTAGGGAGTTCATGTGAAACTAACGAACATAAGATTTGAATTTAAATTTTTGTACCTGATTTTGATGTTGCCTAGAAATTTTGGCGATTGTCTTCCAACATTGGAAAATATTTTGAGCAATAAATCTGTTGGTAATTCATGTTGCATGCTCATTTTTGTGATTGTGGAGAGTGTATTTTTATGCTACTTTTGGTGTGTATTTTTTTGTTGTTTTGTTTTGTAATTTATAGTGTTTTGATTGTTGTATGGATGAGTGATTGTTTAATTTACTTGCAATTATTTTTAATTAATTTTTTTGGTATTTTTTTTTTTTGAATAGAAGCCTTTCATATACCCTTCTCTATAAATATTAAATCCTATAAATTATGTGTGACTGTTAAGTGTTAATTTTTTTTTTTTGGCATTAATATATATATTTATATTGTGTGTGTGTGTAGAGAAGATGAAGGTGTAAAGGTAGAAGCTGAATTAGGGGCTCCCTCAACTATAATGCATTTCAATCCATTAATGCAAATATAATTTGCTGAGCAACCTCTTCAGCTACTGCTGTAGGGTGCCAGTAAATCTTAAATTTCATTTTCAATTGTATTTATGCGTGTTCCTTTAGAGTAGACTACACGAGAAAATGTTATTGTAGCATGCTAGCATTTGAATATGGTTTTTGAGTCATTGGTTAATTAGGTGGATTTTTCTTTTGTAATTTTGTTTTGCTACTAAAGGTTAGTGGTAAGGATCTTCCAATCAACATGAGGACATATAAACAAATTTTTAACAGAAAATTTGTGACTTTTGAAAGAGTAGAAAAAAAAAAAAAACTGCTGTAATTATTTTTTTCATAATTTTCATTGTTTAGTTATAAATATGTAAATTAAAGCATAAGAATACATAAATGCAAAGTTAAATGTAAATTTAAAACCATCCATGATGAATATGTATAGACAATTTTTGTAGTTTTTAATTTTGTATGAATTATTATTTAATTGTCTAGTTCTTAATGTCTAAATTAAGTAGATGAACTTTCTAAATTAAGTACATGATTGATGGTCTTGGTATGTGGCATAAGAGATTCTTCCTTCCCCTTATAATTTTTTTTGAGACCCTAGCAATTTTTTTTTTTTAAATATAAGTGCCTAATGTTTTTTCTAATAATAAAGTGTCGTCGTAGGAACAAAAAAAATATTCAATATAAATCAGAGAAAATGTGTACACCAAAGAATGTTTATTAAAGTACATAGTAGATTTTTTTTTTTTTTAATGAATTTGCAAATAAATGTAGAAGTAGAAAGCTTACTGTTGTGATATCACCATTTGTATTTTTTTTGGGTGGGTCAGCTGGATCATTATTTGCGCTTGTGGATGGTTTTGTATCAAATACTTGAAATGTGTTTTTGTCAGAAGTCTGATCTGGACTTTCCTTGATTTCATCATTTTGCAAGTGGTTCCTAAAACACAATATGTGGTTTAAAACATAATATTTGGATTTGCAAATGCTTAAGTTTGTAATAGTTGACATCTTACTTTTGTAATATGATCAGAGTTTCGTTGTCGATTTCGATCATTTGAAATGTTGTCGAACACCTTTTACAAGTAGATAAATATGCTAATTGTATGGTCTTACAGTTGCATATTTGTTTGATAGTTCTCTAGCTGTTGTGTGAAGTAATTTCACAGCTTCCTTGTCAAACAAAATAAATACAGCACACTCTGTTCCATCATCAACGTTTAGTTGAATTCTAAACCTGCATGTATAAGCGATAAATAGATATTTTGTCAATTTTAAAACAATGGTTGAATGGAAATTATATAATTGTGGGAATGGACCATTTTTTATGCTAGTTATTTAGATGTATAATTTTTTGTAGGTTCTATGAAAATTTAAAACTATTCATGCTTTCAATTATTACAAATTATTGATCAAACCAAAACAACAAACTTGATACTTAGTTCCCTATTATTTATGTCTATTTAATTCATGAATTCACCGTTTGGGTGTCATTAAAAAAAACTAAATTCGTATTTGTTATTGGTCGATGGAATAGCAAAGCAAACTAAAACTACTAAAAAAAAAGTACAAACTTGCACACAATGATACAAAAAGAAAGAGGGTGTTTTTAAGATAATACCTAATTGTGATAATCAGAGTCCACTGGTAGCCCATGTAAAAAATACTTGTAGTCAACAACAGTAAGCGTCATTATATTATATATTGGTGCTCTTGCATTTTTGAATATGGTTTTTGAGTCATTGGTTAATTAGGTGGATTTTTCTTTTGTAATTTTGTTTTGCTACTGAGGGTTAGTGGTAAGGATCTTCCAATCAGCATGAGGACATATAAACAAATTTTTAACAGAAAATTTGTGACTTTTTAAAGAGTAGAAAAAAAAAAACTGCTGTAATTATTATTTTCATAATTTTCATTGTTTAGTTATAAATATGTAAATTAAAGCATAAGAATACATAAATGCAAAGTTAAATGTAAATTTAAAACCATCCATGATGAATATGTATAGACAATTTTTGTAGTTTTTAATTTTGTATGAATTATTATTTAATTGTCTAGTTATTAATGTCTAAATTAAGTAGATGAACTTTCTAAATTAAGTACATGATTGATGGTCTTGGTATGTGGCATAAGAGATTCTTCCTTCCCCTTATAATTTTTTTTGAGACCCTAGCAATATTTTTTTTTTTAAAATATAAGTGCCTAATGTTTTTTCTAATAATAAAGTGCTGTCATAGGAACAAAAAAAATATTCAATATAAATAAGAGAAAATGTGAAAGCGATAAATAGATATTTTGTCAATTTTAAAACAACGGTTGAATGGAAATTATATAATTGTGGGAATGGACCATTTTTTATGCTAGTTATTTAGATGTATAATTTTTTGTAGGTTCTATGAAAATTTAAAATTATTCATGCTTTCAATTATTACAAATTATTGATCAAACCAAAACAACAAACTTGATACTTAGTTCCCTATTATTTATTTCTATTTAATTCATGAATTCATCGTTTGGGTGTCATTAAAAAAAATTAAAGTCGTATTTGTTAATGGTCGATGCAATAGCAAAGCAAACTAAAACTATTAAAAAAAAAGTACAAACTTGCACACAATGATACAAAAAGAAAGAGCGTGTTTTTAAGATAATACCTAATTGTGATAATCAGAGTCCACTGGTAGGCCGTGTAAAAAATACTTGTAGTCAACAACAGTAAGGGTCATTATATTATATATATGGTGCTCTTGCATTTTTGAATATGGTTTTTGAGTCATTGGCTAATTAGGTGGATTTTTCTTTTGTAATTTTGTTTTGCTACTGAAGGTTAGTGGTAAGGATCTTCCAATCAACATGAGGACATATAAACAAATTTTTAACAGAAAGTTTGTGACTTTTTAAAGAGTAGAAAAAAAAAACTGCTGTAATTATTTTTTTCATAATTTTCATTGTTTAGTTATAAATATGTAAATTAAAGCATAAGAATACATAAATGCAAAGTTAAATGTAAATTTAAAACCATCCATGATGAATATGTATAGACAATTTTTGTAGTTTTTAATTTTGTATGAATTATTATTTAATTGTCTAGTTATTAATGTCTAAATTAAGTAGATGAACTTTCTAAATTATGTACATGATTGATGGTCTTGGTATGTGGCATAAGAGATTCTTCCTTCCCCTTATAATTTTTTTTGAGACCCTAGCAATATATATATATATATTTTTTAAATATAAGTGCCTAATGTTTTTTCTAATAATAAAGTGCCGTCATAGGAACAAAAAAAATATTCAATATAAATCAGAAAAACTGTGAAAGTGATAAATAGATATTTTGTCAATTTTAAAAGAATGGTTGAATAGAAATTGAATAATTGTGGTAATGGACCTTTTGTTATGCTCTTTTGATGTGATTTAAGTAATTATAATATTTGCAATTGGCAAAATGATAGTAGCTATGTGATTATTATTAATGCTGATATAATTGATCGAAAGAGGAAAAAGTTATTGTTTGTCAAAACATTTTCTAGGTATAAAAAAATTGTGTTTTTCCTTTCTTTCTTTTTTTTTCTTTCTTTTTTTTCAAAAAAATAATAATAAAACCATTGTCTAATTTCTGCAAATTTTTATATTGAAATATATATATATATATATATATATATATATATTTTTTATACATAAGTATTGAAGTCTCCCAATAGTGAGATATTTGTAGTGTGAGTGGGCCATACCTTTCCTTTGTATATGTGCTCTATGGCAGCATTCAGGTCTCCCTTCCATTGGTGTGTTTTGAATTCTTTGTCTTCATATACTCCTTCCAGCTTAGGAGAGACCACATATTTGAGGGGTTGTCAATAGAATCATAAAATCTTGGATCCTTCAATGCAATCGAAGTACCCTACAAATATTTGAGGGTTTTTTTTTTTTTTTTTTTTTATGTTTCATCATCTAACAAATATTAATGTTGTAACAAAAAGGGAAAATCATGAGTACATTAGAATCAATAAAACATCAAACTGGTAGAATTGTTACAATCTTTTTCCAATTAGTTCCATTTCTCAATGTATCAGCAAAATATCTTACTTTTAAAAAAAGTAATGCATGTACTTGCCAAGACATGTCTACGACTTCCAAATCTGCACCTCTGGAAGCCTCATAAAGTTTTTCTCTATCAAAATTTGGTTACCCATTTCCTCTACTGTCTTGACCTAAAAGAATGAAAGCGTTAGAGTGGAAAAGTGTAGAGAGTATGGGTTATCGAATGGATCTTCTTAACCCATCTTGGTCTTCCAAATTAATTTTTGCTTAAAAACTCCCAAAAATAAGATACTATGATCTGTAATTTTTCCAAGTTAAGCTAACATTAATGAGTAAAATATTATTGAATAAATGATAGGAGAGGTGGGTACAAACCTAGAGAAGGATTCTATTATTTGTAGTATCAAAGATTAAGAAAGGCCTGTGAATACTTCTTTGTGGACAATATTTTTTGTATTTGACTCTTCTTTGATTTCATTGTTGATGATGAGGAACTTCAGGCCATTTCTGCTTGTAACTCTAGATACTGCAACATATAATTGTCCATGACTAAAAACAGGATTTGGGAGATACACACCAACATGTTTCAGAGATTGACCTTGGCTCTTATTAATTGTCATTGCAAAACATATTGAAATTGGGAACTATCATCTCTTTAAGAGGAATGGCCATTTTGACTCACTTGGAGACAATGTGATTCTTGGAATAAAAACATGTGCTCCAATATTGGTACCAGTAATGATCTTTGCTTCTATGAACCATGTACCCAATTTAGTAATAACCAATCTTGTTCCATTACAAAGACCTGCATTTTGGTTTAGATTTCAAAGCAACATGATAGGCAAGCCTAATTTCAACTTTAATTTATGATTTGGCAATCTAGGAAATCTTAATGTGTTCAAGAATTCACCAGGATACAAAACATCTTGGTCAATAGTATTTGAGGAAGCTTTGCATATGGAATCTGAACTTAAATATGTTTGCTCTTCACCATGTAAACATGATACTACATAACCATTAAGTTCTTCAACAACTTCATTAGTTGGTGCAAGTATAGCTCTCTCTTGTAAGTAACTATGATCTGTGATTTTCATTTGTAAATCAGGATATGTGCTTCTTACAATATCTTCCATTGGATTTTCAGTATGTTTGATAATTAAGTCAGCTGGAATAGTAATTGAATTCTCTCCATCTCCTTCGCCCATTTCACCATTTCCAATCTTCAAAATCCACTCACTAAAATTCATCATTGATGCATATTCTAAATTGTTTAATCTACTTTGCAGAAGCCTCATATTTGTGTGTAATTTGAAAACCTGACATTCATTCCATAGATATGATTTGTTAATTGCAGAATGCACAATATCTTCTCTTCTGCCTTTTTTGACAACTGGTAGTATTTGTCGAAAATCTCCCCCTAATACCACAACCTTTCCTCCAGATGGTTTGTTAGCACAATTAGGATTTTGGGTACGTAAAATATCACGGAGAGAGAGATCAAATGCCTCTAAAAAATTTCTATGTGCCATAGGTGCCTCATCCCACAAAATAACACTTGTTTTCAAAATAAGTTCAACTACTTGCATTCCTTGCTTAATTTCACAATTAGATTCATCAAAAATATTAATTGGTATATGAAATTGTGAGTGAGCAGTTCTACCTCCAGGGAGTAACAAAGCAGCAATTCCTGATGTTGTAGTAGCAAGAGCAATTTTTCCTTAGGATCTGACAGCAGCCAAAATTGCCTTGTAAAGATGAGTCTTCCCAATTCCACCATGGCCATAGACAAAAAAAAATCCACCGGTTTTCATTACCAATAGCTTGCATTACTGAGTCATAAATTTTTTTTTGGTCAGTATTCAAATCAGCAAGAAGAACTTCATGTTTTTTTTTTAAAAGCTAAGATGTCATATGACATTTCTTCTTGAATCAGCCTATTTGTACTCTTTTGAATCAAATTCATATCAGGTTGTGGCATTTGTGGATTGTATCCAAGAGATTTCCCAAATTGTTGAAGCAATTTTTCAATTTCATATAAGGCATAATTTTTCAACTGTGTTTCTGACAATTTAAGCTCATCAAATTGCAAGATACGCCTTTGAATATGAAGTATGTCCTCTGAGAATATTTTCCAATGTGATTTCCATAGATTGGATGGATTAGCTACTTCACAAAGCATCAAAATAGTCACAAACAATTCACGTAGTTGTTTTCCAGAAGCCCAATTGGATGCTTCCAATATAGCATCATGCCATTCTTTGTCATTATCAAGAAGTCAAAGTGCATAACATGCCTCTTGATATGTTTCATAAACAATACCATTTACTGTTCTAATTTCAGCAAAATTTCTAGGACCCTAAACAATGTTAAGCAGCATTCTCAAGTAATACTTCTCACCACTTGAAGGATGTGCAAAATAAATCCTCCCAATACATTTTCCATTTTTTCTTCGTCTCCATTGCTGAACATTACTATGCCAAACCCATTTTGTAGGGAAATCAGTATATGTCAACTCTCTAGCATCTTCAAAAGAATTATTAGCCTTCATCCATTCTGTGAACATGGTATTTTCAATTACAGGACGATTAACTAATTGCCTTAGATTAATCGACTCTGGAAATGTTACGGTATTCTTTTTTTTAAATGAAAATTTAACCTCTCAACAGCTGGGTTTTGATATTGAATTTTAAATTCAAATATCCTCCAACACACTTTAGAAGCTGAAATATACCTACAATCCAAATAGCCTTTTGTTTCATCAACAACAATCTCAGAATTATCACCACCATTTGTTAAAGGATTTTCTTGTAAAAACAATAGTCACTCTATCTGATCCTTTGTTTATATACTTAAACAAATACTTGATTGATCGAGACCGGTTGCACCACTCAACATTTATGTGTGATTGGTATTTGACCTGGAGATCTATGTTGTAAGGAACAACATAATGGTTACCCAAAAGTATTCCATTTTTTTCTATAGTTTGTTCTTCGTTTCTTCTTCAATAATTTGGAAAACCATCATCATTAATAGTTGTTTCAGCATAAAATCTTTTTGGAAAATGCTTTGAATATTTAGCATTGATCATGCAAGGAGATGTCATGTTAGCAAGTCCACATGGTCCGTGCATCATATATAGTTTCACAGCTTCATAAACTACTGGGTCTGTACATGAATTTGCTATTTCAGCTTTGATTATACTATCAATATGTGTAGGAGTTGGGCATTTGTCTTTAGGATGAAGGAAAAGAAGAATATGTGCATGTGGCAGGCCTTTTTTTTGGAATTCAATAGTATACACAATTACAATTAATAATTTTAAACTTAAAAGTTAAGAAAAATATACAATCATTATACGTACTTACAAGTTGATAGAAATTTGTATAAAATTACATACCTGCAATTACTCTTCCAAAGTGCTTTTCATGGGTGAGATCATGCAATAGTTGATCCAACTTTATTTTGAAGACTCTTGCTACAATATCAGGTCGGTCCTCAGCTTTCTGACTAGGAATAGAGTCCAAAAACAAACTAATTTCTGGCCACTTAGGATTGCAAGTGAAGGTTATAAAAAGATCTGGATATCCAGCCCATCTGCATATTGCCATTGCATCTTGATAATTTTGTGCCATATATCTTGGACCACCTGTAAATGAAGAAGGCAATATCACACGTTTTCCAACTGTTGTTAAGTCTGTATCTCCACTAAGTACGGCATCCATTAGACCACTTAAAATCTCTATTCTGAAGTCAATCTGATGGTCTTGAATGTATCGAAGACGTGCTTCCTCAATACACGTGTATGCATCTACAATAAATTGCTGAAACAACCTCCCACCAAGTATCAATGTTTACCCCTCATTAGCATGCTATTGAAGTCTAAAAGCATAATATTCTCTCATGGTAACAACTCCTCTTTTCCTTACTTTCCCTTCACCATTACTTCTATAACTTATATTCTTTATGAAACCATCTTCGCCATATAGAAAAAGTAAAGGATATTGCAATGACATAAAACTTGGATGAAGGTCACTTATTCGTTACAATCTTGACGATTTATTTTCAACTATGATATCACGATTGGAGTTTTCAACATTAAAATCCCCAACAATAACAGCAGCAACCTCAGGTGATGTAGGGAGGTTATATTGTCTTCCATTTGGATTATGTGTCCCAATCAAGCGAATTTTGACATTTCGCATTTCAGATTTAGTAAATTTGTCCCTTTCCATCCTAAATGCTTTCACCAATTCATTACAATTATCTAACATTTCCAATAATCCAACAACAACATCAGGATCTACTTCATTTTTCTTATACTTTTTGACCACTGCATCAATTCTATGTCCTATTTCATTATCTATATCATAGATATAGAGTTGAGCGAATGTAGGTTTTTCTCCTTGAATAGGAAGAAGTGACCCAATCTTATGACAATTCTGGCCATTGAGACAGAAAACATATGGGCCTGTACCATTATTTACAGACTTGTCTACTTTACCACCCAAAGAAGTAAAAGCAAACAAATGAATTATACATCCTTATTCCCACCTCGAAAATTGAACGACTTTTTCCCACCATTTAGATTGAGTAGTTTTGCTAGTAAAGTAGGTGGATCTTTCAAAAGAGGTAGATGGACAATGCCATTAGAACAACATAGACTAAATTTTGGATTTTTAGTCTTCCTTGATTTTATAGTCCTCTCTTCGTACCAAACTCGTGCTCCACAATGTTCACATATATGAGTAGGAGGGCCAAAGTTCCAAGCTTCGGTGAATTTACCTAAAAAAACAAATATATTCAATGAAATAAAATTGATTTAAAATGAGAAATCCATTAAAACAAATAAAGCATGTTACCCATGTCATATATCACTTACGATGAGTTCCTCTTGATTCCCCTAAAGTGGCTTCACTTGATTGCATTACTGAACTCTCACCATTAGTCATGCGTGAACCTCCTGAGATTATAATTGAATAATAAGTTAATATTGCAATGTGGAATAATTTGGCATCCTAACAGTATTTTTAAAAATATAAATGCAGCATGTCAGTATGACGTTTTATGTTTAATCGTTATTACTAAAATGACTATTACCTGGAGGAATTCGGTCTTCAGATACATTTGAGGTGACATCACCATTTTCATTTAAAGTAGAGCGTATATAGATATTAGAATTTTTGTTCGTAGTCTCACTATTATAATCATGTCGTCTCTGTCGAGTGCTCCTCACAAATGGATCATCCCCCATATCTCTTGAATGGCCTAAAGAGTAATCAAATATAAGTAAATCCATAATTTATACACACACACGCACACACACATTTATGTATACACACACACACACACACACACACAGAGATATATATATATATATATATGTATATATATTAAATTGAAGACTTTAATAATATATAAAAAAAATGTAACTTTTTGAAAAACCTACCAACAATACGATGTGAAGGTGACAAAATGGTAAATGAAGTAGATCCTTTTTCTACAGAAACCTCTCCTCTCAAAGCATCAACATTGTTGAAGTTAGCTTCTACTAAATGGCTTCAATTAGCAGCCCAGTAACTCATATTCATTTGCCTATCCAACAGAGTACCCCTATTCAACTGTAAGCCAGTAGAAATACGTTGAGCTGTAGGAGCATGAATATTAGATGGATAATTGCAATTTCTCTTGGATGCAAGAATCATCCTTCTTCTCAATCGTGCATAATAAGAAGACTCCATAGTACCTATAGACCATCAGTTACTAACTATCATTATAGTAAAAAATCATTTCAAATAAATGGTGGATAATATGAACAACCTACACTACCAAATATAATATGACGATAAATTTAGAAAAAACATTTCATTTTAGTTACAATTGACATTTGGACATACCTGAAGAAAACTTCCAGCTTTTGGACTTGCAATTTGATAGATAATCCGCAATAATATGGTAGACAATATGAACAGCCTATACAACAAAAAATAATCTAAAAATAATTTTAGCATATTGAAACAAAATATAAAAATATTTTACCGAAACCTTTTCATTTTATTTATAATTGAGAGTTGGAAATACTTGACGAAACAATCCAACTTTTGAAAATTTAATAGAAAATCCATAATCAACTGGTACAAAATATGAACAACGACAATGAAAAGATAATATAAAAAATATTTTGGCCTTCTTTTTTGGGGTGCATTGATTTTGTTGTCATCTATTTATAGTGTCTTCCTGGTTGGTAATTAAGTTCACACATGTAACATGAAGAGCATTTTTCTAAGACTATTTGGAGATTCCTGCCTTTATGCAATTGCATTCAAAATGTAAATATAAATAAAATATTAAGAATTGTGGCTGCAAAACACAAATAAAAATTATGTGATATTTTGGTACCAGTCATGTTTTTCAATAGAGAATATCTAATCTCTGAACATATTACAATCTCATCTGACGATTAACTCAAATTTGAACAATATGTGGTTCCAAAAAATTAGGAATTTTTACTAAATTATTTTATAATCTCATCTAATGATTATTTCAAAATTTGAATATCATGTGGTTCTAAAATATTCGGAACATTTTTCATTTATAAAATTCCCCCATTTTCCCAACTTGTCTGGGTTTTATATTCTTTTGTATTGTGGGAATGCAATTCAGTAAAATTTCATATTGAAAGATAGACACTATAGCTACTGGCGTGACTCCATAGTACCTACCAACCATCACTTACTAACTATCATTATTGTAAAAGATCATTTGAAATAACCGGTGGATAAAATGAAGATCCTACCAATAATATGAGGGTTATTTTAGCAAAACATTTCATTTTAGAGAGACTTGAAGAAATTTTTTAGCTTGTGTGAACTTGCAATTTAATAGCTAATCCATTATAATTTGGTAGAAACCAAAAAATAATATAAAAATTATTACAACACACCAAAAGATAATATAATCTCAATTTTATAATAGTCTTTTCATTAATTGAGAGTTCGACATACTTTACGAAACAATCTAGCTGTTCAACTTGCGATTTAATAGATAATCTGTAATCAATTGGTAGAAAATATGAACCACCTACACAACCAAAATATATATATATATATATATATATATATATAAAACATTTTAGCATAGCCTCTTCATTTTATAGCTGTTCAACTTGCAATTTAATAGATATTCAGTAATCAACTACTACAAAATATGAACAACCTAAACAACCAAATAAAAATTAAAAAAATATTTTAGCATAGCCTTTTCATTTTATTTATAATTAAAAGTTACAAATACTTGAAGAAACAATCCAGCTTAAAAACGTGTAAATTAACAGGTAACTTTTGAGTAACTGGTGATGAAAATAGTAATCAAAACAATGACAGATGTCCACATCATTCAACACCAAGACCTTTTATGTGATATTTTAGCACCAGTCATGTTTTTCAATAGAAAATATCTAATCTCTAAACATATTACAATCTCATCTAACGTTTATCTCAAAATCTTAATATCATGTGATTCTAATGAATTTGTAATTTTTACTAAATTATTTTACAATCTCATCTGATGGTTATCTCAAAATTTGAATAATATGTGGTTCAAAAGTAATTGAAATTTTTTTTTATTTATAAAATTCCCCCAAGATAATCTTAATCCATAATCAACGGGTAAAAAATATGAACAACCTACAAGACCAAAACAAAATTTAAAAAATATTTTAGCATAGCCTTTTCATTTTATTTATAATCAAAAGTTACAAATACTTGAAGAAACAATCTAGCTTTTGAACTGAACACCCTACACAACCAAAAGATAATATAAAATTTTTCAAGTGAACTTGCAATTTAATTGATAATCCGTTATAATTTGGTAGAAACCAAAAGATAATATAAAAATTATTTTAGCACAACAAAAGAAAATATAATCTCAATTTTATAATAGCCATTTCATTAATTGAGAGTTGGACATACTTAATCTCAATCCTATTATCATCATTAGCAAAAAATCATTTCAAATGACTGGTGGATAATTGAACACCCTACCAATAATATGAGGACTATTTTAGCAACATATTTTACGAAAACAATCTAGCTGTTGAACTTGGAATTTAACAGATAATCCCTGATCAACTGGTAGAAAACATGAACAACCTACACAACCAAAAGAAAATATAAAAAATATTTTAGCATAGCCTTTTCAATTTATAGCTGTTGAACTTGCAATTTAATAGATATTCCGTAATCAACTGGTAGAAAATATGAACAACCTACACAACGAAATAAAAATATAAAGAATATTTTAGCAAAGCCTTTTCATTTTATTTATAATTAAAAGTTAGAAATACTTGAAAAAACAATATAGTGTAAAAACACGTAAATTAACGGGTAACTTGTGAGCAACTGGTGAGTAAAATAGTAATCAAAACGGTGTCAGGTGTCCACATCATTGAACACCAAGACCTTTTTTTTTTTAAATCTTTTGATAAATGAACACAAACACTCACGTGCAAATACACACTCAAACACTAAAAAAAATATAATATTTTATGTCATCTAAAGACTATTCAGAGATTCCTGTCTTCATGTAGTTCTTTTAAGAATTAAAATATTACAATGTAAGACCATCCCAAAAACTTAAACTATAATAGTTTTTTACACCAACCTCATTCTTTTTAATCTCCCTCTTTATTTGCTTTTAATCTACCTTTGTTTTTACTCTTTCACTTTGTGCTAAAACCTTCCACTGCCAGGCATGTGAATTTCGGTCGAAAATTCATTAAATAACTTATTGCTCCACAATTCATTTTCCAGCTACTATAATTGCAGTTAACACCTTCCTTTTGAATGAGATCAATAGACAAAAAGCCCAAAACAATACTTGTTTTATTTTTTTGTGCTTCGAAATGTATTATGTATATAACCATGTTTTGAAGCTTGGTCTTTGGTAGCAATTATTTCACAAAACGGACCTCACAAGAAGACTAAATTACTGAACTTTTTTGAGAATCAACTAAATTATTGAACTTAATGATGTATATAAGGCTACGTCCAGGGAATAATTAATTAACCATGTTCTAAGGCATCAAGATGGTTGCTGAAAAATGTCGTAGACACTAATCACAATGTTGATTTCTTTTTCCTTAGCTCATCGTGCTTAATTAGTAATGACATGACATAAGAGGCATAGATTTTAAAAAAAGTCTACAGTTAATTAAAACGTCTCAATTTGAGCAAAACATTGCGCTTACAATAGTTTACGACATGCCCATTAGGGAAAAACATCACAAAAGATCCAAAGAATTCTCCAAGTGCTATGCACCGGAAAGTTAAATCATGGTCCCAAAGAGCAGCAAAAAGTTCTTTTTAGGCCCCCTATAAGTGTTCTTACTTTTCCACAGTGCATTCGATATTCCCAAACCAAAAGTGCAACTTATATGGTCTCACTATTCTGCTCTATAGTTTCTGTCCAGCAAACCTCAGTTTGGCAGGAATATTGTGGGAAAAATAATGTAAGAAGCCAATATAAGTGCATCAACCAACCATAAAAATGGATTTTCAATTCCAAATTTTCAATAAATGATAACTTATTCCAAGTCAAATCAAAGATTAGTTGCAAAACAATAGGGTTTTGAACATTTACATTCCAAACTATTTCCAATCGGTCAGTGGGCATGGTTGCCTAAGGCGGAAGGTACAATTTCACCACAACTAATTGGGTATCAATCCCACTAATAACCTATTTCATAAATTAAAACCTCCCTTAAGCATAAAAATAAGACACAGAAAAGGGAAATGGTAAAAAGGAAAGTATAAAAATAGAAGAACCTAGGAAAAGTCCTACTATGGCTTTGTGCCAACTTGCAAAAGGAAATGCAAAGGTATAGACTCTGTGTTGGGCATTTTTCTTAAGGTTCTGTCACTCTAAAAATACAATGTAAAAGACAATGGCTAAAAATAAATAAACAAAAGTAGTCCCAACACCGGCTAAATAGGTATATGCAATTAGACAAAAAGTTATTGTATTTGTGAGTGGAAACGGTGAGGGAATTCCATTGGTTAAGCAAGTCAAGGACAATGAAAGCTTCGATCTCTCAACAATCAAAGTTCTTTATTCATAATTGAAGGGCTTGGTTTACTCCATCTCAAATTATCCAGAACTCAACTCTAAGCAGTTTTGGACAATTGTTATGTCCATATTTGATCGTGATATTGAATCAACCCTCATGCACCGATTGGTCTTCGACGACCCACAGTGACCCAAATTCTCAGGCCAATAATGAAGATTCAATTTGGAATTTGTGTATGTCTTCTTTATAATCTCAGAAACTGAGTTATGTGTTCAAAACCAAGTAGCAAACCACTACTACCAATCTATATATAACAAAAGACAAACTACTGGCAGTATTTCTACAGCTTCTGTAAGACAGTGCACCAATTAAAAACCACAGCAACCATAACAATCATCCACACCACACCACGAAAGAGGCTGCAACAAAATGTAAAAAGGGAAACCAAAAACATCAAGCAAAATAATGGAGCACAAAAAGAACTGGAAAGCAAAAAATTTATTGTCCTCTACGGATAGCAGCAAGTGCAGTTTTGTCTGAGAAAAATGCAATAATAGATGCAAAAAGAATGAGATTCTAAACAAAAAATATATCTAAGTTTGCATTTTACTTGACCATTTTTCTGTGAACTTCTTCAATAAGATGTATAAGGAATGATTCTATATAAATTGAAAATAGTAAGGAAGTCATGATGTTTGTCCTATAGGACAATTTCAAATCAGTAGATTTTGATGGATTTTGAGAACCTTCAATCATTTTAGTAAACTCATGATAAATATTAAGTATCTCATAAAAATTTAAATAAAAAAATATCCATGTGCAACATGAAAAGTCATCAAGAAAATTGGCAAAGCCTATTGTTTTCCAAGATAGGATGAGATACAATCATAGGATCAAAAATAGGCCTAATTTAAAATGCCCTCTTAGAGACTAAAGTTTGGACTCAAGAAAGAGAAGCATGACCTAGCCGTGAATACCACAATTCCAAAGAGGTGATGCTATGTAAGAAAAGCAATTATGCATCAAGATGTAAGAAAAAAAGCCATCCAACTTTATGTTTTGTCCCAATGGTCTTTGAAGATTTATCAACCAACACGTTAAGGAACCATTTATTATGCACAATATCATCTTTATTAGTATTTTGGAATTTTTCTTTTTTTAAAGACATATATATATATATATGTATATATATATATATATATTTATCTTGCTGAGTGGTTGCACCAAAATTATTTTAAAATTTAAATATTAAGGAAATAAAATTATTTATTGTTGAATATAAATAAATAAGAAAAAAAATTAAACAATTCATTTAAAAATTTGCTTAGGTGAAAGGCTAAATGTATAGTACTTTTTTTTTTTCAAAGAATAGTAACAACTGACACTAATTAAATGAATGGAACACAGAATGAAAGAATTTTCAAAGAATCGGCAACATGGTGGAATCTAATGCTCTCACGTATGAGGTTCCTAAACACCTTTTATTTTGAAGATTTATCAACCAACATGTTAGCAAGCCATTTATGATGCACAGTTCTTCCAATCTGTCCAAACCTAAGATTTTGACTGAGTTTCTTCAAATGTTGGACGCAACGATTCTGGCTGATCATATGTGCACTCTACATTCAAATAGAATCCAGTCCACATAATCCTTCGGGCCCTTCATAGTAATTTTTCAAAGAATGTAGCAAACTGCTTAATTTGAGGAATCTGGCCCACCAATTGGTTGGAATAAATGTTTAGAACTGATAGGATAGTAAGAAAAATCTAGTGACTCAAGATTACTCAATTTTCCTAAAGAAGGTGGGATTGAATATCAGATGATTTAATTAGAAGATATATAAATGTCACAGCCACATCCATGAGAATGTCCTGTCGTGCAATCCTACAACCATAGCACAAAAAACACACCATCCAATGTACAGTTAATCTGCATTCTGCATTATATATAGTTGAAACTGTTGGAAAAATATGAATGCGCAGCGGAAGAAAATATAATGTAATGTAAACGGATCTACTTCATACATACAAGTTAACATGGGTGATTTAAGTTTCAGAATTAGAGAACAAGAGAGTGTACCTTGGAGCGGTGAATTTCAAAAACTTGAAGATGAAAGGCACTTGGGAATACTTTCAATCTTCACTCCAATTCCACTAACACCCAAGATGTGTGGTCTCTCAATCAGTTCCAAAGGGAGAATGCCAAAAAGTGTCTAACACTTTTTCACCAATTGACAAGAGTGTTCTTTTTCTTTCCTATGAAAAATCTCTACAGAAAAATTCTGTGTCTTTCTCCCTTTGTATCTAACTGATTATCTAATTGGGCCGGCCTTTTGAGCCTTTCCAATTGGGCTTAAGTGTGTGGCTTGGAGTGGGACCAAAAGGGACCAATAAGACACTAGCTCCAATGGGCCTTGGGCTTTTCTGTCAACTCTTGACAAGTCCAAAGTTACCATTAACTACATTTAATACCACTATATAAATATAGTTGCACTCTAGGCCTTATTAATAAATTATATCCCAAGACTTTATTATACATGCAACCCCTTCATAAAATATTCATAGTAACACAAAGTCATGAAAGAAGACTGCCACTTTGTATATTACTACATCTTAATTCCTTGAGTACCCGGTTTAATCCTTTAAGTTATTCATCATATATTTATGAAATCCAATTCCATAAATATATACTTTAGTAACTCCTTACTAAAGTGGTTAGGCCCAACTCTCTGAATAACATACCCATTAAACTTATCTCAAGGGAATATTTTATATCTCCGTTAAGAGACTATGAATTCCATCTTGAGAATATATGTTCCATCAACACTAAATGTGGCTGCCCAACATACTGAGATTTTGACCTTAACCATAGATCTCACTCCTGATATATCAAAGCAACCTACACTTCATGATCAGGTCCATTATCCTCTCAGGATTAAGAGTTCATGCAAATATAGTCGTGAGTTTATTATTCTATTGACAGTCTTTAGGAGAATAATAAATCTCACACCGGTCCAGTTCAATATGTCTTAACTCTTAAAACATATCAACATATCAACTAGAAATCTCTATTTCCATGATCAAGACAAATCATCTTAGTTGATATGTTATAGTCTTCGCAGATGAAATGCCCAATTTCATCACCGACTACGAACTATACTTCTGAGTTTACAAAGAACTTATGATTTATATCTTCTGTGACTAAATCACATAAATCATATACTATGCATCTCATGGACTATGATAATGTCCCAATATTCATGTTACCAATATTTTCAAATAATAATACAACTTTATTAACAACAACATTAAGTCATACATAATGTCATACATAATAAAATACATAGCATCATACAATAGGATTTAAGGACAAATATCCCAACAATCTCCCACTTGGCCTAAAGACTATTGTGCACTAATCTAACTCCCATCTCCTCTAAATGTGACTCGAAAGTCCTTTGAGGCAAGGCTTTGGTGAAGGGATCCGCTAGATTCTTTGCACCATCAATCTTTGCTACAATCACATCTCCACGAGCAACAATGTCTCGAATGATGTGGTACTTTCTTTCTATGTGTTTTCCTTTCTTGTGATTCCTTGGATCCTTGGATTGTGCAACCGCTCCACTATTGTCACAGAACAATGTAATAGGAACTTGCTCAATTCTTATCACACCAAGATCACAAAGGAATTTCTTGAGCCAAACAGCCTCCTTTGCTGCCTCACAAGCGGCAACATATTCGGCTTCCATGGTGGAGTCCGCAATACAAGATTGCTTAACACTCCTCCAACTAATGGCTCCACCTCCCAAGGTGAAAACACAACCCGACGTGGATTTTCTGAAATCTAGATCCGACTGAAAATCTGAATCTGTATAGCCAATGGGAATCAAATCCTCACAACGGTAAACAAGCATATAATTTCTCGTTCTCTGTAGATACTTGAGAATATGCTTTACAGCTTGCCAATGTTTAAGTCCTGGATTTGATTGATATCGGCTGACCATGCCAACTGAATAACAAATATCCGGCCTAGTACAAAGCATGGCATACATGAGACTTCCTACAGCAGAAGCATAAGGAACTTGTCTCATCATATTTTCTTCCTCTTGAGTCTTAGGTCTTTGGTCATCAGACAGAGGAACCCCATGTCTAAAAGGAAGTAATCCTTTCTTGGAGTTTTGCATGCTAAACCGTTCTAGAACCTTATCTATGTATCCAGCTTGTGACAAACCTAACATCCTATTCTTTCGATCTCGCCAAAGCTTGATCCCTAGAATATAGTTAGCTTCGCCCAAGTCCATCATATCAAATTGGCTTGACAACCAAACTTTAACCGATGACATTACTCCTACATCATTTCCAATGAGTAGAATGTCATCAACATAAAGCACTAGGAACATTACTACTTTTTCTTGATGTCTCTTGTACACACATGGTTCATCAAGATTTTGCTCAAAACCAAAAGATTTGATTGCTTGATCAAATCTGATGTTCCATGACCTAGATGCTTGCTTAAGTCCATAAATGGACCTATTCAACTTGCATACCATATGCTCTTGGTTCTTTGCTATGAAACCTTCTGGTTGCAACATATAGATTTCTTCTTCAAGATTACCATTTAGAAATGCAGTCTTGACATCCATTTGCCAAATCTCATAATCATAATGAGCAGCAATGGATAAGATAATCCTGATAGATTTAAGCATGGCTACTGGCGAAAAGGTCTCATCATAATCGATGCCTTCTTTTTGTGTATACCCTTTAGCCACTAGCCTTGCTTTAAAGGTTTCAACCTTTCCATCTATCCCTCTCTTCCTCTTGTAAACCCATTTGCAACCAACAGGTTTAATGCCGTTAGGCACCTCTACAAGACTCCAAACTTGATTGGAATACATGGAATCTAATTCAGATTTCATAGCTTGGACCCAATGATGTGCATCTATATCATTCATTGCCTCCTCATAAGTGTAAGGATCCGATTCAGCCTCTTCTGAGATAGCCTCATAAGTTTCTCCTAAACCTATAAATCTCACAGGAGGCCGAACAACTCTCCCACTACGACGAGGCACTTGTGTACTAGACATTTCATGAGTAGTATCTTGTGGTGTATCTAATACAACCACTTTTTCCTTAGTTTTATCCAATGGTTGTTGATTTACGGATTCATTCATTTCAGCCAATACAACTCTACTCCTAGGAGTAAAATTATTCATATAGTCATTTTCTAAAAATTTAGCATTTGTACTAACAAAAACTTTGTTATCATTTCGACTATAGAATAAATAACCCCTAGTTTCTTTTGGATAACCCACAAGCAAACACACTTCCGATTTTGGTTCCAACTTATCAAGCTTCCCCTTTAGCACATGTGCTGGACAACCCCAAATGTGGAGATACCTCATACTAGGCTTACGCCCACTCCACAGTTCCATGGGCGTTTTGGGGACAGATTTTGATGGAACTAAATTCAAAAGATGTATTGCTGTATCTAAGGCATATCCCCAAAAAGGAATTGGTAAAGTTGAATAACTCATCATGGACCTAACCATTTCCAAAAGAGTCCTATTCCTTCTCTCTGCTACACCATTTTGTTGAGGTGTTCCAGGTGCAGTCAATTGAGATATAATCCCATTTTGAATTAGGTAATCCTTGAAAATCCCAAGAAGGTATTCGCCACCTCGATCAGATCGAATGGCCTTTATGTGTTTGCCTAATTGATTCTCAACTTCAGCCCTAAACTCTTTGAACTTGTCAAAGGCTTCGGACTTCCGTCTCATTAAGTACACATAACCATATCTTGAGTAATCATCTGTGAAAGTGATGAAATACTCATAACCTCCTTTTGCTTGGGTTGACATAGGACCACATACATCCGTATGAACTAATTCAAGCAACTCTTGGGCTCTTCTACCTTTTGCATTAAAAGGTCGCTTGGTCATTTTACCTTCCAAACAAGATTCACAAACTGGAAATTCATCAAAGTCCATGGGCTCTAAGAGTCCATCTTTGATCAGCCTTTGAATTCTGTTTGAATTAATATGACCTAAACGCAAGTGCCAAAGATATGCATCATTAGAAGGAAACTTTCTCTTTAATGATTTTACATGTGAGTTACCATCTAATTCAGAATTATGCAATTCATGCTTAACAGGAGTTAAAATATATAGACCATCCACAATATTGCCAGAACAGATAAACATTTTATCCTTCTTTATTACAACATTGTCTTTTAGGATAACACAATATCCTTGTTTACCCAAAAAAGTTGCAGAAATTAAATTCCTACGTACATTAGGTACAAACAGACAGTCTTTCAATATTAAAACCCTAGACTCAAAGCATAAATTAACAACACCAACAGCTACAACCGGAATTCTGCTCCTATCAGCCAAAGTTAGAAACAATTCTCCTTCACTCAACTTTCTGGTCTCCTGAAACCCCTGCAAAGAATTGCAGATATGATTAGTACAACCTGAATCCACACACCAGGAATCAGTGGGATTCTGTACCAAACATATTTCAAGTAAAAAAGAAGTTTTCATACCCTTGTTCTTGGCAGCTTTAAACTTTGGACAATTCCTCTTCCAATGTCCTTTCTCACCACAATGGAAACACTTTCCTTTGAGCTTCTTTCCTTTATCGGCAACCCCTAAGGCAATTTGCTTACCCTCTTTCTTAGTGAAGTCCTTCTTCTTCTTCTTACCCTTGCCTTTCGGCTTAGGTTGAGAAGTAGAAGCCTCACCAACATTGGCTTCAACACTAGAAGTACCTAGGATGCCTTCCGCCGCCACTAACTCATTCATTAATTCAGACAATGAATAAACCTTTTTGTTCATATTATAATTCAGTCTGAATTCCTTGAATGATTCCGGTAGTGATTGGAGTATCATATCCACTTGGGATTCTCCATCAATGTCGGCACCTAAAACTTCTAATGTATTCAGATTAGAGATCATTGTAAGACAATGCTCCCTCACTGAACTACCTTCAGCCATCTTGGTATTGTAAATTTGCCTCATGGTTTCTTGCCTTGCTGAACGGCCTTGCTCACCAAACATCTCCTTCAGACTTAGCATAATGTCCGAAGCTAGTTCTACATCCTGCATTTGATGCTGTAGAACATTTGAGATGGACGCTAGGATATAGCACTTGGCCATTTTATTAGATTTCTGCCAACGATCATATCGTTGTTTTTCCTCAAGAGGAGCATCTAATGAAGGAAAGCTAGGACATGGTTTAGTAAGCACATATTTGTGCTCTTCAGTAGTTAAAACAATGTCCAAGTTTCTTTTCCAGTCAACATAGTTGGATCTAGTCAGTTTGTTTTGATTAAGAATAGAAACAAGTGGGCTAAATGATGCCATGTTCAAATCTGAAAATAATAAACATGAATATAATAAGTAAAATGGACATTATCAATTTAGCATATAAGCATATAATATGGAACCTTAATAAAACCATAAAATAATATATACAACGACAACCCAATCCCATGTTTAAAATTCCTTGGAAGCAAGTAAATTATAAACACTATGATTGATTGAGAACCATTCTCATTATTAGTGCTATCATGATAACTCTTATCAAACACTAATAACATGCCGTTTCTACTTTAGCCTCTAAGTAATAATGACATAGCTCCGAAGGGAGATTAACATTAAACTTAGTCTAGTGTACACCATTGACTGAATTCTATGTGAGTCATAAAGTAACTCCACGGAAGCGTGGTCGTTCTTTAATGTAAAAACACATATCATTCATCATTAAGAAGTTTAACCTGTAGTACCGTGAATTAAACACCCTCCGAAGGGAGTAAGGCATATACGCCAAAGCGAGGTGCTTAATCACACTACAATAAACCGACAATGGAGGCCGTGAGATCCAACCCTTGTATCTCTCTCCCACTAGATGTTTTAAAATAAAGTTTTTTTTTTTTTTTTTTTTTTAAATATAAAACATGCATAATACAATTACACATAGCCTTAATCTTTTATATATTGAAAAACACTTAGAAAAAATTCTAGATAAACAGTTCTCGATCGATCCTCGACAGATTCTCGATCGATCTAGAAAAGTTCCGCGAAGCTCGACAGATCCTCGATAGATCCTCGATCGATCGAGAAAGTCTCTGTCTGCTCGATAGATTCTCGATCGATCGAGCTTCGCGAATTTTGAATTTTCCAGAATTTTCTAAAAACAGTTTTTCAACGTGTTCATGAACAAAACTACTGTCATACAATCATTATGAACATAAATTGATATCTAAACTGAATATCATTGATGTTATAGCCTTAAAGATCAGTTTAACATACTTAAACTAAAAATTAAACAACATCATAACATCAAAAACAGTTTTCATCAAGAACAATGATTTCAACAACCATGCAGAAAACTATTTTCTAACAACATGAAATCATTGTTATAAATTCCAAAACTCAAAACATGTTAAACAGATATGTAATGAAGACCGCTCTGATACCAATTGTTGGAAAAATATGAATACGCAGCGGAAGAAAATATAATGTAAACGGATCTACTTCATACATACAAGTTAACATGGGCGATTTAAGTTTCAGAATTAGAGAACAAGAGAGTGTACCTTGCAGCGGTGAATTTCAAAAACTTGAAGATGAAAGGCACTTGGGAATACTTTCAATCTTCACTCCAATTCCACTAACGCCCAAGATGTGTGGTCTCTCAATCAGTTCCAAAGGGAGAATGCCAAAAAGTGTCTAACACTTTTTCACCAATTGACAAGAGTGTTCTTTTTCTTTCCTATGAAAAATCTCTACAGAAAAATTCTGTGTGTTTCTCCCTTTGTATCTAACTGATTATCTAATTGGGCCGGCCTTTTGGGCCTTTCCAATTGGGCTTAAGTGTGTGGCTTGGAGTGGGACCAAAAGGGACCAATAAGACACTAGCTCCAATGGGCCTTGGGCTTTTCTGTCAACTCTTGACAAGTCTAAAGTTACCATTAACTATATTTAATACCACTATATAAATATAGTTGCACTCTAGGCCTTATTAATAAATTATATCCCAAGACTTTATTATACATGCAACCCCTTCATAAAATATTCATAGTAATACAAAGTCATGAAAGAAGACTGCCACTTTGTATATTACTACATCTTAATTCCTTGAATACCCGGTTTAATCCTTTAAGTTATTCATCATATATTTATGAAATCCAATTCCATAAATATATACTTTAGTAACTCCTTACTAAAGTGGTTAGGCCCAACTCTCTGAATAACATACCCATTAAACTTATCTCAAGGGAATATTTTATATCTCCGTTAAGAGACTATGAATTCCATCTTGAGAATATATGTTCCATCAACACTAAATGTGGCTGCCCAACATACTGAGATTTTGACCTTAACCATAGATCTCACTCCTGATATATCAAAGCAACCTACACTTCATGATCAGGTCCATTATCCTCTCAGGATTAAGAGTTCATGCAAATATAAGTCGTGAGTTTATTATTCTATTGACAGTCTTTAGGAGAATAATAAATCTCACACCGGTCCAGTTCAATATGTCTTAACTCTTAAAACATATCAACATATCAACTAGAAATCTCTATTTCCATGATCAAGACAAATCATCTTAGTTGATATGTTATAGTTTTCGCAGATGAAATGCCCAATTTCATCACCGACTACGAACTATACTTCTGAGTTTACAAAGAACTTATGATTTATATCTTCTGTGACTAAATCACATAAATCATATACTATGCATCTCATGGACTATGATAATGTCCCAATATTCATGTTACCAATATTTTCAAATAATAATACAACTTTATTAACAACAACATTAAGTCATACATAATGTCATACATAATAAAATACATAGCATCATACAATAGGATTTAAGGACAAATATCCCAACAAAAACACAATAAATCTACAACACGTCATGCAAGATAGCATCAACACTAAAAGTGAGGTCAAGGATTGCACATTAAACCAATCTATATAACTACTGCCAGTTTTTCTGCAGCTTCTGTCAAACAGTGCACCAATTAAAAACCACAACAACCATAACAATCATCCACACCACACCACGAAAGAGGCCGCAACAAAATGTAAAAAGGGAAACCAAAAACATCAAGCAAAATAATTGAGCACAAAAAGAACTGGGTTTAGAGATACCTCAATCAAATCAGCCAAATTCCATACGTATTTATATACTGTGAGGAGAGGAAGACAGCAAGGAAGGAACTCAGATAAGCAGCCGTTAGTGTGAAACCATTAAGCAGGAAGGTGGGGAGGTTTTCAGACTCTTTGGTTGTCCTTGAAACCGCTACTGTGAAACCGTTGAGCTGAAGCGAAGCGCTGAAATTTCTGCTTGTCCTCACGCTCTGCTTCTGATGACCCTTCAGGTTTCCACGGTTTCAAATCTATATATTACTTCAGGTTTCCACGGTTTTAAGTTGAAAAGCAGTTGGGCTGGGCTTTATGGTGGAAGTAAATACGCAAAAAAGTGGGCTGGCTTTATGGTGGAAGTAAATAGAAAAAAGGGTGGGGTGCTGCTTGTCCTCACGCTCTGCTTCTGATGACCCTTCAGGTTTCCACGGTTTCAAATCTATATATTACTTCAGGTTTCCACGGTTTTAAGTTGAAAAGCACTTAGGCTGGGCTTTATGGTGGAAGTAAATAGGCAAAAAAGTGGGCTGGCTTTATGGTGGAAGTAAATAGAAAAAAGAGTGGGGTGGGCTGGGATTTATTATATAGATTTATTATAGGGCTGAAATTTATTATTCTGACATTTTAAAAAATTGTTTAAAAATCTAGGTAAAAAAAAAAAAAAATTAGAATGACATGTCGTTGACGTGGCGCAATGTGAGCGTAGCGACATTAAACGCTACGCTTCAGCTTTTAGTAATATATAGATTTGTATTAATATCACAAGACAATGGGAACATAAAACTGTAAAACTAAAGATTGCCTAATTTTTTTTACAGCTTTTAACATCATCTTAAGGTGGTTGGCTATTTCAAAATTTTTTGACAGCATGAATATCAGATAATTTAACTCGAAAGAATGTTTACTTGCTCAACCTACACTGACTAAATTTAATTGTCTAGCAGCTCAATACCTAAGAAGAGATAAATGTGACAAAGCCAAATCCATTAGAACATCTTATTCTGTGATTTTTCTACCATGGCAGAAAACAATTTATCACCGAGTTGCAGAAACCCACCATCAAATATATAGAAAATCTGGAAACACAACAAAAGTAAACCATCTAATGCATGTTAGAAACTAACACTAAAAGTGAAGTCAAACAATAATTGCTCATCAAACCAATGCTTGTAAAATATTTAGTTTCTAGCTTAGTGAAGTTGGTAGGAACTTAGGAAATCATCAACCTATAATTCTCATTTCTATGGTAGAATTTTACCAAAACTTGGTAAATTTAAGTTTTAGGCTAGGAGGGTAAAATTTTATAAACATTAAGTCTCTCCACAAGAAATGAGAGAATTAAATAGCAAAAAAAAGAAAAAGAAAAAAAAAAGCATTAACAGAGGAAGAATATTGAACATAGAAACCAAAAATTTTAGTATCCTTAAGCAAAAAACCTATAATAGACAAAATCATATACATGATTTGTTAACATTACTTTCATCACCATTATTACATTTTCCAGTTCACCAAACTTACTCATGTACTGCCTAAATCCTTCCCAAAACTTGTTAAAAACCACATCAAGAAAAAGGATATATTATTAACAAGAAGAGCATGTCCTACAGTTTGAAGATACACATACTACCAAATTTTGGACTTCACTCTTCAGCTAGGCTCAGTAATAACAAAGGAGAATGGCACATAAAAAGAAATTCAAGTATATGTCAATGAATAATATATATATTTGACTAGTTTGTATTTCGGCAATCTATCATGCCAGCAAGGTTTGTCTTGTTCCATTTGAGTGGCAAGTGTGTCATGTGCACCACGATCTGTGAAAGGAGGCACTATGGTGACTTACAAAAAATTCAGAGAAGAAAGTTTATTAGCCTTCTGGATTTGCAGAAGCTACCATTTTCACTGGTATTTCTCATAATCCGAGTCATCTTGTGCGCTTAAACTCCCAATCAAATTTCACAAACGTGGCATGCATCTTTCAATATTATTAGAGCTACCTTCTTCACTAGCATGTGTATATTTCTGTGTAACAACAATAATATTCCATTATCTATTCTCCAAGTGAAGCCAGGGAGTCCTATGTTTTAGGGCCATTGTGTTTCCCGCTACATCTGTTATGTCTATGCTGGATGTGGTGTGATTGTATTTGATGTCCTAGTAAGAGTCAAGATGTAATTAGGACAAGCTAGGATTTGCAATGATAGTTTTGTTCTTTGAATTTATCTGTATCATGTCTAATTATTTTGTTGTTGATACAAGTATCTTATGTGTGCCTTTGCACTGCGCCTATTCTTAATAATATATTTACATTCATCCAAAAAAGGACAACTAGGTACAATATCATATGGGCATGCAACTTCGGAAAATTTGATTGACTAGAAACTTAAATAGAGGAAATATGTAAATTTGATATATAAATTTTTGCTAACTGTTAAAGTATTCATCCACGAAAATTTAAAAGAGGAAAAAAATGAGGCAGTGCTAATGTGAGTTGAAGTTACCCATGGGAAAGTCAAATCACAAAGAAAAGGGGAAATAAATGAGCTATTTTAAATAAACCTTTGACAGAGGACTAGAGGGTGGATGACACACTAGTAAAATAGAAATGAAGAGCTAAAAAATAATGAAGGTAGCAGTGCAAGCAGAGGAGAGATTATTCTAAAACTCATTTTCCCTTGTCTTTAAGAAAGGGATTAATGGTATTCTCTTTTAGTTTGAAATATCTCATCACAGCTTCAAGTTCTACTGCATCTTGCTTCACCAATACAATTTTGCTTATTTCTTTCTCTATTATCAACCATCAATTGACAGATGAGACCCCAATTATCTGATAAAAAGGCCATGTAGTAACAAAGCCCACACTTCTACAATGTCAAGCTTGGGCAACAGCTAGCAATTGAAGCTTCAATGCAAATGTATTGATTCAACCAATCTAAAAATGACCCACATATTATATAGGAGAACCATGTCAATTCCCCTAGGTGGAACAACATGACAATGGTAGACAAAGGTCGTAGCTGGATGCCCATAGACTAAAAAATGAGTGCTTAGACAAAGGTCATAGTCAGTTTGCAAAACTTCCACTTTTTGTTGAGTCTGGAAGAAGCCATGGTAGGCAGCCTTAACACAACTAATGATATTCAATTGATAGCAGAGAATCCATCTACTGCAAATTTTAAAGAAAGAAATTAATATTATTGCTTTATGTTATTAACTCAACAGTGCTAACCTGTCATATAGAGACACAAATTAGGAATTGACAATGATGATGCGAAGAAAATCAGTAGGCTGGATGCTTTGAATTAGAAAGGACTCCTGTCCGTTTTGATGGCCTGAAAAAGAAAGAACAGTGTTCAAAGGTGATTGGGGTTGGCGGCCAATAACCCTCCGATGACAAAGTTAGTTTTCTCTCTCTATTATTTTGGAGTTCCAACTTTTCAAGAAATGTCAAAACATACCTTTGTCTTATCTAAATGAGCGTTTATATAGTGTCCTGAAGATAGCTATCAAACTCATAACCTCTCCTAGTTTTGAGGAGGTATGAGGGTTCAGAGATAACTTCTATAACCGCTTAGGAGTTACATTTTTCTTATATAACAGTCACTGGAAGTTACGCATGTAATAAGGAGTCGTAGTGTACATTTCAGGAACTTTCCCAAGTGTTAAGGGCCATCTAGATATCCTCGTCCAGAGATCTCCTAGCCGAGTCTTTTTTCCATGGAAGGTTGCCCATTTGTGGATGACCTTACTCAGATCGAGTTTGATGGTTCTTGGACGAGATAGTGGTCCTGTCAAACTCGACCATGTGAATCTCGTCCAAGCACCTTCCTGTATGGACGAGATTACACACGAACGAGATTCTAAATTTGCCTTCCTGGTTTTGTCCAGGACGACCTCCATGGACGTGATTGGAGTTGGTAATAATCATTCCCCATCAGTTGCCCCCTTGTCCATGGGTCGTCCAGGAGGTATGCCAGTTGATGTCACCTTTTGGACAGTGTCATGATGTCAGCTGTTATGGGTGCCACATGTCATGATCTAATTGGTGACAGGTCATGTCAGCTTGTTTTTTGAGAGATGTGCCATTTGTCACATTTTGGCTAATCGCGTCGCTTCGTGTACTAGGGTTCAGTGCCTATAAATAATGGAATTCCTTCACTACTCTCCTCATTTTTGGAATTTTCTTCTTTGACATCCCTCGACTTAGCGCCTTGTCTAGAAGTTTTTTGCATCCATAGTCTCCTATCGTCTAGATCCAGGTATTTTTTCCATCTTCGTCCTTAGGTTTAAAGTTTTCTTTAAAGAATGTCTGAGGTAGTCCTTTCCTCATCTAGCGATAGTATTGACAAAGCCATAGACGAGTACTAAGACCTTAGTAGTTTTAGTGGTTCTAGTGATAGCAGTGGTAGTAGTAGCAATAGCAGTAGTAACAGAAATACCACGGACGAGTATACGTCTGGTGTTCCTAGGATTCCCCTAGAAGTATTTCAAGAAAGCCTTAGGACGAGGGCTGAGTCTAGTTCTAGGGTTGGCACAACTGCTCCCTTGTCTTCTGCTCAAGACAAGGGAGAGGTGGTTTATAGTTGTGCTATAAGGGTTACTTCTAAGACAGACGAGAAAAAGTTAGGTCTTCTTAAGACTTGGTACCAAATCCCTGAAAATATAAATCCTAGGGTTCCTGTGCGTGATGAGTGGTGTTGTCAACCCCATTTTGGCGTTGGCATTTATGAGGTTTACCTCTTAGGGGGTTTGAGGTTGCCCCTTAATGCCTTCACCAAGGAGTTGCTTTCTAGGTTAGGCTTAGGTATTTGTTAGTTTAACCCTAATGCATGGAGGCTAATTGTCTCTATGCAAGTTTTGTGGAGGGAAGTATTTGAGGGGGATTATCCTCTCACTGTGGACAAATTCCTCTTTTACTATAAAACCTCCGAAATTTCCTAATCCCTTGGCTTTTATCAGTTCACTGCCAAAGGGAGAGATTATAGGATAATTAAGTCCTTAGCCACCTCAGATAGGAAATGGAAGACAGATTTCTTCTTTGTCTCTGGCCCTTGGGCTGGACACCCTATTGAGGTTGACAGGGATTCATTCCCTCCCTACACAGGAGAGTTAGGGAACCTTCATCTTGAAGGTACGACTAACTATCCCTTTACTTCTTGTTACACTTTTTTATTGTAGTCGTCTAATCACCCTTCTCTCTTTTTTGCAAGTGCTAGACAACGTCACTTGAGCAGGTTTTATCTTGAAAGAGTTCAGAAAGCTCGTCTACACCCTGAGAGGGACTTCCATTCTTTGGTCACTCTTTAACGCCTCGCTACTTGGGGACTTGGTCCTGAGCCTTCTTCCAAAGCTACAGCCCATAAGCGAACAGTCCGTAGACGTACGTTTTTTCTTAGAATGATCTCTCTCTTTTTTTAATAAAAGTGATTCTAACAACTTTCTCTGCAGGAATGGCTATCATGGAGGAGAATAAAGGGAAGGAGACAATGGACGAGGAATTGGGGTCAGAGGTTCAACCTCAACCACATCCTGTCCTCGGGGAATCTCAACCTCGTCCTTCCACTAGGGACAAAAGGAAGAGCTTGTCCCTTGGAGTTGATTTAGGGAATCTTCCTAGCAGGTGCAAGGAAAAGAGGGTTAAGCGTAGGTCGTCCAAAGCCAAGGACGCTGACACCCAGGACGATCAACCTAAACCTTTCCTCGTCCCCCATGGTGATTCTATCCAAATTCTGGATGACTCTGAACCTAAGGATCCCTCGTCCGTGCAGATCTCATCCAAAGTCAAACCTCCTTCCTCATTCCAGCCTTCTCAACAAGTACCTCAAAACCTTCTTTCCAATAAAGACTTGACTTGGGAAAGGTTTGAGAAGGCTATGACGGACGAGAATGTAACAGCATGCTATGACATGTCCTTAAAGGATTTTGAATGTTCTGGCGTTCATAACCTTTTTAAGGTATGTCTTTTTCACATTATGTATGTCTCGTCTTATCAGTTATGTATATGTACATGCTATAATTAAATTTTAACTAGTGCAGGCAATGTCCAAGTTTATTGCCGCGTCTAGGCAGGCAACTGACTTGGACAAGACGAGGATTCTGCTGGAGAGGACGGTCTAAAAAGGGAAGGACGAGTCTAAGAGGTGGGCTGAAATGGCTGCCAAGGCTAAGGAGGAAGCAAAGACGTTAAAGAGCAATGTTGAGGAGTTGAAGACAAATGTCAAGGAGAAGAACACTCGTCTTAAGCTCCTCCAGAAGAAGAACGACTAGCTAAGTGTCCTTCTCACGAAAGCTAAGGGAGACACAATTGCAGAGTTCCAGGCGTCCACTCAATTTACTAATTTACTAGACACCAACTATGCAGTTGGGTTTGAAGATTTCAGGATGGAAGCAGTGGAGAGGTTCCCTGAAACTGACTTCAGCCTTATTAAACTTAACCTTGGTGGAGCCGCTTCAAGCTCACTCCTCCAGACGAGCTCAAAGGACGTCAATGTTGAGGACGATGCCTCTACGAAGCCACCTCAGGACGACCCTACTACCGACGCCCCTCCTGCTTGAAGACAAGATTATTAATTTGATTAAGTGTTTATTTTTCTTTTTAATTTGTCCCTTGTTTTTATGATCTTTATTAAAATGTATTTGGAAACAATTTTTCTCGTCCAAAGCATTTTGGATAATCTTATTAACAATTGCCTTTTGAGGCTTACTTTGTAAGGGTTTTTGGACGTTGGTCGTCTACCCTTTTTAAACTTTAATGAATGTCTATTTTTATCCATTATTTGTTATTGCATGGATAAGTTTACCCCCCTTTCACTGTTATTGAAATTTGCATAGCTTTTAAGTATTAGAGGGTTGTCCTTATGCTTTTCTTATGGACGATGTTATCAGTTCGTCCACGTGCTTTTTGTATGGACGATGCTTGAGGTTTGTCCATTCCCTCTTTTTTGTGGACGACCCATTTGCACATGGACTATTCAAGATAGCAATGATAGTTTTGTCAGACGTTTTCCTCGTCCATAGACTTGGCTTTTGCCTTTTGTCAAAGACGTTTCTAGTGTTTGACTCGTCCTAGAACATCTAGGTATCTTAGTCAGATGCTCGTCCATGGACTAGTGCTTCACTATATAGTCTTTTGTGCCTTAGCTTATTTTTTCTTTACTTTATCCTCGTCTTGAGGAAAGTTTATGAACGTTACATCCCTGCGTCAAGGGATTTTCATTCGTCTTAGGGTTTTGCCCTCCTTGTGGGTATTATCACGGAAGTTAGATTTATGCATAAAATACATTGGAAATCCAAACTATATCATTATGTAAATATTGTTCACAAATATGGCACCTGCTTAGAAGCTAGTGCATTATGAAAGTACTTAGGAAAATACTTAAAGAAAAATACATAATCTCGTCTTTCACAAACTTGTCTGTAGACGGTGTAAAATTTTAAGAACTAGTGCACTTTTATTCTTAGTACACACTATACACCATAATAGTAATAAAAACACAACAGTTAATACTTAATAAATGCCATAGCTGTGACCTCATCCATGTCTGTTACCTCGTCCAAACTCATTACTGGTAGTATCTCTTCAGATGTTCCATGTTCCATGGATGTTCTAATTTTCTTCCATCTAGAGCTTCCAAGTAGTATGACCCTTGCCTCTTGCAGTTGATTACACTATATGGTCCTTCCTAATTGAGTCCCAATTTTCCATGAGTTGGGTTTCTAGTTGCCAAGAATACTCTTTTAAGAATGAGATCCTCTACGCTAAAGCGTCTGGGTTTCACCATGGCATCATGCTACCTAACCATAAGATTCTTGTATCTTGCTGTCATTTGCTCCGCATCCATCCTTACCTCGTCAATAAGATCGAGGTTAAGACGAAGTTGTTTTCTATTTTCTTTTTCCTGATAATTCATCGCTCGATGGTTAGCCATATGAACTTCTGCAGGTATGACCGCTTCACTTCCATAGGCTAACTTGAAGGGGGGTTTTTCCTGTCGGGTTCTAACAGTCGTCTTGTAGATCCAAAGTACACCTGGTAACTCGTCTGGCCATATCTCCTTTGCCTCCTCGAGTCTAGTCTTGATGATTTTCAACAGGGATCGGTTTGCTACCTCTGCTTGTCCATTTGCCTGTAGGTGGGAGGGTGAGGAATAGTGATTCTTGATTCCAAAATGTTCACAAAAGTCCCTGAATGGTGCGTTGTCAAACTGTCGTCTGTTGTCAGATACTAGTGCTCTAGGTACTCCGAACCTACACGGAATATTCTTCCAAACAAAATTCTTAACGTTTTGCTGAGTAATTTTTACAAGAGGTTTGGCTTCCACCCACTTGGTAAAGTAGTCAATCCCCACTACCAAAAATTTCATTTGTCTGGTTTCCGGGGGGAAAGGACCTAGGATATCTAGTCCTCATTGTGCAAAGGGCCACAGGGCCATCATTGGGGTCTGGTACTCAGATGGCTGCCTAGGGACATTGTTATAGCGCTGACACTAGTCGTACACCTTGACATAAGCTTTAACATCTGCTTGAATCATAGGCCGATAGTACTCTGCACGAACGATCTTATGAACTAGCAACCTTGCTCCTGAGTGATTCCTACATGTTCCTTCATGAACCTCCCTCAAAACGTAGTTTGACTCGTCTGAAGTTAGGCACCTTAGGTAGGGCTGAGAAAAGTCTCGCTTGTATAGCACTTCGTTTTTAAGGACATACTTAGCAGCCCTTACTCTCAACTTTCTGGCTTTGTCCTTGTCCCCCGGAATCCTTCCATCCTTGAGATAGATTATTATTGGACTCATCCAACTTTCTTCGCCTCCAATTTGCTGTATATCTGGAAGGTCAATGCTCGGCATGTATTGGACCTTATCATACTCGTCCATAATTCCTCCTACCGAAACTGCTTTCGCTAAGGCATTTGCTTCCATATTCTCCTCCCTTGGGAGTTGAACAAAACTCACTTCTGAAAATTTTTATACAAGTCGCCTCACTTTGTTGAGATACTTTTTCATCCGATCTTCTTTGGCATTGCACATTCCATTCACTTGATTGATGACTAGTTGAGAATCTCCTCTGACTATTACTGACTCCGCTCCTAGGGACATAGCCAATTCTAGCCCTTTGAGTAAGGCTTCATATTTAACCTCGTTGTTGGTAGTTTGGTACTGTAGACGGGCGGCGTACTCTAACTTATCACCCTCCGGGGACTTGAGTATGATTCCAATCTCTCCTGCATATAGTGTGGATGACCAGTATACATTGATAACCCACCTCCTAGTTCCTTCGTCTTTGTCCAGCTTGTCCTAGGTAGGGGTAAACTCTGCAATAAAATCTACCAACGCCTGAGCCTTTATCACGCCCCTTGGCTGGTATTTGACATTGAACTCGCTGAGTTCGACTGCCTATTGGATCAGTCGTCCTGCAGCCTCCAACTTGTTCAGTGCTTTCTTTAGGGGGTGGTCCATTAGGACATTGATAACATGAGCTTGAAAATAATGTCTTAACTTCCTAGAAGACGTGATTAAGGCAAAAGCTAGCTTCTCCATCATCGGGTATTGTTCTTCTGCTCCTCTCAATGCTCGGCTCGTATAATAAATCGGTTTCTGAACCCGCCCTTCCTCTCTGACCAACGCCGAGCTTACAGCGTGCGGGGACACCGCCAAATACAAATATAACTCTTCACCAGGTACAGATGGACTTAGTAACGGTGCCGTCGTGAGGTAAGTTTTTAAATCTTGAAAGGCCCTCTAACACTCGTCCGTCCATTCAAACGCCTTCCTGAGGACTTTAAAGAATGGCAAACACTTATTAGTAGCTTTCGAAATAAACCTGTTGAGGGCAGTAACTCGTCCGGTAAAAGACTGGACTTCTTTGATGTTTTTCGATGGTTCCATATTGAGTATTGCTTGGATTTTGTCTGGATTCACCTCAATTCCTCTATGCGAAACCATGAACCCCAAAAATTTCCCTAACGAAACTCCAAAAGCACACTTGCTTGGGTTTAATTTCATGCTATACCGCCGAAGCATATCAAAAGTCTCTTGAAGGTCATCCAAATGATTCTCCTCATCCAGACTCTTTACTAGCATATTATCTACAAAAACCTCCACATTTCGCCCAATTTGAGGACGAAACATTTGGTTAACCAATCTTTGGTAAATCGCCCCTGCGTTCTTCAAACCGAAAGGCATTACCTTGTAGCAAAATAACCCTTGGCTAGTGATGAATGAAGTCTTCTCCTGGTCTATCTTGTCCATCTTTATTTGGTTGTAGCCTGAGAAAGCGTCCATGAAGCTCAGCAACCTGCGACCTGCCGTCGAGTCCACCAGCTGGTCTATGTGCAGCAACGGATAACTGCCCTTGGGGCAAGCCTTGTTTAAATCAGTAAAGTTCATACACATTCGCCACTTGCCATTGGCTTTCTTTACCATGACCACGTTCCCCAGCCAGTCCAGATAATAAACTTCTCTAATGAACTTCGCGGTGACCAACTTTTGGACTTCTTCTTTGATGGCGTTGTCTCGCTCAGGGGCAAATACCCTCTTCTTCTGACGCACTGGTTTGGAGTAGGGACATACATTTAGACGGTGAGTAATGACACATGGATCAATATTCGGCATGTCCTCATGACTCCATGCAAAGACATCAAGGCTTTTCTTCAAAAACTGGACCAGTGCATACATTGCCTCTTCTTCCATGCTAGCCCCAATTCTAGTGAACTTCTTGGATCTACTCTCGTCTAAAGGGACATCTTCTAACACCTCAACGAGTTTCGCTGTGATCCTTCTCTTGTCTATGCTCATTGTCTGTACGTGCTCGTCCATCGCCAACATGGCCAGGTAGCATTCTCTGGCGGCTAACTAATCTCCTTGCACTTGACCCATACCATACTTGGTTGGGAATTTGACAGATAAGTGGTAGGTAGAAGTTACTGCCTTCCAACTATTCAAAGTTGGCATTCCGATAATGGCATTATATGATGATGAACAATCAACAACAAGAAAGTTTACCTCTTTAGTTATCTGTTGCAGGTATGCCCCAACAACCACTGGCAGTATGATGGTGTCCACCGGTTACACTTTCATCCCCCCAAATCCTACCAAGGGCAAATTTACTAGACGAAGCTGATCTCATCCTAGCCTCATATGTTGGAAGGCGGGGTAATGCAGAATGTCCGCTGAGTTACCATTGTCTACCAACACCCTCCTAGTCATGTAGTCGGCAATGAGTAGGGTAATGACAATCGCGTCATCGTGGGGGTGATGAACTCTTCCAGCATCCTCGTTCGTGAATGTGATGACTTGCTCGTCAACTTCCCTCGTCCTGGGAGATCATCCAGACAGCTGGAGGTTTTGCACCTCCTTTAGGTATGTCTTCCTCGATTTGGATGACTGAGCTGCTGAGGTTCCTCCTATAATAACTCTTATTTCTCCAAGCGGGGGTCATGATGAATCTTCCACCTTGGTCTTTAACTTCTCGTCCTTGTGGTCTCGTCCAAGGAAATTCCTTAACTTTCCTTGCCTGATAAGGTTCTCTATCTGCTGCTTCAAATCGAAGCAATCGTTCGTGTTGTGCCCGTGGTCCCTGTGAAAGCGACAATACTTGTTCCTATTGTGCTTGTTAGGATCTCCTTTCATTTTTTCTGACCATTTCAAGGACGGATCATCCTTGATTTGTATAAGCACCTGCTATAGTGGTGTATTTAAGGGAGTATACTGCTGACTTCTTGTTGAGGAACTTGCATTTTTACCGTCTCTATCCCTTTTCTCAGCTGCTCGAGTCTTCTTGGGACGAGGACCTTGATCTTGATGATGCGGGTGACCTGCTTCCGAACGTTTTGCCCTTTTCCTCTTCTTGACTATGATCGCATCCTCAGCATTCATAAAATTCTAGGCCGAATGGACGAGTTCAGCCATAGTCTGAGGCTCTTACTCGTAAAGCTTATAAATGAACAAGTTAGAATTAACCCCATTATGGAAGGTGGCCAATAGTAACTTGTCGTCTATTTCATTTACCGTCAAGGCCTTTCTGTTGAAACGGGTAATGAAGGACCGTAAACTCTCGTTCTCCCCTTGCTCAATAGTTAGTAAACTGGAAGAGGAACGCTTATGGCGTTGTCCTCCAATGAAGTTATTGACAAACATCTTACTTAACTCCTTGAATGATCCGACAGAGTTTGGGGGTATTTTGCTGAACCACACCCTCGCTGGTCCCTTAAGTGTGGTAGGGAATTCTCTACACATAATCTCGTCCGGAACTCCTTGAAGGTGCATGGTGGTCTTGAAAGTAGCAATGTGGTCACACGGGTCACGATTTCCATCGTATGAATCCAAGGAAGGCATTTTGAACTTCGGGGGTAGGGGATGACTATTGATGGAAGCTGTGAAAGGGGAGTCCGTTCGGTGAACCAAGTCTTCCATAGGGTTTGCCTGCCTTGTATTCTCCTTCATTTCATCCATAACTTTTCTCATCTGGTCCATTTTTCTCTCCAAATGTGGCACTCTTCTGGAAATAGTACCTTTTGACTGACCCTCGGACTCAATATTCTCTTTTCTACCCTCTTGACTCTAGGCTCGTCCTTCTACATGCCCTTTTATGGTGTAGCCTCCTTAAATTGATCTTCTTGTTTAATTCCTGATTTTGGCGGGTCAATTCTGCCATAGCGGTAGCCATGGACTGAATATGTTGAATAGAAGGCGGTTGCATAACAGGCGCTGATTGACGGTCGCAGTGAGGATTGCTAGAAGCATTCTTACTCTCCTGGTGGCCTGGGCTGGTTGCCCTTGATCTTGTCCGAACCATTCAGCCTTTTTTCTGGGAAAGGCGAATTGCTGCAAACAAACGACCGAGTGAAACAAACACAACTTGATCTGATCCCCACAGATGGCGCCAATTGATGATGCGAAGAAAATCAGTAGGCTGGATGCTTCGGATTAGAAAGGACTCCTGGATGTCTTGATGGCCTGAAAAAGAAAGAACAGTGATCAAAGGTGACCGGGGTTACCGGCTAATAACCCTCCGATGACAAAGTTAGTTTTTTCTCTATTATTTTGGAGTTCCAACTTTTCAAGAAATGTCAAAATGTACCTTTGTCTTATCTGAATGAGAGTTTATATAGTGTCCTGAAGACAGTTATCAAACTCATAACCTCTCCTAGTTTTGATGAGGTATGAGAGTTCAGAGATAACTTCCATAACCGCTTAGGAGTTACGTTTTTCTTATATAATGGTCACTGGAAGTTACGCGTGTAATAAGGAGTCGTAGTGTACATTTCAGGAACTTTCCCAAGTGTCAAGGGTCGTCTAGATATCCTCGTCTAGAGATCTCCTAGCCGAGTCTTTTTTCCATGGAAGGTTGCCTATTTGTGGACAACCTTACTCAGATCGAGTTTGATGGTTCTTGGATGAGATAGTGGTCTTGTCAAACTCGACCATGTGAATCTCATCCAAGCACCTTCCTGCATGGACGAGATTACACACGGACGAGATTCTAACTTTGCCTTCCTAGTTTTGTCCAGGACGACCTCCATGGACGAGATTGGAGTTGGTAATAATCATTCCCCATCAGACAACATTTCATTTTTAGGATTAGATTTTCAATGAAAACAGAAAATAATGGTATTAATTGAGTCTCTTAATTTGGGAACCAAGAAAAACAAGAAGGCCTGCATTAGAAGGAGCCTAATTTAACAATTACTAGCCAAATTTCAAGGCAAACTCAGCAAAAACTCCAAAGACCTAGAAGAAAATTTTCAACATTTCTAATAAAGAAAATAGAATAAAATCAGCAAAAATTGTAACTACCTAAGAGATCATCAACAATATAATCAAAAAAACAATTGTTCAGGTTTCTGACTTTTGGAAAATTTTGAAGTCCAGGTGTATAGGTTTAATTAATAATTAATTGATTTTTTTCTTCACCTACACATGCACACATATATAAGATTAGGTTCAAGCTACATATTTTTGAAAACATAGATTTTCATGAAATCTAATGGTGCAAAAACACTACTAGTCATGTCATTAAACGAGGTCCCTGCCGACAATATCTTCTTCTTCTTTTTTCCCAAAATTTAACAAACTCTCTCTCTAAAACCGAAAGTTATCACCTTCTCTCTCTAAGCTCACCTCCTCCCTCTTCACTGCTTTTGCTGAGTGCCAACAACTTGGTTGTGTTGGCCATAAAACCAATTGGGTCCCACATAAAGGAAACCTATGGCCTTCAATTTCAATGCTAACAGGGAAGATCAAAAGGTCTAGGGAAGCTAAGTATCTATAAATGTATGGGATAAGGTTTAGAAATGGGTATTCAAGGAAAGTGGGTTTAAGTTGGTTAACTATCCATACATTGGTTGTCATTATTGTAACAACAATGGGCATTTGAGTGTTAGAGGTTTAAATAATGAGAGTGTAAAGAGGATAACACAAAATTTACATGGAAAACCATTCCATTCTGCATAAGCAACAAGAGTGAAAAACTATATGTGAGGCAAAGAATTCTCTACCTCTAGCCACTAGTATTACTAATATTGGAAAAGGGTGAACAATGAATATGAACAAATTATTCATGGTTCACCCTTTTCCAATATTAGTAATACTAGTGGCTAGAGGTAGAGGATTCCTTGCCTCACATATGGTTTTTCACCCTTCTTGCTTATGCAGAATGGACATGAGCATGATCTGAAGGAGAGGCAGTGTCAACAGCGATTTGCACACCCCCCCCCCCCCCAGCTCCAAAACACAAACAATTGACACCTTAAGAGCCAATGTAATAGCATAACATTGTAAATATTTTCTAATTTACAACATGGACATCAATAATGACAGCAAGCAAAACTTTTCAATGTCCTGTAAAATGAAGCACCAAACCAGAAAACACAAAGATGCTTGGGAAATTAATTGTAGTTATAATATATATATATATATATATATATGCAACAAAGTTTCTTTGGCTTTTTCATTGATGCAGGAGCATCAAAAGGTCTGATTTCAATTACAGCAGTAGCAACAATAATCCAGCAGGAAGGTTAGTTCAGCAGTACATTCAGTCAGCCTAGCCTAATGAAACTTGTTATTTGCAGCATCCAGCTGGTGATTACTTAAGGAGTTGGAAGGAGCTTAGAGGGCTGGAAGTCTCAGCTGTAACAGTCAAGTTAGAGGCAAGTTATTTAGGCTTGTAACCAAACAGTAAGCTAAAGGTTGCTAGAGAATAGTGAACATTGAGAACTTTTTGTAATATGTTAGTTAGGATATTAAGTTAGGATATTAAGTGGTTATTTAGTCTAGTTCAATAGTAGATAAGATCAGATCAGGTTGATTTTTTGGCTGCACTCTGATACAGCCTGTATAAATAAGCATTTAACCTTCTGTTGTAATCAGTAAGTTTTCACCTTAATGAAATATGTAGCCTTGAGTGATGTTTGAGAGAACTAGGTGTTTTTAGCATAGGTGCTATCCACCTATAAGCTTCTCTAATCAACTTGCATCCTAATTTATCAACCAAGCCAAAATAGCCACCCTACTTATCATTCATTTACTGAAGTATTTTCAATAAACCATGAAAGAACCAAAACATTAAGAATATTAAGAATAGTAGTTTTACAAGCATCAAGGCTAGTATAAAGATTCTCATTATATTTTTTTTTTTACTCACTAGAAATCATTTTTCAGGTTTAAGAAAATTAAGGAATAATAAGGGCCCATTTAAATCTTGAGGATATATTTTCCAGTGCAGGTGGACATACAAAATAGGTCAGGGACGGACCTAGGTGGGGGCCTGAGCCCCCCCCCACCCCCTCTAGGTCCAATTATTTATTTATTTATTTGTATATATATATATATAGTTATTATATATACTTTTTTGTAGTTGAGCCCCCTTTCAAAACTTTAGGCCCCTCTTCTCCCCAATCAACCTAGCTAGTCTAACTCAAATAGCAACTATTCAACCCAAAAAGTTAACAAAAACAATAAAAACATTCACAATGGTCATTGTATTTTAGCCAAAATATATATATATATATATATATATATATTTTACCACCAAAGAATCAATAAAACATGTGTTATAGGAGAAGCTAAAGCTAAATTTTTTGCAACTATAGCAAATTGGTATAAATATCTGTTAACTGTAGCAAGTTGTTAAAAATAAAATACAATATTTTATTAAGATTATATCTCTTCCTTCTATTAAAAAACTCAAATTCTCTCTTTTCCTTTATTATTTTAATGAGTTGTTATATTATTTTAAATGAAGTGATAAAAAAAATAGAACTCCTAGCCAGCCTAGAATTTAAAAAAACATTATTTTGTTTTTGTTTTTGTCTTTTTTGGTAGATGATTGCATCTTAATGTATTTAGAAATAATGATTTTGTGTATTTATAATTTTTTAATACTATATGGATACTTATTTGGATTTTTTTTTTCCTTTATACTACGGCCCCCATTACCTTAAAATCCTAAGTCTGTCCCTGGAATAGGTTGACATATAGAGAATAGTATAAATCATGCACATGAGATCAATCAATCCAAATTGGGATATTGTCCCATAAAATTTCTGTGGACAGTATCACACAGATCGTATACACAAGTAGTATACTTCTCTCACACAGATCATATACAAAAACGGTATGCTTCTCTCATTTATTACTTCCTATGACCACTCAAAATAAAGTGAAGTGCTAGTAGTCATGTATTCTAAATTCATTTTCTTTTATGTTCGTGCAAATCTAATTCAACTATAACCTTCAAATAACAATGATCTCAAACCTCTTTAAGTTTTCAATGTTTATCCAAAAGAGTAGAAAATATATAAATATAGCCAATATTAATCTATCTAGTTTGGTTACCCATTTTACAATAAAATTTCCAATTTTATTAAACTTCTTATCTTAGATAACCAACATCCATATCCTACCAATGATTAATCGATAAGGCAAAGTGCTGGAGTTTATGATCTAAAATCAAATTGTGATGTCCATAACAGAAGAGCACAAATATAAGATCTAATCAAAACAGAAAATAACAAATCATGTAGGACAATTTTCAGCTTTGAAAAATTTGATTGACAAGAAAATTGAACTAACCAAATGCAAATTTCATTATATATATATATATAGGCATTGCGAGAGTAACAAGAGTGTAGATTTTACTCACCAACATAATTGAACAAAAATGATAAGCACACAATTTGTTGCACTCTTCTTGTCTGCTAGTAGTTTGACAATTCTTCCTCCCCAACAAAGTCCAGTAACTTCATCAAAGCTACCAGGTTCACTGGGATTCCTTTTCATCACAAATAGAACTACCTTCTGTGAAAAAATTCCCAATCCAATTTTCAATTAGATTAGGGTGCTCTATCCACTTTTTGGAAAAACCACAACAATGAGTTCTTTTTTTTGTAGCATGTCACAGAGAGCTGTAAAATCTTACCATTCTACTAAAAAAAAAAACCTCTTTTAAATAAGTCTATTGACAGAAGACTAGGAGGTGGATGACATACCATTAACTTAAGAATAGCTCAAAAGTCACAAAGGAAGCAGTGAAAGTAGAGGAAAAATTATTCTTGTTTTTCCTAAGCATGGGATCAATGGATATCTTCAGTCTTTCAGGTTATAATTCTCGATTACAGCTTCTAGTTCTACTGGGTCTTATTACACCATTACAGTTTTGCTTATTTCTTTCCCTAATATGAATTATAAAATAATAAATGAGACCCCATTTGTAGGATAAAGAAGCCATGCAGCGCCTTACTGTTTGCTAGAACTCTGCATATCATCATGCTGTTATGACTTATGAGACAAATCCCACACTTCTTTACTGCAAAGCTTGGGCAAATGCTGGCAACTGAAAGCTTCAATGCAACTGCATTGATTCAACCAATCTGAAAGTGATGGACACCATATATATGATATATAGGACACCCACATCCATTCACCTAGATGGAACAACATGACATCAATTTCCTCATGACAAACAATTAAGACGATGAAAAGTTTCTAATTCCAAATTGTCAACAAGAAATACCTTAGGCTCTATATTTCTTAATACAACAAACATGAAAGTAAAACAAGGGTTCTTTAAATGGATAGAAATTTTTGCAACCACAATGCCAATGCTCTTAACTCTTAAGCCATATTAGTTACTGATATGGACAAAAAGAATATTTTGAAAACAGATTCAGATTTTATAGACAAAAATTAAAACAATGCCACACTTGAGTAGAAAAAAAAAGTGTAAATTTTAGAAGTTTAGAATAGCTCATATTCTATCCAAAATTGTAAATGAGTAGACCCCAAGCCTCTAGCAAAAACCAATCTCACTCTCCCTCCCTCCCTCCCGTCATGATTCCCATCCACAAACAAAAAACAACATGTTCACTCCACCATCAGGGCCTGCTCTTTAACACCCCAACCCCAACTCCTCCTCTCCCACCACCACCAAACCACCACCCTCCTCCTCCTCTCCACCTCAACCCCATAATCACCCGCTGCTCCCTCCTCCTCTCCACCACTTCACTCTCCCTCACCACTACCACTCTGCCACCACCCTTACTAGCCTCTACTCCACTTGACACCACCATCACTGACCGTATCTTCAAGGACTTCAGCCTCTACCCCACCACTTTCGTTCCTAACACCAACCCAACTCTCTCCCTTGACCCCTTCACTCCTCTCTGCACTAAATCCTTCCTCTTAGGCTGCCTCATTCTTGGCCTCTATGGCCACCCCATCCCTCTCACTATCTCCAACTTCAAGTTTATGTGTTCCTCCACTTCCTCTTCCTTATACAAGAACACCCTCGTCCACAATATCTTTCCACTAATATGGCTTAAGAGTTAAGAGCATTCGCATTGTAACATTGTTCTTATTCATTAAAAAATCAAAAATAAAAAAGAATTAAATGGGGTGAGTTTTCTCTTTATGGCATTTACTACATTTTTCCAATTCTAGTATTGTTGTAAAATCAAATGGAAAGAAGTAAATTTGGGCCATTTTTCACTAGAGAGGTCACCTTTTCTCAGGCCAGCCATGTGATTTGTTTTTCCTACTACATAAGTGAACAAAAAATGATGGGCATAATACCTGTTGCACATATCTTCTCCAATCCTCGCAATGCGACAGTTTTTGCTCAACAGATTATTGAACTCAAATGAAAGCATATGCCAATGAATTTAAAAAAGAAATATATAGCTACAAAAAACAATTTGTAAAGGGAAAAAAAATATCAATGACTTACGAAAATTCAGAGGAAAAAGATTATCAGCTGGACAAATTCATCAAAGCCACCACTTTCACTGGGATTTCTCTTCCTCTCAATCAAAGTTACATTGTCCTTGTGTGCTTAACTTCCCAATCCAATTTCCCAAACGTGGGATGAATCTTTCAATTAGATTAGAGGTATCTTCTCTGCTGGTTCCATTCTCATCCCTATCATACTCATCATGGCTTTCACTCAGTTTTGGTATCTTTTGCTGAATCTTCCAAATCATCCTCATAAGGGGTGATGCTACAGGTGCTGCTGCTGCTGCACCCATGCATAGTTTGGTTCAGATCTTCAATGTCTTGCTCATATACCCAACGAGCCCCACATTTTGTAACCTCTAATCCTAGACCTATGGTTTTAAATCCAATCTCAATTTGACCCAATCCATTAGCATCTACTTGACTCCGATTTTCTTTCAATTTCTTAACGAATAAATTATAGGGATAGAAACGCATGAAAAGATGATACGATTCAATCTTACCGAATTGTTCCGAAAATTTAAAGCTAGGTATTGGTTGGTGTTCATCTCCGTTGGCTTTAAAGTAAAAACAAAGCTTATGCGTAAATATATAACCTCCAATAGTCTTATGAGCTGAATGAGGTGGATGATGTTTGCGGAGTACAAAAAGTGCACACATAGCGACTCCCTTCAATTTATCTGAAGGCACTTGCAAATTCACTGAAGTCCCCACACTTTGATGCCTAAACCATTTCGGAATTTCTCCTCCAGGAATTATAATACGAAAAATGGATTCATTTGCCTGAAACATACAAAATTACAAAATCATTATATTTAGAACCTCACAAGAGAGAGAGAGAGAGAGAGAGAGAGAGAGAGAGAGAGAGAGAGAGAGAGAGAGAGAGACCTTAAATTGAGTGTGATGTCTTAGCATTGGTAATAACATGTCACTGTAGTCTTCATTGTTAATCAATTTAACACAATTGAGAAGACAAAATAGTGAATAAGGACCATATTTAGTTCTTAATGGTAATATTTTCAGTGAGGTACAACCATCTACATCAATTTCATTAATATTTAATGGAAGCTCTGGCAAAGATTGAAGATGTGTGCAACCACACAAAAGGAGAACCTTCATATTAGATAGTCGAGTGGTACTCTCAGGAAGGCAAACAAAATTACTTCCCCTAAGATCTAAATTTGTTAAAGAGGACAAACAACCAAAACCATCAGGGATTTCCTGAAGATTGCAATAACTTAGATTCAATTTCTTCAAAGACCACAAATTAGAAAGAGAACACCCTAGCATGCCCATGGAGTCTACTCTTCTTTTTCGTATTAAAGGAAAACTGATGAGTTTATTTGATGATATAGATGATAAGCCTTCACATCCACGAAGAGACAGTACTTTGAGATTTTTTAAGATAACCAACCAAGAGGGTAATTTTGTTATAGCAATTTTACTCACATCTAGCTCCTTAAGACCTTTGACATTCCCCAAATTCTCTGGCAGTTCTTTAATTTTTGTGCAGCCAGACAAAGTGAGAATTTTTAGAGACATCAAATAACAAATTCATTTGGAAAACTTGAAAGGTTTTTGCAGTCTCTAGATCTAATTTAGTAAGGCCAGTTAAATGCTCACTGATAATGGTAAAATTTCAAGAACTTCTACGTTGATTTCCAACTTGGAAACTTCTTTAGTCTTGAAGGAAAATTTCTCTTCTGAGATCTTGGGTGGAAGGCTCTCAAGGCATTGCAACCATTCAAATCCAACTGAATAAGTTGCTTTGGATCTCCAAGAGATGCATGAATCTTATATAGTCTTATACAATTTCTAAGAATCAAGCGCTTAAGCTTTGGGGCTCCACTAAGGTCCGGCATCTCAATCAAGTTTTGGGAGTCACTTAGGTCAATGAGTCTTAACTCATCTAAATTCTGTTATAAACCCAAAAAAATTATTAGATAAGCTCAAGTATTGATGAAGAGGAAGAAAATACACATTTGCTTGAGTGAAAATCTTACCATAATTCCTTTCCACAGGTGTTTGATTAAGCTACAACGCATTCTGAGTTCAACGAGTTTGTTTGGTTGAAAACTAGTTGGCATGGATTTAAAAGGATATCCGTGCCATTCTATAATGCGTAACTCATCAGAAAGATAACTAAGACTTTTTGGAAGTTGCACATTACCTCTAATGCAGCCATGTTGAGGTTGCACAAAATTAATTTCAAGCAATCTCAATTTTTTCATCTTTGAAAAGACTTCATAATTGAAGTGTTGCTCTTTTTTAATTGAAATGTCTAGCATTATGCCTTCAACCATCTCTGTTCCCTAATAATCAAGAACAATGAAATTAGAATAATTGATAAATACTTAGAAGAATTTGTAAACTTACAGGATTAAATTTGTCAACTTACTGTATTTTTCTGCAATACATGAAGTACATCCTTATAAATCCACAACCTACTTCGTTCCCCTGGCTCTTTAGGGGACTCACGACGAACAATTTCTTGACCAAGTTTTTGAAGCAAATCATGCATCCACAAAATTCCATTTTCCTCAATGGTTATGAGAGATTTATCCACGAGGACACGAATATTGCAATCTGGGTGGTAACCAAAACTTTCTAGTATATCTCTTATGAAATCTTTTTTCTCTCCTTTGAAGAAACATGCAATATCTAAAAATAGTTCTTTCTCTGTATCCATTAGCCCATCAAAACTTATTTGAAGTATTTTCATAATTTTTCCATCAGGTTCTATTTTTAGTTTATTTAGGGCACTTTTCCATTCATCCATTGTTTTATCGAACAATGAATTACCTAAAACATTAAGAGCTAAAGGAAGGCCATCAGCACATTGCACAAAATCCTTAGACAATTTTGCATAGTTTTCTTTAGGATTTGGATTCTTGAAAGCTCTTCTACTAAAAAGCTCCAAAGCTTCATCATTATTCAACCCCTTAATTGTATATACATAATCCACTCCGTGTCTTCTCAACAAATGCCTATCTCTACTTGTTACAATGATTCTACTCCCAAGACCAAACCAATCATGTTTTCCTGCTAATGCTTCTAGTTGTTCTTCGTTGTCTACATCATCAAGAACTATAAGAACCTTTTTGTTGCATAGTCTATTCCCTATAGCATTGATTCCTTCACTAACATTGCGTATACTTATTTCACTTTCCATGAGGATCTTAGAAAGAATTTGTTTTTGTAAAGAAACTAGATGTTGATTATTAGTTTCTTCTCTAACATTAGCAATAAAGCAAGTAACTTCAAAATTGCCAGATATTCTTTTAAAAATTTCTTCTGCAACAGTTGTTTTACCCATTCCACCCATCCCGCAAATCCCTACAAAGCGAACACCACCAAACCCTTCATCTAAATATAAATTCAACATTTCATTCACGCAAGATTCTATTCCAACAAGGTCCTTGAAAACAATATTTTGGGATATAAGATTCAATTCACCAAGTATCTTTTTAAGGATTTCTTGGATAACTGTTGATTCATGCCTGCAAAGAAGTTAGCAAAACAAAAAATTTCATGGTGGAATAATTTTATATAATATATGAAAGTGGAAGCTCAATCAATAATTCAAATAAGATTTTAATGGCACTTCAATTCTTTACCAAATTTCCTTCTAACTACCCTATAGTTTAATGTTACGTGCCTTTAGATTATAAATGCACTATAACTATGCTAAGTATCCTTCTTAGTATACTCTAATTTTACATCAATTATTTTTATATTCAAATTCATGCATTTAAATATGAATAGTTTGGCTTTCAGGAAAAAAAAAAATTGCATTCAAATTTATTATGAGTGTGTAAAGTTAGTTACTTTTTAGGTGGCAATGATTTGGGACCTTAACCTAATCCAGTGGACCCTAATGTAAGAGTAAGTAAAAATAAGTGGTTTTGGTTTAATTAGCATACATGATTAATGATGGTTATTAATTTTGTATATATATATATATATATATATATATATACACACACAAGCAAAGTAACTAGTTTTTTTATTTTTTTTATTTTTTATTTTTTATGAGAAGCAAAGTAACTAATTAATCATAAGTTTTTCATCAAAAAAGGTTAATCATAAGTTAGAGTAGCCTAAAAGCTAAGTCCTTAAAAAATGTTTAGTCTTTAATTGAATTTCATATTGGGTAATTGAGTAATTTCCCTAGCGCACCTTATTATCCAATCAAATGATGAAACACTAACAGCAAAATATCATGCATGGTTTACAGATGTGCTCCTCTTAAGGGTAAAATCAGCCACGTGGTGGGCCATGCAGAGGCCTAAGAAGACCATTCTAATTTCTCGTCTCACAAAAGAACTAGATGGAAGAAACACACTCTCCATTCTCCAAGCTCTCTCCCTCCAAGTTCTCCTCAAATTAAGACTCAAACTAGAGTGATTCTAGAACATTTTTCTCAAAGAATCGAGCATAGGGGTTGGGGAAAATCCAAGTTTTTCACTCAATAATCCATGTAAGCTTAATATAATAGTTAGAATTAGCTTTATGTGTGGGTAATCTCTTTTAGAAACTACTTTTCAATTGGATATTGTTGGGAATTAAAGTAGTTATGTGAACCTACATGTGGGTAGGAAGTTTTAAGGACCCAGCTTTGCATGTGTATAAAATTGAATGAAACAAGATTTCAAATGGAATCCAAATATTCTGTACCACTTTTTGTGTACCACTTTATGTTCCACCAATCACTACTTGCCATATTTTCATTATACTTTCCTTATAGAATAACTGAAGTTTAAAATGGAAAGCAATCATACGCATGGTAAGTAATGATCGGTTGGTACACAAAAAGTGGTACAGAGAATTTGCATTCGTTTAAATGATGGGTTTTTGCTAAATGAAACTTATATGATTTTCTTACTAATTAGGTGGATTAGGGTTCTTACTAAATTAATCATTCAATGTGATTATACAATTAAGCAAAATTATAGTTAGTAATCAATTTGGCGTTGATCACTGAATTTTATTTCAATGCCATTCTGATTAAAATTCTTAATTGACTGCCTATTAATATATTTTAACATGTCTAGTACAAGTATAAAAATTCCCACATGAAAATAAGACCATTTGTAATTATTTTATGTGTAAATGTGTTAAAACTGTCACTGTGACAGATTCAAACATAACATGAAAAAGTTGGATTAATTCCTATTTGGTGAATTTCAATTCTAGGGGTAGTTCCTATAAAAGCTAATATACATGTGTTGGTAATGGAATTGGTCTCACAACAATTGGATGAGTGTAAAAATGATACTGCAATTTCAAGTTGACTTCAACTCTGTTAGGGTAGATTTGAGTATGCAGGTTTGTATGATTTTTGGTAAATCATAGTTATATTCCTTTACTCTGAAAATGTTATGAGATGTAATAGACATCTATAGGAGTCGCTCTGTAAATTTTCATGAAAATTAGATGTGATTTGATAACCTAATGAAATCTTAAGTAAAGTATATGTTGCTGGAATAGGCAGTTATAAGGAACTGTATACCTAACTTTGGGATTTTATTCCTAAAGGCTAAAGCTATGGTTTGGGGTAATTATAGGGACTCCTACGAACCTAGTTAGGGTAAAGAATGAAAATCTATGGGAGTTGATAGCTAAGTTATGAAATGAATACCCTTTACAGGCTAGAATGGTACTAGGTAACGGAATTTCCATCCTTTGATCTAGGGACTGGCCAAGACCAGTAGGCCAGTGACTCCACTGCAAAGCTTTGAGACTTCAAGGTACTGCTCAAAGTTAAGGGAATGTGCCATGATCGTTTAATAGCCCATGTTTTGTAATTGTATTTACTAATGAAAAATGAATCAAAAACTTCTGTACCAATTTCTTTGTACCCACTCCATGTATCACAAATCAAATCTACCGTGTGTCTATTAATTCCTAAATTTAAGTCCGTGTTTCACTTTCCTTAAATAACAGATTAAAAAATAAAAACCTTCTCATCCCCACCAGGGCCACCACCACTAAGCTCCTCCACTGCCACCGGCAAGAGACCACAACAACCCCAACCTCATAGTCACCACCACAACCCCAATCAAAAGGCTAAATTAAGTGCAAAATTCGAAACCCAAGAAGTACAGCAAATCAAATGGCTAAATTTAGGAATCTGTACTTCTTGGGTTTCAAATTTTGCACTAAATTTAGCCTTCTGATTGTTCTATTTTTTATTAAAAAAAACACGTTAAACACCTTTAAATTTAACAAAGTAAAACCCGTCTTCCTCTACCCCTTTCCCTTAACTTCTAAGCAAAACAAATACCATTACCCCCCTAGAAACCCCAAAGCCAAAACCGACCCAAATTTGCTACCAATCAATCCCACTTTATGATTCAATATTGTCTGTGGCATTGAGGTTTTGTTGGTTGGAAGTTTGAATGAAAATCATATTTTAATTTGTTGAATGGACCCATTCGACCTTTTTTCATGGACATTCCACAGTGCCTGTGAGATTGGGGCGGTGGTCTCTAGTTATTGACGGCGGAGGAAGTTGTGGTGGTGGGGGATAACAAGGTTTTTTTTTTTTTTCTTAATCTTTTATTTTGGTGAAACAAAAACTTAAATTTAGGAATTATTAGACACATGGCAGATTTTGATTTGTGGTTCATGGATTGGTATAGAGAAAGTGGTATAGAAGATTTTGATTCATGAGGAATATTCATGTTTTAGTAAAGTTATTCAAAGGTTGTATGTTAATACACGAGAATAGAAACAAATGTGTTTAATAACAAAGATGTTTGGTTTATGCTTATGTTTCAATGAAATATACCTATTTTATTAAAAACTATACAGGCTATTTTATAGTGAGTTATGAAATGTAAATCATGTGCATATGAAAGATGTTCTAAAACCTCTTTTGAAAGTAAATAATTTTCAAGAAATGAGAATTATGGAAAGATGTATCCAGTCATTGTAATATTGTACTTGGCATAGGTCAGGGAGAAGTTCATATAGATGAAAAATGTACCCAAATGTTTGTACTTGGGGAGTACCTGACATAGAGTCATATGACAATTGTACCTAGATGTTTGTACCTGGGGAGTACCTGGCACTAACTCACATGAACCATACCTAGATGCTTATACCAGGGGAGTATTTAGCACAGAGTCAAATGGCTAGCCTTAAGGATCAGGTAATGTAGTTTATGAAATGATTTAGATGATCCAATACTTATTATGATCCTGTAGTTTTTCAGTATATATATGTCTGACACTCTTGGCTGTTTTGACTTCAGATTCATGAGTTTCACATTTTATGTTCAGTTATGAGATTTGCACAGGCATTTTTAGTGTATGGAAGTTATGATTCTCGTGAACGGTTTATGAAACCCAAGTTATATGTTTAAAGATAATGCTTTCCAAAACTTATGATTTCATGATATATATGCTTACGAGTTATGTTTCTCAAAGGAGACTTAGAACATGCTATGAAGCTTATGATTCGTGTTTTCATAATGAAGTTGATGAAATGTTATAATTCAAGAAAATTTATATTATATTTTATGCAAATTCATGAAACCATTTTAGCATGAACCTAGTTTGTAAGCGAGTCATATCCACTTGTGCAAATTATTTTGCTTATCATGCATGTTATTAGATGCTCATGCTATACATCCCCTACTGAGCAAGTGGAACCCTCACCCTTCAACATTTTCAGTTAGCAGGTACCCTTTTGCAGCTCAGAGTAGAGGCTTAGTACATAAGTACAATTAGCTATGTGGTAGAACAAGTTTAGTTCTGTAATGTAATTCTGTTGTGCAGTTTATTGTGAGGTTGTACCAAACATTTCAGGTTGTAATGATACTTATGATGGATGATACTTATGATGGTATTAGTCTTTCACTGTTATGCATTTTGTAGTTTATGTAAACTATGGAGATGCAACAGTATGAATGTGATTCCATGATATTGGTTATGATGTTATCACTTCCTATAGTTGGACTATGTTGTCCATGTTGTGAGATTAGCAAATAAAATTATAGCAATGTGTTAAAAGAAAAAGAAAAATTGTCATACTCAAGTTAGTTGGTTCGTATTAATATCAGGCTCAGGGTTGGTATTAGCATGCCGGTTCGATTAAATACATGGTTTGGATTTGGGTTGTGACAATATATGTATCTAATTGTGAATACTCTTAATTGTATGCATGAGTTTTAAGCTAGTATAGTATAAATAAAGGAGACAAAACATTTAAAATACAATCCTAGCTTCATGCAATACAAAAAATGGAATTCGAAAATCATATAATATAGCACAGTAATTAAGGTTTGATTTGTTTAGCACATCATATAATCCAAGTGAGAACCATGTGTTTCTTTGTGGCTAACACAGTTTAATAAGTTGAGAGTGTTCTTAATTTTATTAAATCATTTTTTGTACATTTCTTGGATTTCTATGTCAGAATTTTTTTTTTAATCTTCATAGCAAGAAAAAAGTTATAACAAATAGACCAATAGACGTACTTGTCCTGACGTTTTCAATGGAAAGATTCAAATCTTCTCTCCCAACAATCAAATTATTAAATAATAAATTAACTACTCCTCAATGAGAGTCAGTCATGGTCGTGGACGTGGACAGTTGCAAATCATACCAATAGCCATTTAAACCGAAATTTACATCTTTCAAAATGCTTCTCATTTCTTTATGTTAGGACATATGTAGTTCAAGTTGTTATCATATGTCGCTATTTTATGTAATTGGCTTATCCTTAGACAAAACGCACTTTACTTGTATTTGGGTAGATTTAGGATGTGTTTAACACTTCAAGAAACAGTGTTTCAAGATCCAGTGTTGAAGTCATCAAAGTCTGTCCAAGAAACAAGCAAGGAAGTGCAAGTTTTTAAAGCTCGACACATACCTCGACACATGCAATCGAGCTTTAAAAGCTGTTTTCTCCGATCGACAACTTCTCGACAATCCTAACACCTTATCTGTCAATCTGAGAATTAAAGAAAATAGATTTTCAGTTCTGTTTCAATCCAATCCGTGAATGTGTCTTTGGAATTTTTTTTCTCCTAACCTTTAGACATATAAAAGGATTGTTTTAAAATCAAGAGGATGCAAGTTGAATTCATTGAGAACATCTTGTTCATGCAATTTGTGATCTAAAAGACAAAGTTCATGCCCTAGTTCATCTCTGATGATTTAAAGAACTTTGCAGCCAACAAAAATAGAAATTGAAGACAACTATTTGTGTATCTTACAGAAGATCTCTCGTTGGTGTTTGAAGTCGCGTACTGGGATCCGCGCATCTGGTTAGTCACGTACTTGGGAGCCGTGCATTGAAAAGGAGAAACTGCCAACAGAACAAGTCCAATTGGGTATTGGGGTAAGAGTTCAATGTAGGTTGGTAAGGTACTTGGGATTCCTTGCTTTAACTGCTTGTTTGATAATAGTAGTTTCGGGAGTTTTAAAACCCGGTGGGGTTTTTGCCGTAAGGTATTTTCCCATTCGTGAACAAATACCGTGTTATTTATTTTCCGCTGCTTAACTTAGTTTCGGTGATTTGTTTTTGCCACGTGATTTGCATGTTAATCTGATTAATTAAAAACTAGGCTAATTAATTAATCTAAATTATCACTTCAACTTTTAGATTTGTGGTTTACTTTTTCCATTGACAACTGCTCAGATTTTAGAAGATTCTTGATTTTTAATAATTACTTATCAAATTATTTGTTTTAAAATTACCTTAATATGTTTTATTTATTTGTTACTCTTTTTTTTATTATTTATCAATATAACTCATATTTTTTTAATTTTCCCATTTATCTTTAAAATCAACAAATTTTTCTCCTCTATATTCGAATATTCAAAAAATGAGCAAATGCTCTCAATCTGTTTCTTTTTTTAATTAAGTTCAACAACATTTTTTCAAAAAGTTATTAGTCGTACATCACAAGGAAGACAAAGAGTAGAGGATTTTATTGTTATTTTCTTGGATTGTATACTTAATTATTGTGACTTCGTTGAATTTAAGTAAAAAAATAAAAATAAAAAATAAAGGATTATGAGTATTTTTTTATTTTTCAAATATAGAGGAAAGAATTGGTTGGTTTCAAGGATAAGAGGGTTAAAAGATAAGAGGGCTAAAAGATAAGAGGGCAAACTTTGAACTATCCCAAACATAAATAGGGGAAAAAGTAATTCCAGTAATTAATTTATAATGTAAATAGACCCAAATGAGAAAAAATAAATAAGGGAAAGAAAGATATATGTATTATACCTGTTAGGTCTTTAGTTGTTGGCTAATTTCATGACAAATATTTTTGTATTTTGTTTATCTTAATTTTCAAGCGTTCATGTATTTCGTGGGTTTTCATTTGCATTGGGTTGGTAAGGTGAAGTTGTCAAAGTGCTAAAATGAAAGTAAGTTGCTGAGGTATTTCGCTCTTACAAACTTCATCGCAAGAAGTGAACTTAGGGACAAATTAAAAGTTGAATTTGAAAAACAATTAACTAGTGTTTGTCCCTCTCTAGTACAACACTTTGAAAGAGCAAACTTTAAAGAGTCTGAGACAATATATTCTATAATTTTTTTTCTTTGCAATTTCAGCCTCTTTGCCTACCTATATATATATGATCCCATTTCCCCTGATTTTATGACTTGAATTTCTATTTGAAGAGCTAGAGAGAACCCACAAACCCCAGAGCTTAAACCTTCATCATTCTCTCTACCTTCAATTGGCTAATCACTTAAACTATTGGGTTTTAAATTGTATAATAATTAGCTTAAAATTGACATTAGCTATAAAACTTGGGTCTAAAATATAAATCACTGATTTCTCAATACCAAATATATGTAGATGATCGCTCTCAAGGAAAAGAGGAAGGTCACTATTGATAATACAAAAAAAAACGGTTGGTAAAAATAATATGGGCATGAACGTATGAGAAATCTACCACAAAAAGAAGTATAAATGGGATTAGAACCTACTTATAACAAACTTTGGAAATAATTGCTGATTAAGTAGATTTCTAAACACATTTGTCCTGTTATGAGTCTTGTTACGCTTTTGAGATAAATAAGTATTAGACATATTCAACTAAAAGGAGGCAAGCATTTGAATTGAGGCTTACTTGCTAAGTTTGTGTTTTTATTTGTATATAATGAGTAAATACCAAATATACATATACTACCATGCTTCAAACTACCCAAAGGTTCTTCAACCAGAGTCCAATTTGAGATTATAATGTCCTAATTAAGTTCATAATATAAACACGAAACTACGACAGATAAACTGAAATTTTCTCTAGTTTGATTAACTAGAAAAAGTAAATAAAATTCTTCTTGTTAATCCATGGGAAAGTCAGCAAATTTAGTGTAGAAAATTATGATATTGATATTAGTATAAAAGAAATTACTCTAAAAAAGACAAATGTTACCTATCATGTACATGCCATCCAGATATATGACCCACATCTTTCAAAGCAGCTTTCCATGCTTGCACATCCTCTGTGTTAACTTTGGTATCTTCCTCATGTTTAGCAAAGGCTTCAGCAAGAGTGCCTCTCTGGTTCCTTACGTCAGAGGGATCCACATGATAAAAGACAGGCAAAATTGTCAATCTGGTCTTCTTCATGCATTCAACAATTTTTGCTAGTTCAATCAAGCACCACCTTGAAAAAGCATAGTTTGTTGAGAGAACGATAATAGCATACTTGGACTCTTCTATTGCTTTCAAGAGCTCTGAAGAAATATACTTTCCTCGCTCAAGTTTCTCATCATCCCTAAAGGTATTAATACCCTTTTATTTCAAAGCAGTATAGAGATGATCTGTGAAATTCTTGCGGGTGTCAACATTGCAAAAACTGATGAATACATCGTATTTCCATCGAGGGCAAGAAGAAGAAGATGATGATGAAGAAGTTGAAGAGGGGGAGGAGGAAGTTGCTTGAGTGGCCATGGAAGCAATTGGTAACTTACTAGCTTGTTAAGCGATATGTAGCAGAGAGTGTTGTAGACTTAGAGAATGGGAGCAACAGTAAGAGACTCTAAGTTTCTCTAGCAAGGCTTTGGTTGGTGATATATGCAATCGTTTTCCTGCTTTGCACGTCCTGAAAAAGTAGTCAAAACGAGTGAATTTCCAGGTGACCAGCTATGAACTTTTTTTTTGGTTGAAGACCAGCTATGAAATTTCCCACTTGCTTTTGTTTTGTCTTTCAAGTTGGCCATTTTCACACCATAAAGTCTGGCTTTTTCGTTCTTGTTCTGACCGTGCCAGGCAAGTTAAGTTAGTGACATTTCACATTTGTCACTGTTTTTTGTCACTGCTTTTTCGTTCTTGTCAAATTTGCTGTTTTTTCACTTGGGCTCCACGACCTTCTGTTTCGTTCTTTATTTTATTTTTACTATCAAACCAGCAACTTTTGTAGCTATTTTCACGTGGGCTCCATTTGTGCAGACTTCCATGTGCTTGCACAGGAAAATACCCGGAAGCTATCCAAAATAAAAGAAAAAGAAAACACTTACACATATGGAAGAGGAAGACAAGGGCCACTTTCACAATTGCACTCACTCAAAATATCACAATTTATCAAAATGGTCTACCGTGAGTCGTGAAAAAAAGGGTGATAAGTTGATGTAAAAAATGGTGAACAAGTTTCTACCTTATCAACCACTTAAACATATTGTAAAATTGAGTATAAAATTAAATTTTTACTTATTTTTATTTGAATGAATTACTTGTCAATGCCAATCCCTCTCTAGGTTATTTTTGCTAAATAATACTCTTTAAAAAAATAAGAATAAAGGAAAAAGTTTATTTGTAGCAAATGACTACAACTCTTACTGAAAAAATTAACATGTTTATATATTTTGAAAGTCTACCTGCTAGAGTGTTTGTTTTTTATGTTCTTAACATGCATATTAAATTTCATGTTAATCAGACGTTATTTACTATTTAATTTATAAATTTATTTTTAATGCATAATTTTATATTACAAAAACTTAAAATTTAAACATTTGATTGATAATATAGCTATTGATTTTTAATCTTTTGAAAATTTTGCAAATATGAATGATATTAAAAGAAAATGTTATCCAACGACACATTAATCAAAATTTACATCTAATAAAAAAATAATTAGTAGAGTTAGAGCCTTTGGCAAACTTTGTCCTAAAATAAAAGGAAATTGTTATCAAGACAAAACTATAAAGATGAAATGATATATGCACTTGTCTACTAATCAAGTGGCTATCCACTCTATAGCTATAATTTCTTCAATACAATAATGCAGTAATGCTATTATGCCAATAAGTGAGGTGATCTTAATAAGATAATACCTCAGAAAAGAAAACAAATTGGATTATAGTAAATAGAATTTTACTTATTCATTGACGTAGTATTTCTATATATCTTCTTATGCTTCACTGTTTTTTCTTTTTTCTTTCTTTGTCTTCTTCTTCTTTTGTTTTCTTTGACTATCAAACCCAATTTTAGCAGCTTTTTCCCCACGCGGGCTCCATTTGTGCAGACCTCTGTATGCTTAGGAAAATACCTGGAAGCTATCCAAAAGTCCCCTCCCAAAAAAACATAAAAAAGAAAAGGAAAAGGAAAACTCGTAGAAGTGGAGGGTCACATCCATACGAAGTCTAATTTTTTTCTTTTCTTAAAAAAAAAAAAAATTGTATGAGGAACCTCATCCTCACGTGGAAGATGGGTCAAAGTTCATTTTCTATCACCTATCAATTGATTTTTTATTAGAGTCGGTGGGCATTCTACTATAAATTTTCGCATAGACTCTTTCTTCTTTATTTATTGTCAAACCAACTTTTACTTTTTTCACGTGGACATCTGCGCAAACCTTCGTATGCACGAGAAAGTACTTGGAAGCCATCCAAAGCAAAATAAAAGGAAAACAGAAAATGCTAGGAAAGCAGCTGGAAGGTAAGGGCCACTTTGCACACGAAATCTAATACAAAATGCACTTTCTCAATATCTTAATTCATTAAAATCTGGGGATACTTTAATTAAATAATAATATCTTTATTTTTTAAAAAATTGATAAAAATAATACAAATTTTATTAAAAAAATTTATTAATAAAATACTAGTTCAGTAAGATAATAAATATATATATATATATATATTTTTTTTTTGTGATCGGTAATTTGCAAGACGATGCTTCACACTTTTTTATTCTTTTTCTGTCACTTTCTCTTTTTCTTCTTCCGTTTTCTTTGACCATTGAGCCTAACTTTAGCGCTTTTTCCACGTTGGCTCCATATGTGCAGACCTCTATATGCATAATAAAATGCTTGGAAGCTATCAACCAAAAAAAGAAAAAAAGAGGAAAATACTCAATTTTGTATGAGGAACCACATCCTCATCTTTCCTTTTTATTTTTTATTTATTTTTATAGAGTTTCGAAAGTCTAATGCTCTTTTGAGTCGGTTTGTAAGGACTTAGGCTTTATTTGATTAGGGTGTTTGAACAATAGTTTTTTGGTGTTTAAACACTAAAAACTGTGATCTAAAAAAAAAAAAACATATTTGATAAGGGTGTTTTTTACTAGAGTGTTTGAGTAATATTGCTCATTTTAAGGTATTTAAACATAGAATTTAGAAAACTCATCTTACTAGTTTTCAAATAACGGTGCTCAACAGCACTTTTGTAAATATGTTAAAAACCATGGGGTCCACTTGATTAGACAAAACAGAAATTGACTTCTCTCTCCTCAAATAAAAAAAAATATTAAATGGTATTGTGTTTGTCATCTTTTTAAAAATAAACACAGAATTATGTTTTTTTCACACACTGAAACATGTTTTTTGAAACATGGTACCAAACGTATTTTTTGTTTTGCTGTAAACACGTGTTTCAACAACATTTTTTAAACCAAATTTTTCACATCATTTTAAAAAATTACGTACTTAATTTCAAGATTTATTAAAATAATTTATGTGAGTTGTAGAAAAAAAAAAAAGAAGAAGAAGATAAGTTCATATAAAAAGTTGTGAACAGAAAGTCTCCACCCTACCATTTATAATCAACTACTTAAATATGTTATAAAAGTATACAAGTGAATGTATTTTTGGATTAATATGAACTAGCTTGTAACTTCATGCATATACATGTATACACTTAAATATACACTTAAAGACATACAATAAGATGCATAATATAATTCCTATATATATATATATATATATATTTAAATACTATTGATAGTCATTTTTATATTTTGTTAACTCTTTAAAAAAATTTGTAAGGATATTATTAAGTATAATATGTAAATTGTCCATGTTTATTTATTTATATATTTATTATTGTGAAGCACTTTTTTTTTACGATTTATTTATTCTAGACTCTTTGGTTTGTGTATTTAATAACTCATTTGAACGAATATTTATGATGTGGTCTCACATTTGATTCTAAAATTAAGAAATAAAACTCTTTAAGAATAAATAATTTAGGATACATTGCGCAAAATTGGAACTTTAATTTGGAATATTTGAAGCTTTATTTATATATATTATATATATATATATATAATGAATTACTTGTGAATTTTGATCCCTCCATCTTATTGTGCTCATTCAAAATACAAGTTATTTCAGGATGATATAAAATAAAAATAAAATGGATTCCATGTGAATTTTGGTCATTTACATTGTAGTTATAATTTCTTCAATATAAGATTTTAAATTTGAATACAAGTAAGTAATCAGCTTAGTCTTTATGGTGTAATCTCCCCCCTCTCTCATTTTAAAATTGCACATGACCAATTCTAAAGACAATAGTGATGGCAATTGGGAGTAGATGCAATTATACTGCGGTGCCAATATGTGTGGTGGTTTTAATATGATAAGTATTGCGTAAGAAAGACAACATGTTAAATTATACTAAGGAGAATTTAATTATATTCATTGAAGTAGTTTTCCTATATTTTTCAATAATTGTACCCTTAATTTTAGGACAATTTCAAAGAACAAAAATGTATCTCACACACACACACACATGTTGTTGTATCCTAGGCCTTCCATGTCCAGGTCTTATATTTAAAATATTTGCCTTGTTACTTGTTGATATTGTATCATATCGGTATCCAATTTCCGTGACACTGGTAGGAATACATAGGAATAGATTATGTATTGTTTCTTTTCAAACATTTCTATTCATGCTCTATGTATCACTGCTAATTAAGTTCAAAATGTTGTTATAACACACTAAACTAGTCATTGTGGAGACATTTGAATAAAAGTATTTAATTAATCTACATCAGTATTAGTTTTTTTCTTAATTACTCTTCCATTTCTTTTATAATCTTCTCTCTCTCTCTCTCTCTCTCTCTCTCTCTCTCTTCGTTGCCAAATTGTTTTTCTCATTTCTCCTTTCTCACGTTAAGGTCCAAACAAATTTTGAAGCATTCATATGTGAGTATCGTAGTTGGTTAAGTAGTGAAGTTCCACATTGAATAATCATGACAAGAGTGAGTGATTAATATAACAAGATTGGGCCTAAACTCATTGGCTTAAGCTTTTAGGTTAAAGTAGTCGCAAACCCGTACGTTACACGTGATAAATTCTTTTTTTTTTTTTGGTGTTCTCATTAAATATTTTTTATTAATATTATTGTTTTAGTTATTAACAATTGGTTTTCATTATCTTTAAGTAAATAAAAACCTTACATATAACTTTTTTTTAAAACCTTTATATATATATATATATATATATTCAATGTGAATCTTTACATATACCTTTAAGTAAACTCTATATATCACACTTCTTTAGATGTGTAAAACTATAGATTACTACTCCATAATGATAGCTGCTAATTAATTTTCATCATGTTTTTAATAATCTCATTTATATGCTTTTTACCATTATCATATATCTATTGATGATTTGTATAATAGAGATGCTAAATGAGAGGTAGTATCGTTCATTAAATTTTCAAAAAGTAATAGTGTATGAAAATATTATATATATATATATATATATTATAAATAAGGTTAAATGAAATGTCAAAAAAGGGATTTTAAAACTTTCTAACTTTATTTCTTATATAATTTCTATTATTACTGTAGAACAATTTTTTTTTAGTTATGATTGGAAATATGGTTTCCCTGATTAAAGTTTGATTATTTTTAAATTTAAATTTAGTACTATGATTGTATCTAATTATTGATTTAATTTTAAAGTGAATGCAGCGGTTTATTTTATTGCACGGTAAAGTTTTTAATATTCTCCGTATAGTCATCTCTATTTTCTTTTTTACTTCTCTTTACAACCTCTTTGTTTTCTAATTAACGGTTTCCAATGACGTTTGTTACTCTTTATTACTCTCTTATTACGTCTTCTCTCTCTTTCTTCTCTCTTCTATCTCTCTCTTTCTCTCTCTCTCTCTCTCTCTCTCTCTCTCTCCATTGGCAACCTATCGTTTTTCAAAATTTGATAAGGCTTCTATGGCATTAAATATGCATTATTAGTTTCTTTATGCTATATTTGGTTTGATATCCCCATAAATAATATTTTAATATAGTGTTTCTAAATTGGCATTTGTTTTGTATTCCATTTTTCCTTTAATGTATTGGGTGTGAGAATGAGTGTTTCCTTAGCATTACTCCACTCTATGAGGACAATTTTTTTTATTGAATATAAGTAAAATATTATATGTTTAAATTTTTTAAATAAAAAAGAGAGGAAATATAAATAATTTAATGATATGGAGGATGTGGCTAAATTTAAATGTTGGATAAAAGTTTCTCAAAGAAAAAAAAAATGTTGAATAAAATAATATGAGAAGAAAAAAAAAATGTAAAGTAAAAGACATATCATTTATTCCGAATTTTTTTTTTTCTCTATCACTTTTAAAGAACGTAACCATTAGTTTCTTTTTATTATGGCTCTTTTGTAATTTGAATAACTTCCTATGTAGCTTTAGTTGTTATTTGTTTGAAATATTATTTTCTTCTTGATTTTAGAAGTGATCAATATTGAGCAAAATAATGACTATTTTCTTTTCATTAAAACAATTGTGTAATTTAAATAAGTTCTTGCCTAATTTTGTTTGTACACCATGTTTCCGTATATTACATATTTTTTTGATTCAGTAAAATATTAATTTTGAATGACTTTGCATTCATTTGAGATTGTTTTTTATTTATTTATTTATTTTAAAAAGCTATATAAGAGTAAAGTTGTACATCCCAATAATTTGAGAAGTATTCATATATAAGTTGGATTTTAATATTATCCAAACCCAAATTTAAAGTGATTGAACAATTATTATTTGTAGTAATCGTTAATCAATGCAATGTGTTGAAAAGATTTGCAAAAATGTGCAACATATAAATACTCAATCGTTGATGAAACAATGTCTACATTGTTAAAGTGAAAAGTAAAATATTAAGAAGACTCCATATATACCATGTAAAGATCATTAGCACCTATTGTCACAAAAACATGCATGTCATGACCCAACTCGAATTCTGAATCCGCAACCATGACTGACATGTTAATAACTTATTACCAAGCCTAGTCTAATGTTGAATAAAATAAGATGAGAATAAAAAAAAGTAAAAATAAAAGATATAATGATAAACACTAAATTATCCAAATTATGCTATATAATATAATAATATTATAATTGTTTAAAATGCAATAGGATAATATTTAACAATCAAAAAAAAAAAAAAAAAAAAAACTTAAAGCACAAAACTATATCACATCAACCCAAATTAGAGTTCTGAAAAATACAAAAATTTATCAATCTAAAACAGAGATGCAAGAAAAATAAAAAAAATCCAACAAAAATTGAGAGAGAGAGAGAGAGAGAGAGAGAAGAGAGAGAGAGAGAGAGAGAGAGAGAGAGAGAGAAATAACCTTTTGTTGAGGGAAAACTATGCAAAGAATGGAAGGTAAAATGACAAATTTATAATAACAAGGCGTGAATAAGAAGAGACAAAATAAAGGGATATGAAGGGAAAAATGAATAGTGATACTAAGGTAGAGGGTAGTGGGGCAATGAAAATGTAAGGAATGGAGAAAGGTTGAAAAATAAAAGCGTAAATAAGAAGCGACAAAATAAAGGAAGATGTAGGAAAAATAAATTGTGATATTAAAGTAGAGAGTAGTGGGGAGATGAAAAGGTAAGGGAGAGAGAAATGTTGGAGAATAAGAAAATGTGAATAAGAAGAGACAAAATAAAGGAAGATGAATAGTGATATTAAGGTAGAGGGTAGTGGGGAGATGAAAAAGTTAGGGAGAGAGAAAAGTTGGAGAAAGTGTAAATATTAAAAAAATAAGTGAATGTTAAAAAAATTATAAGAAAATTGGAAAAGAATAAAAATGGTAATGACGTAGACGCTGATATAGCTTAACTGGAGTGTAATAACACTAAATGCTATGTTTCAGTTTTTAGATATATAATAATAATATACATAGATGATGTCCTAATATGTTATGTTATCTTGCTGATCAATTGGAGTCTCCCCAACAATGAGCAACTTAAGAACCTATTAAACACATTGAAGAACGTGAAGCATAAAGACTCAAGATGCAACATTAATCAGCACTCACATGCCCAAAAAGGTTTGATGTGGCCCACAAAAGCTATTTTCTTACTCTAATTGAGTGATTGTTTTGAAGTTAATAGTTTATAGTTCCATTTTTGTTGGAAAATTGTCTCAACATCTAATTTTGAGCTGGAAAAGTTAATTGGATTTCCTAGTTGAAGAAAGAAAAATTAAATTGATTATTTTTGAGTTGTCTTGGTGTAGAAAACAAGACTATTCCTTAAAATGAGATTTTTGCCTGGGAGGTAACGTAAGGAAGAGACAACAAAATTTGGGTGTTGCTGATAACAAATTTTGTAAAGAGCACAAATCAATGAGAATTTGTGAGACTTTGATTAATGTTGCAAATTAAAGCAAAAATAGAAAGAGAACTCGCAATGTGCATGGTAGTGAAGAAAGAATGAGGTTTTGTGGTAAGCGCAGTCAAGAAGAAAAATATTGTGTAAGAGAAAAGAAAAAACAGTGAGATTTTTCTTTAACTGTGAGATCTACCTAAGGCTGATAATTTTGGAATTCTATAATTGGTTTTACAATTGTGAATTTTACTTGGAGTATTTCTTTTGGTTTTTTTCTTTAAGGAGAAATGATTTTTTCATGTAAATTCTTGTGTTTGTGTGTGATTGGTTTTTTGTCTTAGTAATTTTGGTGATAATATTGAATAATTGATCAAAATTGTTAATTGATTGTCTTAATTTACACTAGACTAGTTTGGGACCCAAACGTTTTTACAAAATAATATACTAAACCTGGAATTGGAAGTCATTTCCTTCTTGAAAAAATGCATGTCATTACTTGAAAATTTGTAAAGGTTGGATAAAGCTTGTAGTTCATTCTCTTAAAATTTTGGTAAATAACACCTGACCAAACTTACTTAGTCACGTAGCACTTTTTTGGAACTCGAGTTTGTTCAAGTGAAACTCGAGTTTATCAAACTTGAGTTCCAAGTGAAACTCAAGTTTACTAAACTCGAGTTAAAAAAAAAAAAAAAAATGATACATTACTAAATAAGTTTGACCTGGTGCTTTTTTCCTAAGTATTTCCTAAAATTATGCTATTTGGCAAAATAAGGCCTTTTCTTCTTCCTCCTCTTCTCTTCTCTGTTTATTTTTAAGCTTTACTTCCTTTTATGTTTCCTTTTAGCAGTCCAAGTAAAAAAGACCTGCCTTTATTTGATGTCCACCATTGACCCTTCCCCAGTCCCCACCCCTCAAAAGAAAAGAAGAAAGTGGGATGAAGGTGCTTGAAGAGGAAAAAGATATGACGGACTTGTAGTGGATGGATGTGTGCAGCACATGTCCTGTGTTGGGCTCCAAGGCCTTTTATATGAGCGTGGTTGCGGCTTACATTTGGGCTACTAGGGTTGTTGCTTGATCTACACGTGTAAGCCCAAACAAAGAAGACTCCTACAAGGAAAAGGAGTCACTCCCCTAGAAGGAAAAGACTTCTTAACCAAGGCATAGGCTATGGCTTTACACGACTATAAATACTCCAAAACCCTCACACGCCAAGGTACGTATAATTAACTCAACTCTAGCACTCTAGTGTTCACCGGTGCTCTCTACTAGGTCCTTTCTTGTTGTAGTGCAGGTTTTTATTTCGCTCTCGTGAGGACCGTGTAGCTTACTGGTGAATTTCGGCATCATCAGTTGGTGCCGTCTGTGGGAATCACGCTAGGGCGATCAAACATTGTCCTACTCCTAAGATAAAGAGTTGCATGGTACTCACAAGATCGATGGCAACAACTAACAACCAAGGCGACGAACCGCGCGCTACCGCACGGGAAAGACAAGTCCAAATGCTCGCAGCAGCGATCGAACGCCTGACCAAACAAAATCATGACTTAGAGGAACAGTTGCGTCAAAAGGATGCACATCCTAGAATGCAAGAGGAAAACTAGGAAGGAACAAGCGGTGAACGGAGGGATCCCGAGGCCCCCGAAGGCAGCAATGCACCAAGTAGACCGGAGAGACGGTATACCAATCTGCTGACCCTTTCTGAAATTTTACCACCCCACGTCGCTGCAGAGATGCAAGAGATGCGGGAACGAATGGCTGTGATGATGAATGCCCTCAAAGGACGAGTATCTAGAGACCTCGACGACCTGGTCCAGCGAACTGATTCACCCTTTACGGCACATGTCACTTCGTGCCTTCTTCCTCCAAAGTTTCGTATGCCCTAGGTGGAGAGCTATGATGGAACCAAGGACCCCTTGGACCACTTGGAGTCCTTCAAGACTATAATGCACCTTCAAGGAGTGCCAGACGAAATTATGTGCAGGGCTTTCCCTACTACGTTAAAGGGATCCGCGAGGGTCTGGTATAGCAAGTTGACACCTAACTCAATCAGCACCTTTAAAGAGTTAAGTGCTCAGTTCGTGTCACATTTTATCGGGGGCCACCAGTACAAAAAGTCCACAGCATGCTTAATGAGCATCAGACAGAGGGAAGACGAGACCCTGAGATCCTACATAACGCGGTTCAACAAAGAGGCTCTCTCAATAAACGAAGCGGACGATAAGATACAAGTAGCAGCCTTTACCAACGAGTTGCAAAAAGGCAAGTTCTTCTTCTCTTTGTATAAGAATGATCCGAAAACTATGTCCGAGGTACTTTACAGGGCGACGAAGTACATGAACGCGGAAGATGCACTGATAGCAAGAGAAGATAAGCCTAAGAAAAGGGAGAGGCAGGATGAAGCACGATCAGAGGGGGGACGAAAGAAGGCTAGGACGGAAGAACGAAGGGAGGATAGACGCCCGAGGCCACCCATAAGGAAATTCACCAGTTTCACCCCTCTGACGGCCCCGATCGACCAAGTACTGATGCAGATAAAGGACGAAGAGGCCTTGACATTCCCCGGTAAGTTGAAGGGGGATCCCAACAAAAGATCAAGGAGCAAGTACTGCCGCTTCCATCGTGACCACGACCACGACACATCTGAGTGCTACGACTTAAAGCAACAGATCGAGGCGCTCATAAGGCAAGGGAAGCTACAGAGGTTTGTCAGTAAAGAAGAGACGAATCTACCACAGGACTAGCCCCCCCGACGGGAGAACGAGCACCCAAGACCACCCATTGCAGACATAAGGATGATTGTCAGAGGTACCACAGGACCGTCCAAAAGGGCTTGTAAAACTTACCTGCGGATGGTACAGAACATCCAGACGACGGGCCCGACACCAAAGGTGGCGCGGATCGATATCCCAACTATCGGCTTTTCAGAAGAGGATGCCTGACGCCTTCACCATCCACATGATGATGCGCTCGTGGTCAGTATACGGGCTGGGGATTACAATATGCATCGGGTACTGGTTGATAACGGAAGTTCAGCGGACATCCTTTATTACCCTGCGTTCCAACAGATGGGGATGAATAGAGAACAGCTTATTCCGACTAATTCCCCCCTCGTCGGATTCGGGGGGACAAGAGTCTATCCCCTTGGAGCCGTCACATTGTCTGTGACGATGGGAGATCACCCACAGCAAATCACCAGGGATGTGGTATTCCTGGTAGTAGATTGTCCATCCGCCTACAACGCAATTCTTGGACGACCTACTCTTAACACATGGAAAGCCGTAACGTCAACTTACCACTTGATGATTAAATTCCCCACTGAATATGGAGTCGGAGAGCTACACGGGAATCAGGCTGCAGCACGAGAATGCTACGTCGCCATGACGGAGATGGACGATCACATACAAGCACTAAATGTCGAAGGACAGCGAGTCACGGCTGAAGCAGTGGAAGAATTGGAAGAAGTGGTACTTGACGACTCAAGACCTGGACGGACAACGAGAATTGGTACAATGGCCAGCCATTCGGTGCGGCAAAGCCTAACCACGTTCTTGAAGGAAAATCGGGATGTATTTGCATGGAGTCATGAGGACATGCCGGGGATCGATCCGACGGTAATAGTACACAAGCTGAGTGTATCGCCTTCATTCTCTCCCACCTGACAGAAGAAACGAGTATTTGCTCCAGAAAGAGACCGAGCTATCGCCAAGGAAGTCCAAAAATTGCAGGAAGCAGGTTTCATACGAGAAGTACACTATCCAGACTGGCTAGCAAATGTAGTAATGGTCAAGAAGGCAAATGGGAAGTGGCGAATGTGCGTTGACTTCACGGATCTAAACAAGGCTTGCCCAAAGGATAGTTATCCTCTGCCGCGTATTGATACGCTTGTAGATTTAACTGCAAGACATGAACTTTTAAGTTTCATGGACGCATTCTCCGGCTACAATCAGATCAAGCTCGACGAGACGGATCAAGAGAAAACCTCATTCATCACTAGTCAAGGGCTATTTTGCTACAAAGTAAGGCCCTTCGGACTCAAGAACGCTGGGGCCATGTACCAGAGACTGATGAATAAGATGTTTGTACATCAGATTGGAAGGAATGTGCAAGTTTATGTGGACGACATGCTGGTGAAGGGCGTTCGCGAGTGCAACCATCTGAGCGACCTCCAAGAAACTTTTAACACCCTTCGGTCCTATAACATGAAGCTGAACCCCAGCAAATGTGCGTTCGGGGTAACGGCAGGGAAATTCTTGGGTTTTATGGTATCTCAACGAGGCATCGAGGTCAAACCAGAAAAGGTCAAGGCAATAGTAGACTTGGTTCCCCCGAAGACGTTGAATGAGGTCCAAAGCTTAAATGGCAAGATAGCTGCCCTGAACAGATTCGTTTCAAGGGCAACGGACAAGTGCCTACCATTCTTTCGCACATTAAGGAAATCGTTTGAATGGACGGACGACTGCCAGAAAGCTTTCGAAGATCTAAAGACATACCTCTCCTCGCCACCACTACTTAGCCCATCCAAGCAAGGTGAAGAGCTGTTCCTATACATAGCCATCTCCCCAGCAGCTGTTAGTGCAGCTCTTATTAGAGAGGAAGATAGGATACAGAAGCCTGTATACTTTACAAGCAAAGCGCTCAGAGGGGCAGAAGAAAGGTACCCCCCGATGGAGAAATTAGCTTTCGCATTGGTAATTGCGGCTCGAAAGCTAAAACCGTACTTTCAAGCACACATCATAAACGTCATGACCAGCCAGCCCTTAAGAAGAGCGATGAGTAGTCCAGAAGCCGCAGGATGAATGGCATTGTGGGCAATCGAGCTGAGTGAGTACGACATTCGATATCGACCTCAAAACGCGGTAAAGGGACAAATCTTGGCAGACTTCATTGCAAAGTTCACCGACATAAAAGACTAGGGGGCAGGTGAGCTTCCCGTATGGAGGGTTCATACAGACGGATCCTCTAACAAACACGCAGGAGGAATCGGTGTGGTAATCCACACACCCGAAGGGGACAAGATCAAGTGCATGATCCGTTTGTGCTTTTCAACAACGAACAATGAGGCAGAATACGAAGCCGTAGTAGCAGGATTAGACCTCGCCATTGCCGCTGGAGCAGAAAGAGTGGATGTCTACTCTGATTCCCAAGTCATCACGAGCCAGATTAATGGGAGTTACGAGTGCAGGGGTGAAAGAATGAAGAAGTATCTCGATGAAGTGAAAAGTCGAATGAGCAACCTCCAGGTCGAATTGATTCAAGTCCCAAGGGAGGAAAACCAAGAAGCTGACCAGCTTGCCAAGGCAGCCTCCGCGGAGCCAATGATTGTCCTCGACCAGGTATTATCCTTCGTCCAAACGTCACCACTAATAGATGGTACAAGTTTGCAGGAAGTAAGCAATGAGCAGTGCTGTATGACTCCCATAGCTGCGTATTTGAAAGACGGCCTGTTACTAGACGATAAGGAAGCTGCCAGGAAACTAAGAGTTATGGCATCTCGGTTCGTCATGATGAAAGACGTTCTTTACAAAAGGGGTTTCTCTCGACCCTATTTGAGATGCCTCATTCCAGAAGAAGCAGACTATGTCATGAAGGAGGACCACGAAGGGATTTGTGGGAATCAATTGGGATCAAGGTAATTAGTGCATAACTCCTCAGGGCGGGATACTACTGGCCAACGATGCAGAAAGACGCCAACATATACGTCAGATCCTATGACAAGTGCCAGCGCTTTAGCAACCTCATAAGGCAACCTACAGAATAGCTCACGCCCATAACGGCCCCATGGCAGTCTGCACAGTGGGGGCTCGACATCATGGGCCCGTTCCCAATAGCGGCAAGGCAGCTAAAGTTCCTAGTAGTTGGCATCGACTACTTCACCAAGTGGGTGGAGGCTGAGGCTTTAGCCACCATCACAGAGAGAAATATCTGGAACTTTGTATGGAGAAATATCATTTGCAGGTATGGCATACCATGAGTGCTTGTGTCGGACAATGGCAAGCAATTCGACAACGAAGCATTCAAGGATTTATGCTCACAGCTAGGAATAAAGAACCATTACTCATCACCGGCACATCCGCAAGCCAACAGACAAGTTGAGGTCACAAACCGATCCTTGCTCAAAATCATCAAGACTCGTCTTGAGGGGGCAAAGGGTATATGGCTGGATGAGTTGCCAAGTGTCTTATGGACGTATAGGACAACGGCAAGAACACCGACAGGAGAGACACCTTTCCGTTTGGCATATGGTGCCGAGGCTGTCATACCGGCAGAGGTAGGTCTTATAAGCTACTGTGTTGGAAACCGCGACGAGCACAGGAACGATGAAGCCATGCCCATACAGCTTGATCTAGTAGACGAAGTCAGGATAGCCGCAGAGCAAAGGTTAGCAAGGTACCAGGACCTAATGGCGAAACACTATAACTCTAGAGTTAGGCACAGAGACTTCCAGGTTGGAGATCTTGTCCTGAAGAAAGTACTTGGCGCTACAAAGGATGCTACCCAAGGAAAGCTTGGACCGAACTGGGAAGGACCATACAGGATCACATCATTTCACAGGAAGGGAACGTACCACCTAGAGACCCTAAACGGAAAGAAGCTAAGTCACCCATGGAACACAGAGTACCTAAAGAAGTATTATCAGTAGAAGACGACAACAACAACATTACTACAATATACTCCTCACTTCCAGTTTATCTTTTCTTGTTAGTTATATAGTTTTTATTTCCGACAGTATTTTTAGAACACCTAAAGGCTACTTTCTTGTTTTTAAACAATGTTCTACGTATCCATTGCAATAAGAGGAGTTTTCAGAGAAGACGGAATGTCTTAACACTTGCATGATATTTAAATCCACAATGTAAACGGGTCCTCCACAAAGTGGACAGATCATCCAAAACGCGTAATCTACTAAAGTCCACAAAGTGGACGAATCATCATCCAAAAGGATGTTGTCTACAATATTCACAAAGTGAACGGACAATCCAAAAGATGGAGATAAATACCAAGTCCACAAAGTGGACGGACCATCTAAAAGACGGAGATGAATACCAAGTCCACAAAGTGGATGGACCATTTAAAAGATAGAGATAAGAACCAAGTCCACAAAGTGGACGGACCATCTAAAAGATGGAAATAAATACCAAGTCCACAAAGTGGACGGACCATCTAAAAGATAGAGATAGATACCATATCCACAAAGTGGACGGATCATCTAAAAGATGGACATAAATACTAAGTCCGCAAAGTGGATAGACCATCCACAAGATGGAGACATAAGCCAAATCCACAAAGTGGACGGCCCATCCAAGTCCGCAAAATGGACAGATCGTCCAAAAGAAGAATGATATGTACTAAGTCCGCGAAAGTGGACGGAGAATCTTAAAAAGCGTAACATGTACTAAGTCCACATGGGTGGACGAATAAACAACAAGAAAAACGATTAAACATTCATGAACACAAATGCGATGGATACAACCACTTAAATAATAAATTGTTCATAAAAAGGTACATACGATGGATGAAATTAAAATTAGATTGTTTACAAATAGGTCCACATGACGGACCAAAAATTACATAGCCAAATATACAAAGAAAAAAGACTATTCTTCGGCTTAGGGGGCATCAGCTTGGGCTCCAAGACCGTCAGGCTCAGGTGGACGGACATCGTCATGAACGGGTTCTGTATCACCAATCCCGGGGGCTTCATCTTCACCGGGGACTTCATCGAAAAGTTCCGCAGTCCCTTCAGAGTCGACGGTACGGGCTGGTGTTTGGCCTCCGGCGTCTATATTGATATGGGAAAGGTTGAGGTCCAGGAATGACGACTTCACCTGACAGATGCAGTCGTCAAACCCATCAGCAAAGGAAGTTCCTAGCTCCTTCAATAGGGCATCAAAATCCCTGTACTCCTGGACGGCCTCAACCTTTGCCAGACGGATGTCGTCGTCGTGGCCCTTCACCTTCTCCCTCAAGAACTCTACCTCTTTCCCCAGGACCTCATGAGCCTACTTGGACATTTGTAGCTTCAGCTCATGACGGAGCTTCCAAAGCTTCAGCTCGTCCAGCTCCTCCCCTATCGTCCTAGCTTTGGAACGTACACGCTCCAAGGACTTCTCATGAGCCAGGCAATGGTCCATCAACCCCTTTGCCATTAGCACCGTCTGCATCAAAAGCAAACAAAAAAGTTAGCACATAAGCGCATAATGAGTCAAACAAGGCAGTAAGTGGATGGATACATTACCTGGACGAGGCTAAACAAAGCCGTCTCCCCCATGGCTTCCGTCGCATGGTTGCCGATGTCCTCGTAGTCCTCTTCTTTTATGATAGAGGTTAATTAGGCAAGGGCGTACTGAGAGTCCTCTCTAAGTAGGACGGGGGCTTTCTCTCTGACAGGGTCAGGGTTGGTCATGAGACCTTTACCCTTGCCCACGCCCAGCTTGGAGGGCAGCTTCGTAGTGGCCTGGACGGCTGGAAGACCCGTCACCAACCTTTGCTTTTTGCTGGGACGGTCCGCCTTCTCAGGACCACGTTTGGTGGACGGTTGGGGGCCCGTCTTAGGAGAAGGATCACCCCCAAGTTTTTTCTTGTTGGCAGCCTGCTGCTTGATAAGGGCTCGCCTCTTAGCATCGTCCATTTCTGCAAAAGGTGGACGGTGAGAACACATGACGGACGAGAAAAATCGCTATCACAGTCAAAAAATTGAGACTTATGCTTGCGTATTCCCGCATCGAATTTTATTGCACCGTCAGAAGGTTCAGGGCCGTCATAGTACCAATGGATGGTGTCCAAGGTGACGAGCTTCGCCCACGTCCTCTCCGACAGATCAGTTTTCTGCAAAATTGATTCAAGAAAACCGAACTGCTCGACGGTAATGTTTGGACAGCTACGCGCTGCAAAAAACAGACGGTTAGATCAACAATCAATAAACAATATAGGATGGACACAGAATGAGACGCATACCAAACGGTGATAGTATGCCCCATGTCTTATCGACAGGCATAAACTCCGGGTCGTCAGGACGACCCATCCAGGCGTCCCCTTGTAGGAAGAAATATCTACTCTTCCAGTTACGGTTGGAGTCAGGGGTCTCGGACACTAACCTAAGTACCGGGATCCTCGCCACAAAACTATACATACCGTTCGACTTAACAATTTCATCCGGACGGTAACAATTAAAGAACTCCTCCATTGTTAACCGTCGTGTCCCATTAGACATGATGCCGTTTAAAACTTCTACACTCAGGAAAACTCTCCAGGCATTTGGTGAGATCTGGGTGACGGACAAACCCAGATACTGAAGAAGGCGACGGTGCAAGGCGCTCAAGGGAAAGCGGAGGCCCGCCTCGAGCATTTACTCGTACACGCCGACGTCTTCTAGTCCTTCGTAATAGCACCTCTCGAACTTGAGTGGTAGACGGATGGGTACGGTGTTTGGAATCTGGTATTTCTCCCTAAGGGAGTTGAAGCGTTGTGAATTAATGGAGGAAGTGAAATTGTTCACCGTCCACTCCGGGAGTAGGACGAACTCCCTTAATCCATCCTTGCCTATCACAGACTGGACGGGAGGATCTACGCTTTCTACTTCGTCATTCAAATCGTACTCCGACCCGTCTTAACCTCACCCTTCTTCTTCCGCATAGGAAGGAGAGCTGGATGATGGTTCCCTTTCCTCAACGGAGGTACCCTAGTCTCCCTGACCTGACGGGTACACCTCCTCATAGCCCGCTCCCTCACGGACAAAAGATTGACCGCTGGAAGTCTCACTAGACATCGAACACCTCCAAATGACGGAGAAGGAAACCTAAAACTCTAGATCTACACGGACAACAGACCAACATATGAATAAAAAAGGGGGGTGGAAGAAGAGAAGAAATAAACTTACAGTTGAACTGAGTGACGAGACGACGGAAGAAAGTTAGAACGGACGAACGGACGATTGAATTGAAAGTCAACGGTCACAAGGAGGACGGATGTGTTCTGATCAGTAAAAATTTCTCCAAAATGTGAAAATGACAGGAACAGGTGACATATATATAGGGGGAGCGGTGCGACCAACGAAGAGACGCCTTGGTTGTAGTAAGCTATCAATCAAGGCTCACCACGTGTCCTCAAGTGCATTTACGACCCTAATCCAGCCTGTCAATCCATCCGCAGCAAGTACATGACAGATTCATAAGAACGGATCAACTCATTCCATGGAATCGTCAGTAAGGGTGATGGATTCATGGAATGGGAGGCAGCTGAAGAGGAAAAAGATATGACGGACTCGTAGTGGATGGACGTGTGCAGCACATGTCCTGTGTTGGGCTTCAAGGCCTTTTATACGAGCGTGGTTGCAGCTTACATTTGGGCTACTAGGGTTTTTGCTTGATCTACATGTGTAAGCCCAAACAAAGAAGACTCCTACAAGGAAAATGAGTCACTCCCCTAGAAGGAAAAGACTTCTTAACCAAGGCATAGGCTATGGCTCTACACGACTATAAATACTCCAAAACCCTCACACGTCAAGGTACGCATAATTAACTCAACTCTAGCACTCTAGTGTTGGAAACAAGGTTTCTAACTTGACCTTCGGAGGGTTTTTGGCCGACACCACACAGGTGCTCGCTGCTAGGTCTTTTCTAGTTGTAGTGCAGGTTTTTATTTCGCTCTCGTGAGAACCGTGTAGCTTACTGGTGAATTTCGGCATCATCAGTGCTAATGTGTGAAGACAATGACAAATGCAACCATCAAACATATTAAAAAATTATAGCGTTAAGTGTCTGATCTGGGTGCTTCTCCTTACTCCTTAAGGCTTTGAGACTGAAAGATTGTTGTATTCTTGCATCTACACACACCCAAAAAAAATAAAAAAAAATGGTCTTTGCTATTTATTTGTGTGTGTGGGGAATTGTGGATAATTCAGGAATTTTTGATGATATGAAACAAAACAATACAAAAACACTTGAAACACTAGCTATTCCACTACAAGGGCATCTACTTGACATAAACTTCCTACTCAAGATAAAAATAGTGTTGACTGTTGACATTATTCCAACCCAGTTCTACACAGTCTAACACAAAGACACGAGTCTTCAAACTGAACTACAACATCATACTGAATTTGCCGCTAAGCTGACCCAACATCTTGTTTTTGCAAACAAACCAATCACAAACCTAGAAACTAGCAAACTTCTAAAAAATTTTATCGAAGCACTCAAATCAAGCACCAATAAATTGTTTAAAAATTTTTTCCACATCTAATGTTTTAACAGGTACGGTTGAAATTTTTACATCTTCCTACACTATCATCTTTTCTTAAACAACTATTGTTTTATTTTATCAGTACTATTTTAATCTTTCCAAAATAATAGAATATATAGAATAATAGAAGTGGTAATGTAAATGTGAATGCTTTTTTTTTTTATCATTTTTATTTTTCTTTCCCGGCCTTGTTATTGTTCTGACCGTGCTGGACAAGTTAAGTTAGTGACATTTCACATTTGTCATTGTATTTTGGACTTTCAAACCCAACTAAATTTGCTGTTTTTTCACGTGGGCTCCAACTATGCAGACCTTTTCTTTCTTCTTAATTTTATTTTTATTATCAAATTCAAACCAACTTTTGTAGCTATTTTCACATGGACTCCCATTTGTGCGGACTTCCATATGCACAGGAAAATTCCTGAAAGCTATCCAAAAGAAAACACCTGGAAGAGGAAGACAGAGGCCACTTTCACAATTGTACTCACTCAAAATATCACAATTTATCAAAATGGTCTATCCAGCTGGGTCGTGAAAAAAGAGGGTGATAAGTTGATATAATGGTGAACAAGTTTCTACCCTATCAACCACTTAAACATATTATAAAATTGAGTATAAAATTGAATTTATACTTATATTTATTGGATTACTTGTGAATGCCAGTCTCTCTCTAAGTTATTTTTGTTAAATAATGCTCTTTTAAAAAAAATATATGAAGGACAAAGTTTGTTTGTTTGTAGCCAATAACTACAACTTCTACTGAAAAAACTAACATGTTTATATACTTTGGAATTCTAACTACTTGAGTGTCTATTTTTCATGTTCTTAACATGCATATTAAATTTCATGTCAATTAGATTTTATTTACTATTCGATCTATAAATTTATTTTTAATGCATAATTTTAGATTACAAAAACTTGAAATTTAAACATTTGATTGATAATATAACTATTAATTTTTATTCTTCTGAAAATTTTGCAAACGTGAATCATATAAGAAAAAAAAATGTAATCCAACTGCGCATTATTCAAAATTCACATCTAATAAAAGAATAATTAGTAGAGTTAGAGCCTTTGGCAAACTTTGTCCTAAAATAAAAAGGAAATGGTTAGCAAGACAAAACTATAAAGATGACTTCTCTCTTAATCAAGTAGCCATCCACTCTGTAGCTATAATTTCTCCAATACAATAATGTAGTTATGCTATTATGCCAATAAGTGTCTGTTTGGCTAGCTTATTTTTTGCCAACTTATTTTGTTATTCAGCTTATTTTTGTTACTATTTATAGGTCTCACTGTACTTATTGGTACTAATCATATGTCCACTGTACTATTTCAACTAACATTTACCTTTATCTATAGTACTTTCAACAAAAAAATTTCAGTTTCAACAAAATAAGCAGATCCCAAACAAACCCTAAGTGGGGTGATCTTAATAACATAATACTAGAAAAGAAAACAAATTGGATTATAGTAAATAAAATTTTACCTATTCATTGACGTATTATTTCTATATCTTCTTATGCTTCACTATTTTTTCCTTTTTATGTCTTTCTTCTTCTTATTTTGTTTTCTTTGACTATCAAACCCAACTTTTATTTGAGTCGGAGGGCAAGTGGGCATCCCACTATAAATTGTCGCATAAAGTCTTTTCTTCTTTATTTATTGTCAAACCAACTTTTGCTTTTTTCACGTGGACTTGGGCTCCATCTACGCAAACCTCTGTATGCACAGGAAAATACCTAGAAGCTATTCAAAAAAGAGGAAAACGGAAAATGCTAGGAAAGCGCCTGGAAGGTAAGGGAAACTTGCACACGAAATCTAATACAAAATACACTCACTTAGTATCACAATTTATTAAAATTGAACAATAATGCCACTTTGCAATTTGGGGATACTTAATTGAACAATAATATCGTTATTTTTTTTAAATTATTAAAAATAATACAAAATTTTTAAAAAAATTTATTAATAAATTTGATAATGAATATGATTGATACTAGTTCAACAAGATAATAAATAAATATTAAAATTTGTTTTTGTGATCAATAATTTGTAAAATTATGCTTCACACTTTTTTTCTTCTTCTTCTTCTTCTTCTTCTGTTTTCTTTGACCATCAAGCCCAACTTTAGTTGCTTTTTCCACTTGGGCTCCAAATGTGCAAACCACCATATGCATAAGAAAATACCTAGAAGCTATCAAAAAAACATAAAAATAGAAAACACTCAATTTTGTATGAGGAACCACATTCTCATCTTTCATTTTTTATAGAGTTTGGAAACTCTAATGCTCTTTTGAGTCAGTTTGTAAGGACTTAGCTTCTTTAATATATGTGTTTGTTTATCCGAAAAACAAAAAACTGCACACTCAATTTCAAGATTTATTAAAATAATTTATGTGAGTCGTAGAAGAAAAAAAATGATAAGTTCATATAAAAAGTTGTGAATAGAACGTCTTCACCCTACCATTTATAATCAACTACTTAAACATATTATAAAATTGAGTATACAATTGAATGTATTCTTGGATTAATATGAATGAATTACTTGTGAATTTTGATCCCTCCATCTTATTGTGCCCATTCAAAATACAAGTTATTTCAGGATGATATAAAATAAAAAATAAAATGGATTACATATGAATTTTGGTCATTCACATTTTAGCTATAATTTCTTCAATATAAGATTTTACAGTTGAATACAAGTAATCTGTTTAGTCTTTACGATGAAGTTTCCCCCCTCTCTCATTGTGAAACTACACAACCATTTCTAAAGACAATGGTTATGGCCATTAGGCCCGGAGTAGATGTAATTATGCTGCAGTGCCAATATATGGGGTGGTTTTAATATGGTAAGTATTGTGCTGAAAAGACAACATATTAAACTATATTAAAGAGAATTTAATTCATTGAAGTAGTTTTCCTATATATTTCAAATAATTGTACCCTTAATTTTACGACAATTCACGCACGCGTGCGCACACATATATATATATATATGCTATTTTTATTCTAGGCCCTTCTAAAGGTTGGATAAAACTACTTGTTTATACTTTTAAAAATTTGCTAAATAGCACCTGACCAAACTTACTGAGTTATGTAGTTTTTTTTTGGAACTCGAGTTTGGTAAAGTAAAACTCGAGTTCGTCAAACTTGAGTTCCAAGTGAAATTCAAGTTTACTAATCTCTAGTTCCCAAAAAAAAAAAAAAAAAACTACATAACTTAATAAGTTTAACCTGATACTTTTTTCCTAAATATTCCCAAAAATATGCTATTTGGAAAAAAAAAAAAAAAGGCTTTTTCTTCTTCCTCTCTCTCTTCTTCTCTTTTTTATTTTTAAGCTTTATTTACTTTTATGTTTCCTTTTAGCAGTCCAAGTAAAAAAGACCTAACTTTAGTTGACGTCCACCACTGACCCTTCCCTAGTCCCCACCCTTAAAAGAAAAGAAGAAAGTAGGATGAAGGTACTAATGTGTGAAAACAATGACAAATGCAACCATCAAACATATTAAAAAATTATAACGTTAAGTGCCTAGTCTGGGTGCTTCTCCTAACTCCTCAAGGCTCAAAGATTGAAAGATTGTTGCATTCTTGCATCAACACACCCAAAAAAAAAGAGTCTTGCTATTTATTTATTTATTTGTGTGTGTGTGTGTGCGCGCGCGCGCGAGTGTGAAATTGTGGATAATTCAAGAATTTTTTATGATATTAAACAAAACAATACAATACAAAAACACTTGAAACACTAAGGCCCGTTTGGGTGGAGATTTTTAGTATTGTTGTTTAAAATGATGTTAAATTGTGGTTTACAAAGTATTGTGAAAACACATGTTTACAGTATTCATAAGCAAAAAATGTGTTTGATACCATGTTTCAAATAATATATTTCAGTGTATGAAAAACATAATTGTGTGTTTGATAAGTGTATGTGTGTGTGTGTGTGTGTGTGTGTTTTTTTTTTTTTTTTTTAAGTTGACAAGTGGGCCTCCTGGTTGAAATTGAAAAATGAAGTCTTATGTGTTGTCTAATCAAGTGTACCCATGTTTTTCAAAATATTTACATAAATACCATCAAACAGTTGTTGAAATCTGAAAACTGGTAAGAGGCGTTCTCCAAATTCGGTCGGTGTAAATTGAGCAACGTAACTCAAACACTCCTAAAAAACCATCCTTACCAAACGTGTTGTTTTTTTTTTTTAATCATAGTTTTCAATGTTTAAACACTAAAAACTGTTGCTTAGAATCACATACCAAACAGGCCCTAAGACTTCAGCTATTCCACCACAAGGGCATCTACCCTAACATAAACTCCCTACTCAAGATAAAAAAAAGTGTTGACATTATTCCAACCCAGTTCTACACATTCTAACACAAAGACGAGTCTTCAAAATGAACTGCAACATCATACTGAATTTGCCGCTAATCAAACCCAATATCTTGTTTTTGCAAACAAACCAATCACAAACCTAGAAACTAGCAAACTTTTAAGCAGAAGTCATGAAGGATGGAATGAGGTATACCCCTCTTAGAATAGAGAACTTGTTCAGGATAGAGTTCAGCCACTTCATTTAAACATCATTCTACACTTGACATCTTTTCTCACACTCTTCAATATACTTTCCTCTGTTTTGATTTCTCCTCCATGAACTCTTGAGTTATATAGAGACCATATTGATAGACAGTAGCCCAAACCACTCTGCATAAGGAACTTCTAAGGCTCATTCATTTGATACGGGCAAACCCACATAGGTGCCTATTTGGCCCAAGCGCATAGCCATTGCCAAAAATAGGCATTTCTGAGATTACTGGAAATATTAGCAGTACAACATTTAATCATATTTCATACTGACACTCCTACCCAAGTATCCTATGTACTTTCTGCCTACTTGGCTGAAATTTCATCAGTAAATGTTACAAAACTGAAGCTGTTTGATAAGTTTTTCTTTCATCCTGAAGCAAAGTGCATCAAGATATTAGTTTTCTAAGAAGCCAACAACATATGGGTAAAACCCAAAAAGGATGTGATAAATGCTAAACAACTATATACAGCATACGCAATCACAGTAAAAAGAGATTTCCATGATTTGCAAATAGCATTGTTAAACAACCATGCAAAACATAGTAATTGCCGATGTAGAACAAGGTCAGGAGGTAGCACCAATTCCCAACTATTGATATTGGTTACCCACTCTTTGTTTCATAGTAAAGTACAGAATTCTAGTTATCTATAATATGTTGCAATACACATAAAACAAGAATTCTTAATTGAACTATTAAAAGTAAGCAAGAGTGACAATTTTATGCTATTTAATTTGTGAATTACTTGAGAAGGAATAATGGAGACCTGTAATTCACTTTTATTAAAAAAAAAAAAATTTACAATATAATTGGCACCTTAGACTTTAAAACATTAAATTCATCAATCATTTTAGCAGCCTTGTGAAGAACCAAATGCAAGTTGTATTAAAACTACTTGTCTATTCAATGAGAAGCACATTCAAGAACACAACTGTCAGTATTTATAGCCTATCCATAGCCATAGTTTTGAAACCTGGACTATTCAACGAACCGTAAAAAGAAGAGGATCAAGGTTTTTGAGATTTGATTGGGTTCCAACTGAGGCTAAACTGTAATGATGTCATAATTAGTTTAATAATTAATTAATATGAAATTAAATAAAATAACTATGAAAATGTTAACAATCTTAACAAAAACAGTATTTAAAGATGTTAAAAGTATATCTTGATTAAAGATTAGAAGATATTTCTCATAATTTACTACAAAGATTAAATTAATATCCTCTAATTATTTAAAATATTCAATTAAATTTGCAATATACTAATATAATTAGCCAAAACTAATGCATTTAAAGTTTATTTCATTCATTTGTACCACACACAGTTGAAACTATAAGTTACATTACATCGTATTACATTTATATACATTCAAAGGCCTCAAAAAAAAGAAGGATTAATTTCCCAACAACAAATATCATAGGGAAATCAATTCAAATGAACAAGAAGGTTCCAATGCAAACCTCTATTAATCTAAAAAAATACAAACTAAAGGTACTTTTACATACAAAATATTATGTTGTGTGTGGTTCTTCCACTATCTTTGTGGAAATTCAGAATTACCATGTTTTAACATGTGGAAGAATCTTGATGTTAATTCATATAGAAAGTGAATCACATACCTGTATTTGACCTTTATTCCTAGCAGTGATATTTGAGATCGTCCAACAAGCTTTTTTCTTGATTTTATTTTATTTTTTTGGTGATTTTGTGTAAGAATTTGATAGAAAACAAGAGAGCACTCGGTTGTCAATTACAAACTGGAAAATACATAGCAAAGTTACTTTGTTGCCATGTATAGGGAAGAAACAAAGCACTCTCATTCAAAATGCATACATGAGAGAGAGAGAGAGAGAGAAGGCAATATGGCCTGTTTATTAACTAAATGGTCTTTCCAATACATGCTAACGAAAGAAAAAAAAAATTTATTTTCTTGCTTATCCTAGTTCAACAACAGGAATCTAAAATACAATGGCATGTATAGGCAATAGAGCAAGTCTCCACCATTATCACAGATCACATATTCAAAGTTATACTAAAAAGTGGAGACACAATTATGCAGAGCAAAGGGCCAAAAAAAAAAAAAATGCTACTCTTTTCTAGATTACAGGTGCTATGCATCCGGGTGGAGAATCAGCAGAAACTGTACAGAACCTAAAGTATTGGTATGTTCATCATTTGAAGGGACAGCTTAATAGTTAAAGAAAGGGAGTAGTTGCAGCTCTACTCTAAAAATTCATATTATATTTTACCAAGAGAGAGAGAGGGAAACAAGGCAAGCAACTTCCGAAAGGAAGTTCAGAAAAATCTACTATAGAATTATAAGAGGTTAATAGAAAGAAAGTTAAGAAACCCATATCAAATCCTATCCAAAGCTCAGAAAAAGAAAATCAAATGATAAGCACTAAATAGCTCTTGACATGTAAATTCTGGATTTCCATAAAGAAAACATAGAAGATGTCCACATTTGATTAGAATGGATATTATTGTTTTTTACATGATTTGTAAACTATCTTGCAGATGTTATTAAGTCACATATAAAAAATATGGAATTTGTGAACTATTAGAAAAGAAGATATGAGGGTTTTGTCCACAGATCTACCAGACCTTACTTTCTTCCTTGAGACTTTTTTCAAAAATTTTCATTCCATTATTTATTTATTCAATTTTGAATTACAAAAGCCAAAAAAACTGAAAGGAATGAATTTAAAGGGTACCCAGTTGGGTACTTCACAATTCCCATTATTTCATTCATATTTATTAGAGAGAGAGAGAGAGAGAGATGAGAGACTCATGACAATTCTGAACAAATTGCAAATGAACAACTAATCAAGCCATTCTATATGCCACATCTTGCCACAAGTATTTTCCAACCAGTAACAACAATAACACAAGAATTCTTATAATTCTTAAAAGGCAATAGAAGAATATTTAATGGAACAATAAGTTAATAGTCTTTTGTACATTGTAAGCATATACCTTCATAGATGACTGTAAAGATAAAAAAAAATTCCCATTGCTATCAAGATATGAATTACAGGTTTCTCTATTTAGAATTCAATCCCCATTTAATTTCCAACATTGAATAGCCATTGTGATTATGTAAGCTTGGATTTTACAGTTTTAACTTGAAAATGCATAATTATGTACACAATACAAACACTAAATTTCCAACAACTACATCTCAACCTCAAACAAGACAAACTTCAAACCCAAACACATTCTTCAACTACTAAATAAGTAGCTCAAAGGCGTGACGGAGCAAAAAAAACCTCAATCAGAAGCAGAAAGTCATTAATATAGCGAAGCTTTGCATAGGTTTACCTCTGTAATACCATGAAATAGGTGAAAGCCAAAAAACAAAACTCACATTCATTAATATAGCAAAGCTTTGCATTGCAGACAGACCCCCAGCCTGAGGCTCCACCTTGTTTGTCCTCTCAACCTGATGACTGAACAACATCACAACCTTCTTCTCCATCTCTCAAAACCACTCAGGTACAACAAATTCACAACCTAAAATTCAAGAAATCCCTCAGCCTACTCCCACTTCTACTCAATCTCCATCTCTCACAACCACTCAGGTACAACCAACAGGTCCAATGAATTCACAACCTATAGTTCAAGAAACCTCTCAGCCTACTCCCACTTCTACTCAAATCCCATCATCTGTATCTGAGCAAGAACCAAAGCCAGTAGTTGTGTCTCAGCCACCATCACAAGAACCTCAACCAAAGGCATAACCTTAACCTATACACACCTACAACCTCAGCCGAGCCAAAGACACAAAGAGCACATCACTTCATTATTGTGCAATCTACCAGCCATATAAACTTCAAATATTTTCTCAAAATTAAATACTGTAGCAGAAACTGAATTAGATTACAAAACCAACATGATAGATAGTAGCTTACCTGCTGATCCGGAGCCACTGCAGGGAAGAGGATGATGAATATGCTCTTCTGGGGCTTCCTTATCAAGTGACCCAGCTCGTGTATAAGGAGTACAGCAGTGTGTTCTGTTTCACAACCTGTCCCCAAATAAACAATTATGTTCTCCTCCAAAGCTTTCTGGCCTAGCTCCAACTGGTACCTTCAGAAAACATATATACAAAACAACATAACCCACAATAAGCTCCTCCTATTTTCTTGAAAAAAAAAATGCATTTTATGTGAAGGCAAGAAATTCCCAGCAAAGCCAAACACAACTGGCTCGCTTGAGCTGTGCTTATGTGTTCTGGAAACAAAACTATTAAACTCCAGCACTTTGTCACTAGTCCAGTTTCTATGAAAAATCTAGAATAAGGAAAAAAAAAATTAATGTTTCAAAGGGAACCCAGAAAGTATTTCAGCCCATAATAGTCAGGATGAGATTGAATTCAAAAGCTTTGTACCCTTTCAGCGAAATAGAGAAATAGTCACATACAAGAAACAAGTGTTAAAAAAGGTAAACTAAATAAACAAAATAGAGGTTTTTGCTGAGTACTGTAATAAAGATGGTTCTGATCTGCAATAACACAATAAAATTGATAGAAGATGATCCATCCCAAACCAAAAAGTGAAATTTTTCACAGCTTTCTAATCAACCAAACTGAACAAAATCAACAAAAAAATTCGTAACCTCCACCTCCAAGCCTGGACCTTTCGGTTGAAATGTAACCTCAATTTGGGTGAATCCATTAGCATCCATTTGATACAATTCTTCTTTTCCAGGGGGCTTCTGAAGTCTGTAGAGGGAATGTATTCCAAGCAAAGCTGATACGAATCAATATTACCAAATTGCTCGGATAAATGAAGGCTCCTTTTAGTAAGTTCATCTTTAGCGGGTCGGGTCGGGTTTATAGTCACCCGCAACACTACCCGATAAAAAATAAAACCCGCCCGCCTGGTTGATTGACCCGCCCACATGTTTTATGAAATTTTCAGGTCGGTTATTCGGGTCTCGGGTAGGTTTTTTGGGCCGTTAGTCTTTTGCTAATTTTGGGTTATTCTCTGCCAAAGTCTCTTTCCAACTCGAAAAACTTGAACTAATATCAATATTTATGACAATTATCACTTGCCAAATTTGTTTCAAGTTCAAATTTAACTTTTAAGTACAATTCTTTTGGCATTAAATTCATTGATGATAATGACCCAACTCATTTAGAAAATGTAATCTGAATTTATTTTCTTCCAAGACAAAGATTAAATTCAAAATGGAATTCAAATTTGGAAAACCAAAGTCTATTGAAGGTATGCTAATTATGTAGACTTCAATTTTGGCAAGATCAACTGTACATGTCATTTTTGGGAAAAAAAAAAGTGATATTTGAATAAAAAAGAGGCGAAAACACTATTTTAGTTCCTACATTTTGATGTTATAATTAATTTAGTCCCTATATTTTGGTAGCAATAAATTTGGTTCTTGTTATTTTCAAGTTGCAGTTAATTTGGTCTATGCAGTTAACTTATTAGCGAAAAATGCTTATGTGGCAATTTTGTTCATGCCGTTAACTTACAAAGCATTAGGAAAAAAAAGTGTCGGGATAGGCCTTTTTGGTCTATACTGAAGCTTTTTGGGGCTATAGTGGCAGTTTAAAAACGTCGAGATAGCCTCAGTTTTTTGTAGTGTCATAATTATATATATATATATATATATTGAAAAACACACACACACACACACATATAGGGGAAGATGGATGAGATAAAGGAATACACTCACACGCCAACACCAAAACTGCATGCGGCAGTTAGTGTCGCGGAGTAAGTAATAAACCCCTTCTCAATATCATACTTTACCAATATGAAACGGCTTAACAATACTGAGTATCTTTTTTTTTTTTTTTTTTTTTTGTTGAGAAACACACACACACACACATATATATAGGGGAAAGAGGATGAAATAAGGAAATACACTTACACGTCAATATCAAAATTGCATACAGCAGTTAGTGTCATAATTATAATTTAGTGTCAGCACTTATCAAACTTGAAAGATAAATGTTAAAAACACCCAATTCAGTAACATTTAAGAGGATACTGTGTACCTTTGGTATGTAAGCATCTGCATCTATAATTGGATCCTAGTTATAAAGTAACTTTAACAATCATTTACTACCCATCAAATTCTAATTATTTTACAATCCTACAGAATTGATCAGTGATGCATGCAGCCATTAAAGCATTTAGATTTGCTAGATATTACTAGTTGCAACAACAAGAGGTGGTAAATGCGATCAAGACATAGTTTGAGATGTGGGAATATTATCATTTGTGACACTTGGAGGAATTCTAGAAACAAAAACTTGAGTACTACCCTTGGTAGTACCATTTCTTCCTGATTAAAACAATGAGTGAATGTTCTGTAAAGATAAGTAAATAAGAGACAGCTTCTTTCTCATGAAAATATAGTAATATTCAATTTTAAGAGATTATCCCATGAAGCTACAAAACTATCTTGGGAAAATAAATGGCAAATTCAAAAACCCAACCTGGGAACATGCTAGAAGTGCACTCACGAGACACTAAATCTAGTTTGTATCCACAACCTTGTATCTCTACCAATCTGCAAAACCATTTTGAGCAAAGCCAGAAATCAATGCACCCCAAGATATGACATTCTTATAAGGCATCTTCTTGAAAACATGACAAGCAAGCTTCAAATGTCCATTCTTGGCAAACATATAAACAAGCTAGTTTGAACTACAACATCCATGGGAAGATCTTTCTGAATCAAATGCCCATGAACAGAGAGGCCCAGCTTTAAGTCCCAAGATTTGCGTAAGCCTGTGTCAACCCCACCGTCACAACCCCATCTCGTTCCATTCCCTCCTTTTGCATTGCCTACACATATCAAACGCTTCTATTGGCAGCCCACTCTTTGCAAACCCACTTATCATAGTTGTCTGACAAACAAGATCCCTTCTTCCCTTCTTAGTGTCCTGTCAAATGCCACAATTGCTTCATCCATCTTCTGACACTTTGCATACAAATTCAAAACTGAAGACCCAACTAACGCAGGAAACTCAAACCCACAGTCCATTGCTCTACACCAAATTTCCTCCCCCATTTTCAAATCCAACAACCTCGTACACGCCATGAGGGCCACCATGAAAGTAATGATATCGTTCAATTCTAACACCTTCCAAGATCATCTGACAAAATAGATTTAGAACTTCATCAGGACACTCCTTACGTGAGTAGGCTATTATCATAGCATTCCATGCATCTACGCCTCTTTGAAGCAATACATCACATACATTTTGGGCAGCTTCAATGTCGCCTATCAAAGAATTTGAAGAAGGTCAAGGGCGTAGCTAGGAATTTACACTTGGGGGGGCCAGTTTGTTATAATTTTTTTTAGAATCTCCACAACAAAAATTGTTGTGTTAATTCAATAATCATAATTCAAATATTTATTGAATTCAAAATTATCAATTTTGATTTATCATCATTCTCAACAATTATTTAATTCAATATAGATATATACAAAAAATTTCACTATTATTTAAAAAACTGTCAAGTGTCAACCCATCATTATTTGTAATATTGAAAATTTCTTATATTTTAAAATTTTTTAATGAATTATTTAGCACCTAATTTCAAGCCAAAAAAAAAATAGTCAACTTAAAAAAATGATGACATAGAGAGATAAAATATATTATAATATAGCAATACAAAAATTGAAGAATAAAATCCTGATAAACAAAACATATTCATTAAACTAATTAGAAAGGCAAAAACTCATATGGTCAGATTCATATCATAATAAAATAAAAAAACAAAACCATATGACCATTATCATATGTATAAAAAAACTTAAATCTAAATGCCCATATGCTTGAGTTTATTTGGTTGTGTTGAGAAGTGAGTTAACGTATTGACTTGAGAGAGAACAGTGTAGGCTAGCAGCAATAGGAAGAAGTACTAAAGGTAGCTTCTTGAGATTGAGAAAAATGTAAGTTTTTGTTTGAAGAAGTGACTAAATGATGCTCTTTTGAAACAGTTGTTATTATCCATTGGGTATGCAACAAATCATTTGGACAATTGGGGGGCTAGCAAGTATATTATTTGATGATTTGTGAACTTTGAGTCATATATTTATTGGACTATGTTGAGATCTTAGGAATAATTGGGGGGGGGAAGGGGCCTTGTCATATTTTTTGAGGGGGCCCATTGCCTATTACTTCTTTGTTGGACTAGACTTATAGTCTAAAATTACCATAATAGGAGAAGAAAATTAAAATTTTGGGGGGGCTAGCTCCGCCCCTTAAAAAGGTGAAGAAAGCTTCCAAGGAGATAAAGCGGGTGAAAGAAAAAATAGATTGTGTATCGGAGAATTTGAAGAAGGTGAAGCTAGAATCTTAAGAGAAAGATAAGAGAGTTGAATTTGTTGAAAGCCATGTTGCTGCCCTTCAAAAACAAGCCGTAGACCTACTTCTTGAATACGACTGTCTATTAGAAGACAACAAAAATCTTCAGACTCACGCTATGGGATATAGATAGGACTTAATTCTAAAAGACACCAAGGTTTAGTCTTGGCAGTTAATTTTGGTCACTAGTGATGTTGATGAAAAGTCCCATGTTGCAAGGAAATGGTCTTTTATTTATTTGGCCCTGCCATTGGGAAAAGTGGATATGGAATAGTTTTGTATTTTTGGTTCACTATTATTGAAAAATTTTAGTTAGTCCACCTCAACCTCAATGTTGTTCTAGTTGATAGCTACTATTCTTCACTTTCAGTTTTCTAGAATAGATAACATAATTTTGTTTACTAATTTTTTTAGTGAGATAAATGTCACTAGTCTGAGGTTTGTATAAGTTAAAAGGGCGTTAGTGATTTAATACAATGCAAATAGAAAGAACAAAAAATGAAAGATAAATGTAATTAAACAATTGAAAAGAATGAATTCACTTGCATCAATGAAAGAAGTGATTATGGTAGATTTTGTGCTCGGACCTATCAGTATCCCAGTGTAGAATGCAAAAATACTAGAAAATCTATGCCACTAGACTTATTCCTTTGATGAGAAACATCTTTGGTATTTTTTAATATTTTTTTCTTTTTTTTGTGGGTATGATATATTTTCAAATGATTTAATTTTTATCACATCTTTATAAACATTAAAAAAAAATTAAGACTAAGAGATTGAAATAACAATTTTGAACAAACTGGGCATCCTACCTACCTCTCATAAGTACCATTGAAGAGCCTTCTGATGAGTAGATGGAGATATAAGAAAATAGTTGTTTTGATGATGCTTAATATGTTCTCTCTCATTTTTGTAATATGATTTTCCGCAAAATCAACTTATCAAAGTTGCTATTACTAACTTACTATCATGAAATTATGAAAAATATGAGTAGTTTATCTTCGGTTATATTGTATATATAGGGCCAAAAGCCTTGTAACTCCCTTAACTTCTCTTAGTAGACCAAGATATTTATAGCATATTAGCATGCCTAGGTGTTATGTATCATGCATCCTAGCATCTTGAGACAACAAGATTCTACAAATAACAAAATTGGGGAATTTTGTGAATTTCATTATATAGAGAGAAAAATTTGACCCCCTAAATATGGTTGTTTATTTATAAGCAATGAAGAGTTGTAATAATAAAAAATAAATAAAAACATAAAAACACATTTGAAAGGTGACTTATAACTTCATTGCCAAAGAAAATACACATTTGAATGGTCACTTATGCTGAAACAAATACTCGAAAATGTTGCCAAGGCTCTTTTGTTTTTCTACAAAATTTTCTAGTAAACTTGTTTTTTTTTTTTTTTTTTTTTTTTTTTTTTTTTTTTTTTTTTTGCAGTTGCTTCTTGAGTGAACAACCCTTCTTACTCGAGTAAATTCTTCAATAATAGAAAAAAAAATTTCAGACTAAAAGTCTCACTTATCTCTCATTGAAGCAAGGTCTTTCCAAAAAGTTTGCTTGTCCTTTGTTGGAGTGGAACTTTAAATCACTTGAGCAAAATTATATTTTGCTAGAGAAAATTTAAATCTTGATCAAGGGAGATTTTGAAAAATTCAATTTAATTTTACATTAAAATACTCTCTATTCTTCTAATTACAACCATGTATAATTTCAATGTGGTAAAGGGTAGGAAATATCTGTACAAGATAGATTATAGTATAAGTATTACACAACTCTTTCATGTGATTACATTAGCATGCATTAGACAACAAACATAAGAAAAATACAAATTACATCCAAACTTATCAAGGTCCATCCCAATAGATTTGATTACAAGGGAAGACGTATATTGTTCATAATCAATGACAATGCTTTCCGTGCATCCTATCAATCCAATGACAATCCTTTCCAGCAACACCAATAACTGCTACAACTTCAGTCCTCCCTATTGCAAACCAACAAAAAGAAATAACACAAGTTAATAAACAAAAGTGGGTCTAGAAATGGACTTATTGTGCATTGAAGTTATTCATGGGATGGAAAGTTATATTTAATCTAATCACAACATAGTGAAGATTCACAATCCCAGAGTTTTGCTTTCTATAGAGACAAAAGTAGATGGAAGTAGGATGGAAAGACTGCTTACAGTGCCAAGTATTGGGAGGATTGGGGGTTTAGCATTGTTGTGGAAGGAGGAAACCAGATTTGGAATCCAATACTACTCATAACACTAAATACTCAATAGTAATATCAGAGAAAGGGAGGCTAACAGAATTTTATCACCCCGAACATTAACAGAGAGGGGAATCTTGGGCCCCACTAAATTGTCTTAACAAGATGGGCTCTACTCCTTGGTTATGCATATAAAACTTTTCTCACAAGGTACACAAGCGAGACCATTGAAGATGATGATGGACTTTCAAGAAGTAATTAACCGATGTCAGGTTGTGGTCCTAGGTTTCAAAGGGGTGGAATTTAAGTGGAATAATAATCGAGAAGGGGTGGAGAACATCCAAGAGAGACTTGACAAGGCCCTAGCTACTCTATCATGAATGGCATGGTTTAACGAAAGTAGGTAATACATATCCCACACTTTTCTTCTAATCAAGCACCACAAGAACTAGATATGCAAACCGAATGTGAAGAGAGTATAATGGTTTGAAGAGAAGCATATGGGGCATAATGAATGTGAAAAGATTATAGGGGAAACATGGAAGCAAATGGCATGCTGGGGGAGTCTGATGTATGTGCTAAGTAGATCAAAACTTGTTGGAAGGCATTAGGAAAGTGGAGCCAACAAACTTTTGGGGCTATGCAAAGCCAAATAAAGGAGAAACTAGTGTCACTAGAATCCCTAGAGAATGATAATCACAAATTAATGGGCGTCATGGGCCGAAAATTTCAGCCTTAAAAGTGGAAATTAATAACCTTCTGTTACCTGAAGAGGTGCATTGGAGACAAAGGTTGATAGTAGTATAGTTGAAGGCTGAAGACAAGAATACATAATTTTTCCGCCAGAAAGTGAATTAGAGGAGGAAGAATAACCTCTTGGGGGGAAAGGGGGGGAAGTGGTGCATGAAGAGGACCAGCTGAAGTATATAGCAGATAAGTACTTCAAGGAACTGCTCCTAACATCAAATCCACAGAGAATTGATTCAACTGTGGAGGCGGCAGAGAGGGTAGTCAGGGATGAGAGGAATAGGAGACTACACTAAACATTTACTACAATGGGCATCAAACCTGCATTATTCAGATGCACTCATCCAATGCACCAGACCCATATGACATGTCAAATTTCTTTTACCACAATTTTTGGCATATTGTAGGAGATGATGTTGTAAAGGATGTGTTATCCATACTAAACTCAAGCCATATGCTTAAAAAAGATAAACTGCACTCATATAGTCCCAATTCCTAAAAACAGGTCTAAAATCCACAACTAGAAGCGGATTTTAGACCTGTTTGCATCTGTAATGTAATAATAAGTGATCTTAAAAGTCCTGGCAAATAGGTTAAAGTCTGTTCTTCCATTCATTGTCTCACTCCCAAAGTGCATTTGTACCAGGGAGATTGATTACTAATAACATAACTATAGCTTTTGAAGTGTTGAACAACTTGAGAACAAAAAGAATAAGGAAATAGGGATAGGTGGCGTTGAAGCTTTATATGAGGAAGGCCTACAACTAGATGGAATAGGGCTTTCTAGAGAAATTCATACACAAGCCAGGTTTTGATAGAGTAGATAGCGCTCACTATGGAGTGTGTGAGCCCAAAGTATTTATACAACCATACTTATTGCTCCTATGTGTAGAAGGGATGTCAGTCCTATTGAGGGAGGCCAAGACAGAGGAAAGGATTCATGATATCAATACATGCTGGGGGACTGAGAATTTCACATCTTTTATTCGTTGATGACAAACTAATGAGTGCCAACACTTAATGAGTGGCAACACTTAGTGGATATCTCCGATTTCTATGAATAGTCCTCGGGCCAAAAGATAAAATAGAGATAAGACCTCCCTTTTCTTTAGAAGAATATATCTTGGCCTTCTAGTCATATTAGGAAAAGCCACAACAACCAGCTTTTTGTTTGTAGCATGTCACATAGAAGAGCTGTAAAATCTTACCATTCTACTCAAAAAAAAAAAAAAAAAAACTCTTTTAAATAAATCTATTGACAGAAGACTAGGAGGTGGATGACATACCATTAACTTAAGAATAGCTCAAAAGTCACAAAGGGAGCTGTGAATGTAGAGGGAAAATTATTCTTGTTTTCCCTTTTTTAAGCATGGGATCAACCGATATCTTCAATCTTTCAGGTTATAATTCTGATTACAACTTCTAGTTCTACTGGATCTTATTACACCATTACAGTTTTGCTTATTTCTTTCCTTAATATGAATTATAAAATAATAAATGTGACCCCAATTGTAAGATAAAGAAGCCATGCAGTGCCTTACTGTTTGCTAGAACTCTACATATTATCATGCTGTTATGACTTATGAGACAAAGCCCACACTTCTTTACTGCAAAGCTTGTGAAAATGCTAGCAATTGAAAGCTTCAATGCCACTGCATTGATTCAACCAATCTAAAAGTGATGCACACCATATATATGATATATAGGACAGCCACATCCATTCACCTAGATAGAATCAATTAGCTCACTAGTGACAGACAAGTAAGATGATGAAATGTTTCAAATTCCAAACTGTCAACAAGAAATACCTTAGGCTCTATATTTCTCAATAAAGCATACATAAAAATAAAAATAAAAAGGGTTATTTAGATGGACAGAAATTTTTGGAACAACAATGTGATTGCTCTTAACTCTTAAGCCATATTAGTTACTGATATCGACAAAAAGAATATTTTGAAAACAGAATTAGATTTTATAGACAAAAATTAAACCAAAAATTAAAACAATGCCACACTTGAATAGTAAAAAAGTGTAATATTTAGAAGTTTAGAACAATTCATATTCTATCCAAATTATAAATGAGTAGACCCCAAGCCTCTAGCAAAAACCAATCTCACTCTCCATCCCTCTCTCCCTCCCTCTCTCCCATCATGATACCCAACCACAAACAAAAATCAATATGTTCACTCCACCATCATGGCTTGCTCTTTAGTAGCCCATCCCCAACTCCTCCTCTCCCACCACCACCACAACCACCACCCTCCTCCTCACCACCATCACTCCTCCACCACCCTCTCCTCCAATTGACACCACTATCTCTAACCGTATCTTCATGGACTTCAGCCTCTACCCACTACTTTCCTCCCTATCACCAACCCAACTCTCTCCCCTGACCCCTCCAACCTCTCTGCACTGAATCCTTCCTCTTAGGTTGCCTCATTCTTGGCCTCTATGGCCACCTTGTCCCTCTCACTGTCTCCAACTTCAAGTCCATGTGTTCCTCCACTTTTCCTTCCTCATACAAGAACACCCTTGTCCACAAAATCTTTCCACTAATATGGCTTAAGAGTTAAGAGCATTCGCATTGTAACATTATTCTTATTCATTAAAAAATCAAAAATAAAAAAGAATTAAATAGGGTGAGTTTTCTCTTTATGGCACTTACTACATTTTTCCAATTCTAGGATTGTTGTAAAATCAAATGGAAAGAAGTAAATTTGGGCCATTTTTCACCAAAGAGATCACCTTTTCTCAGGCCAGCCATGTGATTTCTTTTTCCAACTACATAAGTGAACAAAAAATGATGATCATAATACCTGTTGCACATATCTTCTCCAATCCTGGCAATGCGACAATTTCTGCTCACCAGTATTATTTAACTCAATGAATTTAAAAAAGAAATATATAGCTACAAAAAAAGATCAGTTAAAGGGAGAAAGATATCAATGACTTACAAAAAATTCAGAGGAAAAAGTTTATTAGCTGTATAGATTCATCAAAGCCACCACTTTCACTGGTTCCATTCTCATCACTATCATACTCATTAGGGTTTTCACTCGGTTTTGGTACTTTCTGCTGAATTTTCCAAATCATCCTCATAAGGAGTGATGCTACAGTTGCTGCTATTACACCCACACATAGTTTGGTTCTGATCTTCAATGTCTTGCTCGTATACCCAACGGGCCCCGCATTTTGTAACCTCTAATCCTGGACCTTTAGTTTCAAATCTAATCCCAATTTGACCCAATCCATTAGCATCTACTTTACTCTGATTCAAATTATAGGGATAGTGACCCAGGCAAAGATGACATGATTCAATCTTACCAAATTCTTCCGAAAAAGGAAAGCCACTAAGTTGTCTTTCATCTCCATAGGCTTCCAAGTAACACCAAAGCCAATGCGTAAGTCTATAACCTTCCTCATAATCTAAATGAAGTTGGTGAAGTGGATGATGTTGGCGGAGTACAAAAATTGCACACACAATGACTCCCTTCAATTTATTTGAAGGCACTTGCAAATTCACTGAAGTCCCCACACTTTGATGCATAAACCATTTTGGAATTTCTCCTCCAGGAATTATAATATCAGAAAAGGATTCATCTCCCTGAAACATACAAATTACAAAATCATTATATTTAGAACCTCACAATCGCATGAGAAAGAGAGAGAGAGAGAGAGACCTTAAATTGAATGTGTTGTCTTAGCGTTGTTAATAACATGTCACTGTAGTCTTCATTGTTAATCAATTTAACACAATTGAGAAGACAGAGGCCCGGATAAGGACCATCTTCAGGTCTTAATGGTAATATTTCCAGTGAGGTACAACCATCTGCATCAATATACTCAATATTTAATGGAAGCTCTGGCAAAGATTGAAGATGCGTGCAACCACACAGACGAAGAGTCTCCATATTAGATAGTCGAGTGGTACTCTTAGGAAGACAAACAAAATTATTTCCCCTAAGATCTAAATGTGTTAACAAGGACAAACAACCAAGACCATCAGGGATTGCTTGAAGATTGCAATAACTTAGATTCAATTCGGTCAAAGACCATAAATTTGAAAGAGAATGCCATAACATGCCCGTGGGATCTACTCTTCTTTTTCGCATTAAAGGAAAACTTATGAGTTTATTTGATGATATAGATGATAAGCCTTCACATCCACGAAGAGATAGTACTTTGAGATTTTTTAAGAGAACAAAAGAAGAAGGTAATTCTGTTATAGTAGTTTCACTCACATCTAGCTCCTCAAGACCTTTGATATTCCCCAAATCCTCTGGCAGTTCATTAATTTTTGAGCAGCCAGACAAAGTGAGAATTTTTAGAGACATCAAATAACAACAAACATTTGGAAGACTTGAAAGGTTTTTGCAGTCTCTTAGATCCAATTTAATAAGACCAGTTAAATGCTCCATTGACAATGGTAGATCTTTTATAGCAGTCTCATTCAAATAAAGTTCTGACAAATTTGACATATTTCCCACAACCTCTGGAAACTTCTTTAGTCTTGAACAACCAGAAAGAATAAAAATTTCAAGAGATTCCAAGTTGATCTTGAGTGGAAGGCTCTCAAGGCACTTGCAACCATTCAAATCCAATCGAATAAGCCATTTGAGATTTCCAAGAGATGCATGAATTTTAGATAGTCTTATACAACGTTGAAGAATCAACTGATTAAGCTTTGGAGCTCCACTAAGGTTCGACATCTCAATCAACTTTTGGGAGTCACTTAGGTTAATGATTCTTAACTTGTCTGTATTCTGTTATAAAACAAAAAAAAAATATTAGATAAACTCAAGTATTAATGAAAAGAAAGAAAATACACATTTGCTTGAGTGAAAATCTTACCATTGACAATGGTAGATCTTTTATAGCAGTATCGTTCAAATAAAGTTCCGACAAACTTGACATATTTCCCACAACCTCTGGAAACTTCTTTAGTCTTGAACAACCAGAAATGATAAAAATTTCAAGAGATTCCAAGTTGATCTTGGGTGGAAGGCTCTCAAGGCACTTGCAACCATTTAGATCCAATCGAATAAGACATTTGAGATTTCCAAGAGATGCATGAATTTTAGATAGTCTTATACAACGCTGAAGAATCAAATGCTTAAGCTTTGGAGCTCCACTAAGGTTCGGCATCTCAATCAAGTTTTGGGAGTCACTTAGGTCAATGAGTCTTAATTCGTTTAAATTCTGTTATAAAACAAAAAGAAAAAAATTATTAGATAGACTCAAGTATTAATGAAAAGGAAGAAAATACACATTTGTTTGAGTGAAAATCTTACCATAATTCCTTTCCACAGGTGTTTGATGCGGCTACAACGCATCTTGAGTTCAAAAAGTTTGTTTGGTTGAAAACTAATTGGCATGGATTTAAAAGGATATCCATGCCATTCTATAATGCGTAACTCGTCAGAAAGATAACTAAGACTTTTTGGAAGTTGCACATTACCTCTAATGAGGCCATGTTGAGGTTGCACAAAATTAATTTTAAGCAATCTTAATCTTTTCATCTTTGAAAAGACTTCATAATTTACATGTTCCTCTTTTTGAGTAGAATTGTTTAGCATTATGCCTTCAACTATCTCCGTTCCCTAATAATCAAGAACATTGAAATTAGAATAATTGATAAATACTTAGAAGAATTTGTAAACTTATGGATTAAATTTGTCAACTTACAGTATTTTTTTGCAATACATGAAGGACATCCTTATAAAACCACAACCTACTTCGTTCCCCTGGCTCTTTAGGGGACTCACGACGAACAATTTCTTGACCTAGTGTTTGAAGCAAATCATGCATCCACACAAAATTCCATTTTCTTCAAAGGTTATTAGAGATTTATCCATGAGGACACGAATATTGCAATCTGGGTGGTAACCGAAACTTTCTAGTATATCTCTTATGAAATCTTTTTTCTTTCCTTTGAAAAAACATGCAATATCTAAAAATAGTTCTTTCTCTGTATCCATTAGCCCATCAAAACTTATTTGAAGTATTTTCATAATATTTCCATCAGGTTCTATTTTTAGTTTATTTAGGGCACTTTTCCATTCATCCATTGTTTTATCGAACAATGAATTACCTAAAACATTAAGAGCTAAAGGAAGGCCGTTAGCACATTTCACAAAATCCTTAGACAATTTTGCAAAATTTTCTTCAGGATGTGGATTCTTAAAAGCTCTCCTACTAAAAAGCTCCAAAGCTTCATCATCATTCAACCCCTTAATTGTATATACATCATCCACTCCGTGTCTTCTCAACAAATGCCTATCTCTACTTGTTACAATAATTCTACTCCCAAGACCAAACCAATCATGTTTCCCTGCTAATGCTTCTAGTTGTTCTTCTCCGTCTACATCATCAAGAACTATAAGAACCTTTTTGTGGGATAGTCTATTCCCTATAGCACTAATTCCTTCACTAACATTCCATATATTTATTTCACTTTCCATGAGGATCTTAGAAAGAAGATGTTTCTGTAAAGAAACTAGATGTTGATTATTAGTTTCTTCTCTAACATTAGCAATAAAGCAAGTGGCTTCAAAATTGCCAGATATTCTTTTAAAAATTTCTTGTGCAATAGTTGTTTTACCCATTCCACCCATCCCGCAAATCCCTACAAAGCGAACACCACCAAGCCCTTCATCTAAATATAAATTCAACATTTCCTTCATGCGAGATTCTATTCCAACAAGGTCCTTGAAAAAAATATTTTGGGATATAAGATTCAATTCACCAAGTATCTTTTTAAGGATTTCTTGGATAACTATTGATTCATGCCTGCAAAGAAATTAGAAAAACAAAAAATTTCATGGTGGAATCTTCGTATATAATATATGAAAGTGGGAGCTCAATCAATAATTCAAATTAGATTCTAATGGCACTTCAATTCTTTACCAAGTGTCCTTTTAACTACCCTATAATTTAACGTTACGTGCCTTTAGATTATAAATGCACTATAATTTTATGGTAACTATCCTTCTTACTATACTCTAATTTCGTATCAACTATTTTTATATTCAAATTTATGCATCTAAAATATGAATAGTTTGCATTCAAATTTATTATGAGTGTGTAAGGTCGGTTACTTTTTAGGTAGCAACGATTAGGACCTTAACCTAATCCAGTGGACCCTAATGTAAGAGTAAGTAAAAATAAGTGGTTTGATTTAATTAGCATACATGATTAATGGTGGTTATTAATTTTTTATATATATATACACACACACACACACAAAGCAAAATAACTAGTTTTTTTTTTTATAAGAAGCAACGTAACTGGTTAATCATCAGTTTTTCATTTTAAAAAAAAGAAGTTAATCATAAGTTAGAGTAACCTAAAAGCTAAGTCCTTAAAAAAAATGTTAAGTCTTTAATTGAATTTCATGAAGGGTTATTGGGTAATTTCACTAGTGCACCTTATCAACCAATCAAATGTAGACAAACTTAACACCAAAATATCATGCATAGTTTACACGTGCTCCTCTTAAGGGTAAAATCAGCCACGTGGCGGGCCATGCGGAGGCCTAAGAAGACCATTCTAATTTCTCGTCTCACAAAAGAACTAGATGGAAGAAACACACTCTCCATTCTCCAAACTCTCTCCCTCCAAGTTCTCCTCAAATTAAGACTCAAACTAGAGTGATTTTGGTACATTTCTCTCAAAGAACCGAGCTAGGGGTAGGGGAAAATCCAAGCTTTTCACTCAATAATCCATGTAAGCTTAATATAATAGTTAGAATTAGCTTGATGTATGGGAAATCTCTTTTAGAAACTCTTTTTCAATTGGACATTGTTGGGAATAAAAGTAGTTATGTGAAGCTACATATGGGTAGAAAGTTTTGAGGACCCAGCTTTGCATGTGTATAAGATTGAAGGAAACAAGAGTTTAAATGATGGATTTTCGCTAAATGCAACTTATATGTTGTTCTTACTAATTAGTTGGATTAGGGTTCTTATTAATCATTGCATGTGATTAAACAATTAAAAAAAATTATAGCTAGTAATTAATGCGGTGTTGATCACTGAATTTTAATTCTCTGCCATGCTGATTAAAATGCTTAACTGGCTGCCTATTAATATATTTTAACGTGTCTAGTACAAGTATAAAAATTCCCACATGAAAATAAGACCATTTGTAATTATTTAATGTGTAAATGTGTTAAAACTGTCACTGTGACAGATTCAAACATAACATGAAAAACTTGGATTAAACCCTATTTGGTGAATATCGATTCTAGGGGTAGTTCCTATAGAAGCCAAAATACGTATGGTTGTAATGGAATTGGTCTCACACAATTGGATGAGTTTAAAAATTGAAAGTTTGGATTTGTGTGAAAACACAAAAGCTTGTATAGACCCCAAATTAAAAATTACGGTTAGATTGCTTTTACTCTAACTTAAACTAAGTGCGGAATAAGAGTAAATGTGTGCAAACAAACGATAAAACTACTCTAAGCCATATTCATCAAATATCAACAATAAAATGAAAGCTAAAAGAGTAGGGAAGAAGGATGTAAACACAAGATAACACCAAGACGTGTTATCGAAGAGGAAACCGAAGTACTCAGCGAAAAACCTCTCCGCTGCCCTCTAAGCGGTAAATCGATCCACTAGAGAATAAGTTGGAGTATACGAATAACAAAAGACCCTCCAAGCCTAGTCTACCCAATATACTTGAGCCCTCCAAGCTCCTGCTACCAACTAACTTGACGAAGTCTTGTCTTCTCTAGCTTTCCTAGATCCCTCAATTCAGCCCGATTGCATCCGCCAACGATTGGCTTCTTCCAATACTTTTCAGCAGCACCAAAACCTCACTTTACACTCAAATTGGGTGTGGTAAGTGTTTGGGCTATCAATCTTTCAAGGATATGGATATGGAGAGGTAGGAGTAGAGGAAAACCATAAGAGAATGTGTAGATGATTGTGGGTATAACAATCTCTAACTCTCAAGGGCAATATCTAGGGATTTCTCTCTGAAAAGCACTCCTTACAATATGTGGGTAATAAGGGTATACATAGTGTAGGTGAAGACTTGGTAGAGTAGAAATGATAAAATAGCAAAACAGAATGTTTCATGAGTATTTTGCAGGAATGCCTTACTCGCGAGTTACTCATGAAAACTCCAACTGTCATGACTTTTTGCATTCTAGTCATGTGCTCAACATGTGGCTTACTTCGCAGGTTAGTTTCTCGCGAAATCCACTTGATCTTCAATAAAAGCTTAAGTCTTCACTCTCTCTCTCACACACAACCCTTACCGTAAAATCCCACATAAAATACAGGGAAAAATGATTAAAAAGAATTACAACCAAATTTGGCACCAAAAATGATAGTGCAATTTCTAAGTTGACTACAACTCTGTTAGGGTAGATTTTAGTACACTGGTTTGTATGATTTTTGGGAAATCATAGTTATATTCCTTTGCTCTGAAAATGCTAATAGACATCTATAGAAGTCGCTCTGTAAATTTTCAAGAAAATTATATGTGATTTGATAACCTATTGAAATCTTAAGTGAAGTATATGTTGCTAGAATAGGCAGTTAAAAGGAAATGTACACCTAACTTTAGGATTTTGGGTGAGCTTGGTTCAGCTTTTTCAAACTGTGTTTTTCGAAAAAGTGTCAGTTTTAAAAAGTGCAGTATGAAACTAGGCTTTTTTAAAAAGTAGAGTTTGGTAAAAACTATCAAAAAGTGCTTTTGAAAGCTGAGTGTTTGGCTAATACTTATAAAAGTGGCAGTTTGAATTGTAAATTACCAAAAAGGACAAGATATATATAAAGAGAATTCTTTGTTTTAATTACCTCTCTTAATGCAAGTTATGGACGCAATATTTTCACAAAAATTTCACAATAAAGTCTATATGACAAGTTGTTAATGGTAGGAAAAAAAAAATAATGTCACTAGTAGGTTTAGATGAGAACCAATAACAACTTACTTTGTAAACTTTATTATGAAATTGTTATAAAAATATTCTATCAATAGCACTATTTTTTTCTAAAGAAAAATAGTACTAATTTAAAAAGTTTAGAGATATAATAAAATGTCACAATATTTTCACAATATTCTTTGTTTTTAGTCGTGGTCAATCCTAGTCTAATATTTTATTAATTTATTTAATTTTACTTTGACATATGGAAGATTTGATACCTCAATTGTTGTGAAAATTTGTTGTGTTTTAACACAATTGTAATTTTTTTTTAGTAAATTTCCTTACATGATATACACATGTCCCACTCACTACCTTTATTTATTTATTTTTTCCTTCACTTTTTTCTCATCCAGCCGTTTCTTCCCCCATTCCCATCAAATATCTTTTATTTTCCTCCACTCACTATCTTGTCTCTTCTTCAGGCCTTCTTCCTCACCCAAAATACAGTTCTTCTTCTTCACCCAAAAGACAAGAAGAAAGAAATATATTACACAAAAAAAAAAAAAAAAAATGAGAGAAGAAGAAGCCGCAACTGCAGAAGAAGAAGAAGCCTGCAGCAGTAGTGGGTTTATGGGTTTATGTTGGAATTGAAAATTGCATATTTGATTTAGAATTTTGTAGTCTGTTTGGTTGGTTAGAAGTTGGAGGAAAGGAAAAGAAAGAAGAACCACTACTACCTAGACGATGCGATTCTTCTTTTGGACTTCTTGCAATTGACGAGGAGGGTGCATAGAGTGTAGAGAAATTCTTCTCCTACATGACGGTATTTTTTTCTTTTTATAGAGATCTTGGTAAAATTGGGATTTAAAATAAAAAAAGGGTAGTTTAGGGATAATGCTAAAAATGACCAACAATAACATTTCAAACTTATTTGCATTTTCGGCAAAGCAGCTCCAAGGTCCAATATGAAAACGTGGTAGTCCTTTGTATTTGGAAAAGTTGCTTTTTGATAATGTGCAATGGCAATAATTTACCAAACACGCATTTTAGCTTTAGGGCTCAGAAACATGCATTTTGGGCTCTAAAAGTGTAAACAAGTGCACAATTTATTCCTAAAGGCTAAAGCTATGGTTTTGGGTAATTATAGGGACTCCTCCGAACCTAGTTAGGGTAAAGAATGAAAATCTATGGGAGTTGATAACTAAGTTATGAAATGAATACCCTTTATAGGCTAGAATGGTACTAAGTAATGGAATTATAGGCCAAGACCAGATGGTGACTTCACTGCAAAGCTTTGAGACTTCAAGGTACTGCTCCAAGGTAAGGGAATGTGCCATGATCATTTAATAGCCCATGTTTTGTAATTGTATTTACCAAATGAGAAATAAATCAAAAACTTATGTACCACTTTCTCTGTACCCACTCCATGTATCACAAATCAAATCTGCCTTGTGTCTATTAATTCCTAAATTAAAGTTAGTGTTTCACTTTCTTTAAATAAAAGATTAAGAAATAAAAACCTTCTCGTCCTCACCAAGGCCACTACCACTAAGCTCCTCCACCGCCACCAGCAAGAGACCACAACAACCCCAACCTCATAGTCACTGCCACAACCCCAATCAAAAGGCTAAATTTAGTGCGAAATTCAAAACCCAACAAGTACAGCAAATCAAAAGGCTAAATTTAGGATTCTGTACTTCTTGGGTTTCAAATTTTGCACTAAATTTAGCCTTTTGATTGTTGTATTTTTTATACAAAACCATGTTAAACACCTTTAAATCCAACAAAGTAAAACCAGTCTTCCTCTACCCCTTTCCCTTAACTTTTTAAGCAAAACAAATACCATTACCCCCAGAAACCCCAAAGCCAAAACCGACCCAAATTTGCTACCAATTGATCCCACTTTATGATTCAATATTGTTTGTGGAATTTAGGTGTTGGTTGGAAGTTTGAATGAAAATCATATTTTAAGTTGTTGAATGGACCCATTCAGCCTTTTTCATGGACATTCTACAGTTCCTGTGAGATTGGGGTGGTGTGTTAGGTTCTAAGACTTTAGGAACTAATGTATTAGAACTTCACTTAGTATTTGTTGGCAAACCATGATCAAAACATATAGTCTAGGTTAGAATTGATCAAATTTTGGTTTAATGTAAAATTGGAATCGAGTAATTGCAGGAAATTACTATTAAATTTCTGCAAAGCTCGATCGATTGAAAATTAGACTCGATCGATCGAGACTCGTGCATCAGTTATTTTCTACAGAATTCTCAAACCAGCCCAAGCCCATATGACGTGTAGGGTTAAGTGTTTCACTCCAAGTATAAAAGAAAAAACCCTAGCTACGATTTAAAAGTCTTTATTGAGTTGTGTGTTGAATTTTTTGTGAGATCTAAGAGGTGTTTACTTTCATACCCACACATAGAGTTATCTAGATCAAGATTCACATCAAGAACTTGATGATTGCTTCAGTTGTTGCATAAAGAACTTTCAAGAAGATCTAAAACCTTTGAGTGGAGTCTCCAAGTCACAAGTAGGAGAATTTGTGGTTGCTGCAGATCAAGGAAAGAAGTAGTCTGTGGACTCGAAGCTGTCACGTGGTCGTGGTAGTAAGTTTTCTACACGATGTAGCAATAGGATGTTAGTGGTTTAAGTCTAATTGTACAAACTTCAATTCTTTCATAGTGGATCTATTTTTACCTTGAGGATAGTTAGGTTAAATCCTCTCCAAGTTTTTTACCGGTTTGGTTTTCCTAGGTCATCAGATCTGTGTGTTGTTTACTTTCCACATTATAATTGTTTTACACACATTGTTTTAACCTAGTTTTAATTAACAAACTTGTTAATCAATTTGGCTTAATATTAGGTTAAACATATTGTGTTAAAGGGTCTAAAATCTAACATAGTGGTCTCTAGTTATTGACGGTGGAGGAAGTTGTGGTGGTAAGGGATAACAAGTTTTTTTTTTTTTGTTCTTAAGCTTTTATTTTGGTGAAACAAAAACTTAAATTTAGGAATTAATAGAAACATGGCAGATTTTGATTTGTGGTACATGAAGTGGCATAGAGAAAGTGGTATGATTTTGTTTCATGAGGAATATTCATGTTTTAGTAAAGTTATTCAAAGGTTGTATGTTAATACACGAAGATAGAAACAAATGTGTTTAATAACAAAGCTGTTCGTGTTTATGCTTATGTTTCAATGAAATATACCTATTTTATTAAAAACTATAAAATATGTTTTATAGTGAGTTATGAAAGGTAAATCATGTGCATATGAAAGTTGTTCTAAACCCTGTTTTGAAAGTAAAGAATTTTCAAGAAATGAGAATTATGGAAAGATGGATCCAATCATTGTAACATTGTACTAGGCATTGGTTAAGGAGAACTTCATATAGATGAAGAATGTACCCAGATGTTTGTACTTGGGGAGTACCTGACATAGAGTCATATGACAATTGTACCCAGATGTTTGTACCTGGGGAGTACCTGGCACAGAGTCAGATGAACCATACCTAGATGTTTATACCTGGTGAGTACCTATCACAGGGTCAAATGCCTAGCCTTAAGGGTCAGATAATTTAGTTTGCGAAATGATTTAGATGATTATGATCCATTACTTTTTATGATCTAGTAGTTTTTTAGTATGTTTGACACTCTTGAGTTTTGACAGTTTCGACTTCAGATTCATGAGTTTCACATTTTATGTTCGGTTATGAAATTTGCACAGGCAATTTTAGTGTATGGGAGTTATGTTTTTCATGAATGGTTTATGAAACCCAAGTTATATGTTTAAAGATAATGCTTTCCAAAACTTATGATTTCATGATATATATGCTTACGAGTTATGTTTATCAAAGGAGACTTAGAACATGCTATGAAGCTTATGATTTGTGTTTTCATAATGAAGTTGATAAAATGTTATAATTCAAGAAAGTTTATATTATGTTTTATGCAAATTCATGAAACCATTTTAGCATGAACCCGGTTTGTAAGCAAGTCATATCCATTTGTGCAAATTATTTTGTTTATCATGCATTTCGTGCATGTTATTAAATGCTCATGCCACACATCCCTTACTAAGCAACACTACAACAAAATGTATTTTAAGCGATGAAAATTAGTGAGGAAATATTTTTCGTCACTAAAAATATAGATTTAGCGACGAAAAGTAATTTTCATCACTATTGATGATCTAAAATATGAGCGTCAAAGGGGAAAATTGTGGCGGGAACTTAATTAATCTATAGTGACGAAATATTTCGTCACTAAAAGTTGAAATTTTTAGTGACAAAAGATTTCATCACTGTAGGTGTTGCTATGAATAGTATTAGCAACGAAAATCATTTCGTCGCCAAAAGGGAGCATTAGCTACGAAAAACTATAGTCGCTAAAAATATTCACACAAAATAGGTTTTTTATTTCATAGTTTTAGCGACGAAATCATAATTTGTCACTAAAAGTATGCTATAGCGACGAAATCTGAATTTCGTCACTAAAAATATTCACACAAACAGGTTTTTCATTTCATAGTTTTAGCAACGAAATCATAATTCGTCACTAAAAGTATGCTATAGTGACGAAATCTGAATTTCGTCGCTAAAAATATTCACACAAAATAGGTTTTTCATTTCATAGTTTTAGTAACGAAATCATAATTCGTCACTAAAAGTATGCTATAGCGACGAAATCTAAATTTCGTTGCTAAAAATCGTAACAAAATCCTGTTGAAAGTATGCTATAGTGACGAAATTATATTTGTCGCTAAAAATCGTAACAAAATCTGGCTAGAAGTATGTTATAGTGACAAAATTATATTCATCACTAAAGAGTACAGCTTAATTTTCAACAAAAAAAATTTCCTTTCCCACATAAAATTTCATTTCTCCCACCCACTCACTTAAAAAAATTTCAGCCCTCCCTCTCTCATTATCACTCACTCACTCCCTAACACAAACACAAACTCAAATACAAACACAAATACACACATCCCTCTATCTCTCTCTCTCTACCAAGTCTCTCCTCCCTCTTGCTCTCTTGGTTAGCTTCTACTAGATTTTTAGTCATCAAATTATTATCCATGGTTTGACTTCTCCTAACATGAATCTAAGGTAAAATATCCATGACCCACCTTCTAATATCTTTGGGTTTTTATCCTATATTGTTAGGATTGCTCTTTATGTTGTGGGTTTTGCTTTAGAAGTAGTTTGTTGTGTTTGTTGGTACATTTAAAATCATATTGGAGGTTTTTAATTTAATGGAGTGAAATGGATTTTGTTGTTTGACAACTATGTGAGTTGGGTTTCTTAAGAAATCATTTGGATTTTTGAATTATATGGGAGATTGGGTTAATTTTAGAAAAAGGGTTTCCTTGCATTTTGAAATGTCTTTGGCATATATGGTTGTGATTGTGGTGTTAACTATAAATTTGTGCAAGTAATATGAGCATGTGTCTTTTGCTTACCAAGTGTTTGACAAATTGTTTATATGAGTTATGAAATGGATTTTGTTGTTTGGCAACCACGTGAGTTAGGTTTCTTGAGAAATCATTTGGGTTTTTGATTTATACCTGATTGGGTAAATTTTAGAAAAAGGGTTTCCTTGCATTTTGAAATGTCTTTGGCATATGTGGTTGTGATAGTGGTGTTGACTATAAATTTGTGCAAGTAATATGAGCACGTGTCTTTTGCTTACCAAATGTTTGATAAATTTTCTATGGGTTATGAGATTGAATTTCTTGACTTGTGTTGTGATGATTGTTATATGAGGTTATGGGTTGTAATCCTATTTTTTTTTATATGTACTAACATGTAGCTTTAAGGTTTAATCAAGTCTCAAAGCTTTTGGCATAGGGTTAAAATTATAGTATTTTTCTTTTGTGACTTTATACAGATTTGAGTCAGATGCACTATATGATTTTTAATAAATTATAGAAAAATTATTTTGAACTGAATTTTTGATGGTACATACTAGACATATAAGGGCTTCTCCCTATTTAATTTCAAGCTTTTTGGATAAAACTAAGTGGACCAAACAAATTTTTAAAAAGAGCTGACCTGTTGCAAATATAATCAGAAAGTATGATTAGAATGTTGAGACTATAAGGAATTTATTACAAGCTTTTGTTGTGTGGTCTATCTTGTAAGATCAGATGTGCTTTCTTTGACTAGTGTTTTACTTTGGCTAATTTTGTTATGGTTTGATAATGACATGCTTTGTATTAAGTTGGTAAATGCACATTGTTTGTGGTAGGGAAATAAAAGGTTTTGGTTGTGTTAAAACCTATAAGTTTCTTGTATGTTTGCTTGGTTCCCATTTGGGTAGGGATATTCATCTTAGGATGGTAAAGTTAGGCTTTAGGGCCTTAGGTTTTGATTGAGTTATATTTGTTGATTACTTTTTTTATTTTTTTTTCAATACTTAAAGCATTTGGAGGTCTTGGTGGTGTGGAGAGGTGAGTATATGATAATTTGATGGTTTGGGTGCTATGAACCTATTTTAAAACAAATAGGTAATGGAGTATTAACCATGAAAGTTTAAGTGCTTTGAGTTTTTGCTTTTTGCACATAAAGCGTTTGATATATTACCTTAATGAGTTATTAAGTTGGGTTTAATTGTTTGTTGTTGATTATTTAATTTGAAATTGGACTATGTGATATATATATATATATATATATGTATGTATGTATGTATATGTATATGTATATAAAGTTCGTGAAATCTGAAATTTTGTTTAAATTATTTTGCTCTAGATGTGAGTATGCGATACTTTGATTGTTTGGGTGCTATAAATTTGTTTTAAAACAAATTTGTAATGAAGTGTTAACCATTAAAGTTTAAGTGCCTTGTAGTGTCTCTTCTTTCTCTTGGCCTTTTGGTTTCTTGCAATAGGATATTCGGCTATCAACCTGCCCTACAAAACTTTTGCCTTCTCCCAACATGATTCCAAGGTAATTTTCCTTGATTATTTGTCTCTATGATTTATGAGTTTTGGTTTCTTGATTTGTTGTTGTGGTATTTGTTTACAAGAGATAAAGGGTTTCATTCCATGTTTTTAATATTCTTTAACATGTAGTTCTAATGTGAATAAAGTATCAAAGCATTTGGGCTAGTTTTAAAACTATAGCAATTTTCTTTTGGGAACCTAAATCTGTCAAGGGGAAATTTGAGTCAGCTGCAATACGTGATTTTTAATAATTATAGAAAAATTATTTTGTACTGAATTTTTTATGGTACATACTACACATATAAGAGCTTATCCCTATTTAATTTCAAGTTACTTAGATAATTTTCATGGACCAAATGATTTTTACAAAAGGGCTGACTTGTTATGTAGTGAATCTGTCAAGGGGAAATTTGAGTCAGCTGCAATACGTGATTTTTAATAAATTATAGAAAAATTATTTTGTGCTGAATTTTTTATGGTACATACTACACATATAAGAGCTTATCCCTATTTAATTTCAAGTTAATTAGATAACTTTTCATGGACCAAACGATTTTTACAAAAGGACTGACTTGTTATGTAGTGAATCTAAAAGTATGACAAGTATGTTGGAGTTTTTTGGAATTTACTTGAAACCTTTGTTGAGTGGGTTGGCTTGTAAATTCCTACGTTTTCCTCAACATGTGTTTTACTTAGCTAATTTTAATAATGGTTTGATTTAATCACTTGCAGTAGTGTATTAAAATGCTTTGGTTGTGTTATGGTCCTCTGGATCACTTTTTTTTTTGTGGCAATTAATTCTGTTTTAAATCTGAAATTTGTTGCTTTTGTATCATTCTGATTGACTTAGATTTGATGGTTTATTGTGATAAAGCTCGAATTTTGCTTTGTATTGATGTTTATGTGGGAATTTCATTTAAGTTCTTGAATTGTGTTAGATCTAATAATTGAGATAATTTTTATTTGTCTTTGTAGTCTATGGCTCTATGCATTAATGCCCAAATTGGGTTTTTGTTGTTTACTTTGATTGAATTACAGAGTAAATGATTTAGTTCTAGCAAATATGTCATAATTGAATTATGCAATGTGAGGTTGACAACCAAATTGGGTTTGAAGTTTGTGTCTTGGATGAACATATTTATATATATACACACACAAATATTCAATAGAGATGTTTCTTATAACATAGTTAATGTTTTTCTTTACAATTTTAATGTAGTATTGTTTTTACATTTGTGCAGATTTCTTATTGGTGGCTTTTAGGGCATTTTCTTTTGGCATTACTTGAAGACATTCAAGGACATCTTCTTTTAGCCCTTAGTATTTTATGTTACTGTATATTATAAAACATCTTGAATTATTGTATGTGTTGGAAACAATTTGTATCGATGGATTGAATAGAATACTTGTTTTATTTTTACATTTGGAATCTATGGATCATTTTCTTATAAATTTGTAGTTGACATAAATGTGTTATTCAAGTGTAAGGAGATAATAATGTAATGACAGGTAACATATAGAAAATAAAAAAATTTTTGATAAGTAGCTTTAGTGACAAATTTGTCCATCACATTTAGCTACATTTAGTGACAAAATATTTCGTCGCTAAATGTTACTAAATTTATAAAAAAAAAACACTTTTAGCGACGAAAATTTTTGTCGCTAAATATAGTTGAATTTTTCAGACAATAGTTTTAGCGACAAAAATATTCATTGCTATAAGTACCTGTATATTCTTAAAAATAGTTTTAGCGACGAAAATATTTCGTCCCTGAATAGTATTTTTAATGAGGAAAGAATTTAGCGACGAAATAATTTCGTCGCTAAAAGTGTTTTTATTTTAAAACAACTTGGATCTTTAGCGACGAAATTTGTTGAAAGTTTTCGTCACTAAAGAGAAGAATTCGTCACTAAAGGTACTAGGTGTCGAAATATTGGACTTTTAGTGGCGAAAATTTGCTTCGCTAAAAATACATTTTGTTATAGTGCAAGTGGAACACTCACCCTTCAACATTTTCAGTTAGCAGGTACTCTTTTGCAGCTCAGAGTAGAGGCTTAGTACATAAGTACATTTAGCTGTGTGGTAGAACAAGTTTAGTTTTGTAATGTAATTCTGTTGTGCAGTTTATTGTGAGGTTGTACAAAACATTTCAGGTTGTAATGATACTTATAATGGTGTTAGTCTTTCACTATTATGCATTTTGGAATTCATGTAAACTATGGAGATTCAACAGTATGAATGTGATTACATGATATGGGTTATGATGTTATCACTTCCTATAGTTGGACTATGTAGTCCAAGTTGAGAGATTAGCAAATAAAATTATAGCAATGTGTTAAAAGAAAAAGAAAAATTTTCATACTCAAGTTAGTTGGTTCGTATTAATATCAGGTGTAGGGTTGATATATATTAGCATGCCGGTCCAATTAAATCCATGGTTTGGATTTGGGTCATGACAATATATATATATATATATATATATAATTGTGGATGTTCTTAATTGTATGCAAGAGTTTTAAGCTAGTATAGTATAAATAAAGGAGACCAAACATTCAAAATACAATCTTAGCTTCATGCAATACAAAAAAAATGGAATTCGGAAATCTTATAATAGAGCACAGTAATTGAGGTGTGATTTTTTTAGCACATTATATAATCTAAGTGAGAACCACGTGTTTCTTTGTGGCTAACACATTTTAATAAGTTGAGAGTGTTCTTAATTTTACTAAATCATTTTTTGTACATTTCTTGGATTTCTATGTCAGACTCTTTTTTTTAATCTTCATAGTAAGAAAAAAGTTATAGCAAATAGACCAATAGATGTACTCACAGCTCCTGATGTTTTCAACGGTGATATACTTGTAACTCTTGATGTTTTTAATGGAAACGTCAAGGATTCAAATCTCTCCTCTCCTAACAATCAAATAAATAAATAAATTAAAAATTAACTACTCTTGAATAAGAGTCAATCATGGTCGTGGATGGTTGCAAATCAATCAATCATCAATATATATATATAAATAGAGACCTCATGTAGGAAAGCATGAGGTTTTGCCTTGTGGTGTATTCTATGAAGAGAATTGAAATATTATTAAACCATGTTAGGACATATGTAGTTCAAGTAATTTTAAACATATGTTACTATTTTGTGTAATTGGCTTATCCTTTGACAAAACGCACTTTACTTGTAATTGGGTAGATTTAGGATGTATTTAACGCTTCAAGAAACTGTGTTTCAAAATCAAGTGTTGAAGTCATCAAGTCTGTCCAAGAAACAAGCTGGAAAGTGCAAGTTACTAAAGCTCGACACCTAGTCTCAACACATGCATCTATCAAGCTTTAGCCCCGAGGCTCAAGCTTCTCGACAAATCGACACCTCTATTTGTCGAGATAGGAATTCCAAATTGAAAATTAGTGAATGTGTCTTTGGGACTTCTTTTTTCCTAACCCTAGACATATAAAAGGATTATTTTAAGGGCCGTCATGTAGATGCAAGTTGTACAAACATTGAGTAATTCTTATTCATGCAATTTGTGACCTCAGATAGAGTTTATGCCCTAGTTCATCTCTTGTGAAGAAGTTGCTGTGTAATGTGCACTATAGGGTTTTGTAACCAAGCATCTTCTTGAGCTTCATCATGTGGATGATTTGAAGAACTTTGTAGCCAACAACTCTCTCTCTAGTTGGTGAATTGAAGTCGCGTACTAGGATCCGCGCAATTGGTTAGTCACGTACTTGGGATATACTAAACAAGTCCAATTGGGTATTGGGGTAAGGGTTCAACTACATGAACTAGGATTCCTTACTTGTAACCGCTTGTTGTGATTGAGTTTCAGGAGTTTCGTAAACTCACCCGCTGCATACTTTTTGGTTTATTTATTAATAAAGCTAGATTAATCAAATTGAAATATTCTTAAACCACATCAGAGATAAGAACCAATTTAAAAATAGTGACTCTTTATTTCCTTTGGTTTAATGTTTTAAGACTACGTTTTGTTACATTTTTTATTCAATGTTTTAAGACTATAATTTGTTTCATTTGGTTCAATGTTTCAAGACTTTTCCTCTCTCTGATACACAAAAGAACTTTTTTGCATTTCCATTCACACTTTTCACTTTTACTCCTTTATATACACATGCTTACAATCTTTCATTTCATGCCATCCCATCTTAAATACAGTTAGACAAAAAATGATGTCGTTTGCCTTCAACCTTCCAACGACACCTACATAACTCCAACATTGTAGAACTATTTGTATCTAGCCCGTATGAGTAGGGTATGACCGAGGAAGGGGGCTTGCGTTTTTATTCAGTGATGGTAGCTTACAAGTTTGATGTTGAAGTCAGACGTTGTGGATTTTGTGAATGTTGTGATTCACTTAGAGTCTTTTCGTGTTTGAGCTTTTGGTTTGTGAAAGTTATAAATGTATTTTGTTTTAGAACTAAAGAAAACATTCTAATTGATTATTTATAAAGTTAGCTATTTTTTATATATTTGTGTTAAAACTCATACTTTGTAGGTTTCTTTGTACGGTTTTTACTGTTATTTTGTGCGATATGAGCCATAGTGAAAAAAAATAAAAATTGATGATGATTTCAAAGTATTTTCACTTTTTTTTTAAAAAACTTATACGGAAGTCCAACTAAAGACAATTAAATTTTGATAAATGGATGTGTTTTTAGCCAATTTCTCTTTGTGTAATCACATTCTCTTTATATTGATACTTACAAATGATTTTCTTAATTTCATTGAGATAATGAATTGGGTGTTTGTCATTGAGGTCTCCATATTTGGCCGTGAGAATAAAGTGGTTAAGGAAGTGTTTGAGAAGTCACTTAAATTTATGTAATTTTAGGATATAAAAGTATCTTATGCTTTAAATTCTTATTTGTAGATTTCAAAATCATTTAATCAGTTTAAAAAATAAAATCTACTTTTAACAGTAAATATTATAATATGTTATAGTCTTATAGTGGTATAATTTTTTTTAATAAAATATGAATTAAGAAAATCAAGTTTCAACATTCAAACTATTCAACAATATTGTAGGCAAACATGAATATTATACAATAAAATAAGTATTATATGTACAAGTCTTAATATATATATATATATATATATATAATTTCAAATAAAATTGTAAAATAGTCCACACATCGCGTGGAACATCATCTAGTCATACTAATAGCCATTTAAACCGAAATTTACATCTCTCAAAATGCTTCTCATTTCTTTATTCCATTGACAATTGCTTAGATTTTACAAGGTTCTTGATTTTTAATAATTACTTATTAAATTCTTCATTTTAACATTACCTTAATATTTTTTTTATAATTATTATTCTTTTTTTATTTATTGATCTAACTCATATATATTATTAATTTTTCCATTTATCTTTAAAATCAACAAATTTTCTCTTCTATATTTGAATATTCAGGAAATGAGCAAATGCCCCCAATTTGTTTCTTTTCTTAATTAAATTCAACAACATTTTTTCAAAAAGTAATTAGTTGTACATCACAAGGAAGAAAAAAAGTTGAGGATTTTATTGTAATTTTCTTAAATTGTATTTTTAATCATTGTGACTTCGTTGGATTTAAGTAAAAAAAGTAACGGATTATGAGTATTTTCTTTTTTTCAAACATAGAGGAAAGAATTGGTTGGTTTCAAAGATAAAAGGGAGAATTGTGAACAATCCCAAACATAAATAGGGGAAAAGGTAATTCTAGTAATTGATTTATAATGTAAATAGACCCAAATGATGAAAAATAAATAAGGGAAAGAAAGATATATGTATTATACCTGTTAGGTCTTTAGTTGTTGGCTAATTTCATGACTGTTCCCAAAACTCAACATGTCGAGAGACACGAAGCCGATGAGAAATGGGATCATAGCAGCGAAACCCCTTTTGAGAGACACCATAACCAAGGAAACAACAAAGACGAGCACGAGGTTGAAGCTTCGTTCGTTCATGATAAGTCAGGACAAGATTTGACCATAGAGAAGCTCGAATGGTGATTTGTTATGTGTAGTTGGTGAAGGAATACGATTAATGGTGTACACAGCAGTGAACCCCAAAAGCGTTCAGGAAGAGAGGCAGAAATGAGAAGGGTGCGGAATGTGACGAACGACCATTTTGTTATGTAAGGACAAGACCGCTAGGGTATACTGTTTAAAAAGGACAGGAAAGATTTATCATTATATCTTATTATCTGATCGAAAGACTTTGACATTACGATTAAACTGTGTTTCAACCATTTTATGAAATGTTTGGTAAATAGACACAAGTTCAGACCTATGGTGAAGCAGATAAATCCAAGTATATCGAGAAAAATCATCCACAAATATGACAAAATATCTAGATCCCCCCTCAGTAGGAACCGGTGCAAGACCCCAAATATCAGAATGTATAAGATCAAAAGGTGCAGAAGATCACTATTATTAAAGGGCAATTTAGTTTGTTTGCCAAAATGACAGGAAGTACAATCAAATTTTTGAAACTAAACTGAACCTAAATGACCTTGAGAAGCTAACAATTGAAGACGAGATAAGGATGGATGACCAAGACGAGCATGCCAGAGATTAGGTGAGGGGGTGGTAATGGTAGCAGCTGCAGAAACAACTTGTGAAGGAATCTTCAAGTCATGAACCTCAAACATGCGACCAACCTTACGCCCTGTCCCAAGTACTTGACCCGTCCGGGGATCCTACCATGATTAGTAAAAAGAAGATCTACACCTAATTCACAAAGTTGACCAACAGAAAGTAAATTGAGGGATAACTTTGGGATATTCACTAAGGGATAAGCCAGGAGAAGAGATTGTTCCTTTATGACTAACAGGCATAGGAGTTCCATCAGCAGTGTAAATAGTGATAGGGTGTGCTAAGGGTGCCTTATCAGAAAATTGATTCATCAGAAGTCATATGGTTACAACATGCAGTATCAAAAAACCAAGGTTGTTTACCTGAGGTGACAAAAAGGGCAGTAGAAGTTCGGGATAAAACCTGTTGAACAACTGCCTCAATATCAGCCGTAGTAAGTGAGGAGGCTAAAGATGGACCTGTGGGAACTGATGGATCTGGAGGACATAAGCTTTATTCTGCTCTTGCACAAATTTCTGCAGTTTGCGACAAACTGAGATATCATGGCCCCTAGCCCGGCAAAACTCGCAGCAAGTACCTTTGGAAGACTGAGAGGTAGGACGCCCAGAGTTTATTCGTGGAGGAGCAGTGAATGCAGCAATGGGAGGCTGTGGAGATGGTGTAGCTAATACATGATCAGATGATGACATGTGATGAGTAGGCCGACAGTTCTCCTCAGAAATGAGCTCCCTGACTGCAGCATCAAGAGAAGGAGTAGGAGACCGGCTGAGCAGAGAAGCCCTAGTAGGCTCAAAATCCTCACGTAAACCCATCATGAAGTGCATAAATTTACGGCGATCCCGATATTTAGCAAAGACCTCAATGTCCTTAGAAACTAGTGAGGATCTTTGTTCCCACATAGTAGAATTCTGAGAGTAATAATCAGAAATAGACTGACCTGTCTCTTGGCGCATTTGGTAAAGCTTTGATTCAATGTGGAACTCCAAGCTAGAATCATTAGTACAATTGTAGCGATCAGCCAGAAATTTCCAAGCAGCCTCAGCAGTCTCAAGACGAGGAAGAAGATTATGAATGGAGGGAACAGAAGTATTGATAAACCAAGACAGAATCTTACTTTGAATACTCTCCCATTCCTCTAGGCGTTCTTCATAATCATCTTCAGCAGCTGTGGCTTTGGACTTAGGGTTTGGTACTGGCTTAGGAATAGAACCAGTCACATATCTCCATAGTTTACGACCCTTTAGGAAGACAGTCATATTCTGAGACCATGCATGATAGCTAGTGGGACCAACCAACATAACGGTGATAGGACGTATGATATCTCGATCATTTTGTTGAGCCATAATGAGGAAAAATGCCCAAAAACGGGAATTTAGAAACCTCAAATGCAAAAACGGAGCCCAAAATCGGAATCTACGCGAAAAACTAAGCAAGACAGGTCCTGTCAAAAATTTTTGACTCTGGTCAAAAAGTCAACGGTCGGTCAACGGTCAAATGCTGACGTGTGCTGACGTAGGCAGATGACGCGGATGATGACGTAAGCAGGATGACGTTAGCTTAGGGCTGACGTGGCAAGACGCTGGAGGTTCCTGGCGCGTGAGGCGCGTGGCACGAGTGAGAGCGCGTGGTCCGGCGCGTGTGGCGCGTGCAGAAGCTCTGGCGGCGCGTGGAGGCGCGTGCAGCGCGTGTTCGACAAGCAGAATCTTCTGGAGGCGCGTGCGGGCGCGTGCGAGCTCTTTTCTGGCTGTTCTTGGCTGGGTTTTGCTCGGGATTGGATGTTCTGTCACTCTATATCTTTGGTTTGACAGTAAAATGAACAGAACGATGAGATCCGAGAGGTGCAGGAACTGTGGGCGTGACGGCGGTGACTCGCTTCTGACAGTGGCTACTGGATGAAGGCGAGGGCAGCGGAAGAACGCCGGAGATGTTCAGAGGAATGGCTCTGATACCATGTTAAAGATATAAAGTGAAAAAGATTGAATAGTTTGTGTGTATTAATCTATGTAACAATGTACAGTAAATAGCCTTATATAGGCTAGGTATGTGTGCAGTACAAGTAATATGAGTAAACTACAAGTACAATATATTGGGCTAAGCCCAGTGGGCTAATCTAGTCTAAGCTATACACTAACAATGACAAATATTTTTGTATTTTGTTTATCTTCATTTTCATCTCAGACAATATATTCTATAATTTTTTTTTCTTTGCAAGTTCAGCCTCTTAGCCTACCTACCTATATATATATATATATATATATATATGATCCCATTTCCCCTGATTTTATGACTTGAATTTCTATTTGAAGAGCTAGAGAGAACCCATAAACCCCAAAGCTTAAACCTTCATCATTCTCTCTACCTTCAGTTGGCTAATCACTTAAACTATTGGGTTTTAAATTGTACAATAATTAGCTTTAAATTGACATTAGCTATAAAACTTGGGTCTAAAATATAAATCACTGATTTCTCAATACCAAATATATGTAGATGATCGCTCTCAATGAAAAGAGGAAGTTGGTCACTATTGATAATACAAAAAAAAAAAAAAAAGTTGGTAAAAATAATATGGGCATGAATGTATGAGAAATCTACCATGAAAAGAAGTATAAATGGGATTAGAACCTACTTATAACAAACTTTGGAAATAACTGTTGATTAAGGTAACATTTGGATTGGACTGAAACGTAGACGCACTGCGTTTCAGCCCTTTTTTTTTTTTTTCTTGGACGCGCACCTGTCATTGTTCATTGGCCATAAACAGTGATTTTAGGCCAATGAATAGTGATTTTAGGCCAATAAACAGTGTTTTTCACACATTAAAAAATTATTTTGTTACAGTGTTTTTCAGTTTTCAGCTGTATCCAAACGAGCCCTTATGAGTGTTGTTACCCTTATAAGTAGACTTCTAAACACATTTGTCCTGTTATGAGTGTTGTTACGCTTTTGAGATAAATAAGAATTAGACATTTTCAACTAAAAGGAGGCAAGCATTTGAATTAAGGCTTAATTGCTAAGTTTGTGTCTTTATTTGTATATATTGAGTAAATACCAAATATACATATACTACCATGCTTCAAACTACCCAAAGGTTCTTCAACCAGAGTCCAATTTGAGATTATAATGTCCTAATTAAGTTCATAATATAAACATGGAAGATAAATTGAAATTTTCTCTGATTTGATTGGTCTAGAAAAGGTAAATAAAATTTGTCATGTTAATCCATGGGAAAGTCGGCAAAGTTTTAGTGTAGAAAATTACGATTTTGATATTAGTATGAGCAAAATTACTCTAAAAAAGACAAATGTTACCTATCATGCACATGCCATCCAGATATATGACCCACATCTTTCAAAGCAGCTTTCCATGCTTGCACATCCTTTGTGTTAACTTTGGTATCTTCCTCATGTTTAGCAAAGGCTTCAGCAAAAGTGCCTCTTTGATTCCTTATATCAGAGGGATCCACATAATAAAAGATAGGCAAAGCTGTTAATCTGGTCTTCTTCGTGCATTCAACAATTTGTGCTAGTTCAATCAAGCACCACCTTGAAAAAGCATAGTTTGTTGAGAGGACGATGATAGCATACTTGGACTCTTCTATTGCTTTCAAGAGCTCTGGAGAAATATACTTTCCTCGCTCAAGTTTTTCATCATCTCTAAAAGTGATAATGCCCTTTTGTTTTAAAGCAGTATAGAGATGATCCGTGAAATTCATGCGGGTGTCAACACCGCAAAAGCTAAGGAACACATCGTATTTCCATCGAGGGCAAGAAGAAAAAGAAGATGGTGAAGAAGTTGAAGAGGGGGAGGAGGAAGTTGCTTGAGTGGCCATGGAAGCAATTGGTAACTTACTAGCTTGTTAAGCGATATGTAGCAGAGAGTGTTGCAGACTTAGAGAATGGGAGCAACAATAAGAGACTTGAAGTTTCTCTAGCAAGGCTATGGTTGGTGATATATGCAATCGTTTCCCTACTTTGCACGTCCTGAAAAAGTAGTCAAAATGAGTGACCTTCCAGGTGAACAGCTATGAAGTTTCCCACTTGCTTTTGTTTTGTCTATAAAGTTGGCCATTTTCACACCATAAAGTCTGGCTTTTTTTGTTTATAAAATATAAAGTTGGCCATTAATTGTTTTTTAAGCCCGTAGGGCCATGCGGACGTATGGTAAGGCAAAAGCAAATATATGCAAAACGTCATGGCAGACATGTTACATTTTATCGAAGCACTCAACTCAAGCACCAATTAATTGCTTAAAAAAATTTCCACATCTAATGTTTTAATAAGTACGGTTGAGATTTTTACATCCTCCTACACCACCATCTTTTCTTAAACAACTATTGTTTTATTTTATCAGTATTATTTTAATCTTTCAAAAATAATAGAATATATAGAATAATAGAAGTAGTAATGTAAATTTTTCTCAAAGAAAAAAAGTAGTAATGTAAAAAAAAAAAAAAAACTATTTTTTTTTATACAAGATAGAATTTTTACTCTAGATTAATCTAAGTGAATATGTGTATGAAACTTTTTCCTGGAGATTTGAATTTTGGCCTTTGCCACCCCCACATTCCATAAATATTTATACCTGTAGAGTGACCACCGCTAGTTAAAAAAATAGGTTTAATAATGTAAAATGTTTTATTTTTTATTTTGGGATGTGAATGCTTTTTTTTTTTTTTCTTTATCATTTTTATTTTTCTCTCCCGGCCTTGTTATTGTTCTGACCGTACCGGACAAGTGAAAGTTTTTTTTTTTATTTTTGTGCTGAATAAGCTAAAATTTCACATTTGTCATTTTATTTTGGACTTTCAAACCCAACTAAATTTGCTGTTTTTTCACGTGGGCTCCAACTATGCAGACCTTTTCTTTCTTCTTAATTTTATTTTTACTATCAAATTCAAACCAACTTTTGTAGCTATTTTCACGTGGACTCCCATTTGTGCAGACTTTCATACGCACAGGAAAATAACTGGAAGCTATCCAAAATAAAAATAAAACACCTGGAAGAGGAAGACAAGGGCCACTTTCACAATTGCACTCACTCAAAATATCACAATTTATCAAAATGGTCTACCCTGATCTTGAAAAAAAGGGTGATAAGTTGATGTAAAAAATGGTGAACAAGTTTCTACGCTATTGACCACTTAAACATATTGTAAAATTGAGTATAAAATTAAACTTATATTTATTCGAATGGATTACTTGTGAATGCCAGTCCCTCTCTAAGTTATTTTTGTTAAATAATGCTCTTTTAAAATATATATATATATATATATATATATATATATATATAAAGGACAAAGTTTGTTTGTTTGTAGCCAATAGCTACAGCTTCTAAAAAAAAAAAAACTAACATGTTTATATATTTTGGAATTCTAACTGCTTGAATGTCTGTTTTTCATGTTCTTAACATGCATATTAAATTTCATGTCAACTAGATGTTATTTACTATTTGATCTATAAATTTATTTTTAATGCATAATTTTAGATTACAAAAACTTGAAATTTAAACATTTGATTGATGATATAACTATTGATCTTTATTTTTCTGAAAATTTTGCAAACATGAAGCATATAAGAAAAACAAATGTAATCCAATTGTGCATTATTCAAAATTCACACCTAATAAAAGAATAATTAATGGGGTTAGAGCCTTTGGCAAACTTTGTCCTAAAATAAAAAGGAAATGGTTAGCAAGACAAAACTATAAAGATGACTTCTCTCTTAATCAAGTAGCCATCCACACTGTAGCTATAATTTCTCCAATACAATAATACAGTTATGCTATTATGCCAATAAGTAAGGTAATCTTAATAAGATAATACCTAATAGAAAAGAAAACAAATTGGATTATAGTAAATAGAATTTCATCTATTCATTGACGTATTATTTCTATATCTTCTTATGATTCACCGTTTTTTCCTTTTTCTGTCTTTCTTCTTCTTCTTTTGTTTTCTTTGACTATCAAACTCAACTTTTATTAGAGTCGGTGAACAAGTGAGCATCCCACTATAAATTGTCGCATAAAGTCTTTTCTTCTTTATTTATTGTCAAACAAACTTTCGCTTTTTTGACGTGGACTTGGGCTCCATCTGCACAAACCTCCATATGCATAGGAAAATACCTAAAAGCTAGCCAAAAAAAAGGAAAACTGAAAATGCTAGGAAAGCACCTGGAAGGAAAGGGGAACTTGCACACGGAATCTAATACAAAATGCACTTACTCAATATCACAATTTATTAAAATTGAAAAATAATGTCACTTTCTAATCTGGGGATACTTAATTGAACAATAATATATTTATTTTTTAAAAAAAATTATTAAAAATAATACATATTTAAAAAAATTATTAATAGATGTGATAATGAATATAATTGGTACTAGTTCAACAAAATAATATATAAATATTAAAAAATAAATTGTGATTGGTAATTTGTATGATTATGCTTCACACTTTTTTTCTTTTTTTGTCACCTTCTTCTTCTTCTTCTTCTTCTTTGACCATCAAGCCGAACTTGCTTTTTCCACGTGGGCTCCATATGTGCAAACCTCCATATGCATAAGAAAATACCTAGAAGGTATTAAAAAAAAGATAAAAATGTAAAACACTAAATTTTGTATAAGGAATCACATTCTCATCTTTCATTTTTTATAGAGTTTGGAAACTCTAATGCTCTTTCAAGTTAGTTTGTAAGGATTTAGCATCTTTAATATATGCGTTTGTTTACCCTAAAAATAAAAAATTGCACACTCAATTTCAAGATTTATTAAAATAATTTATGTGAGTTGTAGAAGAAAAAAAATTATAAGTTCATATAAAAAGTTGTGAACAGAACGTCTCCACCCTACCATTTAAATCAACTACTTAAACATGTTAAAAAATTGAGTATACAATTGAATGAATTATTGGATTAATATGAATGAATTACTTGTGAATTTTGATCCCTCCATCTTATTGAGCCCATTCAAAATACAAGTTATTTCAAGATGATATAAAATAAAAAATAAAATGGATTACATGTGAATTTTGGTCATTCATATTGTAGCTATAATTTCTTCAACATAAGATTTTACAGTTGAATACAAGTAAGTAATCTGCTTAGTCTTTAAGATGAAGTCTCCCCCCTCTCTCATTGTAAAATTACACCTCACCATTTCCAAAGACAATGGTGATGGCAATTGGGCCGGGAGTAGATGCAATTATGCTGCAGTGCCAATATGTGAGGTGGTTTTAATATGATAAGTATTGTGTAGAAAAGACAACATATTAAACTATATTAACAAGAATTTAATTATATAAATTGAAGTAGTTTTCACACACACACACACATATGCTAATGTATTCTAGGCCCTTCCATGTCCAAGTCCTATATTTAAAATATTTGCCTTGTTACTTGTTGATATTGTATCATATCTGTATCCAATGACCATGAAACTAATAAAAATACATTATCTAGTGTTTCTATTCGAACATTTCTATTTGTCCATGCTCTATGTATCCATTAAGTGCCAATTAAATTCAAAATATTGTTATAACACACAAAACTAGTCATTGTGGAGACATTTGAAAAAAGTATTTAATTAATCTATGTCACTATTAGTTTCTTCTTAATTACTCTTCCATTTCTTTTACTTGCCTCTCTCTCTCTCTCTCTCTCTCTCTCTCTCTTCATTGCCAAATTGTTTTTCTCATTTCTCCTTTCTCAAGTTAAGGTCCAAACAAATTTTGAAATATTCACATGTGAGTATCGTAGTTGGTTAAGTAGTGAAGTTCCACATTGAATAATCATGACAAGAGTGAATGATTAAATTGTTATGTTAAGTTAAGATTTTAGGTTAAATGACGTCTTAATATGTTATGTTATCTTGCTAATCAATTGGAGTCTTAACAACAACGAGCAACTTAAGAACCTATTAAACGCATTGAAGAAATTGAAGCATGGGGACTCAAGATGCAGCATTAATCAGCACTCATGCAAAGAAAGGTTTGATGTGGCCCACAAAAGCTATATGCTTAATCTAATTGAGTGATTGCTTTGAAATTAATAGTTTATGGTTCCATTTTTGTTGGGAAATTGTCTCAACATCCAATTGTAAGTTGGAAAGTTAATTGGATTTCCTAGTTGAAGAAGGAAAAATTAAATTGATTACTTTTGGGTTGTCTTGGTGTGGAAGACAAGGTTATTCCTTGAAATGAGATTTTTGCTTAGGAGGTAATGCAAGGGGAGAAACAACAAAATTTGGGTGTTGTTGACAACAAATTTTGTAAAGCGCACAAATTAATGAGAATTTGTGAGACTTCGATTAATTTTGCAAAGTGAAAG